>CM076578.1:1637222885-1637830661 GCA_034641835.2 Pinus albicaulis | reverse complement strand
CTATTATAAACAGTATTCCAAGGATTAAAAGAGGAAACATCTGGAGGCATACCTATAGGTCATGGCTGCCATGGCCTCTTTGATATGATGAAGTAGGAAGACTGGACATCCTCAATTGATTCTTGAATTACAACCTTCAGTTTGGGAAGTTCAAGACATTGATTCATAGAATGTGCCAATTCACATACATTATATAGGCTGACGCTATTTAGTCCACATTCTATTTCTAAATGTTTATTTTTTCATCGAGGAAAAAACATTGCTAAGGCTGCTTCAACTTCTTCTTGTGCTTTCTTAACTTGTACCATAGTGATCTAGGCAAAGAGAGTGCTAAGGAGATTGGTTTTAAAATCCTCAAATAGATTTTTGATCTCTGCTCTGGTTACTCCTCCACTTGTGGAATTTTGTATCCGGACTGAAGGGTCCCGAACTGAACTTCTCACCTTGACTGATTCTCTTGAACTCTGCAGAAAGAGCTTCATTATTTCTTCAAGCGGTTCTTGCGATATGTCTCCTTTTCCAAATAGATTCAAATGCTCCAGACAGTCATCTATTACACCTCTTAACAATATTGGTTTCAGAATTTCTAGGGCTAAGTTACTAAACTTAGACCTTTGTAAATGGTAACAGAATCATTCCATATATTCTTCCAAGCTCTCCTCCTTCTTCTTTGAAATTCTAAATATCTCTTCCTTCAAATCCCTGGTTCGATAGTAATCCTGATACTTAAAGAGAAAGGCCTCCCTCAAGTCATTCCAGGTTCGAATCGTGTCAGCACCTAGTCTCATGAACCATATTAATGCTATTCCTTTTAGAGTAGCAGGAAACAATTTAAACTTTTGAGCGTCTGAAGTGTAGTCATAACCACTACACAACACATCAAATTCGAACAAAAAGGTATCAATATCTTCAACAACCATCACTTGAAAGGATGGTAGGGATGATAAAGGAATAATTTTCATAGGAGCCTCGTCACGTGTTGCCACTATCAGTAATTCAAAAGTAACAGAGCTATTTGTCTTAACATTCTCGTCCCCCATGGCTGATTCTTCTTGATGGGATTAACTAAACTCGGAGTATGTAGGATTTTGATAAATAAAAGGATGAGGTTGTTTGAGGACCAGCTGTTTGACTGCACTACGGACGTCCAAATGATGATCAACTAAATGTTGTTCCTTAGGTCCCTGATGCTCTTCACTTGTCTCCCCTTGTCCTTTAATTCTCAAATCTTGATCAATGATTTTCCACTGTTGTTTTATATCTAGAGTCTTGATATTAGGAGTGGATATTTTTTTCGAAGGGTGGTGAGGCCTAGACACAGAAGGCACCAATGCCTCAAGCTTCGATATAGTAGTCGCTTTCTATGGTCTTGTCTTCCTATTATCTTTGTATGAAGTATATTGTTCCTTTTCTGCATTTGAGATCAGATCTCCAAAGAATGTCTTTATTCCCAAGTCTGCACTCTTCTTTTCCTTTTTACGACCTGTCTTTCCTATAGTTAGTAGAGTGGGGGGTGTTTGTGGATTTTTCTATCATCCTACTAGCACACATGAACCCTATGTGTATCAATTCATTCTACAAGTGCTTCAGCTTCTGCAGTGGTGAGCCCGCCCAGGTATGTTAGAGTGATGCACAGGTTCTTACCTCTTGTCCTACTACCCATAAACTGTATAGTTCAAGACACCCTAAAGAAAACACCCAAAAATTCACACTTCTAAGTGTCCCAGTGAGACATTGGTGAGCTCACTCAGGTATGTTAGAGCGATGTGTAGGTTCTTACCTCTCGTCTTACCACCCGGCAATTGTGTTGTTGAAGACACACTAAAAACACACAGCAATTGCACCTCTAAGTGCCCTAGTGTAGCAATGGTGAGCCCACCCAGGTATGTTAAAGCGATGCACCGGTTCTTACCTCTCGTCTTACCGCACAGTAGTTGCATACTGGGTACACTCTATCATCTAACAGACAACTCTAGTTAATTGGATCATCACTACCATCCCCGACAACGACGCCAGAATGTTGGGTTTTATTAATCATGGTTAAATGAATAAAACAGTACACATAAATTATCAATCTATGGACGTCTTTTATTTCAATGATAGTCACACCGTCTGTGCCGATTCATCAAACTAGAAGCAAATCCAAATAAAGGAAATCATTGTTGAATTAAATGTTGGAAGGAATCACTCATGCATAAATAAAATTATCTACAGGACTGTGATCACACCTCAATTAATATGTACCTAGTGCACCACACAACAAATACCCAACTGGTATCTCAAATCCCACATGTGTAACAACATATATAATATTGGAATTGAAGCAGATCTATTCACAGCTAAAATAGCAGCAACAACACTTCCACTGATACATAAAGAAAATAAAAAATATATATACAACTACCTTAACCGCTGCAATCCCTGCTAAAGAGGAGGGCCCTTCCTCCCTAGTAGGGCACATGAAGAGAAAGAACTTAATGGAAACTAAACCAGATAATGCATGTAACCGTAACAACAGGATAACTTGTATTAATGTGACAAAAATTACAGAACCAAAGTAATATTGTTCTCCACTAACCTTTCGACCTCAAGGGTCGAGAATTATATTGTGGTTACATCTTCAAAAAAATGAGGGATGTATCAGTCATGAGAATCTTAGGATTCTCATGCTGATCAAAATAGAATACATATATTTTCAACCACGTTTTAATAAAAAGTCTAATTGGAAGAATATATATTACAATAAAAACCACCTAAAGGCTGTTATCCTAAAATACAGTACGTAATAACTTCTATAGCTATTGTGGCAGATCACGGTTGTAGTGTAACAAAAAATAGAGTACATGTTAGCATTAGAAGTTGACGATATCCAGTCAGTGGTACAGTTGTAACAATAGTTCATCTAGCGGGTCTGTAACAACATCATGGTGTAACAGCATCGTAGTGTAGCATCTCACTGTAACAACACACCTTTAAATGCTCCTATATGCCTCATGCTCTAGATCTTTTGTGCTAAAGACAACATATGGAAGGACAAAAAAATACCAGAGAAATTCTCCAAACATTCATCCTTAGTTAGTCATAAAAAAAGACACGATACATCATAATAATTGATGAAATGGCAAGGTTATGAAAATAAGGTGAAACAACAGAAGTTAAGATAGAAAGGTAGGAAAAAGAGGCAAAGATAGTCCCAATGGTTGTAGTCATAAGGTAAAATGGGGGAAACAAATGTAATAAATAAGTATAAAACTAGCACCCAACAATAGTATCAGTAAATAACATACATAACCATCAAATCCACCAATAATAGAATCATGTGTCTGGATCCTCAACCCAAGGTCCTCAAATAATAAACTGCGGGCCTTAGGGCTAAATAATGTTAAAATTCATATCATTGTCAATCAACTAGAGTAGGGCACTACATCATCAATCACAACATCTATGCATTCAACAATATTTTGAAGCCTTCTATTGTAAAATTTATATCATTTGCTTCTATAAGAGTATCTAAGGAGGATTCCTTCATCAAATCTAGATTCAAACTTTCCAAACTTATCATAATTTTTCTTTATGAAACATTTTCTTCCAAAAATTATAAAGTGTTTGACAATTGCGGGCTTACCAAACCATAGTTCATATGGAGTTTTATCATTGTTTACTCAAACATGAGATTTGTTAAGTATATCCACGACTGTATGTACTGCTTCTCCCAAGAAGGTGTGAGGTTATCATGACTCATTAAGCATGGCACATGCCATTTTTTGAACTACCTTGTTGATTATTTTTGCCACTCCATTTTGTTGAGGAGTTTTAGCTATGGAAATTTTTCTTTTAATGTAATGATATTCACAAAAATTTAAAAATTCATCTGATATAAACTCTCCTCCTTTATCATATCTAATACATTTGATTTTTAGATCTAATTCGTTTTCTACCAAAGCCTTGAATACTTTAAACTTATCAAATTCGTCATATTTATACTTTAGTAAACCAATCCAACACATTCTTGTAAAGTCATCAATGAATAATATGAAGTATTGTTCACCATGAGGAGACTTATTTCTCATAGGAACACATAAATCAATGTGGACAAGTTCAAGGGGTTTACTTGAAGTACCTTCTTTAGCTTTGATCTGAACTTTGGATTGCCTTCCAAATTGAAATGATTTGCAAATGTTATTTTCAAGTGGAAAAATGTTGGGCAAGTCACGAACTGCTTCCATCATGCTTGATATCTATAATTGAGAAAAGATGAGGTGCCCCAACCTTTTGCGCCAAAGTCATATTTCTTCATATTTTCTCACAAAAAAGTGCTCTTTACCGCCCTCTAGGATATAGACATTACATGGGCATATCATTCCCTTGATTATGATATTACCTGTATCCAGATTTCTTACCACACAATTCTTTGATCTGAAAATAACTTTGTGCCCTTTATCGCACATTTGAATAACACTTAACAAGTTATGCCTTAACCTATCAAAAAATAATACATTCCTAGCCTTGGCCTTTTTCTTTAAAATAAAAGATCATTTCCCTTTGATAGCAGCATGCCAAGTTAGTACCAAAAGTCACATTCTTTTCTTTCTTGATTTCATTAAAAGAAACAAACTTATCTCTGTCACTTGTCATATGCTTTGAGCATCCGCTGTTAATTTACAATAGATTCTATTGTTCTCTTGCATACAATTCTAGACCACAAATTTCAGAGGTGGTAATTTTATTTTTCAATACCTTGGGTGGTATTGTTTTTTGTTCATGTTGATAAGATGACTTCATCCTTCTTCTGCATTCAGTTTCTTCATGACCAAAGTTATTGTAAATATAAAACTTAATTTCATTCTGAAGAGGTGAGAAAACATTATAATAATATTTCTTTTTCCCAATTACATTCTATTGTTTTCTTTCTTCTTTAGTCATAATTGTTTTATAAGCAACACAACGAACTGATTTATGACCAAAATTGTGACAAGTGAAGCATTGACCATTGAAGTAAGAATACCTGGGAGTATAATACCTTCTTGAGTAGCTTGCCTTTTGTTAATGGTAAGTTTGTTTTGCATGGGAAGTATTTTATCCTTCATTCTTTTGCTGAGTTTTATAATTATGATGATTGTTACCACATTGACATAGCTTCATGTACCTTTTTCATAATATTTCATAGGTTTTGATGTTTCACCATATGGGGTGTATCCAAGACCTATCTTGATTAGAGGAGAGCATTGCACTTTAATGATTTCTTCTAAAGTCTCAGATCCTTTAGCAAATCTAAAATTTAGAGCCTTTGTTTTCTCAAATTCCTTTCTTAGACCCACAATTTCAAGTTCTAAGATTTCACAATGAATTTCTTTTTCTAGAACTTGTTTCTTCAAATATTCTTTAGCTACTTTATCTTCTTCTAGATAGATTATTATTTGATTTATTTCTTCAGCAAGAGTGTTTTCCTTATACATATTTATTTCCTTTTCTTGATTCTTTTTTATAACCCTAATTCTATCAATTTATTCTAGAGCATCCATAAAAACATCGTCAAATTCATCTACAAATTGTTATTCAAATGCCATAAGTAGCAGATAATCCTGATCTAATTCAGCATCCTCATTACTGGAAGAATATTCACTATCTTCATGACTATAAAAACTTTTCTTTATATCAAAATTTCTTTTAACATTCCTCTTTGAAACATTATTCCCTTTCTCATGATTTTATTTATAAGAACATTTAGCAGCATATTGACTTACTCTTCGACATGCAACATTTAAAAGGAATATTACCTCTGAATCTACCAATTTCTACTTGGAATTTCTTCACAAAATTTGCTTCTTCTTCATCTAAAATGTAATCTGCTTCCTTAGGCTCTTCTTTTTCTTTCCCTTCATTTGTAGCTTTGAATGTTGCTTATCTAATATATGATGGACCCCCTTTTCTCATCTCATAAGCTGTAAATATCCCATGGAGTTGTCCAATAGTGGTATTTTTCAAATCCTACATTTCTTCAATGACAAAGACTTTGGAATCAAACTTTGAGGCTAGAGATCTTAATTTTTTTTCAACAATAGTAGAATCCTTTTTTTCATCACCAAGATTTTTCATTGAGTTAGCGATCTCATCTACCCTAAGGAAAAATCTTGCAATACTTTCATCATCATGCATTATAAGAGTTCCATATAGCTCTTTTTACCTTAGTGTCACGTTCATAGCTTTGGACAAGCTTGTCCCATATAGCCTTTGCGTTATTTAGCTACATGACCTTCACACACTCAGATTCAACCAAACTTCCCAAGATAGCATTGATTTCCTTCACATTGACCTCATACCGTTTCTTCCTTACATAATCTATGGGAACGGAGGTTGGGTATTGATATCCACCTTCAACAATTGCCCATACATCAACTCCAAGTTCCTGCAAATATGTTATCATTTTTACTTTCCAAAATACAAAGTTAGTTCCATTAAACAAAGGTGGCTTAATAGAAAATGATCCCTCTTGACTGCTCATATTTATGGATCTCCGTTCAAGCAATCAAGCTCCTTCAAAAAGACCTACTATGATACCAATTGTTGTGAAAAATATTGAGAGGGGGGTTGAATCAATATTTTAATTCACTTTAAATTTCAATTTCATATACAAATTTTTGTACGCTATTTTTCTTAAATAAACCTACGTATGTACGTGACTTTAGAGAAGGAAAAAAGCATATATCTAGTTTAATATTTTTTCATGTGTTCCATCAGATGATTGTATATAATCATTGCATCGGTAAATAAATAAATTTCCAATATGCATTAAAGAACGGAAAAATCACAACATATAAGAAATGCACATATAACACTGGGATTTTAGGTGGAACCCCAATGTGGGAGAAAACCATCACTATCATTGTCTTTGTCTTCTTTATTATTATCTAAATAAAATATCTATTAAATTTTTGTATTGATGCATACTCTTACCAGTACAAAAGCATCCATCTGTAGGAGGCTACAACCTCAACTCATTATCTAGATCCTACTAGAAGGGAGTTGCAACCCCCTAATCTCATTTACCGGATGCTACTGGAAGGGAGCTCCTACCCCCTTACTGAAGGTTACAACCATCATCTCCTTATGGACCACTTTTCAGAATGTTTCAGACTAGATCCACCTATCAAACAACTTGTAGGCCACCTGTCATCACATTTTCAAATTGGATCCATATAAACAATAACCCTAAACCAACATGAAAAACTGAAACATTGAATATGAATCACTTAAGCACTTGTAAATCAACTAAATTTCTGAAGTATCAAACCATTGAATGTAGAACCCAACCAGAATAAATAAACATTAGAATATGTATGTGATTGTTTTTAAGAGAACCTGTGTATATACACACTTCCTCTACATAAAATCTACTTACATATCTCAAATGACTGACAATTGAAAATATTGTCAAATTGAACCAGTGTGTTAGTCACTGAATCAATGAATCACAACATTTACATCAATACTATATCACCAAAATCCCAATCATAATGCAACATCATCAATGATCAATATACCAAGACACAATCTAATTAACCCAATCACTTCCAGATACAAATCAAGACATAACTGACAGACAACAACAAATAAAAAATAATTCATTAACTGTCATCATCAAGAAGCATTTCAAACCCTATAATAGATACGCAACATCCATTAAACATATCAGCGTATGTACGCGACTACCATGCATAACACCCGCAAACATATCAACACACTGAAAATCGTATCTCAGAATGTATACCTAACCCTACAGAGAAAAATCCACATATGTACGCGACCATTCAGAAGAAAACTAACGTACAGATCTTAAATCAATGAAACATACCTTCGTTGTAGCCACAACTCACATGTCACAACCTTATTGTCACACATTCATATTATAACATCATCATAATCAAATATCCATCATTATTATCTACTTATTTATTTGCAACAATTAAATCAAACAAGCATATATGTCAACATATCTTTAGATCTTTCAAATCTAAGTCTTCTCCTTGCTCCCCGGTGCACATTTATTCTAGATCAAATCATTCATAATAAATCCATTACTTGCACACTTAAAACCTTGATCTCCATCTCCTTATATAGATTTTAGTACTAGCCAATACCTTAGGTAAATCCCTTGGTAATGTCGCTAGTATTATTTGACAGGATCAAATAAACATTGTCTCTCCAATTACTATGGTCCAATACCATGATAAAGACCCCTGGTATCCATATTACCATGGTTCATATTTTTTACGATACTTTCACTTACAAGACCTATGTATGTACGTGACCCTTCTTCATAGGATCCGCGTATGCTTTCTCAAACTTCACCTTTATCATCCATTTGTTTGTGAAATGACATTTATATGTCCATAACATATGTATCAATATCCCTGATATCTACATTAGTTTCACAATCATCAATGTTGACATCAAGTACATCTTTATCAAAAAGGTTTCCATCAAGGACAACACATTAGCCATAATGGAAACATTAGTGATGTTTGACTGTGAGGTGGAATCATTATTTGAGGGTTGAGGTGGTTTGTCCTCTGGAAGCTATGGTTTGATTTTGTTTGGTTTATTCTTTGATATCCCACATTCATGCTTGGAATATCAAGCAGGGGTGATTGACTGAAAGAAATATTTGGTTCAACCCAATATATGGTCAGGTGGTATGTGGAAGTCCCTGACTTGGTTGGATTTTCATATGATAATAAGAGCTCTTTTCCTCTTTTATTTCATGAGTAATTGTACTTGTTATTATGTGGCTTTGATGGTTTTTTTATCATGGTATATATGTTGTTCATTTGTTGGTTATATTTAGGTTATATGATGTATATTGGCTAGGGATATTGATGTGTTTTTATTTGTTGATGAATGGTTAATGAATTCATGAGCTAATAGATGTTATTTTAGCTATTATGAGAGGGCATTAGACCTTCTTGACAATTCTCAGATATGTATCATACCCCTATGTTTCAATATGCAATCATGAAATGTATATTTCATGTTTTCCATATGTTTGATGAAATTTTTGTCATGGTTAGGCCTAGTTAGGTCAAGTCCTTGATCAAATTTTGTATGAATGGATTTCTATTGATGTTATTTAGCATTCTAGGAAGCCTCACTGAGTTCTGGGAAGTGGTCTGGAGGCTATCCTTAAATGGTGGCTCAAATTCCAAGGCCGCTACCTTATAACTAGAGAAGATGGGTTGCAACCAGTGTTGCAAACATCTCGATAACATCTTGATTTTATCTCAAAATCACGATTTTTTGGCCTAGCTGATGTTTGCCAATTTTTACCAATATTTTGATGGTATCTTATTTTGTTGATGTTTTCCAAATTTTACTGATATTTACCCAATTTTTATGATTATTTGGTTTTCCAGACCCTTGTCGATTTTATCCCGATGCTGATGTTCGCAACATTGGTTGCAACTGCATGGATGCAGGCTTGTGCATACGATTAGAGGCTTCCAACCACATGGAGGGCTTGTTGTGGTAGCATTTGGGGACCCAGGTTAGAGAAAAGGGTGTCCAACTCAGATTTTGGTCACCTGGGGTGGTTACTCAGCCTCTAAGTGACTTGTAGCCCCTATAGGATGTGATGAGATGTTAGTTTGTCTTCTGGAGTCAACCCCACTTCCTTAATGGAACCTAGGAGGTTGAGTCATGTCATAGTATCTCCTCCTCCCATGTTTACCCTGACAGGCTGGTGAAACTGGGAAGATATGGGTGGGAGCATTACAAAATGGTAATAGAGCTCCCAAGTTCAAATAATTGGACTGGATGGGTGAATGTGTTTTCCATGCATGCATGTTAGTTGTCTATGTGATTGTTATGCATGCATTATGATAGTCATTGTTGTAGTTTGTGTCATCATGAGGTTGATATGTTGGTTGAGATGGAGCAAGAGATGGATATTATCAAAGCAAGGTTGCAACACTGGACCCCGGGGTAAGAGAATATCGTCATACGAGTTTGTATGATTGCATGCAGGTATGATGGTTAATGGTTTTTATATACATTGTGGTTATATACATATCTATCATTTTATTGTTGTTATGGTTACATGCATGATAGATGCTAATTGATCAGTGCGGTCATATGCACATGCGTAATATAGTCATGCATGGTAGTAACTTATTGTTATATGCATTGCGGTCATATGCATGATGAGTATGGTCATTGCATTTAAGATCTTGATGTTATATGTACTGTGCTAATATTGATCAACCTATGCAGATGGCTATGGTTATGATATTCATGTATGAGTTGATAAGTTTGTGATATTGTGTTGTACTGATTTGGATTGACTTATGCAAATGTGATAGCCTCCCCTGATATACATTGAGGTATGAGTTTGATTTTGTCGTCTATTTGGTATATCTAACATGGCATTTTTACGGGTTTTTTGAATGTTTGATTAATTGCATGATATGAGAATGTGTCTAAGATTGCACGAAGGAGTGATCTTGTTTTAATATTGTTGTACTAATGTATGCGCGTTGAGACATCTAATATGTACTTGAGAACAATTGGATGCTAGTTGTAGTATCATGGATAGTGATTGTGAGTTGATTATGACATGGTTGTTAGTCTTGGTAAAGGCTGATTTCAAATTAATAGACATGATGACTTGATCTCTGGAACATGTGACTGACATGTGAGAACAGTTGCAGGGCAACATGATTGGTATTAGCGTGACAATGTAACAGTTGATTTGTTTATATAACTAATATATGGGTGATGTGACAATACATAGTAGGTCTCAATTGTAGTAAGGAAACATGTAAAAGAAAGGAATTGGGTAAAATTCCTTTCATTTGGAAACCACAATTCCAAATGAATGAGTGTTTTGCATGAATACATGAAGTCTTCTTAACCTTTATTTTGTCTGAGATTATGTAGATATGTGCTATATTCCTGAACATGCATTTGACATGTATAACAACTAGTTTTCAGTTATGGTTGGATTCGTCAAGGAATTGGAGTCCCTTGAGATATGATATATGTACATGTTCAGTTACAAGGCCACGTGCTTGGGACAACAAGGTAAGGTAACCAATATATTTTTATGTTTATTTATGCACTGACACTTGTGTGTTTATGGCAGTATGATTCAGGGGATTGCATGGAAAAAGAGTGCCAAAAAATATTGAAGAAGGCTCGGGTTTAGCTTTCTGTTGGAATAATTGGGAACTCGTGGGGATTGAGTCATGGTAGTTGTTGAAAGTTTTTTGATTTCAGCATTTTGTGATTTGTTGCAATTTATTTGAAATTTTTTTCATTTCTGGTGCATGGCCATGCCACTTTTTCTGTTGTGTCATATTGTTATTTATTTTTCATGGTTTTCTTCTTGTTTGTTTCTTATTCTTGGCTTTTATGTTTGAGGTCTTGGGAATTGGTTGGGGAAAGAGGAAATTTAATGGAGCTCGGGGGGAGTAGAATAAAACCCAACAAGTAATTTAAGACTTAGATGAAGTTGGTGCATGTATAAGGGAAGTTGAAGGAAAGAATATGACAACCAATTGGACTGGTTGGGTCCATTGGAGTAAATGGACAGTGTTAGGACAGTCATGAGAAAGGTAACAAGAAAGGTGAAGTAAATGGATTTGAGGCATCATATGCCTTGAATATGTTGGGAACTATTGTTCTCAATGTTGTGCATGTTTTACACAAATAAAGGGAGTTCTCTTAACCTTGACCTTATGATATCTAGTAATTATCTTGTGATCATCATATATATATATATATATATATATATATATATATATATATATACATATGTATGTATGTATGTATGTATGTATGTCGTCGTCTGATAGGGTCATCAAATATCATGATCGTTTTATGCTAATGTTTATATGTATATGTGCATGTATCTATGACATTGTCTGTTAGGGTCGTTAGAGATAATTCTTGTGGAGGAATGATTAATTTTGCAGGTGAATGGCATGAAGAGGTTCAGAATCAAGAGGGAAGAGTAACCCTGACAGATCTACGAGGCCATTATCATGTGAATATGAATTGATATTATATGTTTATATTATGCCTATGTTTATGTTATGGACAAGTTATGTTGAGGGATACTTCAGCTGAATGAAAGCAGTGCAATCTGTGGCATGATGGGACAAGCAGAGATAGTGGAAAGACAATAGAAGTAAGGTTGTATGGTAGAGACATTGTGGTGTCTAGATGTGCAGTACTACCGTTGTGTATATGTGTATATGTTGCATATGCAGTGTTGTGTACATGTTGTATATGCGGTGTTGTGTACATGTTATACATGTGGTGTTGTGTACATGTGGTGCAGGTGGTTTTGTGTTCACGTTGTGCAAGTGGTGTCATGTACATGTTGTGTAGGTGGCATTGTGTACATGTGGTGTTGTTTAACATTTTGTACATGTCGCACATGTTGTGTTTTGTATATGTGGTATTATGCTATGTGCATTGTGTAGTCATTGTATTATGATATGTGTATTCGTTGTGTTGTACTTTGTGTAGGTCTACACCAGGTGTAGGTGTAAGTGTTGTGTTTCAAATTGGGTGTATATGTATGTGTTCTGTTGTACACCAAGTGTAAGTGTATGTATTGTGTTTCATTCTGCACTGGGTGTAGGTGCATGTATTGTGTGGTGTTTTCCACCGGGTGTAGGTGTATGTATTGTGTGGTACACTATGTTGAGTGTATATGTTTATATGTATAATGTGTGTGTGTGTGTGTGTATGTTTGAAGAGGAGAGAAGTACTTGGTGCTTTCTAGGTGTGGTAATCGATCTGGTGTGTGTACGAAAAGGAAAAGAACAAATGTATAAGAAAAGGACCAATTGAAGGATAAGTATCAGTATTTTATTTTTGTTTTATTATGGATGTGATCTATTACTCTAATTTATGATGGTTACATGTTATTTATGATTTTGAATTATGATGGTTGCATTTTGAGCTAACCGGATGTGATATGTTTATACATGATGATATGATCAAACAACTAGTTTGAATTATTGTGACTGGAAGTGAAAATAATTGTAGTTGTACCTTATTGACAGTCTACCAATGGGATATGATTTGAATTTATTTTAATTTATTCTAAATCTAATGGAAATTATGTGCTTTTTATAGGAAAGCATGGAAAATGCCCTATTTGGGTGGTTGAACTAACTGCAAGAATTAGCAATAGCAACAAAAGGAATTGGAATAGGAAGCAGTCTACTAGTAAAGCATTCAGGAGCATGATCATTATGGGAAACTGGTACCCAATAATGTCCATTGATTACCATGAGCATGCTATGACTGGTATGACCATATTTAGGTGGAGATATGTATTGGTTTTTGGACCTTCCAATGCAAGGAAACCTCGCCAAAGGATGGATCACCCTAGGGACTGTGTAGCAGATAAGGGGATGCTAGTGAAACTTGGAAGGTCTATTACTGCACATAAGGGGGTGACCAGATTGTTTGAAGGACTATGTAGAAGAGAAGGGAAGGTCAAGGAATGAATTTTCTTTGGTCGTCAACATTTCCAGATGGAATAAGAAACACATTGGGAGTGTGCCCTGGAAAAATGAGTCAATAATTGTTCACTGAGAGAACAAGTAGTGCAAGGATTGTAGTGTTGGAAATTGGATATAGTTTTGACTTTGGAAAATTATTTAAGACTTCTTGGGAAAGAGGTGAATCCTAGTACTACTTTGAGGGTGGAGGTGTTGTTGAACCCTTAGTTAAACCAAGAGGGGGGGGGGGGTGAATCAGTTTAACACATACATGGACTTTTAAAACTTTTTCATTAACACTTTTCTACACCTTCATTTCATGTTCAACTTAACATGTGAGTAATTTTAGAATATGAGCAACAAGCATTACTATAATGTAACAGTAGACTTAAAATGAGAGCAACAAGTATTAAGCAGATGATATAAACCAGATCAACACATAAACATCATGCAAAGAGACACCAAATATAAGTGGAAACCCATAAAGGGAGAAAACCACATCTTATTATTGTTGTGATGTAAAGGCAAGTTCCAACTCCCTCTCACCACTGGTTTTCTGTAAGCACCAACCTACAGGAGGCTCCAACCTCAAATTCTGCAAGCTAAAACTTGCAACGAAGCTTCAACTCCCTCTTTTTCATAAAGAAACATTTGTTGATTTACCTTTGATATCAGCTCTGTTCTGTACTTTTGATTTCTTTTACTGTACTCCAATCTTCATATCTGCTTGATTATTTCTTTTTCTTCAATTCTGCATTCTCTTCTCTTTTACCAATTTACTCAGAGAAATGTACCATTTCAACTTTACAGTGGGATTTAATCTTTCTCCAGAGACTTGCCAATTACATCACAAACAATATAAACAGTTACAAATTTCATTCAATTATAGTATATATTTCGAATAGCACTCCTTTCTTTCTCTTTTTCTTCCTCATACATCCAACACTTCTCTCTTTTCCATTTTCTCTTTTTATACAATTCCCTGTTCATTGCAGTTATATAACCGCTGTATGTACAACTGCCTTTTAATCAAACATAAAATAACTCTCGGCGTTATACAAATAATAAAACGTTTTAATACTTATAATTACCTTACGGGCCCACTCGTTGAACTTGTTCTATCTTCCGATGCGATGCATTACTGTCCACATATTGGAAATGTGCACGTATTGTTTTGTGTATTCACATATGTGCTGCGGTGCTTTCCTTTCCTCTTAAACATTGGATTAATTAACTTGGAGAAAACCTATTCTTAGTCTTATCTTCTGGATGGACCCCACATGCCAGCTATACTCCACTTGTGACCTTTCACATATTTCTGATTGCGATTAATCGCAATCGCAACTTCCATTGAGTTGCTCCGATGCTCTACTGCTTCTCTGATGCGATCAACCACTGTTCATTTTGATGTGCCGATGTGATTAGGTTGGAACTCAAACATATAAAAAACCACATTTTATACGCCCATCGGGTCCGGAACTCAATCGCAATCGCAATCTATTGTTAACCGGTTTCATTGTCAATTTTCCGATGCAATTGGGTAAGGGTCCCACTAGCTATCAAATCTCCGGAACTCAAACATATATGAAGCGTTGTTTAAATCATATCAGGTCTGGAACTTCAATCGCAATCGCAACTTCCTTTGCCATGTTCCGCTGCCAAGTTTTTCTCCGATGCGATTCATACGGGTCCCACAAGGTTAATAAAAGCTCTTCTGCCCATTCGGTTTATTATAATGATCCATGCCTTGGAATATAAACTTCGACTTTGATTAAACTTGACTTTCGGCGATAATAACCTCGGCCTTTTCATTAGACGTAATGTATTCACACACACACATATATATATACATCATTCCTAACTCAAATGTTAAGACTTATAAATAAACCTTGGCGTAGCTTAAGTCCCAGCACTAACCTTTATAATTTTCGGGTCCCAGCATTTAACATACCTCTGTGTAGCTTCGATCATGATCCAACAGTTATAAGCCCTTCGTGTTGCTTCAGCTGATCTGACAGATATCTCTTGCCTCAAATGCACAAACAATAATGCACGATGAGAGTGGTTTTCCAAAATCACTTGAGGCCACGTGTCAGACAGCGTATGGAATCGCTCCGAAATCTTGAATACCACTTGCCCGACGAAGGCGGTGCGATGAAAACTGGAAACCCGCCTTTACTGTTCACTCTGCTCGTGGTTCCGCTTCTGCTCACAATTCTGTTCTGTTTTCGTTGTATATAATCTTGGTTCAAACTATGTTATATATAAACCTGTCTTGTTTTTGTTATATGCCTCGACACGACACTTCCGCTTATTATAAAACACATTTCCACTAACACACAGGTTTATTCCCAATCCTCTATAAACATTTCACTGCTTTGATAACGGCTCTGCTTCTGCTGCTCTGTCTCCTTTCTCTGTCTCTGCCTCTGTTGTTCGACCGTTTCATCTCTTCCTCTATTTTTGTTGCCTCTGCTGCTGTTCTTTTCTTGTCTCTGCATTTGTTGCCTTCTTTTCCATCAATGACAACATTTCCAACAGTCTCCCCCTTTGGCATTGATGGAAATACACTTTCTCTTTTTTCCTTTTAGGATCCTTTCTCCTATTTCTTGCTCTTCCTCCCCCTTTGACATCAATGGAAAAGGGTTGCTCATCTCTTAGTGTAGATTCTATCCTTTTGATCCTGAGGACCTGTTTCATGCTTCCCTTACTGGCTGATCTCCCCCTGGAATGATATTTTCATTTCTGTTCTTCCCCTGAAACTGTGCTTTCTCTTCATATCAGAGAGTAGCATCTACAGAGACTACCCCTAGTCTATCTCTCAAATATTCAAATGGTTCTCTAGCAAGAGGTTTGGTAAATATATTTGTTGTCTGTTCTTTTGTTGGTACATACTCCAGTTTTACTATCTTTTGAGCCACTTGTTCTCGGAGAAAATGATACTTGATTGGGATATGTTTAGTTTTTGAGTGAAGCACAGGTTTTTTAGATATACTTATAGCACTTGTATTATCGCATTTGATTGAAATAGGTTCATCAATGCTTACCTTCATGTCTTGGAGGGTTTGCTTCATCCACATGACTTGTGTACAACATGTTGTTGTTGCTATGTATTCCGCTTCTGCTGTAGATAGAGAAATAGATGTTTGTTTCTTGCTTAGCCATGCCACCAAACTCTCTCCTAAATAGAATGCACCTCCACTTGTTCTTTTCCTGTCATCAACATAGCTGGCCCAATCTGCATCTGTATATGCTGTCAAAATGAAGTTTTTTCTTTTTGGATACCATAGCCCATAATGTGCAGTCTCTTGTAGATATCTGAATATTCTTTTAATTGCTAGTAAGTGATTTTGTTTTGGTGCTGCTTTATATCTTTCCACCAATCCTACAGCCAGCACAATGTCTGGTCTAGAAGCTGTTAGGTATAACAGACTTCCAACCATGGATCTGTAAATTTTTTGATCTACATCAGTTGTTCCATCATCTGCACAAAGCTTGCATCCAGTAGTCATAGGAGTTGACACAGGTTTGCAATCTTCCATTTTAAATCTTTTCAACATCTCTTTTAGATATTTTTCTTGTGAGATAAATGTGACTGTGCTCTTTTGTTGAATTTGTAGTCCTAGATAAAAGGTAAGCTCTCCAATCATAGACATTTCAAATTTTGATTTCATGTCTTCAGCAAATCCTTTTGTTAACTCATCTTTGCTGCTTCCAAACATGATATCATCTACATACACTACTACAATCAAAAGTTCATCTTCATTTTCTTTTATGTACAAGTTGTTGTCTACTCCCCCTTTCTTGAACCCATGTTTTTGCAAGTATTTGTCCAGCCTTGAATACCATGCTCGAGGAGCTTGTTTCAACCCATATAATGCTTTCTTTAATCTAAAAACATAGTCTACATTATCTGTTAAGGAGAACCCTTCTGGTTGCTCCATGTAGACTTCTTCCTCTAAATCTCCATTCAGGAAGGCAGAATTCACATCCATTTGGTATAGCTTGAAATCATGATAGCAAGAAATAGACAAAAATAGTATGATAGCTTCCATTCTAGCTACAGGGGAAAATGTTTCATCATAATCAAGTCCTTCAACCTGTGAATATCCCTTGCACACAAGTCTAGCTTTATTTTTTATAACCTGTCCTTGTTCATTCATCTTATTTTTGAATACCCATTTTGAGCCAATGACATTTTTCTCACTGGGTCTTTGAACTAGTTCCCAATTGTTGTTCTTCTCAATTTGGTCCAATTATTCATTCATGGCATTCACCCAATGTTTGTCTTTGCCGGCTTCTTCAAACTTCTTTGGTTCTATTTGTGACAACATTGCGAGGTATACCTCTTCAGTCTGTTCAGTTAGCTGTCTTCTTGTCTGTACACCTACACTCTTGTCCCCAATAATTTGATCTTCTGGATGATTCTTCTGAATGTATCTTGAGGAGCTTTTTGATCTTAGATCTGTATCTTCTATTGGCTTGTTTATTTCATCATCATCTTGATTCTCTTCTTCATGAACTTCTGGAGGATTGCTACAATCTGTACTTCTTAACTTGTCTGATAGTTCTTCATCAAATCTTACATCAATACTTTCTACAATTTTGTGAAGTATTTTGTTGTAGCACCTATAACCTTTAATCTTGGATGCATATCCTAAGAATATTCCTTCATCTGCTCTTGCATCAAACTTTCCCAAATTTTCATCATTATTTTTTATAAAACACTAACTTCCAAAAACTATAAAATGCTTGATTGATGCAGGTTTGCCATGCCATAATTCATAAGGAGTCTTGTCACTGTTTGGTCTTAAATGAGCTTTGTTTAGGATATGCACAGCTGTGTGCACTGCTTCTGCCCAAAAGGTTTGAGGAATGTTACCTTCTTGCATCATGGCTCTGGCAATCTATTGTACATACCTATTATGTCTCTCTGCCACTCCGTTTTGCTGAGGTGTTCCTACAATTGTGAACTGTTGTTTTATCCCATGCTCATTGCATAGATCTGCAAAATTATAATCTGTAAATTCACCTCCTCTGTCTGATCTAATGCACTTTAGCTTGCATCCTGTTTGATTTTCTGCCAAAGCCTTGAATATTTTGAATTTCTCAAATGCTTCTGATTTGTGCTTGAGAAATGCAACCCATGTCATTCTAGAAAAATCATCTATTATTAGCATGAAATAGGATTCTCCACTTTGTGTTTTAGTTCTCGAAGGCCCACACAGATCCATGTGAACAAGTTGAAGAGGTATGCTTGTAGATAGCTTCTCTTTGGTTTTAAAGTATGTACGGGTCTGCTTACCTAGCTGACAGGATTTACATATTGTATTTGAAGGCTTTTTTATGACTGGCATATCTCTGACTGCATTCTTTTTGCTTAGACTTATGATATGATCAAATTTTAGATGTCCCAATCTCCTATGCCATAACCAAGACTCCTCAAATTTGCTAAGATGACATGCTTCATTTTCTTCTTTTACTACATAGAAATTGATTTCCGTTCGAACACCTTTGATCAGGGTTTTTCCAATGGTGCTTGATCTTACTTCACAGTCTTGAGCTCTAAAAAGAACTTCACAGCCTTTATCACACATTTGACTAACACTCAACATTTTATTTCAGCCCATCCACAAATAGTACATCCTGGGCTTTTCCTCTACCATTGTCCAAATTGACTGAGCCTCTCCCTTTGATCTTTCCTGCTTTATCATTTCCAAAAGTAACATTTCCAAATTTCTTTTCGTCAAAGGTTATGAACTTGCTTCTATCTCCTGACATATTCTTTGAGCAACTGCTGTCCAAATACCACTGGCTTTTTAGATCTTGAGCTATTAGGGCCAAGTCACATTTATTCACTTTCTTTTTCCACTGCAAGCATCTTCTTGTTTGGTACCTTTTCTGAGATTATGAACTATACTCTCTTAGAGGACATTTGGAATACATATGTCCACTTTTATTGCATACACAGCATTTGGATATATCCTTAGCAGAATTATAAGTAGGAATAAACACTCCATGATTCATAAACCTTCTTGAGGTTTTGAACAACAGTCTTTGTTCATATTTCCTGCATTCTATGATTTTATGGCCAAAATAATTACAATAAAAAAAGTAACCATAAAAACAATTTGCATACCTGATAAAAGGTTGTCTTCTCCATCTTCTTGCTTGAGTAAAACTTTTTACTGTTTTCATCCTTTGTTGGTTTGTATTTATTCTTCTTGTATGAAAATATGCAGCAATGTGTC
The DNA here is from genome assembly GCA_034641835.2 of Pinus albicaulis. Taxonomy (NCBI): domain Eukaryota; kingdom Viridiplantae; phylum Streptophyta; class Pinopsida; order Pinales; family Pinaceae; genus Pinus; species Pinus albicaulis. The sequence goes on along the minus strand of CM076578.1, from coordinate 1,637,810,896 downwards.
CTAATTTGTGATAGGAATAACAAGTAGCATTTTTCATAGAAGGAAAATTTCTCCTTTGATGACTTCCAAATTTGACATATTCAGGAGTATACGAGTTTTTTCTTGTTGACAGTTTATTTACTTCATCCTTTGTCATTTGAGCTTCCTCCTGGTTTTTATCTACTTTATTGCAAGATTCTTCTTCCTTTGAAATCTTCTGAGCTGCTTAGATATTCTCATCTGCTTTTACAAAAATAATATTTTTGTTTTCTTTTTCTTTGCCTTTGCTTGATTCTCCTTCATATCCTATCCCAGTCTTTATGAGAGGTGACCTTTGTGCATTTAGAATCTGGTCCAACTATCCAGAGCCTTTCATTAGAGGTGTATTCATTAATAGTTCTCTTTGGGCTTTTTCTAAGTTCTTTCTTAGGCTAATTACTTCTTCTTCCAAATTCTCTTGTTCCTAAGTTTTATCCTCGATCTGCTTAAGTAGAATATCCTCTCCCTTCTTGGCTTCTTCAAGCTCTACTTTCAACTGAATGAGGGCTTCTGAATTTTGTTCCTCTCTCACGTATTTGAGAAGAATGTCTTTATGCATTCTGCACTTCAGTTTTAGTCTGTCAATTTCCTCCAAGGCACTTCTTAGCTCCCCCTCAAGGTCCACTTCACCTTCTTCCTCATCTTCTAAAAAAAATTCTTCCAGCTCTTCTATAGCCATCAAAACAAATTATGATGTTCCTTCTTCACTTGAGAATTCAGCTGAGTCTTCTGATGCACTACTATCTTGCTGAGCATAGAAATATTTTCTATTGAATCTCTTCCCTTTGTGCTAGTTCTTAGATATGGTCTTCTCTGATTCCTGATCCTGATTATTTGTTTTCTTATAAGGACATTTAGAAGCATAGTGTCCAACTCTTTCACAATTGAAACACTTAAATGGAAGTTTACCTTTATACTTACCTGAGCCTTTATCCAACTTCCTAATAAATTTAGCCTCTTCTTCATCAGAACAAGAGCATATATCTTCTTTTTCTTCTTTCTTCTTCTCTGCCTTAAAATCTGCCTCCCTTACATTTGACTTCCTCTATGGCAGTCTCATCTCATAAGCTGTTAGTTTTCCAACAAGCTGGTTCATGGTTAAGGTTTCCCAATCTGTTGTTTCTTCTATGGCAGAGACCTTGGGATTAAAGCTAGATGGAAAAGATCTTAGGATATTTTGAACAATTACACATTCTTGCATGGTTTCACCTAGTGCTTTCATATTATTGACAATTTCTGCAACCCTTAAAAAGAAACTAGCAATATCTTCATCATCATTCATCTTTAAATTTTAAAACTGGGCTCTATAGACTTGAAGTTTAGTTGTCTTCACCTTTTTTTCACCCTCATGAATATTTTCTAGAGGTTCCCACATTTCTTTGTCAGTCTCACTGTGCATTAATTTGATGAATTCTACCTCACACGATCCATTCAAGATTGCACTCATTGCCTTTGCATTAGCCACAAAATCTTGTTTGGCCTCTTTCTCTGAGACATTTTCCTTAGAGTCATATCCAAATTCCACAGCAGCCCAAACTTCTTTTCCTAAGGACATTATGTATGTTCTCATTCTGATTTTCCAGAAATCATAATTTGCACTAGTGAAAAAAGGGGCTTTGTTCTTTGAGGATCCTTCTTGACTAGCCATCCCTAGAACCTAGGATCTCCTTTCAGTTGTTAAACTGCTACAAAAAAAAAAGGAACCTGCTATGATACCAAATGTTGAACCCTTAGTTAAACTGAGAGGGGGGGGTGAATCAGTTTAACACATACATGGACTTTTAAAACTTTTTCATTAACACTTGTCTACACCTTCATTTCATGTTCAACTTAACATGTGAGTAATTTTAGAATATGAGCAACAAGCATTACTACAATGTAATAGTAGAATTAAAATGAGAGCAGCAAGTATTAAGCAGATGATATAAACTAGATCAACACATAAAGATCATGCACAGAGACACCATATATAAGTGGAAACCCATAAAGGGAGAAAACCACATCTTATTATTGCTATGATGTAAAGGCAAGCTCCAACTCCCTCTCACCACTGGTTTTCTGTAAGCACCAACCTACAGGAAGCTCCAACCTCAAATTCTGCAAGCTACAACTTGCAAGGAAGCTTCAACTCCCTCTTTTTCATAAAGAAACATTTGTTGATTTACCTTGGATATCAACTCTGTTCTGTACCTTTGATTTCTTTTACTGTACTCCAATCTTCATATCTGCTTGATTATTTCTTTTTCTTCAATTCTGCACTCTCTTCTCTTTTACCAATTTACTCAGAGAAATGTACCATTTCAACTTTACAGTGGGATTTAATCTTTCTCCGGAGACTTGCCAATTACATCACAAACAATATAAACAGTTAAAACTTTCATTAAATTACAGTATATATTTCGAATAACACTCTTTTATTTCTCTTTTTCTTCCTCATACATCCAACACTTTTGTCTTTTATGTTTTCTCTTTTTATACAGTTCCCTTTTCATTGCAGTTATATAACTGTTGTATGTACCACTGCCTTTTAATCAAACATAAAATAACTCTCGGCGTTATACAAATAATAAAACGTTTTAATACTTAGAATGCCCTTACGGGCCCACTCGCTGAACTTGTTCTATCTTCCGATGCGATGCATTACTGTCCACATATTGGAAATGTGCATGTATTGTTTTGTGTATACACATATGTGCCGCGGTGCTTTCCTTTCCTCTTAAACATTGGATTAATTAACTTGGAGCAAACCTGTTCTTAGTCTTATCTTCTGGATGGACCCCACATGCTAGCTATACTCCACTTGTGACATTTCACATATTTCCGATTGTGATTAATCGCAATCGCAACTTCCATTGAGTTGCTCTGATTCTCTACTGCTTCTCCGATGCGATCAACCACTGTTCATTTTGATGTGCCAATGCGATTAGGTTGGAACTCAAACATATAAAAAACCACAGTTTATACGCCCATTGGGTCCAGAACTCAATCGCAATCGCAATCTGTTGTTAACCGGTTCCGCTGTCAATTTTCCAATGCAATTGGGTAAGGGTCCCACTAGCTATCAAATCTCTGGAACTCAAACATATATGAAGCGTTGTTTAAACCATATTGGGTCCAGAACTTCAATTGCAATCACAACTTCCTTTTCCATGTTCCGCTGCCAAGTTTTCCTCCGATGCGATTCATACGGGTCCCACAAGGTTAATAAAAGCTCTTCTGCCCATTCGGTTTATTATAATTATCCATGCCTTGGAATATAAACTTCGACTTTGATTAAACCTGACTTCCGACGATAATAACCTCGGCCTTTTCATTAGACGTAATGTATTCACACACACACACATATATATATACATCCTTCCTAACTCAAATGTTAAGACTTATAAATAAACCTTGGCGTAGCTTAAGTCCCAGCACTAACCTTTATAATGTTCGGGTCCTAGCATTTAACATACCTCTGTGTAGTTTCGATCATGATCCAACGGTTATAAGCCCGTCATGCTGCTTCAGCTGATCCAACAGATATCGCTTGCCTTAAATGCACGAACAATAATGCGCAATGAGAGTGGTTTTCCAAAATCACTTGAGGCCACGTGTTAGACAGCGTATGGAATTGCTCCGAAATCTTGAATACCACTTGCCCGATGAAGGCGGTGCGATGAAAACCAGAAACCCGCCTTTACTGTTCACTCCGCTCGTGGTTCCGCTTCTGCTCACAATTCCGTTCCGTTTTTTTTGTATATAATCTCGGTTCAAACTATGTTATATATAAACATGTCTTGTTTTCGTTATATGACTCAACACGGCACTTCCGCTTATTATAACGCACATTTCCACTAACACACAGGTTTATTCCCAATCCTCTGTAAACATTTCACTGCTTTGATAATGGCTCTACTTCTGCTGCTCTGTCTCCTTTCTCTGTCTCTGCCTCTGCTGTTCGACCGTTTCATCTCTTCCTCTGTTTTTTCTGCCTCTGCTGTTGTCCTTTGCCTGTCTCTGCATTTGCTGCCTTCTTTGCCATCAATGACAACATTTCCAACAGGTGTGAGCCTCTGGATTCCTTTTTTATAATGCAAACATCATATACTTTTATTTGATGGCTGAGCAATGTGCATATATGTATATGTGTATATTATTGTAAATATTGTATCATTTTGTGGTTATAAAACTCCATAGACAATATGATTATTTGTTAGTTGAAGAAAATGTGCATGAGGATATATGTGGTTATTTTAAATATCATAATGAGTTGTGTTATAAAGCTCCAGTATATGGTATGTTTGCCATATTTTCAACAGTGGTCATTGTAAATACTGCAACGAGTTATGTTATAAAGCGTCATAGGTAGTATGTTTAGTTTTCAGTTGTTTTCTAGTCATAGGTGTTGTTATCACCCAAAAAAATGAAGCATCATTTTGACAAGGTTAAATAGGTTCATGTGTCAAAAATAGGGTTGCAGAATTTTTGGAAAAACTGCAGATGTATGTAAATTGACTGTTTTCAGTAATACAGAGACTTGTTTCTTGACCAACCTAAGATTCTGATTGAGTTTTTAGTGCCTATCTTATCTATATCTTTGATGTGTATTATTTGCAGTGGTTTTAATCTTTAATACTCAGAATTCATTCATGTAATTCTCTAACTTCCTTTATAGATGAATTGAATGTGTGATTTCTTGTTTCATGTGTGTGTGTACTTCTGCTAAAAACTCTTACCTGCCTCAACTTCCATGTCAAGTGAACTTACTATTGAATCACTGAAATTGTTGACTCCATAAGCCCAATGTTTGTAGACTGATACTATTTTCAACCTATATTCATCACAAGCAAGTTGTTTTCCAAGTAGATTTATCCATCTAAATACATTTTTATTCAATATCATTAACCCTTTGAGAGAGCCCTCTCAGACTGAAGAGGCTAAGATTCAGTCACAAGATTGGTTTGAAACAGTTACATGAGATTGTTTGATTAGTAGCCTATCAGGTGTAATTTTGTGATAACAGCTGCCATATAACACCGAGGACGATGTTACCCCAAAGAGGAGGGGTTCATAACAACCCCTGGTTGATTTTCCATGTAAAAAATATAAGACCAAGGTCATGGGACACATATTCCCAAGCTTAATGGTGTGAAAAATATCCTAGTGGGTGTCACTTTCAGTTTATTATGGCTAAGGACATTAGCAAAGACAAAGAGGCATTAATTGACATTTATTTATGAAAATAAAGGAAAATAGGAGAAAAGGGAGATGAAAGGTTAAAAATTTGCATGAGAGAGAAATTGAAGGAACAATGAAGAAAAATGAAGAAAATAGAGGCCTCAATGATAAAAATTATTTTGAGGATGAGTTCATGGATTTTTTTGGTTGAAACTTTTTTCAGTTCAATTTTGGGGCTCTCTTTTATTCTCTTTTATTCTCTCCTACTCTTGCACACGTAGAATATTCTTGGAGCAGTTTGGCATACATTGGATTTGGAGGAAGAAGGCAAAGGAAAGATGTAAAACACAAGATAACATGTCGATTAACAACTACAACTCAATTTATTTGTAGGTATCGAGTTGCATGTATGATTTCCTTGATAGTTTTGGCCTGCATGGTACATGCATGTGGTTTCTTGGTTATGTGCTATCATTAGCATGGATTTTCTTGGATTGACAGTGGTTTTAGCTTTGCCTTTCCATTTCCTGTATATCCATGTTGTTGTGGGTTTTTCCACTTGTTTTTTTCTTATTAGTGCTCAAATTCCTTATGGTTTTGGGTTGAGTTACTAGTTTTTGGAGCCGTTGGTTGGAATAAACGCTCTAGAATCCCTGAAACAACTTGGGTTGAGATACTAGTCCTAGAGCCTAGGTTGGGACAAGTGCTTTGGTTCCTTTGGTGGGTTGAGTTAATAGTCCCTGGAGTTGGGTTGGAAAAACACCCTAGAGCCCTGGAAATTTGTGGGTTCAGTTATTATTTCTTAGAGTCTCGGTTGGAACAAATGGTCTGGAGCCCTAGAAAACTTGGGTAGAGACCAATATAGTTGGTGTTAGTGATGTATGATTGTGAGGTGGAATCACTAGTTGAGGGTTGATGTAGTTTTGCTTATGGAAGTTTTTTTTTGGTTTTTCTTGGTTTATTCCATGAGATCCCACATTCATGCTTTGAATATGGCGCCAAGGTGATTGGATGAAAGAAATATTTGATTCAACCCAATCTATGGTCGGATGGTACGTGGAAGTCCCTGACTTGGTTGGATTTTCATATGTTAATAAGATCTATTTTCCTCTTGTATTTCATGATTAATTGTACTTGTTAATATGTGGAATTGAGGGTTATTTTATCATAGTGTATATGTTGTTCATTTGATGGTTATATGTTGGTTATATGATGTATATTGGCTATGGTGCTTGATGTGTTTTTATAGTTTTATGAATGGTTAATGAATGCATGAGATAATCGATGTTATTTCAACTATTATGAGAGGGAATTATACCTTCTTGATGATTCTCAGATAAGTATTAGACTCCTATGTTTCAATATGCATTCATGACCTGTAGATTTCTTGTTCGCCATATGTTTGACAAAATGACTGTCATGGTTATGCCTAGTTAGGTCAAGTTACTTATCATTCTAGAAAGTCTCAATGAGTTATGGGCAGTGGTCTGGAGGCTAGCCTTAAATGATGGCTTAGATTCTGGGACTGTTACCTCTGAATTGGAAAATTTTGGTTGCAACTGCATGGATGCAGGCTTGTGCATGTGGTTGGAGGCTTCCAATTGCATGGAGATATTTTTGTGGTAGTGTTTGGGGACCTAGGTCAGAGAAAAAGGTGCCCAAATCAAGTTTTGGCCACCTGGGGTGGTTACTCAGCCTCAGAGTGACATGTAGCCCCTGTAGGATGTGATGAGAGTCAGTTTGTCTTCCGCAGTCGAACCCACTTCCTTAATGGAACCTAAGAGCTAGGTCATGTCATAGTATCTCTTCCTCTCATGTTTACCTTGGTAGGCCGGTGAAACTAGGTAAATATGGGAGAGGGCATTACAATGTAGGGAGGAAGGTCTGTATGTACCATTTTTAAGTGTTTCAAGGGGCATTTCTCAACTACCCTACATACGATAAGGATAAATTTGTGCCCTAGTGCAACTTGTGAAGTGGAAATAATACTTGATGGGAAAGGAGATAGTAATCCACACAAATCACTAGCCATTAAAATACCTACAGGCCTGGATTGAGCTACAACAGACCAAGCATTACAAGTGGATAGTGGTTTAACATTAGTTTCATTTGGTGATCAAGTATGAGAGGGGAAACACAAATAAGTTGGTATTCATGCTTTCTAGGCCACCTGCATAAAATATCACAACTTCAGTAACATTGATACACATAGATCCTTTCACCCATGATGCATACAAAGAAGCATATACAGATGATGAGGATTTCAAGGAGGTGTTTCAACAATTGTAGAGCCAGAGTCATGTGCACAATAGTGACAATATCATTGACTACCATGTCTAGAATGGGTTACTCTAAAAGATGGATAAATTATGTGTGCCTAAAGGTGAGAAAATATGCTCACACCTATGAGGTTTCAAGGCATGTTGGTGTAAGGAAGACAATGACCAACTTGAAAGTTATGTGTACTAACCCATGATGCAAGAAGAAGTAGCTAGGTTCATAATAGGATGCATGATTTGTTGTACCAATAATTTCTTATACCTACTTTTCCTTGGGAAATAATTTCCATGGAATTTGTGGGATTTTTTACCAACAACCAGGAAGGCACATGACTACCTATTCATAATAGTTGACAAGTTCAACAAGATGTGTTTTCTCATGCCTTTTAGAAAGAAAATCAATGGGAAAGAAGAAATAGAATTGTTCTTCAAATAGGATACCAAGGAGCACTGCTTCAGATAAGGGCACGATATTTCTTGGTGCATTTTTCATTACATTATGGGAGAATATGGACACAAATTTGAAGAGGTGTTGGCGTGAGGGGTCCTGATCCAGGTTCCGCTTTAAGTTTTTCCAACAAACCCCTATACTACTGGCCCTTTCGGCAATGGCCTGCTTGTGCAAGCCAAGGTCTCACTTGAAGTAGTATGGGAGGGTGCTGGAACCAGGTTTCCGCACCCTGAGAGAGAGAAAGTTAATTGAAGGGGGTCCTTCTAGATTGATCAGACTAGTGCCCAAAACAGAAACCCTTAACTGTGTATCAACGAAATATCTCCAACGGAGTTTACAAATCATACAATAGTATATCAACAGAAGCAAGACATCCAAATCTATCCAGATCTATGCATTTATTGTCTTATATAGTATCACATCCACGTGCGCATCAACAATCGTCAGTATGCAGTGAATAGATATAAGTAACATAGTGCGTAACCAATAATCATAACACAGAATGCTTCAGTACTCAAGAAAAGGTCTTCTTATTCATTAACATTCAGATCCATCTTACAGACTCTATCTACTAGCCCGCGCACACAGCGAGTGAGGTCCACACACAGCAGGAATTAGGGTCTATGCACACACAACCAGCATGAGCCCTTACTCAGAAAATCGACAAAAAATATGCACAAACTCGTATCTAGCTTCCTTACTTCTTACTTACCTTTTCTAGACTCGACATATCCATCTATTTATATCATGCTAGCGTGTGGTACCCTATGGTCCGCAAACCGTGGTTTGCAGACCCTTGGTATATCCTTTTGACCCGTTACAATTCATTGGGGGTTTTGACCCACCCCAAACCCCCTGTGCTAGACTAAATATTACAAAACTGGACAAAACTGAGGTTAGGGAACCCTGTTTCGACAATCCCCCAACACAATCTTGTGACTCGTCCCGAGTCACAACGCCGACGGGGTCTTCATCTTGTCCTTGAGCTGCTCAATCGCGGCAGTGAACGGAGGTAGACCACGAATGTTATAGGTCAATTTGGGCACCATTCCCAATGACATGGTTTAACTGGAAATCATCCCCAGAACTAATGAATAGGGTCTATCATTCCCTATCATTTCACTTGCTATATGCCCTAAGCCAAAGAACAAAGACAGATCATTCCTGACTTCCATTGCAAGGTTTCCAAGATTTTAAATATATATTATAACACCTATGATCTCACCAACGCAGTATCTCAAGGGGCTAAGTGTGTTTCATATGCAGGTACCTCCATTCAAAGGTGCTCTGCAAAGCACTTCCCGACACTCAAGGGTGCGTTGGTCAATTGGGAGCGAAATTCTCATTGTTCCGGAATATCCACTTGGCCAGTGCCTTCTAGAAGAGTGCATATGTGTCAAAATTCGAATCCATGTGTCCGTTTGATACCTCTGAGCTTGGTAACATGTCTTGCCTATTATTATAAAGTCACTGATTGTAAAACTACCTTTAGCTCATCTATAAATTGAGCACAGATTCTAGTGCTTGAAAAGGGAACAATTTGAGTAGAGAAATGTTGGTGGAATTTCAATTGAGGAATTGATTTGAGTGATATGTTGCTGGAGAGATGTTCATTTTGATGAGGATGGGATGATGTTGGAGATGGTGACATCAAATCAATCACTGGTTGTAACCTCCCCTTCTATCCATTAATAAATATTGATGCTTACTTTCCCATATATGTATCTGTATAAGCTTCTATATTCCATGTTATGAATTCTTATCTGATCTATATGTTTCATGTTTCATTGATTTAAAAGAATAAATTGAATAGGCATCTGTATATTTCTATCTCTTCTTTTTTTAGTGTTCATTCTTGCAGGAAATATTTTGGTGATCTAGCTTGGATTTGAAGCTACAGTAAGAGCGACAGAAGGAGAATTGGAAGTGCTTGGATTCCAAGTAAGTTTCTTGATTTGTTCTGTGTGTCTATTTACTGTTAGGAAAAGTATCTGCAAATTCTTTAACCTGTTGTTCTAAATGCATAGCACCACATTTAGGGAAGAATGCTTTATCCATAATCCATAATTCCACATAACAAATTGGCGACTCCACTAGGGAATTTACTCTTCATCCTTGGTGTATTTGCCTCTGTTTGTCTCTGTTTACTCACCCAGTAGCATTTACTCTAAAATATTAGGCTTTTTGAAATCAAAATTTTCATTAGAAGTGTGTTTTACAGTTGAGTTTTTTGTTCTCTACTGCACCCAACACACTATTGAGCAAGACACAGTGCTTTGCATAGCATTGTCTCCCTCTCAGGGGTGCATTGCAACACATTGTCTCCCCTTAGAGACTGTGTTTCCCCCTAGAGACAACCAAATTCCATTGAATTTTTCATTGCATTTACTTTCAGTTTTTTTTTGCAATGTTTTAAAGAGCCTGATACCTCATATTGACCAATGACTTTACCTACCTCTTCCTCCTTTGAAAGAAAAGTTTGTTCAATGTTTATTTAAAGTGTTTTTCTTTATCATTGACAGATTAATTTCAAAGTATTTTCATTGCTGCATTAGATCCATTTGATTTTGAAAAGGAAATTTTCGTTGAAATTATTCATTTCCTATAGGAGAAATTGTAGTTAAAATATTCATTTTTCCTAAAAAGAGAAATTTTTGTTCTATTCCTCATTTATCAAAGTAAAAGGTATTTGTTTTTATTGATTTGATGCACTTAGTTTCCTTTTCTGCATTCACATTAAAGGGACTGAAAAGAAAAACCTGCATTTGCATGTAGTGGATTGTGTGTTTTGCATAGGAACAATTAGGAAAGCTGCATTTTAGTTTGTGCTCTTTGATTGTTTGCTCTCAAATTGATTGCTCCTTCCCTTTAGTAGCTAGGATTTTCATTGAAAAACTAAAAGTGAAAAGATTTCTTATCATTTTAGTTTGCATTTTAGGAATTTCCAATACATCATCACGGTGAACCTTGAAAGGCAAATTGATAAACAAGATCAAATTAAAATTTATCTCAATTTACCTAACAAAGCATTGGAACCATAACGATAACATTTAGAAGGTCTAGGCTAGAGACGTGTTCCAGCATTGTAAAACATAGCAGTTGTCGTAAATTATCTGCGATACATTCTGAGTGTGATACCTCACTCCATGTACGTAAGTATATCGTAGCTCGTCCATGTACTTTCAGGTATATCGGGCGGTGTTATAGTACGAAAAGTATAAAAGGGTACTCTCACTATGTGGTTTCGCATTAGACAACGCTAATATGGACTTGGGCCTCCACGTACCTTCGAGTATATTTTGGAGGACAACTTTAGTTTGCTATCCATCCATAGTGAACCGAGTCGACCGCCTTGTAAATTGTGATACACCGAACACATTCGGGGAGATTTTCTTCCCGTACTTCTTGTTTCGCCACGAGGTATTCTGAAGTTCACAGTTTCTTGGTAAACATTTTACCTAGCATTACCCTTTTATTTTGTTTATTTGTTTTTGGTTAAAATAAATCAGTCATCGTGGAAGAACAAAATCCTTTTCCCCATCATTCGCGTATACTACCATTTAAACCACCTTTAGCACCAGAAGTTACCTCTGGATGGCGAAGACAACATCACCCTACCGAAACCAGTACTATCAGTACCTCTGGTGAAGCATCATATTTCCATATACCAGAATCGGCACAAGTTGTTTCTACATATCCTGGTTTGTCTACTATTGTCAAGACGGAGTCCTCACAGCTACCCGTGGTCACAATCCATCCAATCAGTGAGACCATACCTCCTGAACCCGACGTTGTTCAACCGGAAGTTGATCCAAATCCTGTCTCTTCTTTACCAGTAAATCTGAATCCCGAGGTCAAACAACCATATTTTTTTCATCCATTGGTCATCCCACAATTTTCTATAGCCATTGATTCTCCCATATCACACAGTAAACCACCTGAAATATACTTTGGGCCTGACGGTGAAATACTTCCACCCGGTTTGATTTCGATTGAAGAAATCCCACAAGACAAGACACCTTTAACTCCAACCCATTTTGGTGAGGATCTTTACCTGTACGAGTCTTTTCCTCAATCACCACCCTTTTATTTTGTTGATCCTATTCCTATTCATATTCCCGTCTATTCAAAAGGGTATACATTTTGTCAAGTAACCATGCCTGAACCAACATCATCGGTTGGGCCATCTATTCCAATTACATCAGTACCTGCCCTCACTACCTTGTCGATGTTTACAACTTCACCAGAATCATATTTTCATGGTGGCCCGATGGTCCCATTAGGTTATAAATCTTTATTTGGAATTTTTTCTGGTGCATATTCAAACCCATGAACTTCACCAATGTCACCGTCTAGTATTCTAACTAGTAAACCTATAGTGATTACTGAACGGCTTGATTCCTTATACACATCATCAAGGCAATATCAAGCTGGTCCTTCTGGGTCTATTCCATCCAGTACTATATCAACTAGACTCCCTGCATTTGGAGAGCAATATTTTCCGTCTTATTATCCTCCTCATGCAGGGGGAAACCTTTGGTCACCCACTTTGACAGTACTCCATCACTTTTTGATCAACCTAATGTTGAAATGAATGTTTTTCAATGGCATCCCACTCTGCCTGTCAAATCACAAATGGTTGCACACTCGTATCAACCAGTCAAACCTGTTACACCCACATCACTTCCACTTGTTAATACATCTTTACCCTTGTTATGGAATCAAAATGTTGTACAAAAACCATTTCAGGCGGGTCTTTCAACTCAATACCATCAAATATTGGGCCCAGAGAATCCAAATCCTTTGGCCAATTTACAACAACAACTTGTACCTGGAATCATATATTCACAAGCTGGTCTACCATTTTATGGGATGTCACAACCACAACCAGGTTATACTTATCCTCAAATGAATACAAGTTATTCTAATTTGGGTTATAACATTGGTGGACAGACCCCTTGGCAACCTCAGGCGCAAATGCCTCAACCTTCGTTTCAACAAGTATCATATCCAGGTTTTGGACAACAGAATCCTCAAGCGTTTGCTTATCAAAACAACCCCTATCTGGGTTACCAGCAGCAGATTCCTTATGCTAGAGCTCAAAGGCCTGTTTCTCAAGAAATTCCATCATACCCTGGTTATGCTCAACCTGACCTTAATCGACAATTGCCTTTTGTCGCAACTTTAGAGTTACCAGATTTAAATCGGCTAACCAATGATCCAATCAACTATGCTCCTTGGTGGGCGGTGATACCTCACAAATTACCCTTGGATATTCCTAAGTTCAATGTAAACCCTGGAGAAGACCCTTCGACTCATGTTATGACTTATAATTTATGGTGTTCATCAAACTCCCTGAATGATGACTCTGTTCAACTACGTCTTTTCCAGCGTACGCTCATAGGTCCGACTATAAAATGGTATATTGAATTACCTAGAGCTTCTTTTGATAATTTCACTGCCCTATCTACTGTCTTTTTGACTCACTTCTAGTTACCCATATGATATGAAACTGGAACGGAACTCTTGACCAATTTCAAACAGACTAATCCTACTCACATTTATGATCATATTCATGAGTGGCGTCATCGTCGTAGAATGGTTAAGACATTTGTTCCTGATCAGATTCTCAATGAGTGGTTCATTAATTCCCTGTTACCATATATAACTGAGGATGTGGCTAAGAGTGGCATCATCACTGAAGAGCAAGTAATTTCTCGTGCCCAATATTTAGACTTGATCTATACCCATTCTGGCACGCTCTATGAAAAAATTCCGAATTCACCGCGATCTAATTTTATTGTTCCTCCACAATTAAAGGACTCTCATGCCAGAGATGGTTTGATTGGTACTGCAAGCACACATCATACTACTGCATCTGACCCTGCACCTTCTTCCGAAATCAATGCCATGTCATTTGACAAAGGAAAAAGTGACAAGCAACACAAAAGTAAGAAAAAAGGGAAATCTAAGAAAAAGAAAAATTCTAACCCGCAGGAAATATCATCTGATCAATCATCTGTAGCTAGGAAACCTCGTTATCCCTGCATAATCTGTAATAAGGAACACTATATTTGGGATTGTCCTCATCGTGCTGAAGACTCAAAAATCATTAAGACTTCTCATGCGTCAGTTGTGTTGACAGATTCATTTATGAATCAAGACACAAATTTGGTTGCTACAGATCCACCTTCTAGTTCCCAAGTACTTATGTTATTTATCACAAAACCTTCAACAGATATTTTGGTGTCAACACGTAATAAAGATTATGGTATTCAAGAAATTGATCAAAATACTACCTCAACTATGAATCCGTCTATGGAATCGGTACCGCCTACTACTTTTCCTGAATTGACAATTAAGCCACCTAAGGGAGTAATTCACAAATCGACATATAATCATCGAGCAAGAGCTACTCAAAATTATAATATAGTTGAAGATTTGGCTCAATCCCCTTCAACTATGTTTTCTCTTGAGGTATTACTAAATTTTACCTCCCAAAAAGAGGCTTTATTGTCGGCTATTGGTGGAATTGATCCGACTGATTCTAATCTTGTCATCTTTAATCATACGGGCTATGTATCGCAACTACAAGCAGAATTGGCATCCTCCATACAAGTAAATGTTCTCAATCACCTTGTTCATCACACTATTATTGATGAGGGAGCATCTACATGCATTATGTCTCTAAATTTTTGGAAGTCACTTGGCTCGCCGCACTTATCTCAATCATCAACGACATTGAAGGCTTTCGATGGACGTACATATAAACCTTGTGGTATTATTAATAACCTACATGTTGAGCTGGGGGGGGAAATAGTGAATGTTGATGTCAAGGTTGTTGACAGACCCCTTGACTATAATATTCTACTTGGAAGGCCATGGGTATATGCTATGAATGCCATTATTTCTACATATTTTAGAATGATCGCCTTTCCATATAAAGGTACAATCATAATCATCAATCAACTATCCTTCTTTTCCTCCGCTTCGCAGGTAACTGGAAGTGTTTCGTTCGTTCATGCACCCCAACTAGCACTTCAAAACATTGGTGTAGGACTCTTAAAGGATTCCACTCTGGCATGGGAACCTTTGCATTACCTCCGCCCGCGACGTCATCAGAAATTGCAAGTATAGAGACCTGCTACATGATCTCTTCCACTCCATCTGGCTTAAGGGAGAGTATAGGTGATTTTGAAATTGTTACGTTGGATGATTTTCTGCCACCCAACCCTATTGAGATGGCATAGTAATCAATCTATCTGGCTTGGGTGGCGAATCCGAAATTAGTGTTGCCGTTTGTTTGGGTAGATCGTTCTTTAGATTTTGGTACTCCATCTGATCCTTTTTCCTCAACTTTCTTGACAGATGAGAATATTTTGGAAGCAATGATGTCAGAAGGAGAACCATGAGAAGATTGTCATCATCGTTCCCATCTTCCTGATTATGAAGAAAACTATCTTAGTGAACTATATCACCCATCAATAAAAAATTTATTTTCGAATTCTTTACCTATTAATACAATCGATTCTAAGTGAAATTTGTCAAATATTGAAGAAACCATTTCTATCAATATTTTGACCAAACCTGGCGTAGTAGAAAATATTAATGTCGGTGTGTCTTGTTCTCCATCAGAAATTGAAACATATTGATCTCTATTTCGTGAATTCTGTGACGTATTTGCTTGGTCTTACGAGGAAATTCCAGACATAGATACTAGTATCGTTGAACACACTATTAATATGTATCCTGATGTCAAACCGGTACGTCAATACCTTCATCCTGTTCATCCAAAGAAGGCCACTGCCATTAAAGCAGAATTTGAGAAAATTTTGCATGTTGGTTTCATTTACCCTATTCTGCTAACTAAGTGGGTTTCCAACATCGTTCCTGTCATGAAAAAACAAGGAACCATTAGAGTGTGTGTCGATTACCGGGATGTCAATCTGGCTTGTCCAAAAGAAAACTATCCTACTCCCTTTATCGACCAGATCATTGACGATTGTGCTGGATGTGAAATATTTTCGTTCATGGATGGATTTTATGATTACAATCAAATCAATATCCACCCAGAGGATCAACATAAGACAACATTCATTTGTCCCTGGGGCACATTCACTTATAGGAAACTCCCGTTTGGTTTAAAGAACATTGGGGCAACATTTCAAAGAGCAATGGATTATGCTTTAAATGACATCAAGAACATTGTTCAACCTTATTTGGATGATTTACCAGCGCATTCACGAAATTATACTGATCACCCGATGCATTTGAGAGCTATATTTTTATGCTGCCAACAATAAAAAATACACCTCAATCCACATAAATGTGTGTTTTGTGTTGGTTCTGGTCATTTTTTTGGATTCGTCGTCTCAAAAAAAGGAATTCAAATCAATCCATTGAAGGTTCAAGCCATTCTTGATTTTCCTGCACCATTAAATTTACTTCATATACAGAAACTTCAAGGAAATGCTAATTTCCTAAGGAGGTTCATTCCCAACTATGCCGAAATTTCTAAAGGATTTACTGGACTATTGAAAAAAGGGGTTCCCTTCCATTGGGACCAAGTTGTGCAAGCTTCTTTTGATGCTGTCAAGGATACTCTTGTTCGACCATCATTAATATATCCCCCTAATTATCAGAACGACTATTTCCTATATATCACCGCGACTGATACAACCATTGCTATGGTATTGGTCCAAGTAGAAAATGGGATAGAACATCCGATCTATTATTTGAGTCGAAATCTCAATGATACAGAAGTTAAATATTCATACGTAGAAAAGCTTGCCTTGGCAGTTGTTCAAGTTGTCCAAATATTTTGCCACTATATCTTGTTCCCAAAGACCATTGTTGTTTCAGATTGCAACCCCGTGAATTATATCTTATCACGTCAATTGCTGGGGGGGGAATATTCAAAATGGATTGTCATTTTGCAGGAATTTGATTTGGAATTCATCAAATCCAAGTCAAAGAAGTCTTTAGTTTTGGCTGAGCTTCTCTGTGACCTTCCCTCTAACACTTGTCTGGATATGCTACCGTGTAGAAGATACTCCGCACCAGTTACTTTTGGCCTACAATATTTCACGACTGCATCCTTGTGGTCAGAAGTTGTCATCCATACAAGATTTTTTATCGTAAAATCCATAAACGACCAGCGCCAATGCATCTTGTTGTCTCTGTGGGACCATTTTCGAAATGGGGTATTGACTTCATGACCTATAACCCTCGTTTGTCTGGGGGGAATGGTTATATTATTTTCGTAGTAGACTAATTTACCAAATGGGCCGAAGTGATGCCTAGATTCAACAACACAGGACATACAACTACATTTTTTTTCTATAATCATGTTATTGCACGGTTTGGGGTCCCACGGGCTATAGTTACAGATCACGGGAAGAATTTTTGCAACCACGTGATGATTGAATTGACTGCCAATTTAGGATTTTCACATGATAATTCTACTCCTTATTATCCACAATCAAATGGAAAAGTTGAGGCTATCAACAAGATTCTCAAACATATGCTTCAACGAATGATAGGAGTTCGTAAAATAAACTTGAATTTGATCCTATACTCGGCCTTGTGGGCGTATCGAACCTCGGTGAAAAACGTAACCAGATTTACTCCTTTTCAACTGGTGTATGGTCTGGAAGCTATCTTACCTATCCAATGTGAAATACCATTGTTAAAACTTGCAATTGACTTGTTACCTGATACCTCAAAAGAAGAAACACATCTTTTTAACCTCATCCATCTTGATGAAACGTGTCATGAAGCCCAATTGGCCAACGAAGCACAAAAGAGACGTATAAAGGTGCAATGCGACAAAAATGTCCAACCTCGTATTTTCTCAGAGGGCAACTTGGCCCTTCTTTATGATAAAGAAGTTGATGTAATAGGTACAGGGAAATTTGAGCCATTATGGCATGGCCCCTATATTGTCAAAAGAGTTCTTGTTAAGGGCACCTATGAGTTAGTAGATTACGATGGAATTCCATTGGTGCAGCATAGAAATGGGTTGTATCTGAAACGTTACTATGCTTAATCATGAGCGTAGTGATTTTTTGTATTATATTGTATATATATGATGTTGATTTGAATTCACTACCTTAGTTTGTTTTTAGAGTTTTCTTGACGTTAGTAATCCACTTTACATTTCATCGCAGATGTCTGAATCTTTGGAACCATTTGTTGGATATGTTGATGGTGCTAGTCGTAGTATGCAAAATCTATCCTCTACAGCGTGGGCCATTTTCGCTCCGAACGGCGAGTTAGTGAGTTTTCAAGATATTTGTATTGGTAGATCGACAAACAATATCACAGAGTATAGCACGTTGATCGAACTTCTCTCTAATTCCATTTCATTTGGTATTAACCGGATTATCATAAGGTTAGACTCACAACTTGTGGTATTACAACTTACTAGTGTTTATACTGTTAGAAATCCAACACTACATCTTTTTTTCCTAAGAGTTCGACTTTTGGAAAGACACTTTGATTTTATTCAATATCAACACATTTCCAGAAATTTGAACACATTGACTAATTCTTTGGCTAATCAAGTTTTAGACATACATTTGCAACACATGTAAAGAAAACACTCACATAATTGAATAGGATTGCACAATAAACATAGGAAAACATTGAGGTCAAATAGATAGATAGTTATAGTTTTTACAAAAATTTGTGCCCAAGACACATTATTCATCTGAACTCAAAATGTATGCAACATGTCAAAAGTAAACTAGTGGTGCTCATGGTAACATGCTACAGATCTAGCTATCCTACGCAGTAACCGCATCCAATGGTTAGGAACACCTATAGTGTGACACTACAGTCTCATGGGTAACTCTTCAATCCGAAAATCTGGAATCCCGAAGTTCAACCCCTCTATGTGCTGCCGAAGCTCAGTCATAGTTTCAACCATGTCTAGATCCTGAAGGACTGCTCTCCCGACAGCCCTCTCTGCTGGCTCATCTGCTCCATGCTCTAGTTCCTCCACTGGTTGAACTTGACCAACATCTAAATTACATCAAAACTTTAGTTTAGTCTTGGGAAAACATCAAAAATACAAAAACATTATATAAACCTTAGGAAAATAAAAAACATGGTCAAAATATTCTTACCTATTGCACCCCACTGAGCGCCTTCTGGTAAGGCTAAGTCTGGATCTCCTTGGAAATCAACACCTGTGTATGCATACTCATCGATGGCGACAACCTGTCACCTGAACTAGGTGAAGAATGCATTCAAGAACACAATGGTAGATTTCCCTGTATGTCTACCCATTAGTTCTACTCATCTCTGCATCCTCGGATCTCTAGGATTAGACACACCCAGCGTTACATGTTGAGGCTGCATCAGTGGAATCCGTTCTAAGGAAAATTAAATGAGGATCGAACCATAACTGAAATTTTTCTTCCTTCCTCCCTTTGCTTTGTTTAGTTGTTATTTTATCTGAGAAAGTATAGCTTCAGACCAGTTGAATACTGTGGGTTCCATACACTCTAGCGCATACTGCATATATGATCTGTTTTCTACATGTAGTGTAACGGTACCAGCAAGTTTTGCGATCATGAAAAGAATGGTTCTCAAAGGAAAATCTCTAACATCCCGGATGTTTATCTTCCCATATTTGCTTGGCTTTGACCCTGGATAGCAATGCTGCAAAACATAATATTTCACAGTCGCTCTGCCAAGAGCAGACCCTGAAAGGGAAATGGGCAAGCCTCTCTTCGACAAACCTGTGAGAAAATATACATCCTCCACTGTTATAGGAAACACTTTTTTCTTAATATGAAATGTCTCAATAGCTAGATCCCATGCTTGAACTAGGAACTCCAACAGCTCTATTTGTTGCCTCATCCCTGACAAACAGAAGTACTTTAACAAGCCACAATCTCTTAGGGCTCTTACTGTACCCAGATCATTTAGGGAAACCATATTATGTTCTTCATGATCTCTTTCTCTCCATGTAATCGTCATTATAGTCCGATGAAATCCTGAAACATAACCATAAGAATCATTAGACTCCCTTCAATGCAAAAAATTAGACAAATTTTGAGCATAGTGCAAGAGTAAAAAATGAATATTGCGTCCAACGCAGTCCTGAACAAGGGACAGTGCATTGCATATGCAACTAGCCTTCATTTTAGCTGCTACACAACACATTTTTCGATGCTCAAGGGTGCGTTTCCATTTTTGGAAGCAAAATTTACCCAAAGGGGATCAAAACCCTTAAAATTTGCAATGAAAGGAAATGAAATGATTACTAAAATAAAGAGAAGGTTCATGGCACTAACCTAGATCAAATGGTGATGAAAATCATCCACAGAATCGATCGTAATCAGCTACTAAAGTTCGGGGGAAAAAACAGGTTTAGAGCTCCAAAATGCAAATAGTAACTATTGAATGGTAAAAATGAATAGTAAAACTCTTTTTTATTTAGTCATTTAATTGTTTGCAATGAATATTTATTGCTATGACTATGGTTTTATTATACTTTTATCATAAAACATGTATTTTTAATCCATTTGATGTTGTTCTGAACAGGTTTTACAACTGATGAACAGATTGGTCATGCAGATTTATTTCGAGAATGATTTGACCACAGAGCATACTTTTTATCCTTATTTTTTGAGCTTTGTTAAAAACGAAAAAGGACTTGAAGCACACTTTTATCTCTTTTTCGAGCTTCGATAATAGAGAAAAAGGAACCCCTGGAGTCTTCTTTCAACTGTTTTTAAACTCCGATAATGTGAAAAGATTGTCGAGCACTTGTCTTTTCGAGCTCGTAAAAGTAAATAATTTATATCTACTCAGTATAAGTTTAACCCTTTTCTGGACTGAGATAGATTATTTACGAAAGAAGGAATACCTTGGTCAAACATGACTAAAGAGGTTCTCTCAGATATTATTTTACACTTTTTCGGATCTGAGCGACAACTTTACAAAAACGTACTTATGGATTTTTCTTTTTGTCCTCTTTTTCAAACTCTCTAAATATGAAAAAGGACCGGGGTGTCACTTTTGTTAGACTCGTTAAAGCATAAAATAGCGACGGGCTTGTTGATCATGGCAAGAATTTAGTTTCATTCATCGTTAGACTCGTTAAATTATTAAATAGCAATACATTATTAACCCAAAGGGTTGAATTATAGATCAAGAAAATTTTATCCTCCTCAAGCTTGTTAAAAAATAAAGAGGAACTGGTCGACAAATGCCTAGGGAAAATTTGGGAAAGTGAACAAAACTTTTACAGTAGCAGGTCTCTCTTGAACATGACACTTCACTCCATCACTGTGACAATTTGGGTTGGGTAATATTCTTGACGGTTTATTCATACCTATGGTTCATCATACCTTCACTTCGGTTTTAGTTCAATGCTGCCAACTCATCTCAGTGTTGCCGATATGTTCAAGAGAAGTCATCCAATGAATACTCATCCTTCTGCAATACTAATAAACCTTCATTCTCATGAAATTCATCCCTGAACATTTCTATATCAAGTCATCCTTTGTCTCTGAAATCAGTAACTCCCATTTTGCAATAAAGTGGCTTCTTGTCGACGAAAAATCATCATCCAGGAAGTTCACCTAGAAATATCACATTCTAGTACCATGAGGCTTGTTACAGCATTGACAAGATCCTCGCTTCTGGATTTTTAACCGAAATATTTTGTTTGGTTTTCGACATCAAATCATCTATTCACGCCTTACGAAATGTACTGCAGTACCTTGAGGACCATTGACATCAATGGTGGTTCTCTCGCATTTGTTAACAACTCACATCATTGGTTGGTAATCAAACGATGTCTTTCCATGTTCGACTACAAATCATATTCGCATTGATAGAATTGTACCCGAATGATCGAGTGAACGAGATAAGAAGACCCCAGATCTAGTTTCAGCCATCCGGGCTATGATTTCAAGATTGTTGTACACATAATCTGTACGGTGACCTTACACACAGATCGTCGTCTAAACATGGGACTATATCTGTAGGCATGTCTATATTGGGAAACATTCCAATGTAGACGACTTTCTGCACTATGTACATGTTATTAAAACGTTTATGTGCTGAGCATGGGAATGCCTTCCCTCAACAATTTATGTTCAAGAGGATATATCATGATGTAATGTATTATAAGGTTGATGCAGGTCGCCACTCCACTTCAGCTCCAGCCCATCACAGTGTAAATCATCTCATTCAAAAAATATTGTTATTACTATTCTGACTTCATCCTTTTGGGGGAAATTTATTATAGGTCAATTTGGGCACCATTCCCAATGACCTGGTTTAACTGGACATCATCCCCAGACCAATGACTAGGGTATATCATCCCCTATCATTTCACTTGTTATATGCCCTAAGCCAAAGAAAAAAGACAAATCATTCCTGACTTCCATTGCAAGGTTTCCAAGATTTGAATTATATATTATAACACCTATGAGCTCACCAATGCAATCTCTCAAGGGGCTAATGCATTGCATATGTAGGTACCTCCATTCAAAGGTGCTCTGCAAAGCACTTCCCGACACTCAAGGGTGCGTTGGTCAATTGGGAGCAAAATTCTCATTGTTCCAGAATCTCCACTTGGCCAGTGCCTTCTAGAAGAGTGTATATGTGTCAAACTTCGAATCCATGTGTCCATTTGATACCTCTGAGCTTGGGAACATGTCTTGCCTATTATTAGAAATTCATTGATTCTAAAAATACCTTCAGCTCATCTATAAATTGAGCACATATCCTAGTGATTGAAAAGGGAAGAATTTGAGTAGAGAAATGATGGTGGAATTTCAATTGAGGAATTGATTTGAGTGATATGTTGTTGGAGATATGTTCATTGTGATGAGGCTAGGATGATGCTAGAGATGGTGACATCAAATCAATCACTGGCTGTAACCTCCCCTTCTATCCATTAATAAATATTGTTGTTTACTTTCCCACATATGTATCTATTTAAGCTTCTATCTTCCATGTTATGAATTCTTATATGATGTATATGGTTCATATTTCATTGATTTAATTGAATAACTTGAATACACATTTGTATATAGCTATCTCTTTGTTGTTTAGTGTTCATTATTGCAGGAAATATTTTGGCGATCTAGCTTGGATTTGTAGCTACAACAAGAGCGGCAGAAGGATAATTGGAAGCGCTTGGATTCCAAGTAAGTTTCTTGATATGTTCTGTGTGTCTATTTACTGTTAGGAAAAGTATTTGCAAAGTCTTTAACCTTTTGTTCTAAATGCATAACACCAAATTTAGGGAAGAATATTTTATCTGTAATCCATAATTCTGCATAACAACGAAGGCTCTGTACAGTAATAGTCTATGCAATGTCCACTAGTTTCTGCGAGGTCGGTCCTTCCATGGCAGCGGTGACACTGTCTAAAGTCTAGTTCAACTGCCGCACTTCCCCTTCTAAGTCATGTTAAAGATTGAGGGCTTCGTCCGACCAGGGTGTCAGATGGTCACTAGGTATCTGCTTTTTATGCCGAAGCCCCATAATTTCACTGCAAAGTGCATGGTTGGTTCGAGGATGGGCTAAGCGTTGGGCTGGAATAAGAGTAGTCATCGTAGCCTCCATATGCTTCGAGTATTGTTCCTTCTGACGCAACTCCTGGTCGATTTATTGGAGGAGAGGGTCGTGCTGCACCTAGGACCAGATTTCCATAACATATTCAAATAGAGTGACACCCTGACTGATCTGCGTCATGATAGTGGTTGTGGCTTCGGTAACCAATGCAGCTCGTTGGGCACACACTTTCGGAGGGGTCTCAGGCTGAGGCTTGGCCTGCAACGATGCGATATCAAGTTCAAAATCAGCTTTGACAACCTGTACCTCAGTATGAGATGCCTTCAAGGCAGCAACCAATCCTTCAAACTTGGCTTGCGGTTCAGCGAAGGCAAGAATGACTTCTGGCAGGTCGTCATAGAGTCGGTTGATCAGTTGTTCTAAGGAAGCTTGCTATGCGATGGTGGCGACGTGCGCAACATGGATTTTGGTAGCTTCACCAACTTGAGTCATAATAGTCTGCTCGACCTCACTGAGGTGCTGTTGTGTGTAGAGTTCTCGGTGTTGAAGTTCACTAGTGACGACAGTAAATAATTCATGCAGTTGCACACCTGTCAGACGACTAATATCAAGGTTGAAGGATGAGCATGCCTAGACTTGGGTGCATAATTCAGCGGGGGCCATTGTAATAGTAGCACCGGGGAGATGTAATATTCAGACCTAAATTAGCATGCAGCTAATAGGAATATTGAATTTTGCTTCTAGCACCTAGTAGATGAATAAATGGGGAAAGAGACCCATACTTATCTTGAATAAGCATAAAATCCATCTTGATTTAAAAAGGGATCATAATAGTAGCTATATTTTTCACCCTCATGTGTGAACAGGGGCAAATACATGTGGACAAGGTCAAGTTTGACCAAGTCAATAGCGCTGGAATGAATGGTGGAGATCATCTATGGAGACAGCGCAGTGATAGTGGAAGGAAGATTCCGTGGTGGAGGAAACCCTAATGTGCGGGACCCAAGGTAATAAGGCTCACACTTGTTTATAAGGAGGGTAAGGAAGCCATAGCAAGACATGTTATTGATTATTGGAATTGTGGTATGCATGACTATTGTGCATTCTTCAACTGTTTAGTTGAGATTGTTGTGCTGCTTAGCACAAGGTATTCATGTTTAGGAATTCCATATCCTTTCTTGAGAGGCATCTTGAGGGAGCTTGCACTTCATTTCTCCACATTCAGGCTTGAGGCCAAGCTACCTCCTTTAGCTACAACATAGTTTCTGTTTAGAACTAGGTTGTGTTGCAGGGTGTTGCAGTGGAGGGTTGAGAACACCACTTCTGGAGCTAGTTTTTCAGAGGAGGATGCTTTCTTTCCTTTGGGAGATCAGTGAGGAAGATTCTAGAGCTGATTTCACATCTTGGCACTTGTCCAACATATTTTCCATCACCTACAATGCAATACCTCTCATTGACTGTGTTATTTCAGTGAGTACTTGTAGGGAGGGGTTGCAGTGTTTGATTGGAGGGTGAGATCTTTAGTGTTAGGATCAGCCTTTCACTTGGAAGATCCATTGGAGGAGGTCTATTCATCTTATGCATCATCTTCAGCCTTCTTCATCTAGTTCTTGAGTTGCAGCTGCTATTCAGTCCTAGGACTGCATTCCGGCATTTTGCACTTTTTTCATATTTCAGGAAATCCTTACCGGGTTGTCTTGAAATTGTGTTTGGGAGCTTAGATCTTTACTCTCGGCACTTCTTGAGCCATATATTTTCATATTCATGTATTGACATTCTCCAGCAACAGTTATATCTAATAAAACTATGTTTTCATAGCCTTGGGCATTATTTGTGTAGCAATGTTCTTCATATTTCATGTACATGTTCTCTTGAGGCTTGTGTTGCCTAACTTGAGTGATTGTTTCCTCAAGATCTTGTATACACTTGCTGCTATAACATTAATATGAGGGATATATGATATTCTTACATTACATGTGTTGATTTGTCACTGCTATTTCCATTATTGTGTTCACATATTGTTGCTTCCCCATTTTGGGATATTACAGTGGTATCAGAGCATGATCTTTGGCTCAGCCTGTGAATTTCAATCCAAGATGCTATAAGAAGAAGAAGAGATCTAGAATGGTGAAAGGGATGAGCTTAGTCTCATCATTTTTCAGATCCATGAAGAACCTCTCCAAGGAGGTTAAACAGAAAGAAGAGAAGAGATGCAGTGAAAATTCTAGAGGGTTTCAAGAACAGGAAAGGCCATGTACTTCCTATTCTCAAAAGGAAGAACCAATGTTGCAGAAAGCTCCAAAGAATTACACCTTTCCCTTTCATTTTGAGGAAGAAGATAAGAGGCATGGAGATGAAGGGCATTTGGAGCATTAGATCCTAAGTGGATACCTTGCAGAATACAAGTCTCAACCTAGGGCTTTCAAGGAGACTCTACCTTTTCCTTAGTTTATTCAGTGAGAAGAATAAAGGAGGCCCTATAGTAATAGGAGGATGAGAGACAATAGATTTCTATTGTCTACATTTGATGGATCATATACATGTACAAAAAAGGCTTGGGTGATGAAGCTAGATGCATTCTTCCTACTACATCCAGTAGTAGAAAGAGAGGCTGTTGAGATTTCAGCGCTGCACCTTGAGGGTAAAGCAAGCACCTAGTGGTTCATCCATTTGAGTCATGCAAGAGTGAATAATTTTGTAGATTTCACTCATAGGGTGATCAAAAGATTTGACAAGAAGAAATCAGAAGGGGAGGAGCCTTCACCACCACTTGAAGAGATTTGTACCAGCACTGGCACAACTATGGAGGAGCAACCATCATCCTCAACAGTTGCGGAAGCCAACACATTGGAAGGAGGAACCCTTGTAGCCATACAAGATGTTCCCAAGCTTCTCCAAGGTATGCATGAATTTCCACTTTTTGTTATTTCAGCAAATCTTATGGAGGGTTGTGGAAATTTTCCTTTGCATGATCAAGGATCAAAACATATAGCTGATTTTGAGCAGCAGACTTGCACTGCGTTGTGCAGCCTTGAGTTGTTCAAGGAAGGGATAAACAATCATCCTAATGTGTCATTATTGAGCTGAACACAACACTTGGGGTTGGGGTGTGGACTTGTGGAGGATAGGATGAGCTTTGTCCTAAAAAATCCAATGCATAACTCTATGTTTAGCATTGAGCTTGAACATGAGACAACAAATACACAATTGAGGAGGTTAACAACATTGTCATTAAGCAACAATGAGGAGTTGGGGGGCCCAGCTATCACTAGAGAATTCTGATGACCATTACACTTGTATGACATTGGATGAGAAAATGATCAATGAGAGACACTTTGTCTTTCATCATTGTGATGGATCTATTAGGATGAGCATTGTGTAGGCCTATGAGGGGGTTTTTCCTTCCACATACTTGGATCCTTATGGATTCAAGATGATCATTGGTGTGGAGTCTTCTCTAGGAGATCTCCAAGAAGTTGCATTTCAACATCCCATGGAATGAAAAGGTAGAAATCTGATTTGAGAGGATGGTAGTCTTCATTGGATAAGTACCAACATGCAACATGGTGGGAGACATCCACATATGGATGAATGGGTGTGGATGGTAGGCAAGAGGTTGGTGAGCCACTTGCATATTTATGACACAAGGCAGTAGGAGGCATGGCTGCGTTGGCTACTCTTGAAATATTTTGGCCATCATGTGATATATCCTTCTCCAAAGGGTATGTTGGTGGAGGAAACTTGGCAGGACACTTGCATCATATGGCAGCAAAGATTTTGGGTGCATTGTGTTGATATGATATTCTTCATGTCAATCAACAGATTTTCACCTCATTATTTGTATGATGGAGGTGTGAGGGGGCAGAAAGAGTTATTGTTGTTGTGGCTACTCTTGGGAGAGTATGGGAAGAATTTTTCCCATACTCATCATGATATTTCCGAAGAAAGAGATGGCACATTCAAGGTGAAAAGAGGCTACCCTTCAGCATTGAAGGATAAGGAGGGGCTTCCACATAGGAAGAAGATTTCCCCACATAGCAGCATGATAGTGGATGAATTTTGCATGTGGTATTTCAAAGAAAGGAGTCATGGAGTGACAAGAGCCTTATCACTAAGGCCAACAACGTTGTCACTTTGGATGTGTTTCTATTTATGGAGTGTTCCAAGGGGAGTATGCATCCCTTCATTTTGCAGACTTTTATGAGGAGATTCTCGTGGGAGGACTCATCCATGGACCTCACTTTCAGCCTACTCATTATGCATGGTAAGAAATGCATTTTTGTACTTATTGGTCATTTCAATGAGTATTTTCATTATCTCACCATCTATGTACAGTGCATTGCCCCACAAGAGGGAAAGATTATTTTTGGGTTATGGTCATTCTTGGACCAACACTTATGATGATAACCCTTCTCTACATGACTTTGGGCAAGTGTGTTGTTATTTTTATCATGCTCAACTGATATATATTGTTGCTTACTACCACATAGTAAATGAGAAAACATGCACAACTAGTAACTTGTTGGAGGACAACTTGCCACATGATGTTATAAAATAGCAATTGGAAGGACTACATTGTATCCACTTGAGAAACCATTGGTATCATCCGAACTTGCACATAATCTTCAACATTTTTCTGAATTGGATGCCATATGGTGATGATGTTCCATTCATTTTGTATGGAATGGTTTGGGCCAGCATGATTCATGACATTAGAGAGAGGATCTTTGGAGATCCAATATTCTTCTTGCCACTTGAGGGAAACCTTGTTGCAGCCCAAGATCAGCATATACTCTACACTTTATCATGAGTGGAGAGGAAGAAAGCATGGGGTAGGCCATTTTTTCTACCATGTTCAGTTATTAAGCCCACCTGTTGTTAGAACCCCAACACCTGCATTGCAGGAGCTAAAGGTGGAGGAGATTCATCATGAGTTACCATTCGGGAGGGTGGCTCATTTTGTATGGATGATAGCTTGGGGATGGGAGATTCACATGGGGATGATAAATCCCAATACATATCAAATATCATGCCTTAAGGAGGCCTCTGGTCAACACTTTGTTGCCTCCAGGGGTATTTTACTTCTTCATGAGGATATCTCTTTGGGATGGTCACCAAAATCTAACTTGCACACTTGGGAGGGGCAATTTGGAGATGTATTGATCAGACAACATCTTGTTCCTTGGAGGAATTTAGCATATGAGGATGCTACAAGAGGAGGAGAGGAGGCTCTTCAGTTCTATCCTTGTAGTTGCTTGAGGACAAGCAACATTTAGGAGGGGAGGACTGTAATATTCCTAAACTAGCATGCAGCTAATAGGAATATTTAATTTTTCTTCTAGAATCTAGTAGATGAATAAATGGGGAAAGAGACCCATACTTATCTTGAATAAGCATAAAATCCCTCTTGATGTAAAAAGGGATCATAATAATAGGTGGATTTTGCACCCTCATGTGTGAACAGGGGCAAATACATGTGGACAAGGTCAAGTTGGACCAAGTCAACAGCGTTGGAATGAATGGTGGAGATCATCTATGGAGACAACGCAATGATAGTGGAAGGAAGATTCCTTGGTGGAGGAAACCCTAATGTGTGGGAACCAAGGTAATAAGGCTCACACTTTTTTATAAGAAGGG
Source organism: Pinus albicaulis (assembly GCA_034641835.2). NCBI lineage: Eukaryota > Viridiplantae > Streptophyta > Pinopsida > Pinales > Pinaceae > Pinus > Pinus albicaulis. Next base: position 1,637,781,806 of record CM076578.1, on the reverse strand, counting down.
CAAGGCAGCCATAGCAAGACATGTTATTGATTATTGGATTTGTGGTATGCATGACTATTGTGCATTCTTCAACTGTTTAGTTGAGATTGTTGTGCTACTTAGCACAAGGTATTCTTGTTTAGGAATTCCATCTCCTTTCTTGAGAGGCCTCTTGAGGGAGCTTGCACTTCATTTCTCCACATTAAGGCTTGAGGCCAAGATAATTCCTTCAGCTACAGCGCAGTTTCTGTTTAGCATTGGGTTGTGTTGCAAGGTGTTGCAGTGGAGGGTTGAGAACACCACTTCCGAAGATATTTTTTCAGAGGAGGAAGCTTTCTTTCCTTTGGAGATCAGTGAGGAATATTTTGGAGCTGATTTCACATCTTGGCACTTGGCCAACATATTTTCCATCACCTACAGCGCAGTACCTCTCCTTGACTGCGTTATTTCAGTGAGTACTTGTAGTGAGGGGTTGCAGTGTTTGATTGGAGGGTGAGATATTCAGTGTTAGGATCAGCCTTTCACTTGGAAGATCCATTGGAGGAGTTCTATTCATATTATGCATCATCTTCAGCCTTCTTATTTCAGTTCTTGAGTTGCAGCTGCTATTCAGTCCTAGGACTGCATTCCGGCATTTTGCACTTTTTGCATATTTCAGAAAATCCTTATCAGGTTGTCTTGAAATTGTGTTTGGGAGCTTAGATCTTTACTCCCGGCACTTCTTGAGCCATATATTTGCAGATTCATGTATTGAAATTCTCCAGCAACAGTTATATCTAATAAAACTACGCTGTCATAGCCTTAGGCATTATTTGTTTAGTTCTTCATATTTCATGTACATGTTCTCTTGAGGCTTGTGTTGCCTAACTTGAGTGATTATTTCCTCAAGATATTGTATACACTTGCTGCTATAACATTAATATGAGGGCTATATGATATTCTTACATTACATGTGTTGATTTATCACTGCTATTTCCAATATTGTGTTCATATATTGCTGCTTCCCCATTTTGGGATATTACAGGAGAGGGTAGATTCAACTATCTGTGACAGTCGTCAGCGCTATAATGGGGACCGGTTGGCCCACGTGAGTTTGCCTCGCTTGATCCTACCTCACTTGATCTATGCTCGCTTGAAGGGTGTTCAATTTGAGCCGGAGTGCCTGTAGTTCTGCTTGCAAGACTTCTACAGCGGCCTTGTGTTGTTCTTCCAAAGTAGTCCATCGATCGCCAGACGTAGTGGTGACAACATCAGCAATCTGGTCAAGTTCATCCTCCATTAGGGTAACCTCTTCGTTGGCACTGGTCTTACTGGCCTTACACTTCTTTCTAGGCCCCTAAGATAGCCTACGAGGACGTTTGATACTATACAAGACTGACGTACCTGCGTCATCAATATCGTTTATGTTATGATCCAGTGGGGAGTCTGGTTCCGGTTGCGCGGTAGTGATTTTGGGGGTCGTCTGTTGCGTGGAGGCCGAAATCACCGACTTCGTTGTTGGGCCAAGTGGGGCGATAGAGTTTGATACTGAATTGTGGCCTGATTTTCCTGCTGCATTTGGGTCGGTTGGTTGGGCTGCGACCTTCCACTCTGGCAGCCAACTGGCTATTATATGTTCAATTTCATCCTCGGTAGTCATATATGGGAGGTTATGCCAGGTGTGATCCTTACGGGAACGAATTTTCACATTGTGCATTGTCACTTGAAATGCTATGATATGCTTATACTTATCATAGGCTGTTGCAGATAGGCGCGGTTGGGAATCAATGGCTGCAAAGATAGCCCCATCGTAGAGGACTTGGAAGGATTTATTCTCCTCAACCCGCTTGGGGTCCTTTGATTCCCAGAGGTTGGAAAACTACACCCCCTCACACATGCCAGGCTCAAGAGGGGGAAAGATCGCTTCTTCCGGGGTCTCCCAGGAAACTAAGATGATTAGTAGGATCAGCCAAGAGTAGTAGAATTATTTTCCCTGATCCTGAGCCTCACGCACATTATCGAGAAATTATTCAACCAGGTACTGGGACCAATTATAACAGACTCCCTTTTCGCATTAGCCAACGATTTGAATTACATGAGAAGGGGCAGTCGATGCCTATAATTTACGCATCAACTTGCAAGAAAGAAGTAGAGTACCCATGTGCATCCTTAGATCATTGATTGTATCAATCTGGAAGCCCCACTTGTTGCAGGTGACATGGTACTTTTCCCGAACAGCTTCAACAGTATGGTGCTCAAATTTCTTTCCCGTTCCTTCCCTAGGATTGGGTCCATGCATAGGGAGGCCAGTAATTTGGTGAATGAGAGCATCATCAATCAGTATGCAGCCTTGGAGCCACAAGCATCCATCATGAACGAGTTCCAGCAATTGGTGAACAACTAGGTTGGTTATGTTGTAGCGATCGAAGTGGGGGAGGCACAGTAAGTTCAAGATGCCTGCACCGGCAAATCCCTTGGCCCAAACCATTGGCTCTACCTTGAGCACACCATCTTCGAAGACTTGTTCCAGGTACAGGTGAGGATCTAACGAAGGGAAAGTGTGCCATCGAACTTTATGTGGGGGAGGTGGCCAAACATATCTCCTAGATGGGGCACTTCTTCTGGGACCAGAGGCATATGAAGATAGGCGCAGACGATATCCACGTTGGGCATGCATGCTGCTATTCTTCGCAGCCGAACATAAGGTGGTAACTAGGTCAGCAGAGTCACCTGTAGGCCTTCTACTGTGAGTGCCATTGGGTTCGGGGAAGCGGCAGGCAATCGCCTCTTAAGAACTTTCCGAGGGGAGCACCGAATCCGAGGGGAAGTGCGAGGCTTCGCTCCAGCCCATTTTTCTTGTTTTACCTTTTATTTTCCCTTCTGCTTTGCTGGAGTAGAGACAATTTCTTCTTCTGCAGGGGTTACTTCTCGAACCTCATCAGATCCTATTTCCTCAGACGTCGTTTCAGGCAGAGGCACATTTGGGTTGGTAGCAGTCATCCTTGCTTGAATATGAACTCAGCATTGCTACTATCGAACGGTGTAGCTCACTCAGTGATGCAAATGACAAGTAGACAGATGAGATGATATATATCAGAGTGGTCGAGGTGCGACAATATTAAGCAGTAATTAAATCCCGTAAAACAAACAATCCTCATCCTATAGCCTTCGCGAGGGAAAAATGGCTGGTGGATCCTTAATTTCCTTTCATCATTACGGGAACGGTAAAAATTCCTCGTAAGTCACCACATTAATTTCCAGTTACCTTCTTCATCAAATGAGAAGCGTGGTTTTCCATGCTCCCGCTTCATTCCAATGGCTAGTTTTTTCCACTGCGCACAACACCTGCGCCTGTATCGCACCCACCCGCACTTCCAATTTTGCGCACCATCCATGCGCATCCATGCCAAAGTACGCGCAGTATTCATTATATAGTGACTTCGACCATATAGTCATTTGATTGGCACTGAGAAATCTCGATAAGGCTTCAATCGACTCCCATTAACATATTCTAGTAGAGAATCGCCATGCAGTGTAGCCAATATGACCGCACCGCCATTGGTAATTTCCTTTACCACATATGGACCTAGCCAGTGTTGTTGGGATTTACCCGGGTGTTTCACGAACTGGCTATCGTACAGTAGGCCCAATTCTCACTCCGAAAAGACCACCTTTTGAATATGTCGATCATGCCAAGATTTCTCCCGCGCCTTCTGAACCTGTTGGTGGAATTGGCCTATGAACCGGTGTTCTTCCAAGGCTACCAATTGTGCCAAGCGTTACTCCATGATGTTAAGGTCTGCCATATTTGTGAGGGTCGAGATGCGCAAGCTGGGAACAATGTATTCCATAGGCACAATAGCTTCTTTCCCATAGACCATTCGGAAGGGTGTATTTCCTGTGAGCTTCTTACACCTAGTCCGATAGGCCCATAGTAGAGATGGGATGCGCACATCCCAATCACTCCATTGTACGTTACAGACCTTGGTGAGCGCATGTTCCAAAAAAAATTTGAATTCTTCTATGATTCCATTCGCCTGTGGATGATATGGGGTACTCTTTGCATGGTGGATCTGGAATACCTCAGTCAGAGCCTTAATAGTTTTGTTAATGAAATGCGTACCTCGATCACTTAGTAGGATCTTTGGGCACCCAAACCTGGTCAAGATATTTTAAAAAATGAAGTGTGTCGTTGTGTCTACAGTGAAATCCTTGACAGCTTGGTCTTTCGCCCACCCAGTAACACAATCCATGGTCCTAATGATATACCGAGCACCGATATTCTTACCTGGGGGGTTAATGGGGCCTACAAATTCGATGGCCCATTTATCAAATGCCTGCAGGGCCATTTGTGGTTGCAGGGGCATCTCATTCTAGCGCAAGGGTTTCCTAGTTCATTGGCATGCATCGCAAGACCAACAATAAGTATGAGAATCCATGTGTAGTGTGGGCCACAAAAGCCCTGCCCGTAATATCTTTTATGAAGTAGCTTTACCCGCGTAATTTCCCCCCGCAACTCCTCTGTGGGCTTCGGCTAGGATAGTTGGTCTTTCATGTTCAAGGACATACCTTCACAATACCTCATTCGCCCCCAGCTTGTAGAGTTGTCCTGCAATGATAGTGAAGTCAGTTGCACGAGCGACCAACTCTTTTTTCCATGGTACTGAATAGTCATCGAGGGCTTTACCTGTGGTCAAGAAGTGGAAGATATCAGAAAAGTTCTCATCAATTACCTTGATAGCAAACAACTACGTGTCAGGAAATCCGTCATCCAAGTTAGTCGGCTCTTCCCCATTCTCGATTCTGAGCAAATGATCCGGCTCGATGTTCAACCTTTCTGGCTTCACAATAATTTCAAAATCATATTCTTGAAAGAGTAACAACCACCAACATATTCCGCCCCCGCTCCCAACACAGGCTTATTAACTAGGTATTTTAAGGTTGAATGATCTGTGAACATCTTGAAGTGCCCTCCGAGCAAATAGTGCATGTAATTTTGTAGGGTATATGCCATTGCTAGCCCCTCCCACTCTGTGGTAGAGTAGTTATGCTCTGTGCTCGACAACTTCCTGGTAGTGAAGGCCACCGGGTGATCTATATTCCCTTCTCCAGGCTGTGCAAAGATAACTCCCAAGGTGATCCATGATGCATCTACGTGTACATGGAATATTTTTTCCTAATAGGGGAATATCGGGATAGGCGCAGTCACCATCTTTTCTTTTAGTATCTCGAATCTCCTCCGGCATTCATTGTTCCAGAAGAACGACACATCCTTTTTCAACAGTTTTTCCATCAGAGTGGTGATCAAAGTGTATTCCTGTATGAATTTTCTATAGTAACTTGTGTGGCCGAAGATAGAGTGCAGTTGTTTTTCAGTGGTTGGAACCGCCAAGTTGATGATAATCGTGACCTTGGCTAGGTCGATCATCAACCCCTGCTAACATACCACGTGTCCTAACAGAATTCCAAACGGGACACAGAATATGCATTTCTTGATGTTTAGTGAGATTTGGTGTTTCCTGTAGGCGTCCAGCATCATGCACAGATTCGATACATGGTTCTTTACTAATCTGAACACTGTCCAGCCATCAAAATAGACTTCTAGGAATTTGTGCATAAACTCCTTGAATATGGCTACAACAACGCGTGAAAAGATGGCAGGGGAATTGTTTAGTCCAAAGGGCATGACAGTATACTGAAATGAACCCCACTCTGTCACGAAAGTTGTCTTGTTGTGATCTTCAGGTGCAATACGTATCTAATGGTACCTTGAGAACCCATCAGTAAATGAATAAGCTTCCTGACCCCCCACGTTATCTAGGATTTCATCGAAGAATGGTGTGGGGATGGATTGTAGACACAGGCGTGATTTAACTTTCGTAGGTTGACGTAGAGCCTTATCTCTCCATTAGTCTTATTCTCCTGGACTACCATGGGGCTTACCCAATCTGTCTGCTCTACTGGTTCAATGATACCTGCGGCCACCATTTTCTCGATTTCCTCCTTAAAAATTTGCTTATATTTCGGGTTTAGGCGATAGGGTCATTGTTTGACTGGCCGCACATCTTGTTTCAACGAAATCCTCATAACTCCCATGTCTTCTATGATTCCCTTAAGTTCAGAGAACTTGGTCGGGAATAGGTCCTGATATTCAGTTAGTAGCTCAACGACCTTTCCCATCATGTCATCATCCTAGTAATCCCCAATATTGGCCATCTTGGGCTGTTCTGCTGAGCCAATATTGATTTCTTTTAGTTTCAGAGGTTTGGTGACATTGACTGTTTGTAGCAACGGACCTACAATAGCCTGTTCCCCTTCTGACTCTTCAACCATAATATTCTAGGGATCTTCATCACGTGCTTCCATTGATAGATTTCTACAATTTAAGATATCATGTAGCTATGCATCCCAAGCTGGCATAGCACGTTCTTTCTCAGGGCGGGCCTCACTGAAGACCATAGCGTCTATATCCTGCAAGGATTCATCAAGTTGCTCAGTACCTCCCATTAGTCCAAACGTCCTTACGAAGTCTTCATCCATTGTACTCTAATGCTTGGTGCGTTTATGTAGTTTTGCGTCCAAATACCAGGAGGTGGGGATTGGTCCTAATGTGTGAAAAAATCTGTGGACCCATTCATTCCTTGTGTCCTCATTCCATACTTCTAACCAACGAGTTATGTGCCTGCACAGATCTCCTTGCCCCAAGAAGAGTTCTATTGGTGAGTTAGTTGGTATACGGAATCAGAAGGTCAACATCCTTCATCATTCTCCCCAGTCCCAGAAATTTTCTTTATGAGTTTCCCACTAGCGCGTAGGGGTTGCGTGCATGGCCAAGTCCAAGGCCCAAAATCGTCGTTCCTCAGGAACGCTTGCCTCAATTGCTGCAAGGAAATTTTCAACATTACCAGAGCCATCAAAGTGGGGTAGTTCTCTTACCTCTGAAGAAATACATTAAAAGCTCTTCGTGATTTTAAGACATCTTAGTGCAGACACGTCATTCAGTCAGTTTCGCCAGTTTACGTCTCTTTGTCTGAGTCGGATAATCACTCACTATCTCTTTCCCAACATAGCATGTCGTCAGCTGTGGGGTTGATCCAGTGATCATCTCGGGCGGTTAATTTGTATATGTGATCGGCATCTTCTTCTTCTCGTATCGATTCATTATACTATTCTCCTTCCGCTCGGTCCAACGGGACTATTACCCTTGTGCCTTCGTTCTCAAAGATCATGCTTCTCCTCTTTAGATTAATGATACCTCCCATGTCAATAGCCCAATCCAAACCCAAGAGCACATGATAAGGGCCCGTGTCGTCTACTATCTGGATTACCTCAAAATATGCGTGGACCTTAACACCTGCAATATCTACCACTACCTTCGTTAGTCTTCCCAATGGGATAATCTTCCATTGATTAGCCATCAGTAGTTGAATAGTCGACCATTCTAGTTTAGGTTCTCCCATTCGTTTCCAGGTCTGCTTGGGTAGGACATTAGAATCTGAACCTAAGTCAAGGATGACTTGGTCCATTTCATATTCCCTAATCTGCGCAGTCATGCGCATTTCTCGTCCTGTCCTTTTCTTGTTTTTGTATATTTTTTTCAAAGTTTTAACCTTAGGTTGTGGAGCAATCATTTCTACGCAGTTGTCTATTAGGGCTTGAATATTTTCTACGGCCTTTTGGTTGCACAACAGCTTCATACATGCCTGAAGGAATGGTTTAATTGATTCATCTTCTTGTAGATCTACCATATCCTTCGGGGTAGGTGTTTCATTTTTGTCCATCCCCCTTCGTGCTTCGATGAAGGCTTATTTTTCCTTTTTCGAGTCTAAGTCTTTCGTTTTTCCTCAGCCTTCTGGATTAATGATTAAGTTTCCACCTTTTACTCATTTACTCTGGTGGAAATGCCGCTGCGTGTGATCACATTGATACATGGCCCATCGCATCATGGTTCTGCCTTAACTCTTTGCACATTCTGTGTAGGTGTCTGTTGCTTCTCTTTCATTTTCTCTATTAGCATCGAGTAGTCTTCAATGACATGGTCGAACTACCGGCAATATCTGCAAGACTGGCGTACTGGGTTCGGCCAATTCCATGCGAAATTTCCTATATCTCCACAGTTGTAACAGATCAGCACGCCCTCGACCAGCACTTCCCCCTCTCCCTCCTCCCCTTCCTCTTGCAGGAGATCCCCCCCATCCCGAAGGAGACAATGGTGACAAGGGGTCTACTTGCACTCTGTATAAGTTACCCCTATTTACCATAAGGTCAAGGGTTCGGCAGTTTTTCTTGTCATGACCTACAAACGAGCAGACTCTGCACCACTATTGTTTCAATTCTGACACATAAGCACCCAATCGCAGGCAGTGACTTGTATCATGTCTTCCTGCCACACGACAATCAGCACACCATAATCTAGGACTGATAGGGCCAACCATTTCACTGGGTCGTAGAGGGATTGGTACCCCAATCTAAATGTAGTATGATAATAGTGGGCATTGATCCTTAGTGTGACCCGGTCCCTTACAGCATATGCACCAGACGTCTGGGTTGGCTTCCTTACCTCAGTCGTTTCACAAGCTCTGAATTTCTAAGTGCATTTCCTCCAGTTGTTTCTAGATTTGGAGAGCTATGAATTGTGTATCATCCCTTGGCGCAGCTTCTAACTTCATGGCTATTTCCAGCACTTCCTCTTTGGAGCCAATATTTTGTTGTCCCATGGGCCCACACAAGTGTGCTAGTAGCATAGCGATGAACCACTCTTTATGCTACTTATCTTCGTAGACAAATCCCCCATCACTGATAACCTTCTTTAACCATTGGTCAGCCTCCCAGACAGAATCTGTAGGTCCTTGCTTAAATCCCTTTAGTTTTACTACACATTGAGCGTATGACTTAGGCTTCCGAAATTGTCTCTTTAGGGCATTCTTAATATCTTGTATGGATGTGTTCACGTGTTAACCAATGTATCCCATGAACCAATCTATTTCCCTTCCTTCGAACGCTATGGATAGTTGTGCTCGTTTGATAGCATCGTTATTCATGTTTTGCGTGGTCCATACAGATTCGGCTACAAACCATAATCGATCCATGTCCTCGTCCCCTACGCCCTTAAAAGTAGGCAACTTCATCTGCGTAGCCATTTCGTCCTCTGGTGATGGCAGGGGAGGTGTAGGAGAGTTTTTACCCTTGTGGGGGTTCGATGCAGGTGTGGTTGGGGGCTGGTGCCACCTTGCGCAACCCTTTCTTGGTTATGATCAGATGACTCTCTCAAGGGACTGTATACCAACTTGTCTCCTTCTTGATTAACCTGGTAGTATTTACCACTTCGTGTTGTGATCCCACTCTGATCAGAGGTCATTCACTCGGCGTGGCCACACAAGACACCTTTTTTTCTCAATAGCATCTTAATCAATAATGGCAAGGTTTTTGAGAACTTTCCTCTAAATCCTTTGAAGAACCTCTGTCCTACTTCCGAATATGACACAAACTGATCAACGACAAATTCCGTCACGAATCTACCCAATATACTGTTGACCCAATGATCCACAGTTCTAGTAATCTTATTATCAGTTTTTTCTAATTTTCGGACCAACTTGGGGGTCCACTGCATGACCTAGTTGTCCTTCCAGTAAGTCTGAAATTCCACCAGTCAAGCTAGCCACTCTTGCAACTTGTGTGCGAAGGATATAAAGAAGATTTCGTGCACTTCCGTAAAAATATACCTATTTTTCCACTCTTCTATGGACAACTTTTCACTCCTATTTTCTTTTAGGGAAAATTCCTGAATCTATTTGTTGAACCAATCTTCTAACTTAGGTTTTAATGGCTGCCAATGACCCCGTGGAATTACCCAATCCCTCTCTCAAAATGTTCCCGGTCCCGGCAACGAAACCATTTGTTGGCGTGAGGGGTCTTGACCCAGGTTCGACTTTAAGGTTTGTCAACAAACCCCTATACTACTGGCCCTTTCGGAAATGGCATGCTTGCATAGGTCAAGGTCTCACCCAAAGTAGTATGGGAGGGTGCTAGAACCAAGTTTTCGCACCCTAAGAGAGAGAAATTTAATTGAAGGGGGTCCTTCTAGATTGATTAGACCAGTGCCCAATACAGAAACCCTTAACTGTGTATCAGTGAAATATCTCCAGCGGAGTTTACAAATCATGCAATAGTAGATCAACAGAAGCAAGACATCCAAATCTAACCAGATCTATGCATTTATTGTCTTATACAGTATCACATCCACGTGCGCATCAACAATCATCAGTATGCAGTGAATAGATATAAGTAACACAGTGCGTAGCCAATAATCATAACGCAGAATGCTTCAGTACTCAAGAAAAGGTCTTCTTATTCATTAACATTCAGATCCAGCTTACAGACTCTATCTATTAGCCCGCGCACACAGCCAGCGGGGTCCGCACATAGTTGGACTCAGGGTCTCCGTGCACACAGCCAACATGAGCCCTTACCCATACAATCGACACAAAAGATCCACAAGCTCATATCTAGCTTACTTACTTCTTACTTACCTTTTCTAGACTCGACATATCCATATATTTATATCATGTTAGCCTGCGCTACCCTATGGTCTGCAAACTGTGGTTTGTGGACCCTTGGTATATCCTTTTGACCCGTTACAATTCATTGGGGGTTTTGACCCACCCCAAACCCCCTGTGCTAGACTAAATATTACAAAATTGGACAAAATTGAGGTTAGGGAACCCTATTCCAACAAGAGGTATACAACATTCCATCCATAGATAGATGGGAAAATATAAGTAGACAACAGGACTTTGGTGCAAATTTTGAGGGTTTATAATCAAAATCATGCTAAGACTTTGGATGAAACTCTAGTGTGTGCGTGTGTGTGTGTGTGTAGCACTCTTACAACAGAGTAGTCCACACTTTTACTAGTAAGTCACCATTTGAATCTTGTTTTGGATATTTTCCACCTTCACGTTTGGATATTGCATATGGGAAACAATGATTGAGGGATGACTTCATAGGGGATTCCTTAAGGGAAGATAAATTTATTGAAAAGATTAGGCATATCCATCTGCAAGTACCGAAGACACTGAAGAGGTCACAGAAAAAGTACACAACTAGGCATGATCAACACAAAAAATTTAATTCAGGGTGGGAGATAGACTATGGTTACAATTGAACAATGAGGGGTAGTAGGGTATTGGTAAGAAAATAAAGAATTTGTGATAAGGCCCTTCGAGATACTAGAAAGGTGGGAGATTGCACCTATAGAATTAGTATACCCCCATACATGCACATTTAATCTATGGTGAATGTGGAGAATAAAAAAATATGTGAGCCTTTTGTTATCACTCCCCCCAACTTTCCAAGGCTGAGAATGGAATTGAAGAAAGGTAACCACAAAACAGGCTTTACGTCAAGTAGCTAGCCCTACCAGGAATAGAGATGGCTCTCTCAAAGTCACTTTACAGTCAATGAAATGATTGACTATCTAATGATCTTAGGCTAGGTATATAAGCTCAATAATAAGGTTTTTTTTATGTTTCTTATGCGGGATAGGAAATGACAGTTAGGAGACTACGTTTAGGGTTTAGTTCAAAATTCAAGGTCAAGTTGAAGAAATATCGATGAGGCTAGGTAGGTAGGATGAAAGCATGCTTAGTTTGTTCATTTTGTATAGGATTAAATGAAGGAGAGTCTGAATAAGCATTTAGGTGAATTCATTCATTAAGAAGAACAAAGACATATAATGTAAACCTTGTTAAAACAGAGCATGAAAATGCATGATTTCTGCTTATAAACTAACAAGATAAACACATAGAAGAATATCTGTGAAAGAGAGTATTATATCATTCAACTTGATAAGATAAACATACAGAGAAATAACAAATACTCCAAGGCATACCACGGGAGTCTCAACACAAATTCTGCAACATTGTCTTTGATTTCGTTCCATAAGCTTGTACAATAGCTCTACTACAAAAAACAACTATCCAACCCAACAAAAGACTAAAGTGGTTCTAATTATAGAAAATATGAACAATGACACCTCATAGGGTCGAAATACCATCCAAAAAGAATCATAATTACATGATATGAGTCACTTCCTAGAATCTAGGGAAGTTAGAAACCATTCCCTCAAATTCTGCTAAAGACTAGGAGTGTGTGTCTCCCACATTAAATTACATGTCTCCTCATGATAAGAAGAAAAAACCAACTCAATCACTCTAATGAAAGCTCAAAGGACAGCTAAACCTCGAAATTATGAATTTTTCAAGCTTGACAAGTGTCCTGAGGGAATCGAATGTAGAAGTGTAGCACTTGTTGACATAAACATAGCGCCATTTTGCAGAAGCGTAACACTACTTTGGAGGTCATTTTGAGGGACTTTTAGGGCTCCAAATCCAAATCTGAAAGATAGGTCAACTAGCCCTGTGTGTCTACTTTCTAGAACATCTTGAATCTTGAGAAAAAACCCATAGGAAGGCCTCCAAAATTTTATTCTCCCAACCTCTCTCTAGAAGCGTAGTGCATGGTCAAAAACACTGGCAGAAGCATAGAAAAATGGTGGCTTTTTGGATTTTTCTTCAAAATTAGAGCTTATCATGCAAAACTAGTTCCAGATATGGAATTTACTAATAAAAATTTATCCAACCATATAAGCCAATATTCATTTAGGTGTCCCAAGAAAAAGCGTAGCTCCTTGGCGCTACGTTTCTGTGAAGGCAAAATTTCCAGATTAGTGAAAAAATCACCAAAAATACCGAAGTTGCTCAAAACTTCTCAAATTTTTTTTTATGACACCTGTGAATGATGTGCTAAAAAAATAAGGAATATTCAGCTAGAAAATCCAAGCTATCCTTATATTTTAGCTTCATTTGAGTTTCCTTAAGCCTTTTCCTCAGCTGCTTAACCCTAATTTGGCAAATTTTGTTTTTGGCGCAATAATGGTTTGCCATGTGTCTCTAGAGGTTGTTGTCTCTTTTGGATCTCTTCAAGAGCTTCTCTAAATGTTCATTCACCCTTCCTAACCAATATTCTTTGTCTTGATTGATCTCCATAGCTATTACCTCATCAAAGGTCAACTGTTCAGATGGATGAGATGATTGTCTTTCTAGCTCCAACGAACTCTTAAGGCCTCTTATCTTTGGCCTTCTTGGATGTGTTTCAGTCTCTATGCCCTGCATTTGATCAACATCCATTAATTCTTTCCCTTTTACCCTTATCTACCTCTAGGTATACCTTAGGTTTACTTTTGATGAGCTGCTTCACCTTCAATTGCCAATTTTCTTGTTGTGGTAGGGTTACCATGACATTAACCGTGGAGAGATTGACTTTATCCTCTCCTATCTCTGCATATTTTTCCTTCATGATTTCTTCAATTAGCTTATCTTTCATCTGCACTTCCACCTCAACCTCCAAGGGTGCTTGTTCATCATGTTGGTTCAAAGGCGATTCAATCTGATGCATGAGTGGTTGCTCCTCTATTTCTCTTTGCTCAGATAGAGTATCAAGTGTAGATACACTTTTGATGGATTTGGGAGCAAAAATATGTCTCTTTCCATTCTCATAGGTGTGAGTGACCTCAAAAACCCTAGGAGCCTTTTAAATCTGAGCTTTCTTGCTGGAAGATCCAACCTCCATTGGCTATACTGATACTAATGGTGATGGTATCCTATGAAGCACATGAGGACTAGTAGGGCGTGTTGCTGCTAATTTCTCCGTGAAGGTTTCCCAAGTCATGTTGATGGCTGAGAGATGATGCAAAATAATGATTTTGACTAGGCCATGGTGGAATAGACTTGGATAGTGATCTTTGTTTTTTCTCTGAAACTTTTCAGTCATTTTAAGAAGACTTATGTACAAATAATTTGGCAAGTCAATTGTTTTAGCAGAGGTGAAGTGCATGAACAATCTGACATGGTACCTGTACAACCTAGAGAATCTCCCTTCACATGTGAAATATCTCACAATTAACCTCATCAAAGGAGCATATTTGTCAATTAGTTGCCTGGAATGGAAAATGTACTCAGGGTTTTCTTTGGCATGAGGTTTGAGGAACAATTTTTAATCTTCAAGGTCTAAGTCCATGCATTTGAACCACTTTTCTCCATGAATAGGAATACTTGTTGCTGAAGAAACAACCTCTGTTGATATGTTGAAATCTACACCTACAATGATGGCCTTTCCCATGCCGAAACTAGTGGAAAATAGGCTTGTCAATTGGGGATGACAACCTTCTTCCATAATTCTTTCACAGAACCTCAAACATACAGTCCTCTCAAAGCATCTCTTGGAAAAAGGTGAGGCATTGACTTCTTGCAAGGTGAATGGCTCAAATCTGAAGTGGTGGCCTCCTTTGTGGATTTTCTTTTCACTTTCCATAATTTCGATCAAAAGGGTGAAACCCTAGGTGTTTATATGTAGTGGGTATGGGAAGTGAATTTGGAAAAACAGAGGACGACGATATGGTAAGTTTGGAGGGTGAGATGAAGGGTAATAAGGCCAAGAAAAATTCCCAAAAAAATTCAGGAGGTAGGATTATATGTTGGCTTAAAATTACAGGTGAAATTTGGTGAAATGGATGTAAGGAAGGTGATAAAATTAGAAAAACAGAGGGATTTCCTAGTTTTCAAATAGAAAAATAGTAGGAAATTAGGGTTTTGATGGGAATGATGTTTAGGGAAGTTGTGAAGGGTAGGGAATTATAGAATATGGTATGGGGAAGGTTTATGAGGGTATTAGATGATAGGGTTAGGGTTTAGTCCACTGAAATCACTCAATGATAGGAAAAAGTGAAAGCATAGTGGGAGAGGAGGTAAAATAGAGAATCAATACCATGCCTGATAAATTGACTTAAGGAGGATGTGAGGTGTTGGATTACTACTGAAGAAGATTTATAAACTTATTACAATGATCTTGGAGCTTGGATGAGTGATTTAGGAGCCAAATGCAAAAAGTGTAGCACACTCCCAGATGCACAGTGTAGGTGTCCAGATGCATAGCAGAGCATTCCAAAAGTGTAACACAACCTTCCAGATGCGTAGCAGAGGTCTCTTTAGAGAAATTTTCTCGATTTTCTTCCAACCCTTGACAATTATGGAGGAAGATGAAGGTAAGAGAGGAGCTCTACCAAACATGAAAAGACAAAATGAGTTGAATAAGCCTTCTTTTCTCTTTATAACATCTTGAAATGACCTTTTAGTCTTTTAGTGAAACCAAAAACTTTGAGGAAAGTTTTTCCTTTTTGAAACAATTTGAAAATGTAATAAGCTTTGAAATAAGACAAATTGTCTTACTTTATTTCCCTACCTATGCTAACTCCCTTTAAATGACTCGTATGATGAAAATGAAGTCTTGTTTTCCTTGTTTGATGACATAATCAAACTTTTTAGTGGCGAGACAAGGACACTTAGACATAGAACTAGATGGAGATGGAGTGACTGATCTATGACCCTAGATGAAAATGAATGACATGACCTCTAAGATGGTGATGGACATGAATGGGATGAGGGGAGTAGAATTTTAGACCTAGACCATATGCAGTGACCAAAATTTATTTGAAAACTTGTTCAAAAAGACAAAATTTTGACCTAGGACTACTAAAAATTAAATTGAACGAGCATATTTGATCACTCAACATATTGACACTAACATTGGCTCTAGCTAGGGATGGAAGCTCTTTCAAGAACACCGTAGATCATGTAGCCTTATCCATTGGGAGATGGAGTCAAAAAATGGAAATGAAAAAACTTTGACAAATATAAAATGATGAAATAAAACTGGAAATGACTTCGACTCAAAAAATGACTTGACTTTGACTTAAAAACTGATTGAAACTTTTTGAAATTTTTTAAAAGAAAAAACATGAGCTGAATATAGAAGTATCGTGGCCTTCTCCTTGGGCTTCAAACTTCTGCAACAAATTCCTTATTCTTGGATAGAAAGTAAAAGTGTTATGTACAATGAAAGTGAAACTCTTCTTCAATGATCATGTAAGGTAATGTTTGAGGAACCTACCATTGATTGGTCCTCTCAGAACTTCCTACCCTTCAAGATATTCTAATAAAAATGCCTTATTAACTCTGAATGCAGTAATCTTATAAGGACCTTTCCATTGATTATCGAACTTTCCATTCTTACCTTTGTCTTCATTTCGGGCGTCCCAGTGAAGAACAACATCTCCTAGCTTAAAATCATCATCTTTGGTCTTCTTATCATAAATATTCTTGATTTTATCTTGAAGTTTTGAAGTGTGACTAAAAACTTCATCTCTTGACTGTTGTAGATGAATCATTTGGTTGATTCTTCGTTGGATATCATTTGGTTCACTGTCGATCTCTTGCAGAATTTTCATGACTGGTACAACTAAAGAAGTAGGGAACACTATGTCAACACCATACACAAGTTGGAAAGGTGACATGCTGATTGATAATTTTGTGCTAACTCTGTCTGCCCATAGAGAATTTGTGAGTTTTTTGTGCCAATTTATCTTGTTCTTTTGCAAAATTTCTTGATTATGTTCACAAAATATTTATTTGATGATTAAGCCAGCCCGTTGCCTTGAGGATAGTATGTTGTAGAATGACAAAGTCTAATGTGATACTTATCACAAAAGTCAATCATCCTTTTGGACTTAAAGGTGGCTGCATTGTTAGTAATGATTTTATTTGGATAGCCAAAATGAGTCAAGATATTTTTCTCTAAAACCTGAATAATTACAGTATCAGTAGCTTGCCTCGTGGGGATGGCTTCAATCCATTTAGTGAATTAATCAGTGGCAGTGAGTATCCAATTATGTTGGATTGATGATGGAGGATGGATCTCACCAATGAAATCAAGTCCCCATTGCTGGAATGGTGCTTGCACTTCAATTGGTTTCAAGGGCAGAGGCAAGAGATTTCTATTTCCCTAAAAGATTTTACATTCATGACAACTCATGACTCTTTTATAGACATCAGAGAATATACTTGGACAATAGAAACCCACCCTCAATATCTTATTTTTTGTAGTCTTCCATTAAAGATTACCGCCACAATCACCTTTATGAAAGTCACTCATCACTTTTTCAACTTCTCCCTCTACCAAACAATTCAACAACACTTTGTCAGGATCTTTCCAATACAAGACATTATTAAGGATGCAATGCTTAAGAGCTTTCAACTTCAAAGATCTAGCTTTATTACTAGGCAAGCCGGGAGGAGGATTCAAGTGTTGAAAAACATGAACAAATCAACATACCATGGCGATGAAGAAAAAATTTCAGATACCTTAAGTAATATTTCAACCTCTTGCTCCTCAGATATTGTAGCAATAAAATTAATGTCCAAGGCATGTAGATTTGAGTCCACCATAAGCTTGGCCAGGCCTTGTCCCTTGATCAACTTTGTAGGATTGATTTCCAAGTCATACTCCAACATAACAACGATCCATTTGCCATGCCGCCGTTCAGGATCATTCTGTGTGAGCACATATTTGACAGCAACGTTTGGGACATATGTAATGACATGAGAGTGGAGAATATAGACCTAGAAGTCCTTCAAACCTATTTAAAACCTTAACCTATGCAACCTTATTTCACTCTTTATTCTCATCTTGTCCTGAGGATGGATCCCCATTGGGATTCGAAACGATGACCATTGTTTTACGATACTGTGGATAATCCAGAGATTTCTGCAATTAATGACAACCACAGAAGCTTGAAAACCATAGTCTTTCAATGATTTAAATAATGCCAAAGCCTATTTCTCAATGATATTGTACTTCAAGGCTGCGTCTCGTATGGTTCTACTGAAGAAGGCGATGGGCTGCTCTGTGTTCTGATTTTTTTTTGCATAAAGACAACAACTAGAGTATGCTCCGAAGCAAATGAAAAAATGATGAAATCAAGTGTGTACTCTAGACTAATAAGAATAGGAGCATGTGATAAAGAAAATCTAACTTGATTGAATGACTTGTTTGCCTCTTCAGACCATTTTACTTCACTATCTTTCTTCAACATGTCATTAATTTGCATCAAGTGTTCAACATGATTGGGAACAAACCTTCTTAAAAAATTAATTTCCTTCTTGCTTCTAGGATAGTCCAAGGTCTGAATTTCTTCAATCCTTGAAGGATCTATCCAGATACCATATTTTGATATGATATGGCCCAACAATTTACCTTCCTCCATAGAAAACATGCTCTTTTTTGGGTTTAACGATAGGCCAAACTTTATACATCTCTGAAAAATGGTTTTCAAGTGTTGTAAGTGCTGCTCATCTGTCTTCGAAAAAATAGTGATGTCATCAAGGTAGATGACCAAAAGGACATCCTTTTCATTGGCGAAAGCAATATCTATTGCTCGCTGAAAATTTTCCCCTGCATTCTTCAATCCAAAGGGAATTTTGGCATATATGAAGGTGCCCCATGGTGTTGTAAAGGTTATCTTTTCTTGATCATCTGGGTGAACTAGAATTTGATTGTACCCATAATATTCTTCCAACAATGAAAGTATGGAAGATCCAACTACCCTTTGAAGAATATGGTCCATCTTTGGTAGTGGGCAATTGTCTTTCAGTGACACTTTATTCAGATTTCTAAATTATATACAGAAACGAATCTCTCCTGTCTTCTTCCTTACTAGCACTGAATTAGACATCCAATTTGAAAAGTGAAGTGGAACTATAATACCAGCAGTAAATAATCTGTTTACCTCTTTTTGAATGGAGGGAAACAACTTGGGATTCATTCTCCTTAATTTCTAGCAGAAAGGCTTCTGATCTGGCTTTAAGGGAATTGTATGCTAGATTATACTCTTATCGTACACTTTTAGATCAGAATATTCCCAAGCAAATACATCAGCAAACTGAGTCATGAGCTTTGTGTATTTACCTTTCATCTGAGCTCAAGGATTTTGACATCTTGACCATCCTTGGTTTTTCAAGAGTGCCAAGATTTAGGTCTTCCGCTCCCACTTCTGTTGGCAGCATGGTCGGTTTGTATGCAACATCGTCTTGATCAAAAAACTCCTCCAAAGGCACTAAACATCTTGGAATGGAGTTGTCTTTCAGCTGAAGTACTTGCATTTCTGCTGCATGGAATTCTTGGTTATCTTCGTAGAATTGGTTATCCATTTGTGAATTCACAAATTCCTCTTCTGTTTGTAAGAAGTTGTTGATATTTTTATCATCTTGAATGACCTGCCAATACTTAACATTATCTGGAACAACAGGGTGAAGGTTTGACGTTTATCTCATACTTCTTATTAGGATATAATGGAATTTTAAACATGCTGGCCGAAGTAGCAAGAGAATCAGAAATAACATTGTTGTCCCTTGGTATCAATGACAAAGTATACTTTGTGAAGGTCTTGAGGATATCTAACACTGCATTTCGTTAAGCTCGCATCCTAGGATTCTTGGCCTAGTATTCCCCTTTGACTTGTTTTATTACCAGCTTAGAGTCGCCATACACATAAAATTTCTTGGCACCTAACTTCTTCATAATTTTCAGATTGAGTATCAAAGCCTCATACTCTGCTTCATTGTTCGAATAGTCGAATGCCAACTTGTAAGAGGACATTTGAACATTGGGAGGAATGTTAAGTGACTAATTTATAGGGTTGTGAATCCACACTCCAATGCCAACCCCTTATTTTCCCAAGGCTCCATCAAAGTCCATGGTCCACAAACCACTTTCTTCATCGAGAAGCTACAAATCGGGTGACTAAACTTTACTTGCTGCTTGAGAGAGTTCTGCTGTACCAAAAGGTTCTGTTTCTTTCACTATTTCATCTCTCTTTTGGGCTAATGCACTTGGTTCCAAAATACTTGGCATCTTTTCTTGATTTTCTGCATTTGCAATTTCTAAAACAAAATTTGAAAATTCTGAATTTTATGTTTTCTCTTCAATCAAAACTTCTAAAGATGTTAAACATTCATCACTGAATAAGAGAAAGGACTCTCAATCTGTGTGAACAGCATGTATGGGGTGATTATTAGGCTTTTCTCTACTACTTATCATGTACTTCATTTTACTTTCCTGGAATAGTTTTCTAAGTTGTCCAAAGACGAGAATGGTAGCATATAAAAAGTCGAACTGCAGAGTACCTCTAAGTTTTTCTCCCCATGACCAAGAGAGAAACATTCCATATCTAGGAGGGATATCAACCACGACAACATCCATAAGGAAATTCTTGGCTGAGATTTTCTCTAAAGACACCACTAGGTCCTTAATGAGGCCAAGACATTTCACCCTCCCTGAATCAAATGAATAAATATCATGGTAAGGTCTTGTGATATCCCAAGCCTAATCTGTCCATAATGGCCTTAGGAATAACGTTATGAGAGGCTCTGGAATCAAGCATGACGTTATGGAGGATAAAATCATGGATTTTGAGGCTAAGATAAAACAGAGGGACCTCACTATCTTCTAAATCACCATCAACAACAAGACCCAAAAAGAAGTTTAGGGTGATCATCACTCACATTAGCCATATCGGACATCTGATCCACCCTAAGAAACTTAGCTACTTTAAACTTGTACTAATCATGCTTGACTATTTCAGTTAAAGGAATGGATACTTTCAACTTTGTGATTTCATTTTCAAGACTAAAAAGAGCATAATGTTTTTCTACCTCTTTTAATAGTGCATCTTTCTTCTCGAGCTGATCTTTGTGTGGAATCTCCTTCTTCTGTCCTCCATCTTGTATTTCTTTATCCTTCTTCTGACAGCTAGTGGAAGTTTCATTACCCTTAGCATGATTAGGAATAGTAGGTCCTTTGTCTTTGCTTTGATTTGGAGTGGTGGTTTCTTTATGATGAGCATCTATTTGAGCATTATGTTTTTTTTCTAATTGGAGGTTATAGGAACGTTCCTACTCCTCAAACCATATTGCCTATGTACTTGAGTAAGAGCATTCTGATATCCCCTCTGATAATATTTCGTCCACACTGATAGCATGTCGGCATTTGACAAGACATATTGCTGATTGTCTGGTGCATACATTTCTCCCTAAAACTGATCTTCTTCATTGAGGAAAATATGCTACTGATTTTCCTCAAAAAAAAGATTCTCGCCTGAATATCTTCTTCTTATTCTTCATTAGGGCCTTCAGTGTAGTTTCGCTGATATGGAGTGCGGATTTGCTGATGACCTTGTGGATCTTGACCCCTATGTTCCCTTTGTTTGATCCTGTACTGAGGCTGTTGATTTTGACCCTTGAATTTGGATTTCTAATGGAGGGTTCAGCTTCTCTATCAGCAATGGTCATTTTATCCATCATCTTCTCCATAGTTTTTATCAAGGTATCTAATTTTCCCTCTGATGAAGTAGATGTTTCTTCCTTGATGGTTACCCTTTTCTCTGTTTTTATTTTTGACTTATTGATAATCAGGTTCGCTTCAACGCTCATTGCATTTCTCTGCATTTCTTCAAGAGTTGATGGGTTTCTTTCTCTTAGCTGATAAGCCATGTCAGGATCAAAACCATTAGGGTAATGAAGTAAAGAAAGGCCTGGAGGAGGCTTGATATTCTTAGGAATTGAATCATAGATTTTATTGAATCTAGTTGTAAAGTCTTGCACAGACTCATTAGGATTCCTTTTCAAGGAGTTATTTTCATCTAGGATATGTAATGGATTCTTCTTCTCCTCCCATTTCTCCATAAATAAGTCAATTAGTTGTTGTGATGTAGCTACATAACTAGTTGTTAGAGTGTGGAACCATTTCTTTACCTCTCCTGAGAAAATTTGCGCTAAGATGCGCATCTTGGCGTCATCATTGTCGATTTCTTCAAGATATATGAAATCAATGACTTTGAAAATATGTTGGTGAGCAGTAACTCCTGATTTTCCATCGAAAAGAGGCAGTCTCTGACCATAGTTCTGAGGTAATGCAATGAGTTTCTGTGGTAGGATCAACGGAGTAAATTTTTCCATGACTAATGGAGGAGGTAGTGGGGGTGTTGGTGAAGTGAAAACTTGTAGAGGTAATGATGGAATGAAAGGGAGAGATGATGATGTAGCTGCGTGAGAAGGTGTGTTAGTAGGTGATGAAACAAAAGCCTGTTGCTGGTATTGGAAATAAGCTTTTTCAAAAGTTACTTGAAACTTATCAACCAAAACTTGAAGCTTATGAAGATTAGACCATACTTCACTATCAAGCTCAGAATAAGAAGACTCCAACAATGGCATGTCTAAAAATCAATAGGGTCAAAGATAGTGTCTGAAAGAAAGATTTCAGACTTAGACCTAAACAAAGATGTTTCAAATTCAGAATTATAGGACAAATCTTCTGAAGCAAATCTCGTAGGCAAGGAATTTGATTTGACAAGTGGAGGAATAGCCTTTCCAACTTTCCGAGACTTGGTTTTTTTCTTTCTTAAATGACTCTCAGGGTCATTAAAAATTGGTGAGGGATTTGGGTCTAGATTTGACCTAGTATGTCTTTTAGGAGCCATCTTAGATAGGAATTTTCACTTTGGCTCGAATTTAGGAACTCATCCTTTTTCGAATGCTAGAACTTGTCACCCACAAGTCTAACCTTCAAAGGACAAAAATAAATATTTCCAGGGAAAGTTTTGCAATCGATCCCCGGAAACGATGCCAAAAATGTTATCACTCCCCCCAAATTTCTAAGGTTGAGAATGGAATTGAAGGAAGGTAACCACATACCAGGATTTATGTAAGGTAGCTAGCCCTACCAGGACCAGAGAGGACTCTCTCAATGTCACTTTGTAGTCAATGAAATGAATAAATATCTAATGATCTTAGGCTAGGTATATAAGCTCAATAAATAGATTTTTTGTTTGATGTTTCTTGTGCTGGATAGGAAATGACAGTTAGGAGACTAGGTCTAGGGTTTAGGTCAAAATTCAAGGTCAAGTTGCAGAGATATGGATGAGGCCGGGTGGGTAGCTTGAAAGCATGCTTATTTTGTTCATTATGTATAGGATGAAATGAAGGAGAATATGAATGAGAATTTAGGTGAATTCATTCATTTAGAAGAACAGAGACATATAATGTAAACCTTGTTAACACAGAGCATGAAAATGCATGATTTCTGCTTATAAACTAACAAGATAAACACATAGAAGAATATATGTGAAAGAGGGTATTATATAATTCAACTTGATAAGATAAACATACAGAGAAAGAAAAAATGCTCCAAGGCATACCACAGGAGTCTCAACACAAATTCTGCAACACTATCTTTGATTTCACTCCATAAGCTTATACAATAGCTCCACTGCAAAAAACAACTATCCAACCCAACAAAAGACGAAAGTGGGTCTACTTATAGAAAATATGAACAATGACACCTCATAGGGTTGAAATCCCATCCAAAATGCATCATAATTACATGAGATGAGTCACTTCCTAGAATCTAGGGAAGTTAGAAACCATTCCCTCAAATTCAGGTAAAGACTAGGAGTGTGTGTCTTCCACATTAAACTACATGTCTCCTCATGATAAGAAGAAAAAAAAAACTAAATCACTCCAATAAAAGCTCAAAGTACAACTAAACCTCGAAATTCTAACTATTTCTAGCTCGACAAGTGTTCTGAGGGAATCCAATGCAGAAGCGTAGCGCCTGTTGACATAAACGTAGCACCATTTTACAGAAGCGTAGTGCCACTTTGGAGGTGATTTTGAGGGACTTTTAGGGCTCCAAATCCAAATATGAAAGATAGGTCAACTAGCCCCGTGTGTTTACTTTCCAAAACATATTTAATTTTGAGAAAACACCCAGAGGAAGGCCTCCAAAACCTGATTCTCCCAACTTCACTCCAAAAGCGTAGCGCCTTGTCAAAAGCACTAGCAGAAGCATATAAAAATGGTGGTTTTTTGGCTTTTTCTTCAAAATTAGAGCTTGTCATGCAAAACCAGTTCTAGATATGGAATGTACTAATCAAAATGCATCAAACCATATAAGCCAATCTTCATTTAGGTGTCCTGAGAAAAACTGTAGCGCCTTGGCGCTACATTTCTGTGAAGGCAAAATTTCCAGATTAGTGCAAAAATCACCAAAAATACCCAAGTTGCTCAAAAAATCTCAAAATTTGTTTTATGACACCTCTGAATGATGTGCTAAATAACCAAGGAGGCTTCAGCGAGCAAATCCAATCTATCCTTTTCTTTTAGCTTCATTTGAGTTTCCTTAAGCCTTTTCTTCAACTGCTTAAGCCTAATTTGGGAAAAAAATTTTCTGGCGCAATAATGGTTTACCATGTGTCTCTGGAGGTTGTTGTCTCTTTTGGATCTCTTCAAGAGCTTCTCTAAATTTTCATTCACCCTTCCTAGCCAGTATTCTCTGTCTTGATTGATCTCCATAACTATTAACTCATCAAAGGTCAAATGTTAAGATGGATGAGATGACTATCTTTCAAGCTCCAGTGCCCTATTAAGGCCTCTTCTCTTTGGCCTTCTTGGCTATGTTTCAGTATCTATGCCCTACATTTGATCAACATCCATTAATTCTTTCCTTTACCCTTATCTGCCTCTAATTTCGCCTTAGGTTTAATTTGGAGGACCTGCTTCAGCTTCAATTGCCAATTTTCTTGTTGTAGTAGGGTTACCATGGCATTAGCCTTGGAGAGATTGAATTTAAGCTCGGTTATCTCTGCATATTTTTCCTTCATGATTTTTTCAATTGTCTTATCATTCATCTGCGCTTCCACCTCAACCTCCAAGGGCACTTGTTCATCATGTTGGTGCAATGGTGATTCAATCTAATGCATGAGTGGTTGCTCCTCTATTTCTCTTTTCTCAGCTATAGTATCAAGTGTATATACACTTTTGATGGATTTGGGAGAAAAAACCTCTCTTTCCCTTCTCATAGGTGTGAGTGACCTCAACAACCCTAAGAGCCTTTGAAATATTAGCTTGCTTGTTGGAAGAGCCAACTGCCATTGGTTGTGCTGATATTGATGGTGATGGTATGCTATGAAGGACAGGAGGACTAGTAGTGGGTGTTGCTACTACTTTCTCCATTAAGGTTTCCCAAGTCATGTTGATGGCTGAGAGATGATGCAAAACAATGAGTTTGACTAGGCCTTGGTGGAATAGACTTGGATAGTGATCTTTGTTTTGCTCTGAACCTTTTCAGACATTTTAAGTAGACTTTTGTACAAATAATTTGGCAAGGTTTAGTAGAGGTGAAGTGCATCACCAATCTGACATGGTACCTGTACAACCTAGAAAATCTCCCTTCACATGTTAAATATCTCATAATTAACCCCATCAAAGGAGCATATTTGTCAAGTAGGTTCCTGAAAGGGAAAATGTACTCATGGTTTTCTTTGGCATGAGGTTTGAGGAACAATTTGTAATCTTCAATATCTAAGTCCATGCCCTTGAACCACTTTTTTGCATGACTAGGAATACTTGTTGCTAAAGAAATCACCTCTACTGATATGTTGAACTCTACACCTGTAATGATGGCCTTTCCCATGTTGAAACTAGTGGAAAGTAAGCTTGTCAATTGCAGATGACAACCTTCTTCCATAATACTTTCACAAAACCTCAAACATCTAGTCCTCACAAAGCATCTCTTACCAAAAGGTGAGGCATTGACTTCTTGCAAGGTGGATGGCTCAAATCTGAAGTGGCAGCTTCCTTTGTGGATTTTCTTTTCACTTTCCAAAATGTCTACCAAAAGGATGAAACCCTAGGTGTTTAGATGTAGTGGGTATGGGAAGAGAATTTGGAAAAATAAAGGATAGGGATAGGGTAAGTTTGGAGGGTGAGATGAAAGGTAAAGAAGCCAAGAAAAAATCCCAAAAAATTTTAGGAGGTAGGGTTATATGTTGACTTCAAAGTACATATGAAATTTGGTGAAATGTATGTAAGTAAGGTGATCAAATTAGGAAAACACAAGGATTTCCTAGTTTTCCAATAGAAAAATAGTAGGAAATTAGGGTTTCGATGGGAATGATGTTTAGGGAAGCTGTGAATGATAGGGAATGATAGAGTATGGTCAGGGGAAGGTGTATGAGGGTATTAGATGATAGGGTTAGCATTTAGTCCACTGAAATCACTCAATGATAAGAAAAAGTGAAAACGTAGTGGGAGAGGAGGTAAGCAAGAAAATCAATACCTTGCTTGATAAATTGACTTAAGGAAGAAGTGAGTTGTTGTCTTACTGTTGAAGAAGCTTTAGAAACTTATTGCAGTGATCCTGGAGCTTAGATGAGTGATTTAGGAACCAAATCCCAGAAGTGTAGCACACTCCTAGATGCATAGCGTGCGTGTCTAGATGCGTAGCAAAGCATTCCAAAAGCGTAACACAGCCTTCTAGATGCATAGCAGAGGTCTCTTTAGAGAAATTTTCTTGATTTTCTTCCAACTCTTGAAAATTATGGAGCAAGCTGAAGGTAAGAGAGGAGCTCTACCAAACATGAAAAGAAAAAATGAGTTGAATAAGGCTTCTTTTCTCTTTATAACATCTCGAAATGACCTTTTTTTTCTTAGTGAAACCAAAAAATTTGAGGAAATTTTTGCCTTTTTGAAACAATTTGACAATGTAACAAGATTTGAAATAAGACAAATTGCTTACTTTATTTCCCTACCTATGCTAACTCCCTTTGAATGACTTGTATGATGAAAATGAAGTCTTGTTTGCCCTGTTTGATGACATAATTGGACTTTTTTGTAGCGAAACAAGGACACTTAGACATAAACCTAGATGGAGATGGAGTGACTAATCTATGACGCTAGATGACAATGAATGACATGACCTCTGAGATGATGATGGCCATGGATGGGATGAGGGGAGTAGCATTTTAGACCTAGACCATATGCAGTGACCAAAATTTATTTGAAAACTTGTTTGAAAAGACAAAACTTTGACCTAAATCTACTAAAAGGTAAACTGAAAGAGCATATTTGATCACTGAACATATTGACACTAACACCTTCCATGTTGGATCAAGAAGAGGAATAGGTCCTACTTTCTATAGAGGATTTAGCACTGGATGCTCAAGTAGAGTTTACAAAATATATAGTTTTGCATAAGAGGACCAGTTCAACAAGACATGGGAAACAATACCTTTGGTGAATTCAATTGAAAGTACAACTTCTAAGTAAGGTTAAAGGGTACACCTAAGAGAAGGTGGAGGAATCACCTCATCAGTAAAAGATTTTGAGGATTGAAAACCTCCCAAAATGGGGAGGTATGATCCATATTCTATCATTATTATGTTTCATAGAGTTTGATGCTTTTAGAGTGGAAAATTAGATGAATCATATTATAAAACCATTTTTACCGATGGGTCCCACTATGGCGAATTGGGGTCTAAAACCTTCAAGAAGCATTTGAGGCATTAAACGATGTTTTTTGGGTGTAAAACTTTGCTTCTTAATCACAATACCCCCTAATGCTATCCTGCACTCCAATACCTTTCCAACAGTGCAAGGAAGACCTCAGACGAAGTCCATATGAAAAATTTATGCCAACTAAAAGTTGACCTCCTTATTTTGACCACCAGGATTCGAGAGGATGACATGTCGTCCCCCATTATTTATGGAAAAAAGAGATAAACATGTGATCATGATGAAGAAGACTTTAGAAGAGTCAATATTGTAACTCTAGTTAAGAATTGGAGGAGTCAAATTTAACCACTAGTATGTTATTCTATTGTGTTATCACTTGGCCACTATAGGGAAAAGAGGTTCCATTCTATTAGAGTGCATTTTGTTCCACAAATGAGTAGAATAGTTGAGAGTGGATAGGGAGAGAGAAAACATAGAGGGTTTGTGTATTGTAGCAACCCATGGGCCATAGGTCTCACTCCTTTGTACTTGCATCCATTTCCATTTAGAGGAGAGAGAAGAGGAACCTCACATTCTCGTTAGGTTTTCTTCTGTAAGGGTTTCTTAGATCATATCTTGTTCATTTTGGTTTGTGTGTTTTATTACATTGTTTTTTTATTTTCCATATTTTGTCTATTATATGCATAATCATAACACAATAATTAATGATAATAGAAATCTAAGGGACAATTAAGACTCACAATATAGATTTCAGATTTTAAGTATAATTTTATCAGATTTGTTATTACAAAATTTCTAGTAGAATATCCACAACAATTTACGGATCATAAAGAGAGTATCTAAAACATTTATTATATGATTTGTTATTGTAATCTGATTTATTTCTTTTCTAAATATTTATATAGTATATCCTAGAACCAACCAATGTTTATATAACAAAGTAATATCTTCAAATTAACAAGTAAAATGAGTTTAAAATTATATACCAAGTCTTTTCATGACAAATATTCCAACTTACTACTTAACCAATAATTACTATTAAAATTTGTACTTAAGAAATAATAAATGTTGATCTAGGGATCATATTAAATATTTACATTTTAAATGAAAATTAAGCAATATTCTATTTGTTAAAAATAAATTTAGTAATTTCCTTCTTGTTTGACATGAGAAATAACTTATACTTCTTTGATCTATAAGTTAATTCTATTTAATAAAGAGAAAAATGACTTCCAACTTATCTATCACATAGGCTTACCATTTTGAACTATAGTGTCTTGTATTATCTTTGCAAAGTGCCCTTGTACTCCATTTTTACCATTTTTATGAATGAAAGATTGGTATTATTGCAACACAACTCTAGGATTTTAAATTGGCCATTGATCTATAGCCGCTAAGTAATTTTCCCAACCATCATTGAATTGAAGTGAACCAATACATCCATTTCATCGATACCTTTTATGATTCATGTTATAATTCATTTTTTATTAGTATTATCCTACCTTATTTTTATAATAATGGAATTACTTGAAACTGAAAATGAATTAGTAACTTCAAACATTTTTTTTTACCATTTTTTATTTTATTAATAAATAATTTGATTAAGGCATATTTATAATGCTTTACTATTAGCATATTCAAATTAGGGAAGGGATTCTTGAATATTTTTTTGATTATTATTTACATTGAAGGCATATCTCTATATTGTCATACTACTCCCATACCCTCATATTTAAAAAATAATGTTGCCCAACCACGAATCTATTGATACGGAAGCTCCAGAAGATCACGAATCCACTAATACGGAAGCTCATTGGCATTGCGATATGCTCAACCATGCTCGTCAAAGAGGAAATTAGTGTTTCTACGTTTCCTTTCAAGGGTGCGCCAACAAAACGATTCAATTAGAAAGAAAGAAAGAAAGAAAGTATTTTTAATGTCCACGAGGCTAAAAATAGCCTATGGGACAGATTGCTTCTCTATCTGGCTCTTGTATTCGGCCCTTTTCCTGTGAAGTTTTACAATAACTGCTCCCAACTTCTTGACAAACTCTTCGCTGAATAGATTATCCCAAGAATTAGCTGCCAGAATACCTGCATAATTTTCCCTGATGTCTTTGAAGGCCTCACATTCTAAAATGAAATGTTTTTTTGTTTCCACTTTTCCGGAGGAGCAAAAAATACATATTCTTTCCTCCCACAATTCTATTGGCCTTTTCCAGTGCCCTGTTTCACAACAGAGTTGATGAGAATTAGTCCTTAATTGAGTAATAAGGATTTTAGATATCCAAGAAATATTAGCCCCTATGTACTCCTTTTGCTGATGGTTATGTGTGGGGTTAAACTCTTCAATGTAGTACTTCTTCTTTCTCCCCAGCTCTTTCTCCCAAGTACATTTGTGGAACTTATCCATAACAAAAGTTTTTATCTCCTCACTGTTTGTAGGACACATGCTCAAGCAAATACCCCATTTACTAAACCATTTGTTATTTTGCCACATCCAGGTCTTCTCTCTTTTGCACAATTTGTCACTAAACACAACCTTAGGCCATCTACCCTCTTCCATTTGCTCAATTTTTTTCAAATACCTTATGACTCGCACCATAGAAATTGCTTCAATAGGAGTAGCCCCTGTTTCACTTAACATGATAGCATAAGGAACTGCACTTTTAATTTTGAATTTGTTTGTAATCAAATGCTTTTGAAATTTCTCAATTTGTTTCCACTGTGTCTCGGTTGTGCTGCTGGCCCACAGCTCACAACCGTAGAGAATCACGGGAATCACTAGAAGCCCAAAAAGAGTTAGAGTGGTTTTCCAGTCCCACAGCTCTGCTTCTCTACACCTGTTTTGAAGAGCATAGAATGCTTTCCAACCCCCTAAAGTTCTTTTCTTTCTACAACCATCCCAACTTAAATTTCTGTTGAAGTCAATTCCGAGGTATTTGTAGTCTGCAACTTCTTCCAGAATGTTGCCTTCAAAGTAGAACTTATGCTGGTTATGCTTTCTTTTGTTAGAGAAAACCACTACTTTCGTTTTGCTAATATTGACTTGCATCCCCACCCTTCTACAAAAATGCTCAAGGGAACGTAAGTGTTCTTTCAAACCGAGAGTTGAGTTAGCAATCAATATAAGGTCATCCGCATACAAAAGAAGCCTTATAACAAACTTGCCCAAATGAATACCGTCACCCCCTTGCGAATTTAACCACTCTTCAAGCTTGTCAATATATAACCCAAAAAGGGTAGGAGACAACGGGCAACCTTGCTTGACCCCGATATCACTTCTAAAACTTTCAGAAATGCCTGCTGAAGTTCTAATTTTGAATTTTACCTCTTCATACAGCTTATGCACAGCTGCTCTCAAATGCCTGGGAACCCCGAGTTCCTCCATTCTACGCCAGAGTTTCTCCCTAGGAACCGTGTCAAAGGCTTTTCTGAAATCAACGAAGCAACAAAAAACTTCTTTTTTTTCCCAAACTTTTTCAATGATGTGTCTTAAAGTTATACAATGGTCCACTGTGGAATGCTTAGGTCTAAAACCTGCTTGCCCTTTAGCACGTTTATCTCTTTCTTCTGCCCACTTGCTGATTTTCCTTTATAACATGCTTCCAAATAACTTTGCAAACAGGGGGTTTATCATTATGGTTCTATAATTGGAGGGATTATTGACGTCACCACTCTTGAAAAGAGGTATTGCCATACTAGTTGTCCAATCTGTGGGGAACCGCTGCTGTATGAAGTTGTTGAAAATTTTTGTGATGTGAGGTGCAAGAATTTTTAAGCCCCACTTTAGACACTCTACTTGGAGCTCATCTAAGTCTTTTGCTTTTCCAGCGCCCAACTTCTTGATACCCATCTCTACCTCTTGTACCGTGAAGAGTTTTGTGTCTATGTTGACCAAGGGAGGGGGGTCCACTTTAGGATCTTGCTCATAAAGTTGTCTTGTATAGTCGAACCATTTAGAAGCTGTAACGTTGTTTTCAGTTTGCACCTTCTTCGGTTGTAGCTCCAAAAGGAAGCTCTAGAATTTCAGTAAAAGGCACTGCAGGGCAAAAATTCGTATAGTAATCTTCTCAAAATCGTCTTACGATGGGGTTCAATGAAACAAAAATACGTACTCTAACAATGGGAGCATGGCTTATAGCGTCAATGAAAATGACCAGGACTAAGTTAATCCACGTGTCATTGATCTATACACAAAGCTTAGGCCAATGATTGCAGAATGCTGTCACCAGGATTGTGTGAATCTCAGTTAAGCCTGGATGCCCCATGAAACAGTTCTTATCCCCACAGCTTTACTCTCACCCTCAACCCCTCCCAATGAACTTTGAACTTAATACCTGATGGGGACTAAACCCACACAAACCAACTGGTCTACATCTCATGGGTCACACATGAAATGTATTATCACCCTCAACCCCTCCCAATGAGCTTTGAACTTAATACCTGACAGGAGACTAAACCCACACAAACCAACTGGTCTACACCTCATGGGTCAGACATGAAATGTATTATCAGACAATCAAAATTAAGTTGACGATACTATATCCCTACTACACAGATAATTTGCTAAATTTTGTATTGCTGCAAAATTTATGTATAAGAAAGTTCAATATGAATGAATTTTGCTACCGTGGTTTCAAATATATAGAGCATTATCACATTGTGACATGATCCACAGGGCTTGCAGGTTGAGCGCCAACTGGTCTACACCTCATGCGTCAGACATGAAATGTATTATCAGACAATCAAAATTAAGTTAACCATACTGTATCCCTACTACACAGATAATTTGCTAAATTTTGTATTGCTGCAAAATTTATGTATAAGAAAGTTCAATATGAATGAATTTTGCTACTGTGGTTTCAAATATATAGAGCATTATCACATTGTGGCATGATCCACAGGGCTTGCAGGTTGTACTACTGTGTAGAAGTCACTATCCCACTGTAACGTTAGCCAATCCAAATGCCTATGATGATGATAAGCACATTGACCATCGATACATGGCGTTCGCTGATATTTGAGTTTATACCAGCTTAGAACAATGAATTGTAGGTATACCAGGTTGCGGAGACAGAAATAATTCCAATAAGCAATGACGGAAGGAGTGTTATATTGAGGAGATTCTTCATCCCAGAATAGCCAACAAATGTAATTGTTAGATCTGCCAACACTCGAGCCAATGTTCCAGCTTCTGTTGACAACAAACCTCCATTGTAGGTCCCCCTAGCTAACCTCGAGGACATGACCCTTGATAACAAAGCCAAGTTCACACCTGACAAAGTCAAATTTGCAAAAGCATTAGTCTCAAATCAGAAAAAAGTCCTTTCAAAATGGTTTCAGGAAGAACAAATAACGTAAGTGTAGTTTAGAAGAATGGGAAAAGCTTTGATTGAACAAAAAAACATTAAAAAATGAAGAAAGAGGGATGCCAAAAGTAATTTTTGTCAACTTTGGTCAATCTTTTAACCTATGGATTTTTTCTTTGAAAAACTGAATTTATATTTGCTACCAAAGGAAGTCCCTTGCCTCACTTGCAAGGGAACAACTATTTATCAGCTCCAAATATTCCTGTGATTCAAATGAACATTCATGCTAATTTTTTCTCAAGCCTTTGAGACATGTGCTAGAACAACTCAAGAAAAGCACCGCTAGAGAGAAGTATGACATTTTTAATGTTTTCTTTTCTGCTCAAAATGTTCTGTAATTGTTGCCTAATTTTCAAGGCATAGAATAACTTAGCAATGAACAAATTTAAGCAACTTATATTGATTTTAAATTGTATTTCCTAGCTTTCGTATAAAGATGGAAAATGGCCACTGCAGTACTCATAACATGAAAAATTCTTTAACACACCCCATATAGATGTACTTTGTTTTGCAGCAAAGATACAATGTACTAGTAGGACTAACTTGGCAAGGCATGGGAAAATGTAAGGCTCTACTAAAGCAATGCTAATGAACCCAGTCAAAGTTCAACAATTCTGCTATACCATAAAACAATTTTCTGAGTGTTGGCCTCTCAGGAGTCAGGACTCCTCTTTATATTCGATCTTTGATTTAAAACTCTATGAGAACAAAACCCCAAACTAGTAACTGTGTCAATCTATAAAAATAATTACAGCAAATTATAGGCTTCCTAGAGTCTAGACATACAGAATCTAGGTTTTCCCACCGTCTTAGACAAGTTGCCAAGTTCTCATCTTTTCAGCCCAACCATTATTCTTGTCCCATCCTAGTAAAATCAGTTGGGAAAATAAATGCAAGTGCTTGGGATTAACATAGTACCTTCAAGAATTTCTGCTGACACGAAAGTGATGAATCCTCCAATGATGTACTGTTCAACAGTATAATGTGTTGAAAACTTGAAAGATGATAGTATGCCCAAACAAGTAAGCACCTCAGAAGCAATAAGGAGTTGCCTGCAATGAACAGAAAATCTCAGTGCCAATGAAAGAAAGCACCTGACAAATGACATCAATAAAAACACTAGCATACTGAATGCTGTTATTAAGTGTCATGGACAAAAAAATAATGGAAATAGTCATCACATGCATTTTGACAACTATACCATGATCCATCTGGTTTAGTTGAAGAATAAAAACATATATACAAAACTCTTATATTTTGAGATCTGGAAATAACTAGCCTTGTGACCTGGGAAGGTGTTAAGTGCTGAAGAGAGACTCAGTTAAGATCAAAATAGAGCACCCACATTTATTTTGGAGGGATTCTTATAATTTAAATAAAATATCATTGGGGCTTGACTGGTTGGTCAAGAGGTTGTATTATTCCCCCGCCAGGGTTCAATCCCCCCGAAATGTGTGCTATGTTAGGCTTTAGCCCTCTGAAAGAGTGGGGCCCATCATGACCCATGGCCACATAAATGGGCCAGATATGGAGATGGACATGTTGACCACACTTTTTTAACAGTCCAAGGAGTACAAAGCAGTGGATCAAAATTTTTCAAATCAATGTCATCATTCAGCTTCCAATTTTATCATTGTAAACCCAATTTCTGCAAAAAATTATTGTAAATGATGCTAGTATGACCATTAAGCCATGTAATAACACCTAGGTAAGCATATGATTTTTTGTCAAGGGTTTCATCCTAGGGAGTTTTTTAACCTCCCCAAATTATGTGTGTTTGTAAACACGGATAATCAGCAGAGTTTCTCTCCCAATTATAACCCCAAAGCTAGGGTGGAATTCGTTGACAAGGTCTTAGGTGAGTCCTAGTGTTTATCGAGTCTATGTAAAAGTGTGTTTAAACTTAAGAAATATTTTAGTGCATGGTTATTCATACTTAGACACCATGGATAAATTATTTTATTATAGACAACACTTGGTTGCATACTAGATCATATTGTGTTGCAGAATCGGTTAGTGCCTTGAGGGTCTATGTCTAAATGTGTATTTCCCCTTCCAAGGGTTGAATTAATTTGTAATATCTCAATGTAAAAATATTTTAGTGCATGGTTACTCATAGTTAGACATCATGGATAAAATATTTGAGGCTGAAAAAAATAATTAATCCCCTCTAGACATTTAATTAATTTTTCTAGCAAAATTAAATAAAAATCCTAAGCCAGAAAATTAATTAATTTTGAGTCAAAAATAATCTGAGAGAAAATAAAATCTCTCCAAGTATTAATTTTTGTAGGTCCTCCACCAAGGGAAAAACAGATTTTTAAAGAAAATTTTACCCTTTGGACTTTGGTGGTTAAGTCAAAATGAATTTTTTGAGGATATTAGTCCAAAATATTATTTTTTGGATTAATAAAAAAGAGGTTTTGAGAGAAATTCAAAATTTTCCTCTAAAAATCAACAGAGGGGATAAAATTATTTTCAATGGAAGATCTACAAATGGGATTATTTTGACTGGGATCAAGCCAACTAGTCTTTATTTCCACTTGGAGGGGTTTTCTTCTCTCATTTTCAATATAAGGAAGCTATTGAGCTCATCATGTCATCTTCAGATGATGTAATCTGTAATGCATGCGTTAAGCCTTGCTCTGTTGGAATTGTATTTCTCATGATAGAAAGACTTTGGGGTTTCAATTTCATGGTGTTCTATCTGTTGGTCTGTGGTATGTGCTAGTGATTTTTATGCTCTATATTATACGTGCTTCATAAAATAGTTATTTCATTTGATGCATGACGAAGCATCTATTGGTACAGGTATCTTTCCTTAAGTGTTGGGTTTAGATCTACAGGTCTAAATCTCTTATAATCTAACAATTTATCTTTAAGTTTTGAATAGAGATCTACATGTACGCTAGCCTTTGGTCTCCAAGTTCACAGACTGTGGGGAAGAATCAACCGTGTTTGGATTCTGAGCTTTCATTTTGCAGGGCACTTTGCAGAAGCATTTTGGTTGGTGATTATTTACGCACGTCATTCATCAAAAATATCTCAAAAAATTTAATCTCTTTCTCTTGTGCTATAACGAAATTTACATGCTATTAAGAGCTAATTTATTTTTGTGAATATTGTAAATATTTGTAAATAAATTTTCTGACCCTTGTATTTTAATTTTAAATTTTGTATAGCATTTGGGGTTTGGGGTTTAAAAGTTTTTGTATATATTGGGTATTTGGGTTTTCCATTTTTTTCATTTGTGCAGGTGATAACTCAAGGGTTTGAAGCAACAATTGATTTATGATCTATTCATTCAAGAGCAGAAGGTTGATCTAGGCCCTGGAGGGTAAGATCTAGCATTCCATCTTTCGAGAAGTCAATGTCTAGTGGAAGAGGGAAGTTGTCCAACCTTTAGAAGGAAAATTTCATCATTTTTTTGGGGGGGGCAAGTGCATTTTTAGCCTCCTAGAGGCTAGCCGCAGCCCTTTAGGGCATTTTTTCCCTAGGTCACAGGCCATAAGGGCCTTCTTTCCCTTGCAGCAACACTTCTAGGGCCAATTCACCTAGCCACAAGCCTCATTGAGGCTGGTCGTAGGCCTTAGGGCCTTGCCCCATCTAGCTGCAGCCCTTTGAGGGCTTCCTCCTCCTTGCCCTAGACAGCCTTGCCTAAGGCAGTAGTGGCCCTTTTGGGAATTTTTTATGGTGGCCGCAAGCCTCAGAGGCCTTGCAGCCCTGGCCGCAGCCCTTTGAAGGGCTTTTCCCTTAGCCGCTAGCCCTATTGGGCCTTCTTTCCTCATCATTCTGCATTTTTGGAATATTTGTGGGGTTTGGCATTAATATTTGGACTAATATTTTGTGGTTGCAGGCCAAGGGCATCATTGAAAATTATTTGGGACTAATATCCATTGTTTTGGATCATAAATTTTGGGTTTATTGGGCTAAAAAATTGTTTTGCAGATTAACTAGCCTCTTGGGCAAGGGTTTCAAGGGCCAAAGTTGCCAAACAAGCCACCAACCAACCATAAAAGCCCTAGCTTCAGTCATAAGAAGGTTGGTCCACTTAATTTCAAGCTAAAAAATTGTGTTGCAGGGGTTTGAAAGAGTTCTAGTCCATTGGAAGGTCAACTAGCCATCAAACTCGGCATCCAGGCCTAAGGGTTCGCTCTCTAACATTGTCTCTTCCTCGCTGTTTTATAAATCAGATCTGAAGCATCATAAGTACAGTGGAACTATTTCTGAAGTAACACTCTAACACTCCCTAAGAACACATTTATATGAACTCATAATTAATCTCAAGTAATAAGAAAGACTTGTCTCATGGTTTATATGGATTTCTTGTTGATTTTGGGGAGCTGATATACATTTTCTTGAGTCTGACATATTAACTTTTGAATCTGATATAAATGCTGCAGCAGTGAAATTTGTGAGTTTTGATGCTAAAGTTTTGATCCAAGCAGTCTTAATGCACTTAAGAAGTTATAATAAGCTTGGTTTGGCAAAGTAACATGAGTGATTTTTCTCTAAGTGGTTAAACTAATCATTGTTGTCTTGCTGGTCACTCTTTGCATTTTGCATTATTGGCATAATTTCTCCAGATTTACATCTAAGTGTGCTCTATTAAAATCAACCTCATATGTGAAGAGAATCTAGTTGCACATCTCATTGTGAAGCTTGGATAATTGTTAATGCTCTAAAGGACCATTGCTCATCTTGTTGCATTTGCATAGTACATTTCACTGTTAGTAATCTCATCTCAAAGAAGATTAACTTGACATTGACATTATATTGATATCACTCTTGCAAGTAACCTATTGCTTCTAATTGATAAGCAACATAAAGAATTGGCTGCTAATTGGATAAGAGCATTATCTTGTTTCATGAACATTGCGATCTAACGTTAATCTTGTGATATCATCTT
Organism: Pinus albicaulis; assembly: GCA_034641835.2. Classification (NCBI taxonomy): domain Eukaryota; kingdom Viridiplantae; phylum Streptophyta; class Pinopsida; order Pinales; family Pinaceae; genus Pinus; species Pinus albicaulis. The sequence goes on along the minus strand of CM076578.1, from coordinate 1,637,744,329 downwards.
CTTTGAGTAATATTGTGATCTTAATTGGATAACCCTATTGCTCATTATTTTGGTGCTCCTTGCTTCTTACTAATTATCTATTTAGAGCATTTGCCAAATTTTAAGATTGCTAATCATTGAATAGATCTTGAAGTGATTTATTTTGGGCATTATCTTGTTCCATTATCACATTGTCTTAATTGAGATTGTTTCTATAATTGCTCTCTTAAGGTACTTATTTGTGCCTTTGAACTTAACATCATAAACATCTAATTTGAATTGAAAGTACTTAAGAGGATCACCTAATAATCTCATTTAATACATTCACTCGCAACTTGCATCTCATTCAAGCATTAGTTCTGCATTAATTAATTTACCTCCAAGCATAAGCTTGGTTGATAAAAAGATAGGACCACCTTTCTCACCCACCTTGCGGAGTTTAGACCCTCACTTGTGGTTAACACAATGACCTTGAAGTCGTTAGGGCCACAGTCCCTACAGCATCTGAGGCATTCAGGGGGTTAGAACTCCAAGGGAGGTATTGTTAATTGAACCATAGCTTGCTTCTCCTAGGTTTCTCTCCACAACCTACATTTGAGACTAATTCCAAAATAGTTTAAAGAGATGATTCACTTAGAATAGGAATTTAATCTAAAAGTAACCAAGATTTTGCATTTCACTTAGTTTTAGGTGTCGCATCTCATATAGGATAACTCTCATCCTAGCAGCAACTGTTCATCTGGTAACTTGGTATCTTAATTCACATTGCGCAAGTAATTTGACTCCTAAGGCACTGATCTCATACTTAAGAAATTCTTAAAACTAATCAAGTTGTGCTAAATAATCTTGAATTTCCACTCATTTTTAACCAAAGTGCTAGGCCATTCAGTTGTGTCTCCCGAACTCATTGTTTCATCCATAGGGACTACCCCCTTTAGCCTGTTGTAGGGAGACAACTTAAACGGAGAGGGATGTAACAAACAAAGTTCGTATACACAACAGAATACTCAGAAGATCTGGTATATAAAAATGTCCATCATGGGGCAGATAATATATTATTTATGTTGTCATGTCCCTTCCTAAAAATAATTTTTGCTCAAGGGGATTCACAATTTTGCATTTTTGGCTAATGTGGGGGACCCACGAATTTTTGGGAAAACAATACTTAGGAGAGGAGGTCGAATTACTTGGATAGTGGTGTGTGGGGTCCACCCCTCATGAAATACGCACTCCCTTGGAGAAAAATTGAATTGACAAGGTGGGGAGGTCAAAATGCTTGATGGAGGGACCCACATGGGGAGGCAAGTCAAAATTATAAATAGAAGGGGCATAACAACTATTGGGGTCTTTGGTCAGCCTAACTATTCTCTTGTTGCTTAAGCTGTTTAGCTGGGTCACATTGTTGTTTAGCACAGAGCTTTCCAAGGGGAGATCTCACCCTTCTTTCGGTGGACTTTGAGTGCCACCCTAGGAAGATCAATTTGTTGCTGCATTGGAGGGAGAATTGTGGAATTCCAAGAGCATCTTTCAACCATTTCTCTCAGCTAATTCGTGCTTCAAGAGGACGCAGGAGAGGATCACGTGCCACTCATTTAAGCCATTTCCCAGGGGGTGATGCCGAGAGAAATTAAGTGTATCTACTCCATGGGTAGGCTAAGCCTTGTAAGGAGTTTTGGTGCCAGAGATTGCTGCGTTGGGGCAGAACGGATTTCTTTTCTCTAGGGCCTACGCAAGAGGCTAATTCCGGGCACACGTGGGGAGTAGAGGAGAAGATTTGTGGAGCTGGGTTGTGTAGGGTATTTGAGGAAGTCACCCGAGGGAGTAAAGCCCAACATTTTGGAGTGATTGGAGGGCTACTATAGTGAATTTGTATACAAGCTGTATTTTCCAGCCAGTTGAGGAGGACATGGTATTTGGGGGTCAATTTCGAGGGTTAGAACTAGACCAAACCCTTTCTGGGTTTTGGTGGGTTTGTTGAGAGGAGCTCGGGGTTAATTTTGCATAATTTTATGAGAACTGGAGGAGGGTCTTTTAGCAGTTCCTTTCTAGCAGACAGAGAAGTTTCATAGGGGCAGCATAGGGCATGTTTGGGGCATCCCATTCCCACACCTGGGCATTGTATTTTTCTAACTGGGGCTTGTCTAGCTTGCCATTGTGGCAAGCCCAGGTGCACTCCTTTCATATCCCATTGTACTATTGCTCCTTATACATAATAAAATGGCTCAGTTGGATGGTGCTTTTGGATATTTTCTAGATGTCTACTTATATTTCTGAATTTTGTGTGTGCATGTCAGTTTTTTCTTTGTTTATCACTATATTTCCTATGTAGGAATATTACAGTGGTATCAAAGCTCAAAATCTTGGCTCGGCCTGTGGAAGCAACTTTAGTCTACGACACCAGAGGATAAGCAGAATGTCACTTATAGGAGGCACAGGTACAGAAGCAGGGAAAGGCAACTACAAATTACTCTTCGCCCAGTAACTATTGGGTCGAAGGTTGAGATGCCAGACATGGGGGGTAATGGGGGAGATAATGAGTAAAGAAGAGGAGTTTGCCCAACATATTTTGAAGGCCATCAATGATCTGTCTAAGGGCATTGATGGGTTGAGGCAACAAAACTGCAGCAACAACAAGGGCAAGGGGGTTCAGGGAGAAATTCATCTGGGTGAAGACTCTGGTACTTCGGACCACCATGCAACGAATGCACCCAACGTACCACTTGTTTCTAGTACACCACCCAGATCCACCATCCCCACATTTCTAGCATTTGGTGCTGGAGGGCCGCAAGGGCAGGAGGAGATGCCCATGTGGGACTATTTTGTGGAGTATAAGTCCTATGGGCCCAACTTCAGAGAGGCCATCACCTTCAAGGATTTTTGTCAACTTAAGGGAAACAATAGGAACCAGGGACAGAGTGGAGGAGGCTACACACATGGCACTGACTTACAACACACTATGGGGAGATTATTCCTCCCGACTTTTGAAGGCTCACCTAAGAGCTTAGCCATGCATGGGTTGAGAAGTTAGATGTCTACTTCCAATTCAATCAGATGACAGAGGTGGAGACAATTAAGATTGCCACATTGCACTGAGACGGGGAAGCCCATGATTGTCGGTTCCATGGGTTGACCACGATGGGGCACATAGGAGTTACGTCCTATGAGGATTTCACTTGGAGGGTGCCGGAGCGCTTTGAGAGGAGAGACTCGGAGGAACACTTGGAGAGTTGACGTGACTCAGGTAGATGGGGAGTGCTGAGGCTTATATCTCAAAGTTTTTGAGATTGTTAGTGATGGTGCCCGATTTATCAGAGGCCAGGAGGGTTTTCATGCTCTTGGAGGGGTTAGTAGAGTCGTTGAGGGGTTTGGTGAGGTCCAATAGGAACACCACTTTGCAGGAAGCAGTTGGTAGAGGTCGGGACTTGCAGGATGTTCTACCCATAACCAAAACGTAGATACCACCCAGACTGGTGTTCCAACAGAGGGGGAGAGACACTAGGGCTCTAAGACTGAGAGCCAACCAGGAGCGTGAACAGTTGGATGAGGAGACCAGGAGAGACCGCCGGAGGAGGAAGCTCTTCTTCACCTGTCAAGAATCTTGGGCACCAGGCCACATCGGGCAAGGCCCATTACATTGAGGTTTTCTCTAACAGTGACCAGGAGGATGACGTAGAGTTGGAGGTAGGCAGAGGTGATAGCGTAACACATGTGGAGAAGGGACCACCTCCACCACTGCCATCAGGGGGAGTTCCTTTCACACCAACAGGAGGGGTCCTTGCATCCTTACATGGGGTTACCAATTTTTTTACGTTGAGAATCAGAGGCACAATGCAGTGGCAACGTGTCTCAGTTTTGGTAGACAGTGGGGCCACCCACAATTTCATCGATGCACAAATAATTCAAAGGCGGGGTATCACTACTGAGGAGTTTGAGGGGTTCTCAGTCCTTGTGTCGAGGGATAGGACAATGCAGTGTACATGATATGTCCTCGCTTTTATAGTGACCATAGGGAACTATTAAGTGACAGATCATTTCTTTGTGGTGGATGTACCAGACACCAAAGTGGTGATAGGTGTCCAATGGCTCTTTTCTTTTGGACGACTCACTACATATTGGAGGAAGTTGGAAATGGATTTTATGGGGCTGAATGGAAAATTAGTTGTTCTTTGGGGCATGCATTCTTACCCTCCCCAGACAGTTTCAGCACACAGGATGGAGGATGACCTGAGGCATGGTGACATTGAGTGGGTAGTGGAGTTGACGATTTCTGAGGCCGAGAGTTAGCCCAAGCCACCACACCCCGACATACAAGCCATCCTAGACAGGGACCCAATAGTGTTTGGGGACATATCACCGGGGCAACCACCTGACCGGGGATTTGAGCACACAATTGAGCTAGAGCTGGTGATGCAGGGGCATTAGGCAAAAACAAATTCCATATGTTTTGTTAGACTTAGGGGTTTGTAGCTTAAAAAGAATTAGATTATTTTGTAATGAAATCAGTAGGTTTTAATTAATTTTGATTGAATGAAGAGAGAATTGTGACTATCCTCGAATGATTAGAGGACAGGAGAAGTCGGTTCAGTTTCAGTTTGTTAGGCTAAATTTAGAATTTGGGAAATTGAAGAGTTTTGTTGAGCTGTTAGAGAAACTGAGTCGATTCATTATTTTCTTGTATAATTGTATTCCTCAAGGGCATTCAGGGGCAGAGTTGTTCGGAGAGACAGAGTAGGAGGTTGAAGGGCCATTGAAATTGAAGATCTGGCTGAGGACCAGAAGTTTTTAAGTGAATTCACCTGAGTATATGAATGAATTGTTTCAGTTCTACATGATCATTAACTGACTTAAATCCCGTGTGAATGGGTTTGTGTTTCAATAAACAACTGTATGGCAATGTGGAATATATATACTCTGTAAATTGGGCTTAAATGATGTTCTGTATATATTAGGAGAAATTGATATAGCCAAGGTTGATATTGTGCCTTGAATGATTGAATGGTGTTTCTGCATGCCTTTGATAGATCACTAGCAATACCGTGGTAGAGTAACATGAATTGGAACCCTATGTGCCTAATTTCATAATAGGTAGACGAATCTGTTGTGTGAAGGAAGAAACTCTGTGAAAAAAGCACATAATTGTGTGCGTTGAAACACAAATTTATTGGAGTACATTCCAATATGGAATCGTTATTCTGAATTTAACTCATGGAGGAATTAGTTGTACTGGTGTATATACACAGTGGAGAGGAAATGGGGTTTTAAAGTCACGCATTGGGTTATAGCTCGAACCATCTAATTTCCCGTTCTAAGTCGTACCAGTTGAATACATGTTAGTCTTGTGTGAAGAGTTCAATAGAACTCGATGAGGACGCAGTCGATATAATCTCTAATGTTTGAGTATGTTTGATTCCTGCAAAGAGACCTCTGTGCTTGAGTCGATATTAGTTTGTGTGATTGTATTAAGGTTGAATGCAAAGCCAAAGGCGGAGGCGGAGTTTAACAAACGAAAGAGGCGAAATTGTACGTGACAGAGAAGGTGGAACCTTGAGGAAGGAGAAGTGGAACCATGAAGCAGTTTCGGAGATAGATACCAGCAGTATCGCACAAATTGGAAGCGGTAATTAGTTTTATGAAAAAAAACGCGATATCATAAACTGGAGGACACGTGTCCCAAGGTGGTATTCGATTACCACTTTCATCGCGCGAGCTTGACGTGTTAAAGCTCAGGAGAAATAAAAACGCGATATTTGTTTATATTCGTCGGATCATCCAAAACAACGCGACAAGCTATCCACCGTTGGATGCGGAAGGTATGTTAGTGCTAGGCCCTAATTCCAATATACGTTGATGATTACTGTTCTAATCAAGGTCTAAGGTTTATGTGAGTTATCGTAACCAAAGGTTCACACTGTGAGCCCGAGCATTGACTGCAGTTCGGAGTTGATATATGTTGTGGGGCTTTACTATATGCAATGGTTCTTTGAATCCAAGTCCAAGGTCAGAAGGCTTAGTGAGAAGCAAAATATTCGATATGCATTAACTATATTATATAATGGGCGATAATATGGTTTGCAGATAACATGGTTTAAATCGATTTTATAACATAAATTCTGAGTTGAGAAATACAAACTCTGTGGCATAAACATTTAGCGAAGGGCGCGCATATGGTTGATAGTTGGTACTTTGGGTTAAACGAAATTCGAAGATTTAATACTCTTAAGAGAGTTTAATGTATGGTTAAAACCATGGAATTAAGGCAAAGAGTAGGTCCTCAGATGGTAAGTTTACACAACAGATTTTGATTATAATTTTAATCATGAGGATTGATTAAAGCTTCAGTATGTGTTATTTAAATTAGCTCAGAAGAGTGAATGGAGATGAAATTTTATATACACTGGAAAGTGTTACTGTGGGCTTAGTCAACAGGTTCGGCGAACCTGAAGGAAAAAGTTCGAAATTCGGCGAATTTAATCGGCATCCGAACAAATTCGATTATGTTCGCCGAACACAAAGCCGAACCTCATGCCGAACATAATCCCGAACACGAACCTGAAAAAATTCGATTAAATTCGTGTTTTTTTATTAAATTCGGCAAAAAATTCGTGTTTAGGGTTGGCGTTAGGTAAATTGGTAATGGGTTTCCGGCAGCCGCATTATTGCCACAGCGGACAGTTTACTGAGACTTTCGGCCCGACGAAAAACTCACTCTCGGCTTCCAAACTCCACAGGTGAAAGCGCACAGTGCACAGGCTAACGTAACTTGTAAGTTCACTCGGCATCGTCTTGAACCGTTTCGTTTCATAGTTCGATGAAAATTTTCCTTTCTCATGTGCTTGAGTCACGAGTGACGGCAGATCTTACAATGGATGATACATAATTCAGGTATCAGTGATCACAGTTAAAACTTAGAAATGAAGTCTCGTTGATATGACAAGGTCTCAATGTCTCATTACTAATTTACTACTAGTCTACCACCCCTTCGACAATATTACCACAGTGTCATAGTTTTGATAATACCGCAGTCTCGGCCTATGGTAATACTACAGTCTTGACTCTCGGCTTGTACAGTTGTACAGTTGAAGGTTGTTTTCAGCCCTTTTTAGGGCACAAACTCTGGCATATATGGAACTTATTTAAAGAATGGTTCAAGTATTTCTGTGGTCCAAACTTAGAGGTATATACAGTCACAAACCCCATGTCCGATATTTTTAAGGATACATCTCATCACATTTGTTTGCACTAGAACAAGACGTCTTACCCTATGGACTAGACTTGTGACTATTCAAAGGATATCTAAAGCCTTTTTGAAGGCAATTCAAATGTTATGAAGCTCTATTTCTGCAATCAAGGTATGATTTGCAGACTAATACTTGGCACTGTACAAGATTTTTAGCAATTTGTAAGTGTAACAAAGGGACTTTTTGGAATAGCCTCAAGGCATTATCATTGTAATTTGTAAAAGGGTTATATGCACAGAACAGAGGTTTATAGTCTCTTATTTGTGTGACAGATTTATAGTCTCTTTTTGCATCTGTTATGCCATTCAAACGAACCATGAACAAGCACAGACCTGGCTTTTATGTTCTTATAGTGCTACTAGCCTACTGCTAATGTCTATGATGAATTTCTCACCTTGTTTACTATGTATGGAAGATCGAAGTTGGCTATTTATTGGAATTTTGGCACTCACTTTCATGGTTTATATCAATTATATGTGGAAAATTGAAATGATGTAAATGTTTGAGAAATAATCCTATCATCTCATTTATGTGCATCATATTTATCTTTCAACATGCTTAAAATTGTTATATATATATATATATATATATATATATATATATATATATATATATATATATTTTCAAATTTCTATATGTCGAATTTTATGACGAACTTTATCGGAAAAAATTTCGGTGCCGAACTTTATTCGAATTTCAACGTTGCCAAACTCGAACACGAACACGAACCTGGTGACTAAGACTGTGGGTTTAGTAAGAAGGCTTGCCATCAAGTGGTATCAGAGCTAGAATTGAAATAGCTCTTTGAGAATTTATTTCTGAATGCATATGTACTGAAGCAAGGAAGAAGGTTGGTTTTCAAATCTGTTTGACAGAAATTGCAGGTTTGAATAAGCATGCAGTGAAGGTTGAAAATTCAGATTGCAGAATCTGAAGTTGAGGCAACAAATTTTGAAGATTGCCCAGTTATGTTTTGAAAGATGTGAACACAGGTGTGATGACAAGGAGATCAGATTTGAATCTGACAGGACAGTGTGCAGTGCAGCAGAGCATTAGGAGAAATTTGCAGAAGCAATGGAAAATAGTGTTGAGCAAACTCTGAAGGTGAGTTGGTGAGCAGTGTTTGACTCTTGTTAGAAGATATTGTTTGCAGAATGCAGATTGCAGACAATTGAGGAGAATCTCAGCAAAGGCAGATCACAGCTTTGAGAGCAGTGATGAAAGAGTCCAGCAGAGGACTCTAAAGTGAAGAAGAAGTGTGGCACAACCTGGAGAATTCCAACAGAGGTTGGACGGAAGAAGAACATATGTGTTCTTGAGAAGTTGCAGAGTGAAGCCTAGAGAGAGCACAAGAGAGTGCTCAGAAGGTTCTAGCAGAAGGGGACCAGTACTTGCCAAAAGCCAGATCCAGAGGAAGGGATTGGTGAGGTAAGTTGCAGCAAAAGGGCTTGCTGTTGCAGAGGCTTAGTGCAACTTGTGAGTGAAGAACTCCTGGAAGAGAAAATGGTTACTGATAGCCATAGCAGAGATTGCAACGGTTCTGAGAGAGGCCACAACAGAAGAGTGAGGGAAGATGCCAAAGCTAATGGCATGAGGAAGAAACTCACTGATGAAGAATATTGGAAAGAGATAGCTGAGATCATAGAGCAGTTCAACAATTTGGAACTGATGATAAAGGAAAGCCAGAGAGTTGGTTGGCTCATGCAATAGAAGGTAAAGTGGCAGAGGCTACAGATGAAGAGAGAGCAGATGGTAAATGCTCAGCTGAAAGAGGAATTACTCAGGATGATTGACTATCTGGAGAAGGACTTGAAGACTGAAACTTCAAGTGAGACCAAGAGGTCAAAAGGCCTTACATCTGACAAATTTTGTATGATTGCAGGAAGAACATGTGGAGAAGAACAAACTGTTGATGTTGTCATAAAGGAAGAAAATGGAGCAACTAGATGTTTTGAAAATGTCCATGCACAGTTGGAGAAAGGTTCTGTTTCCCAACATATTGGAAACAGAGGAGATTTAAATTGTGATGTGGCCAAAAGCTGGAAGTTGAACAACTTGAGGAAATTGAAGAGAGGAGCATTGAAGAATCTCTGAAGTGTATAGAAGACTTGGAATAGCAGGGAGATTTGATGATCAAATCATCAAATGAGACCATGAGGTCTTATGTTTTTACAACTGACAAGTTGTGTGTGAATGCAGGTATTGAAGAAGACAGTCCATATGATGAAACTGTATTCAATGAAGCCGAATGTTTCCAAGTAAAGTATGATGAGTATCTTTCAGATGAAGATCAGATTGAGTTATTGCAGCAGAAGGAATTCATAAATTCCTTGTTTTATGAAAGAGATTGTTTCAATGAAGTTGTGTTTGATGATGATAAATTTGTTGTTAATGCTGATAATGACAAATTGCTTTTATTAAATGGCCAAATGAAAGGTGATGGACATATAACTAAAGTTATTGCAGAGATGGAAGATCAGAATTCTATTCTGATGAAGGCTGAAGAGATAGTGACAGCAGGAAACTTGACTTATGAAGATTGTGAAAATGTTTCCTCATATGAGATGCCAGGATTGTGGCATGAGCAGAGGACAGAAACACAGAGAGAAGGTGTTCAGATTGTAAGGGCAGAGATGGATGAGAATGAGAAAGTTCATTTTTATGAACTAGAGAAAGGAGACATCCTTGAAGAGGATGATGCAAAGGAGAGACTAACTGAGAGTCTCGAGAAGGATTGAAATCAGCATCCTGATGTGCTGATAGAGAAGGAGAGAATTGCAAGACAACATACCGAAATGCTGGCAGAAGAGAGAAAGGCACTGAGGCCTTATGAATTTTGTTTTGACAATTGTTTTGTGAATGCAGATCCCGTTGATGCTGAAGGAAAGTTGACACCATTGGGCAGCCAATTGAAAGAGAAGGAGAATTCTGCGGAAGACTTTAATCCATGGAATGAGAGAATTGGATTGCTGGAGATTATACTGAATCAGCAGGATTCTATGCAGAGAGGAGAACCTCAATTTCAGAATTGGGGATTGCAGAATGTGAAGACACAATGGGATGAAGACAGGGAAGAATTGGTGATTGAATCATCAATTGAGACCATTGGGTCTTGTGGTTTTGAAACTGATAATTTGGCTGTGTTGACAGGGACTGTAGAAGACAATCCATCACTTGGAGTTGTCTTAAAAGAAGAAGCGCTGTTTCAGAAGGAAGATGAGATAGTCATGTCTCATATGAAGAAACCTGTCACTGATGACAAGGAAGAGTTGGCTTGTCTGACTAGCCAAGAGAGGACTATAAGTCAGACTTTTGGGGTTGCTATAGCTGTGGAGAATCAGAGTTTTACTCTGACAGAAGATGAAAATGCAACACTTAAAGAACTTGCTTTGATTGGCAGAATCAATTAAGGAGATGAGAGGCAATTGCTGAAGATTGCCCAAGAAGAAGAAAAGGATGTTGAAACTGAATTGCAGCATGCTGAGGATGTGAAACAAGAACAGAAGAGATGGCTGAAATGTTTGCTGAAAAAATTTGGAAAAGAGAGTGGAATGGCAAAGCAGCAGACTGAGGTGTTGCTGGAAGGAATGTTGGAGCAACAAATTGAAGTGTTGCCAGAAGAAGAGGAAGAGACACAAGGATTTTGTGACTTTGATGTTTGTCTTATGATTGCAGGTACTGATAGAAGGACTAAGGCATGTTTAGTCCAGAAGAGGAAAAGAGATGATGACAGAGACTAGCAATTTAAATACCAGTCCAGAGAATTGCTGAAGTCAGAGGATGAAGAAACTGTCATGGATGGCAATCAGGAAGAGTTTTACTGTTGCAGAGAACAAGAGGGTATGGATGATTGGGTGGCAGTGAGGGCTCAACAAGCTAGGGCTCAGCAAGAGGTAGTTAGAGCTAGAGTAGAAGCAGCAGTAAGAGTTCAGCAATTAAGAACTCAGCAAGCAAAAGTAGAAGTTCAGCAATCAAGGAGAACCAGTATCCAGCAGTTAGAAGACATTTTAGACAAGGAGATTGAATTTATGAGAAAGCTGATGGAGAAGGTGTCTCAGAAAAAGACAGCAGCAAAAAAGCAAAGAAGCAAAAATAACAGCAAAAGAAGGACAAAAAAAGAATGTAAAAGTGCAGCTGGTGGAGCCAGACAAATTAAGATATGGAAACCTGGAGGAATGCAGAAAAAGAATACTACAACAGATGAACAGTTGCAGAACAAAGTGTGGGATCCAGGAAGACAAGACTAAAGCACATGATCAGGAGATCATGATTAAATTTAACCTGGGGAGTCTGATGCAGGGGCATTAGGCAAAAACAAATTCCATATGTTTTGTTAGACTTAGGGGTTTGTAGCTTAAAAAGAATTAGATTATTTTGTAATGAAATCAGTAGGTTTTAATTAATTTTGATTGAATGAAGAGAGAATTGTAACTACCCTCGAATGATTAGAGGACAGGAGAAGTTAGTTCAGTTTCAGTTTGTTAGGCTAAATTTAGAATTTGGGAAATTGAAGAGTTTTGTTGAGCTGTTAGAGAAACTGAGTTGATTCATTATTTTCTTGTATAATTGTATTCCTCAAGGGCATTTAGGGGCAGAGTTGTTCGGAGAGACAGAGTAGGAGGTAGAACGGCCATTGAAATTGAAGATCTGGCCAAGGACCAGAAGTTTGTAAGTGAATTCACCTAAGTATATGAATGAATTGTTTCAGTTCTACATGAGCATTAACTGACTTAAATCCCGTGTGAATGGGTCTGTGTTTCAATAAACAACTGTATGGCAATGTGGAATATATATACTCTGTAAATTGGGCTTAAATGATGTTCTGTATATATTAGGAGAAATCGATATAGCCAAGGTTGATATTGTGCCTTGAATGATTGAATGGTGTTTCTGCATGCCTTTGATAGATTACTGGCAATACTGTGGTAGTGTAACATGAATTGGAACCCTATGTGCCTAATTTCATAATAGGTAGATGAATCTGTTGTGTGAAGGAAGAAACTCTGTGAACAATGCACATAATTGTGTGCGTTGAAACACAAATTTATTGGAGTACATTCCAATATGGAATCGTTATTATGAATTTAATTCATGGAGGAATTAGATGTACTGGTGTATATACACAGTGGAGAGGAAATGGGGTTTTAAAGTCACGCGTTGGGTTATAGCTCGAACCATCTAATTTCCCGTTCTAATTCATACAAGTTGAATACATGTTAGTCTTGTGTGAAGAGTTCAATAGAACTCGATGAGGACGCAGTCGATATAATCTCTGATGTTTGAGTATGTTTGATTCCTGCAAAGAGACCTCTGTGCTTGAGTCGATATTAGTTTGTGTGATTGTATTAAGGTTGAATGCAAAGCCAAAGGCGGAGGCGGAGTTTAACAAACGAAAGAGGCGAAATTGTACGTGACAGAGAAGGTGGAACCTTGAGGAAGGAGAAGTGGAACTGTGAAGCGGTTTCGGAGATGGATACCAGCAGTATCGCGCAAATTGGAAGCGGCAATTAGTTTTATGAAAAAAAACACGATATCATAAACTGGAGGACACGTGTCCCAAGGTGGTATTCGATTACCACTTTTATCGCGTGATCTTGACGTGTTAAAGCTCGGGAGAAATAAAAACGCGATATTTGTTTATATTCATCGGATCATCCAAAACAACGCGACAAGCTATCCACCGTTGGATGCGGAAGGTATGTTAGTGTTGGGCCCCAATTCTAATATACATTGATGATTGTTGTTCTAATCAAGGTCTAAGGTTTATGTGAGTTATCGTAACCCAAGGTTCACACCATGAGCCCGAGCATTGACTGCAGTTCGGAGTTGATATATGTTGTGGGGCTTTACTATATGCAATGGTTCTTTGAATCCAAGTCCAAGGTCATAAGGCTTAGTGAGAAGCGAAATATTCGATATGCATTAACTATATTATATAATGGGCGATAATATGGTTTGCAGATAACATGGTTTAAATCGATTTTATAACATAAATTCTGAGTTGAGAAATACAAACTCTGTGGCATAAACATTGAGCGAAGGGCGCGCATATGGTTGATAGTTGGTACTTTGGGTTAAACGAAATTCGAAGATTTAATACTCTTAAGAGAGTTTAACGTATGGTTAAAACCATGGAATTAAGGCAAAGAGTAGGTCCTCAGATGGTAAGTTTACATAGCAGATTTTTATTATAATTTTAATCATGAGGATTGATTAAAGCTTCCGTATGTGTTATTTAAATTGCCAGCTCAGAAGAGTGAATGGAGATGAAATTTTATATACACTGGAAAGTGTTACTGTGGGTTTAGTAAGAAGGCTTGCCATCAGCTGGGGGTACAGGCAGTTATTACCAATCCATATAGACATCCCAAGGCTTACACGAATGAGATTGAGCAAGCCATTCAGGAGCTGCTGGCACTTGGGCACATTAGGCCTGGTTCTAGCCCCTTCACTTCATCAGTTGTCCTGGTGAAGAAGAAGGATGGGATGTTACGCATGTGCATAGATTACTGGGCACTCAACAAAAAGACCCTAAAAAACCGCTACCCCATTCCATGCATAGATGAGCCGAGAGGAGCCAAGTACTTTTCCAAGATATATTTGCATTCGGGGTACCACCAGATCAGAGTAAGGGATTAAGACAACCCCAAGACAACCTTCAGATGTCACTATGAGCACTTTGAGTTTTTGGTTATGCCTTTCGGGCTAGCCAACACACTGATAACTTTCTAGTCCTACATGAACCATGTGCTCTGTGGGTACTTACAGAGGTTTGTATTGGTATTCTTCGACAACATTCTGATCTATAGTAGGACCTGGGAGGAGCATTTACAACACTTGGAGGTGGTATTGCGTATTTTATAGGAGCAACAATTCTATATGCTAAGATGTCCAAGTGCGAGTCAGGGTTGACAGAGATGCTCTATTTGGGGCATATTATTGGGGAGGATGGTGTGAGGGTGCATGAGGAGAAGATTAGGGCCATACGGGATTGGCCGATACCTTGGAATGTGACTGATTTGAGGGGCTTCGTGGGCATATGCACCTATTACAGGAAATATGTCAAGGGCTTCTCACAGTTGGCAGCTCCCCTCACTGATTTGACCAAGAAGGGGACCTTTGCATGGACAGATAGGGCACGTTTGAACACCTCAAGGAGGTGATGAGCAGTTGTCCGATATTATCCCTCCCCAATTTCACTCGGTCATTCACCTTGGAGTGTGATGCATCAGGTGAAGGCGCAGTTCTATCATAGGATGGCCACCCCATCGCTTTTGAGATCCGTAAACTCCTTCCGCATGAGAGTTCATACTTCATTTACGACAAAGAGATGCTGGCCATTATGCATGCATTGGCCAAATTCTAGAAGTACTTAGTGGGCAACAGGTTTAGAGTGAAGATTGACCACAACAGTCTTCGCCACTTACTGGGGCAAAAGGGCCTCAATGACAGGAAACATAAGTAAGTCAACAGAATCCAGGACTACGATTCTGATATAGAGTATATCAGGGGCAAGCACAATGTAGTGGCAGATGCATTGTCCAGGAGGCTTGCTACACTTTCACTCATAAGCATCTGCCATGATTAGAAGGCATAGTTGTTGGTAGAGTACTCCAAAGATCAACGAGCATGCGAGATCTTGGAGGGCACACATGCTGATGAGCGTTATAGAGTTGTGGTTGATGTCCTCTACTACAAGGGACACATATTTCTAGTGTGGGGGTCACAGTTGAGGGAGAATATTCTCCACGCAACCCATGACTCCCTGTTGTTAGGACACCAGGGGTTCCTGAAAACGTACCAGATAGTCAGAGAATGTTACACATGGAAAGGCCTCAAGAGAGATGTGTTGAGGCATGTGCAGGAGTGCGAGGCTTGTCAGAGGAACAAGGAAGAGTTGACCCACCCAACTAGGTTATTGCAGCCACTTCCCATTCCTGAGGGAAAATGGGAAAGTATCTCTATGGATTTTATCACAGGGCTTCCTGTGGTGCAGGGCAGAGATTTTATATATGTAGTGGTGGATCGGTTGAATAAATATGCACACTTCTTTTCTATTCTAGCCCAGTACTCAGCTTCACAGGTAGCAGAGTTTTTCTTCAGAGGGGTCTTCCGTCTGCATGGTCTTCCCAAGACCATAGTCAGTGACGGGGATAGCCGTTTCATGGGGCATTTTGGTAGGGAATTTTTCAGACTAGTGGGCACTGAGCTCACTTCTAATGGATTATGACTTGGAGCTTCCACCTAGGAGAAAGGTCCATAATGTTTTCCACGTCTCATGCCTCAAGAAGGTGCTGGTAAAACATGTGACAACTGCTACATTTCTACCCCACTTGATGATGGACATTTAGTGCTGGAGTTAGAGGCCATCTTGGAGACTAGAGAGAAGAGGTTGAGGAGAAGAACCATTAAGGAATATCTGGTATGCTGGGAGAACTTACCGGATGAGGATGCTACTTGGGAGGGTGAGCACATACTTCAACATCTGAAATTGCAGTTGCTTGGGGAAAAGCAACATGTGGGAGGGGAGGACTGTCATGTCCCTTCTTAAAAAAAAATTTTGCTCAAGGGGATTCACAATTTTGCATTTTTGGCTAATGTGGGGCACCCACAAACTTTTGGGAAAACAATACTTAGGAGAGGAGGTCAAATTACTTGGATAGTGGTGTGTGGGGGCCACCCCTCATGGAATACCCACTCCCTTGGAGAAAAATCGAATTGCTAAGGTGAGGAGATCGAAATGCTTGATGGAGGGAGCCACATGGGGAGGCAAGTCAAAATTATAAATAGAAGGGGCATAGCAGCTATTGGGGTCTTTTGTCAACCTAACTATTCTCTTGTTGCTCAAGATGTTTGGTTGGGTCACATTGTTGTTTAGCACAAAAATTTACAAGGGGAGAGCTCACTCTTCTTTCGGTGGACTTCGAGTGACACCCTAGGAAGATCAATTTGCTGCTACATTGGAGGGATATTTGTGGAATTCTTGGAGCATATTTCAGCCATTTCTCTTAGCTAAATCGTGCTCCAGGAGGACGCAGGAGAGGATCATGTGCCACTCATTTCAGCCATTTTCCAGGGGGTGTTTGTCGGGAGAATTTAAGTGTAGTTGCTCCATGGGTAGGCTAAGATTTGTGAGGAGTTTTGGGGACAGCGATTACTGCATTGGAGCAGAACGAATTTATTTTCTCGAGGGCCTGCGTAGGAGTCTAATTCTAGGCACACGTGGGGAGTAGAGGAGAGGATTTGTGGAGTTGGGTTGTGTAGTGTAAGACCCAAAAATCGGCAATTTGACAAAGAATTTACTGAAAACAAATTTGTAACTATGCATTTTTTATTTAATTGTATAAAGCTCAAATTTAGAAATATTTCTCAGATAGTGACTGGAATTTTAATGAAGAAGTTAAATCTCAGGAGAATACCTAGTAATCCGTTGAAGGTGTTGGTGTTGTCCTTTCTACCACAGTTACTCAAACTGATTTTTACCTCCCACCCTATCTGAGGTCTTCCTGTATGGTCCCCAGATCTAGAAGACAAATCTTCTAGCCCCCATGCCCAGAATTCCAAGAACAATCAAGTTCAATGTGCTCAACCTCTTCCTCCGTGCCTCTACTGTAAATTTCTGCCTTCCTCCTCCCTTTCATCCCCTTTTCCAAAATTTTCTCCCCTCTTATATTCTTGACATCACTGTCTTTCATTCCTCCACTGCCTGGTACTGAGGCATGGTTTCTTCCCTGTTGTCTGTAACGTGGCCCCTCCCTGACGTTTTAAACAAGATGGTCATACTTATATTGACATTCACCAACAAATATCTCAATCAAGTCATATTTGAGCAATTTATAAATATTTTTTAAAGAATTTATAATATATTATTACTTTATACCTTTTTTTTCAATTTAATATTTGGTTAATACTTGTATGTTTGGTTATTTTTATAATAAGTTAGTTCGTTCCCTTTTAAATTTAATAATTCAATTTAGGACTTATGGATTAATATAGTTATCTCCTTTCATATATATATATATATATATAATTCCTTTTAATTAATCAAATCCCTTATATATATATATATATATATATATTGAATATTGTACTAATTATATTATGATGGCGGTGTAACAAATACTCCACAACATATATTTGTTGGATTCTGGTAAATTGGCATTAGCTTATCCTTTTAATAATTAATTCATTACCTTATACTTGTGTTGAGAATCTGAGGGTTGATGATTAATTCAAATTCTCTTCTTGATAATTACTTGTGAGCTTACATGAGTTACTTATGTCTTCTCTTCGTTATCTAATTTAGTCTTGTTAATTTTGGACAACTAGGTCCAAACTCCATGTTGTGATGCTCAGATGAAGATACCAATATTTTTATTGGATTCCTCTTTCGGAGAGGTGCAAGATCGATCTAAAGATCATCTTGATCTGATGAGCAGAACATTTATTTTGAATTTATTCAAGATATGTGTAGGTTGGCCTTAAGGTTTTGTGCCCTAGTAGTTGTGTCACACACCCTCACCGATGAATATAAATTGGTCAACGTTGGAGGGCATTTTCACTCATCTCATTCTCACACATTTCTCTCTCCTCATCTGATTGGTTCGATGAGCTTGGAAGCTCTTCTCTCCACACATGGGAAAATTCCAACAGTAGAACATTTCTGATTTCGGTCTAGGGTTTTTGCAGCAAACTTTGACCAACGTTGACTTTGGTCAATGCAAGGTGAAAAGGACTTGAAACTCTCCCAAAAGTTAGATTTTCCAAATCCGCATTTTTTGGCACTATTCCCGAGGCTAGATGTTGAATTTGAATTTTCTGCGTTGACCTAGCTGCTACTGTTGTTTGTGTTGACTTTTGAGTTGACCGTTTGGCTATCCTAGAGGGTTGTGTGACATTGTTGGTTCGCTAACCATATTGAGACTTCGCTGGTTGAAGCATCCTGTTGACCACTGTAACACACCAACACACTTATATATTTCTGGCTTGTCTTCTATCGATCTACTGGTATGTTCTATTAGCATTTTACTTATTGTTTATGTGATTGCCGTCTGATATTGGGAGAAAAAGTAAAGTTGCATCAAGCATAAAACATCTACATAAATTTACATGGTATCGGAGCTGAGGTGAAGACAAAGCCCTAATTTGTAGCAATCACCGAAGAAGAGGATGGGTTCCTCAAACTACAATGGCTTTAAAGGCTGATGACAAATTGACTGGGAAGGATGACTTCCATGCTTGGAAGATGACATTGGATCTTAACTTAGAAGTCCAAGATGTCATGGACTATGTGCAGGGTAAAATCCAAGAGCCTCCATCAACTGCAACTGCTGCTGCCAAAGCAAAGTAAAAGAAGGGGGAAATCAAAGCAAAGCTAATGATCAGGGACTCAATTCATAAGAGTCTAGTTGCCTACATCTGTGAGCTGGGCACATCCAAGGAGATGTCTGATAAGTTGGTCCACATGTTCAAGGCCAACAATGCGAATCAAGTCCTATTCTTCAAGAATCAATTGAAGAATCTAAAGAAAGGCAGGGATGAGTCTGTTCAATCATATTTTTTGAAGCTGACCGAAATCAGGAATAATTTGTTGGCAATTGGGGAGACAATAGTTGATCGAGAGATGGCACTCACCGCACTTGGAGGGCTCTCAACCGAATGGCATGTGTTCAACACTACCATTCTCAATAACAATGTGATACCCGACTTTGACGAAGTACTATTGAGATGCGTACAAGAAGAGACAAGTATGAAGGAGTATGAAAATGAAGGAAATGTTGCCTACGCTGCTCATTCTAGAAAGAAAAACTTTGATGGTCCAAGGAACAAAGGAAGAGTAGGGGCCTAAGGAAAGAAGGGCAAGTGTTACACTTGTCATAGGCCAAGTCACTATGCTAGAGAATGCCCTTTCAAGAAGGATTCTCTCGATGATAATGATAACAACAACAACCGAAGGAATGGAAATCAAAGGAACAACAGGTTCAAGGGAAAAAGGAAGGCTCCCTCCGGTGGAAATGGTCAACCTTTCAAAAGGTCGAGAAATTCTAGGTATGAGGATTCAAATGTTGTTGATAAAAGAAATGAATTCATTCTTGTATCTGCCCTCTCTGCTGCATCTCCACCCGACACTATGGATGTCTGGTTGATAGATAGTGGTGCCTCAAGGCACATCACTGGGTTCAAGGAAGCACTTTCTGATATGGTTGAGAAAGATACTAATCTGGAAATTATCCTTGGAGATAATGCCACATATCCCGTGAAAGGGACAGGCACTGTGACCCTCCACTTGTCTCAAGGTCAAGTCCTCTGCTTGCAGGATGTACTTTATGTACCTAATTTGAAGAAGAACCTTGTGTCTATATCGGCCATGGAAGACAAAGGTTTCAATGTGGCATTCATTGATGGGAAGGTGCGCATCTAGAAGAAGAGCTTCAAGGAAGATATCACGATTAGGTTTAGAGTTGATACACTCTACCAGGTTGGAGGAAGTCCACTGGAAGCGATGACGTATGATACTATCCGACAGACTGAACTATGGCACCGGAGGTTTGGACACCTTCACTACAAGGCCCTTCTCGAAGCAAGGAAGGTGGTGACAGGGATGCCCGAGTTCTCAAATAATCATGAAGGTGTATGTCAGGGTTGTGCCGAAGGAAAGCATACAAGGGGACCTTTCCCCTCGAGTGTCACAAAGACATCTGATGCCTTGCAATTGATAAATTCTGATTTGTCTGGGATGCTACCCGTGACGTCCTTGGGAAGATGTTCTTATTATATGACATTCATAGATGACTTCTCTCGCAAAACCTGGATATACTTCTTGAAAAAGAAGGATGAGGCTTTCATGTGGTTCCGTACCTTCAAAGCCTTGGTGGAAAATCTGACAGGGAAGAAGATCAAGATATTGAGGACCGATAATGGCACTGAATATGAGACAAACGAGTTCAAGAACTTTTGCAGAGAAGATGGAATCAGGAGGGAGACCACAACTGTCTATAGTCCTGAGCAGAATGGTGTTGCTGAACGAAAGAATAGAACCATTGTGGAAGTTGCTCGTGCCATGCTAGGTGATCAGGGTCTACCGAAGTTTTTGTGGGGAGAAGCTGCGAACACTGTTGTGTACATACAAAACCGATGCCTGCATTCCACTCTGGACACCAAAACTCCCGAAGAGGGTTTCTCTAGTAAGAAACCTGATGTCTCACATTTTGGAGTTTTTGGATGTCTTGTTTATTTTCATGTGTCGAAAGAGAAGAGGAGCAAGTTGGATGCTTCTAGGAAGAAGGGAATGTTTGTGGGCTACAGCGAAACTTTGAAGGCCTATAGAGTCTATGTCACTGGTCAAAGGGAAGTGGAGATACGCCACGATGTCACCTTTGACGAAGATGCTTCCCTGAGGAAAGTAGTCAATCTTTCGAGATCTGAGGAAGATCATGAAGCAAGGCCTGGAAATCAAGAAGAACCGAAGGATGAGACGATGCCCGATGCTGAAGGACTAATGTACCCGATTGATCCACCTCCTTCAATAGGGAAGAGACCATCATGGCTCAAGGACACTCTTGAGGTTGCCGAGGGACATATGGCCCCAAGGGGGAAATTCTGTGAAAGCAAGAAGCCGAATAGATACCAATGGTATCTAGCAGCCATGAGTACTATTGTACAATCTAAGCTTGGGTCTTTTGAGAAAGTCGTAAAGCATCAAGTCTGGAATGATGCTATGCACGAAGAGTATGAGTCCATAATGAAGAATGATGTCTGGGATGTGGTTCCAAGACTGGAGGACAAAGCAGTTGTCACCTCGAAATGGCTCTACAAGATCAAGCATGCATCTGATGGAAGTGCTAAAAAGTTCAAGGCAAGATTTGTTGCCTGAGCCTTCTCTCAAAAAGAAGGCATAGACTATGATGATATATTTGCACCTATGGCCCAATATACCACCATCCGATCTATCATAGCCCTTGCTGCTACGCAAGGATGAAGTCTTCATCAGATGGATGTGAAGACCACATTTCTGCATGGTGCGATAAAGGAAGAGGTGTATGTGGAGCAACCTCTGGGGTTCGAAGTCCAGGATCGGGAAACCCATGTCTGCAGGTTGAAGAAAGCCCTCTATGGGCTGAAGCAAGCACCCAGAGCTTGGTACGAGAGGATAGATAGCTACCTGATGAAGCTAGGCTTCACTCATAGTAACACTAATTTGAACCTTTACTTCAAGGTTGATAGAGAAAATCCTCTCATTCTGGTGCTGTATGTGGACGACTTCTTCCTGACAGATGTTGACCATCTCATTCATCAATGCAAGAGGGAGCTCGCTGCTGAGTTTGAGATGAAGGACCTAGGACTGATGCATTAGTTCCTAGGCCTGGAGGTCTAGCAGAGACCTGGCGAGATTTTCTTTTCTCAAGGAAAATACATTGTTAAGCTTCTGGAAAGGTTTGGTATGGTGGACTGTAAGTCCGCGTCGACACTGATGGAGCTTAACTTCAAGAAGTTGAGTGGCAACGTTGTTGGGCCCGTGTTAGCAAATCCTACTGAGTATCGTCAACTCGTAGGGGCCCTGATGTTCTTAGTGAACACCCATCTGGACATATGTTTTACAGTGAACACATTGAGTCAACATACGGTTGAGCCTCATCACACTCATTGGGTTGGTGCCAAGAATCTATTGAGATATCTTTGGGGCAAGATAAACCATGGGCTGAGATACACTGTCGGGAGCGTGACACTCCATGGATATAATGATGTCGATTGGGCTGGCAGTGTGGTGGATCGTAAGAGCACATCGAGATGCTGCTTCACTAGTGGTTTTGCTTCGTTATCATGGATGAGCATTTAGCAGAAGTCGATGGCTTTGAGCACCGCAGAGGCCGAATACATTGCAGCGAGTATGGCCTGTTGTGAAGCAGTTTGGTTGCGAAAGCTCTTCAGTGAGTTGTTCAGACATGTGCTAGATACCACCGTGATACTATGTGATAACCAGAATGGGATTCGGTTGTCCGAGAATCTCGTGTTCCACGATCGATCCAAGCATATTGATATCAGGTACCACTTTATCCGAGATATGCTACAGCGAGGCGCCGTAAGGTTTGATCATATAGGAACTGATGAGCAAGTCACGGATATTCTCACAGAGCCCTTGGGGAAGGTCATGTTCCTAAACCTTCGGTGAGAATCTTGGAATCGTGGAACGATCCTCTGCTGAGGGCCCTGTTGGATGATGAGCTTTGGGAGCTCTAGGGGGCTTTGGGGATAACTTCTCGGAGCTATAAGCACTCACGGGGCTAGGCTTGCCGAACCTTGTGGTGCTTCTGCCCCACCGTTATGATGTTGAGTTGGTTCACCTCTCATGGTCTGTGCCCCGTATGCATCCTACCCATTGAGTTCAGGGCTCATGGGAAGTACCTCTCATTTGGCCAGTGAGGTGGGAAAATCTAGAGACTAGTAGCAAAGACTGATGGACACATCAGAGATTTCCGTACTCTCTATCTAGGATGGCACGGTCCAACCACTTGATCTAGGATCAAGTATAGTGAGGTTTTGGACCTCCAATTGACTTTGGGTTAGGTAAACCAACTTTAGGTTGGTATGAGACTCTTTGTGAGTCCTATAGAGGTTTCGGACCTCTGGGCTGAATCTGTCAGCCGGGAATGATGTCTTTGTGACTGACCCACTTCTGTTCTGCAATAAAGAAGCCAGCAAAGCAAGTTACGACAGGATGATGCACGATGTTTGGATTGCACGGGTGGATGGAGCTCTCCCTAGTCGAGAGGGAGTGTTAATTTTGGACAACTAGGTCCAAACTCCATGTTGTGATGCTCATATTAAGATATCAATATTTTTATTGGATTCCACTTTCGGAGAGGTGCAAGATCGATCTAAAGATCATCTTGATCCGATGAGCAGAACATTTATTTTGAATTTATTCAACATATATGTAGGTCGGCCTTAAGGTTTTGTGCCCCAGCAGTTGTGTCACACACCCTCACTGATGGATATAATTGGTCAACATTGGAGAACATTTTCACTCATCTCATCCTCACACATTTCTCTCTCCTCATCTGATTGGTTCGATGACCTTGGAGGCTCTTCTCTCCACACGTGGGAAAATTCCAGCAGCAACACATTTCTGATTTCGGTCTACGGTTTCTGCAGAAAACTTTGACCAGCGTTGACTTTGGTCAACGCAAGGTCAAAAGGACCTGAAACTCTCCCAAAATTTTGATTTTCCAAATCTGCATTTTTTTGGCACTATTACTGAGGCTAGACGTTGAATTTGACTTTTTTTCTTTGACTTAGCTACTGCTACTATTTGCGTTGACCATTGATTGACAACGTTGACTTTTGAGTTAATAGTTTGGCTGTCCTACAGGGTTGTGTGACATTGTTGGTTGGCTGACCATATTGAGACTTTGCTGGTTGAAGCATCCTGTTGACCACTGTAACGCACCAACACACTAATATATTTTTGGCTTGTCTTCTATCGATCTAATGGTATGCTCTATCAGCATTTTACTTTATTGTTTATGTGATTGTTGTCTGATATTGGGAGAAAAAGTAAAGTTGCATCAAGCATAGAACATCTACATAAATTTACAAGTCTTTCGTCAAGTCAATTATCAAAATACACAAGACACAGAATTAGGCTTCTAGAGCTAGGGAAAAACCTCTCCCTCTTCCAGAGGAAAACCCACAAGAAATTCTTCTTATATATTTTTAAATCACAAGTACCATGACCAAGACTTAGACCCTTGACTTATATATATATATATATATATATATATATATATATATATCCAAAACCTTATCACTACTTCTTTGTTTGCTTCCAATGTTGATCCTTCATTCCTGCACCAGCTTACACTAATCTGTAACAACCTTAGAGAACTCGGTCTCTAATTCAATCTAACTTGATTTCGTCTTTGTTCACCAAAAAATTTCTTCTCGCTTCATCTTCACTTGGCAGATATTTCTTTTGTTTACTGAGGATAGGAAAGTAAATCATAAATTTACCTTCCTTTTATACTTGTACTTACAAGTGCATCACCTTACTGGAATCACACCTTACTTCAGATTGACCGCATATATACACAGTGATTTACTGCCTTAGCTTCACACTTCACTCAAGTTATATTGTGAAAATTCTAAAATGTAAAATCCTACTGCAGCTACTGATTATATTTCTTCTATTGCATTCTTAACACAATTATTTAACATTTCACTGTGTTAAATATCAAAATAAAATATGTTGCAGACTTCACGATAGATAAACAACATGAAAGAAATAGCACAAGTATTCACACATAGACACCATTATTTTTGGACAAATGTCCTCGGAAAAACCCAACTCGGGAAACCAGTGCAGCAAATCTGAGGGTTTCTTTATTATGCAGAAATTCTGAGTACAGATGTGTGATTGTGATTCTCAATCAATCACATGAAGAAATCTGATAAGAACAGACTAGTGAGACAATTCTCACTTTACCACGAAGTTCCGGCACTGACCTGCACCCACACTGAGTAGCTCTGCGTAATCTCTACGCAATGAATGCGTCTCCCACAATGGCATTGCATCACTGTTGCTACTGCTGGTTGTGTCTGCTTCAGTGCTCACTGCTGGGTGAGACTAGAGTATCTTCCCCTTCAAGAAATGTCCCCCGAAGACTGGATGAATCCTCAGTTGCCTCTCCTACGGAAATCGAAACTCCCTCTACTGCTCTATGCTAGCCTAGCGTAAGTGTTGCTTGGCTATCACTGCGTTGTTGCTTGTGGCTCCCTCCTTCTCTTCCTGTACTCTCTTGGCTTCAGAAACTCTTCCTCCTGAAGATTTCACATTCCCTTCTCTGCAATTGAGAATCACTTCGATTCTTCCATCAACTAGGAGAAATCGATCTCTAGATTCTTTCTTCGTCTGATGTGTGTTCCAAATGCCCATCGAGCTCTCATTTGTAATCTTTCACTGACTCATCAATGGCCAAGATTAAATCATAATCAAGGGCTAAGATTAACTGAGAGTTGATCTGTGCCTTTATCTAGAAGATTCTTAATTGATTCAACTAATACACTTTAATTAATCAGTTTCCCTCAGTTTAAACTTAGGAAACCATTAAAAAAAGATTAATTAATTTAATTAAATCATTTCTGAGAGGAATCTTCCAAAACACTTTCTGGGTATTGTGGAATACATGAGTCATAGCCTATATGTAAAATCTCAAGGCTAGAACACACCCGATGCTACCATCAATCAACACTCCCTCTTAGCGAGGAAAGTGTTCTAGCATACAACACAATATACTGCTCTGGATATTGTAACATCTACTGCTGAACTGCTGATGTCTAACACTGTTGTTCACCAACACTGCCCAAATGCTGCATCTGAACTGCTGCTGACACTGCATGCTGCTACAAACTGCCACTGTACTGCAACTCCCGCTTTCAACTGCGCTGAAGATCCATTGATTACTGAAATGGATTTTCAGTCATACCCAACTGTTCTCTGAACTGAGTGAACTTAATCCTCCCCAGAGCTTTAGTGAGTATATCTGTTGTCTGTTCTCCTGTGGGAATGTACTAGAGTTGTACTGCCCCACGCTGAACACAGTCTCTGATAAAATGACACTTGATGTCAATATGTTTGGACCGATCATGAAACATTGGATTTTCAGAGAGTTTGATACAACTTTGATTGTCACAGTAAACGCTAGTCGGCACCATCCTGCTCCCGAATAGACTCACAAGAAGTTTCCGAAGCCAGATGGCTTCGCATGTAGCTGTACTAGCTGCCATGTACTCTGCTTCAGCTATTCTCAATGCTACTGACCTTTGTTTCTTGCTGCACCAGGACACCATTCCTGATCCAACGCCGAAATAGTACCCAGATGTACTTTTCCTGTCCACTGAGCTTCCTGCCCAATCGGCATCTGTGAATCCACTGAGTCTGACATCCTCTCCTCAGACATACCTTATACCAAATCCGATTGTTCCTCACACATACCTCAGGATGTGCCTTACTGCTGCCCAATGCACTTTTTTGGGTTCCACCATGAACTGACTAAGAGTGTTGACAACAAAACAAATGTTTGGTCTGGTGCTAACCAAATACATTAATGACCTAATGAGCTGTCTGTATAAGGTGGGGTCCACTTCTGCGTCTTCTGATGCATCTATATTTTTCCAATTGGTGATCATGGGTGTGGCCATGGGCCTGCAATCTTGCATTCTGAACCTTTTCAGAATTTCCAAGGCATACCTTTCCTGCCCCATGAAGATATCTCCATTCTTCTTACAAACTTCCAATCCTAGGAAGTAATGCATCAACCCCAAATCCTTCATGTCGAATTCTACTTCTAGATTTAGTTTGTAATCCTTGATGAGCCTAGATGATCCAGTGAGAAACAAATCATCTACATATAGTACTAAATTCTAATACTAATGGCTCATCCTCTACCAGCAAATAGTAAAGATTAGGATTTGCGTCACTCTTGACAAACCCCAATTTTTGCAAATAGCTATCTATTCGACCATACCATGCTCTCAGAGCCTGCTTGAGCTCGTACAGGGCCTTCTTAAATCTGCATACATGAGATTTCCTTTCATGAGTCTCAAAACCCTCTGGCTGTTCGATATATACCTCTTCCTCAATCTCTTCCATTCAAGAACGATGTCTTGTCATCCATTTGATGAATCTCCCATCACATCTGCGCTGCTAAGGATATGACAGTCCGGATGGGGGTATATCTGGCAACTGGTGCGAAGGTCTCTTCATAATCAATGCCTTCCTTCTGAGCATACCCTTTTTCCACGAACCTAGCCTTATATTTCTCTACACTACCATTTGCAGCGTATTTGATCTTGTAGATCCATCGTGCTCCAACAACTGATTTGCTCTGAGGTCTGGGCACAACTTCCCAGACATCATTTGTCATGATAGAAGCATACTCCTCTATCATTGCATCTACCCATACCTGGTGCTGAACAACTTCCTGGAAGCTGGAGGGTTCCTCTACCTGAGCAACCAAAGCCTGGTAACTGCCCGGTTGTCTACCTTGCCTCTTCCCACTCCTGGGAGTCCCAATGAAGTTTTCTACGTCCCTCAGTAACTGCTAAGCTTCCTTGCTGATTCGACCACTGGTGGAAGGCTTCTCTCTCAACTCTTCATCCTGATCTGGTTGTAGACTGAGTATCCTCTGGATATTCTTCTATGGAAACATTAGTACCTGTACTGGGTACTAAAGTCTGTCTTTTAGTCTGTTCTTCTTGGTGCCCCTACTGCTCTTGGACGAAGGGAACTTATGTAGTTTGATCCTCTACCGACATATCACGCGATTTCTGAAAAGATCTATCCTCCATGAACTTAATGTGAAATTTTCAAGAGAAAAATATTTCTGCAATACTTGGGTTATTTCTCCTACTTATGAGATAAGTTATTTACAAATGCTTTAGTAAATTCTGAAATAAACACATTTGCAGATCTTCACTATCGTTAAGAGCATAAGAACATAAAGATAATTTACACAAGTAGCACAATAGAAATAACCACATGAACACAGTTGTTTTTGGACAATTGTCCTCGGAAAAACCCAATGTGGGAAAACCGGTGCAACAAATGAGGGTTTTATATTTATCTTTAGAAATGGAAAGTACGTTTACAGGAGTCTGATGAGCAGAGAAAAATTAGCAAACACCTGGCTGAATTTTCTAGACCTTCCAGACAAATTTCGGAACCTTGGGGTGACCTCCTTCATCCTTTGCGTCATCCAGCGTGAGAGCTTTGCGCAGTCCCTCTCTGGACTGCGTGATTCTGCGTGGAGGGGTTCTTGCTACTGATCAGCTCACCCTTCCCTTCACCCTCCTGAATTTTACGTCCTGATAACTGACTCCTCCCTCCTCATTTTGCTTTTGCAACCCAGCCTCTACAAACTCACCCACAGAAATCAAATTCTCTTGCTTCAGAATTGATTTCCTTCGGGTACTGAGAGTGTCCCCGGCTTGCTTTCCAAATGGCCCTCAAGTCTCTTCTTATAGTCTTCTTGCTGACGAATCAACGACCAAGATTATATCGTTAATTAATGGCTCAGATTAAAAGATGACTTGATCTTCGTCTTCTAGAAGATTCACATTCTGCTCTATTATTACCCTTTAATTATTTAATCTGCATTAAAATAATTAATTATTTTAATAAAGTCATAACCGAGTGGAATTTCCACAAACGATTTCTGGGTTCTCTGGATAACTGATGTCCAAGCCTCTTTACCAAAAATGAGACTTAGA
This sequence comes from Pinus albicaulis, assembly GCA_034641835.2. NCBI lineage: Eukaryota > Viridiplantae > Streptophyta > Pinopsida > Pinales > Pinaceae > Pinus > Pinus albicaulis. Next base: position 1,637,715,845 of record CM076578.1, on the reverse strand, counting down.
ACACTTTCTGATGCTATAGAAATCAACACTCCCTCTTAGCGAGGAAGGTGTTTAAGCAAGGTACCGCTGTACTGCTCTGACTCTACATCATTTGTTGCGCTGATAATGTCCTGGCTGTTTCCCTGTCACAGCAACATCCGTACTACAGCTCCCTCTTCTTCTAAAGACCACCCTTTTCCTCTAATGGAAGGGGTTCTCGACCATCCCCATCTTCTCTATGAAGTAAGTGAACTTGATCTTACTTAGAGCCTTTGTGAGGATATCTGCCACCTGTTCTCCTGTAGGAGTGTATCGCAACTGTACTGCTCCTTTCTGGACATAGTCCCTGATAAAGTGACATTGAATGTCAATGTGTTTCAACCGGTCATGAAACATGTGATTTTCAGAGAGCTTAATGCAACTCTGATTATTGCACATAATCCCGGTCGGTTCCATCCGCTTCTTGAGCAGGTTCAAGAGTAACTTGCGGAGCCATATGGCCTCGCACGAAGTTGTGCTTGCTGCCATGTACTCTGCCTTGGCTGAGCTCAGTGCTACGGACTTCTGTTTCCTGCTCCAGCAGGAGGTCATTCCTGATCCGAGACTAAAACAGTACCCACTGGTACTTTTCCGATTTACTCTGCTTCCAGCCCAAGCTGCATCTGTGAACCCAATCAACTAGACCTCATCACCCTCGGTGTACTTTGACCCATATTCGACTGTCCCTCTTAAGTATCTGACAACATGTTTGGTTGCTGCCCAATGAGCCCTCCTTGGTTCCACCATGAATTGACTGAGGGTATTCACTGCATAACAGATGTTTGGTCTCGTGTTGACCAGATACATTAAGGATCCGATGAGTTGTCTGTACAATGTGGGATCAGCCCCATCATCCTCCGATGGGTCTATCTTCTTCCAGTTAGTAATCATTGGTGTGGCCATGGGTCTACAATCTTCTATCTAAAATCTCTTCAAGATTTCTATCGTGTATCTTCCTTGTCCTAGGAAGATTTCCCCTTTTTGCTGCCAGACTTCTAATCCAAGAAAATAGTGCATCTGCCACAGGTCCTTCATGTCGAATTCTGTTGCCAGATTCTCCTTACAGTCTTTGATGAGCTTGGATGATCCGATCAAAACCAGGTCATCCACATAAAGAACAAGAATAAGCGGCTCATCTCCTACTCTCAAGTAGTATAAGTTGGGATCTACGTCACTCTTGACAAACTCCATCTTCTGCAAGTAGCTTTCAATCCGACCATACCATGCCCTGGGGGCTTGTTTTAAGCCATACAAGACTTTCTTAAGTCTACAAACATGAGTCTTTTGCTCATGTGTCTCGAAGCCCTCTCACTGCTCTATGTACACTTCATCCTCTATCACCCCATTCAAGAACGCAGTCTTGACATCCATTTGGTGAATCTCCCATCCCATCTGTGCAGCCAGAGAGATGACGGATCTGATAGAAGTGTATTGCGCTACTGGAGCAAAATTTTATTCATAGTCAATGCCTTCCTTCTGGGCATATCCCTTGGCTACAAATCTTGCCTTGAATTTCTCTATGCTGCCATCTGCAACATATTTGATCTTGTAGATCCATCTGGATCCTACAACAGATCTTTCCTGTGGTCTAGGGACTACTTCCGAGACATCATTTGTCATGATGGAGCTATACTCCTCCACCATGGCATCCACCCATACCTAACGCTGAGCTGCTTCCCGAAAGGTAGAAGGTTCTCCAACCTGAGATACCAGTGTCTGATATTTGTCTGTTTGTCTCCTTATCCTCTTTCCTTCTCTAGGGGCTCCAACAAATTTTTCTGCATCCCTAAGAATTTGTTGGAGTTCTATGCTCGGTCTCCCATCAATGGTGGGCAGTCTTACCTGTTCTTCCTCCTATTCTTCGTCGAAGGAGATTTTCTCAGAAATATTGTGCCTTAGAGAGGCACTGGACCTCTCCTCTATAGGTCGTTGAGGGTGTACCAGTGGATCTTCCTCAATCTGCGTATCTATGGCCATCTCTCAAGATTTCCTGAAGGCTCTCTCCTCTAGGAATTTTACATCCCTTCTTACCACGTCTTTCCTGCTCTTTGGAATATAGATGTCGTATGCCTTTGCATTCTCGCTATAGCCCATCAGGAAACCCTTCTCTGCAGTTTGATCGAGCTTCTTCCTCTTTTCATCTGGAACATCGCAGTACGCTATGTTGCCGAATATCCTGATGTGGCTCACTTTTGGCTTGTTGCCTGTGAACACACTCTCGGGAGTTACCTTCCCCAAAGTTCTATTGGGAACCCTATTCTGAATATATACTGCTATGTTGCAGGCTTCTACCCATAAGAATTAGGGCATATCTTGGTCGTACAATGTTGCCCTTGCAGCTTCTATTATGGTTTGATTCTTCCGTTCTGCAACTCCATTTTGTTCTGGATTGTATGGAGCTGTCCATTCTCTCTTGATGCCTTCCTGTGCACAGATATTTGTTAAGTCTTTATCGACATATTCTCCACTGTTATTTGAATGTAACTTCTTGATATTCTTTCCTATAGAGTTCTCCACCAATGCTTTGAAATCTTTAAACCGATCAAAGACTTCATCTTTGGTCTTCAGAAAATAGATCCAAGTTTTCCTGGAATAATCATCAATGAAGGTGGAAAAATACTTTGCCCCACTGAGAGTAGTTGTGGACATTGGACCGCAAATGTCAGAGTGTATTAACTCTTATACACCTTTGGCTCTGTTGCTGCTTCTTGGAAATGTTGCCTTAGCGTACTTCCCTAGTACGCATCCCCTGCAAACTTCGTCTTTCTTCGTGCTGAGTTCAAGAGCCCCTATGACAGTATTTTTGAGAATCCCCAAGGCTCCATGATGTAGATGCCCCATCCTTCTTTGCCATAATTCATTCAGATCTCTGTTGCCTGTACAGCCGATCAGGGCCACCGAGGATTCAATCTAGAGCTTATACAGCTTGTGACTCCTTACTCTAATTTGTGCTTTTTTGCTCCAGTTAGGGTGTTTGACATACACCTTATCTCGAATAAAGTATACGTCATAGCCCTTGTTCTAAAGTTGAGACACAGAGAGTAAATTCATCCCTAACCCTGGTACATGTAGAACGTCCGTGGCTCGAATCTTGTGGCCATCCTCAGTCTGAAATGTTACGGTACCTCTCTTGATGGGGGTACATTTTGCCTTATTTCCCATAGTTATCTGGAAATTCATCTGTTCTTCTTGGTAGCTCGAAAAACATTCTCAAACTCCCGTCATATCAGCAAATGTTCCATTATCAATATACCAAACACTTGGAGGAGTTATGCTTGACACACAGGCAAGATCCTCCTGTAGTTTGGATGCCAGCACGTTCATGTCGTGTTCTCTCTGCATTTATGCGTGCTTTGGAGGACTGCGTGAGTCCCTTTGACTGTGTGAACCCTTTCGGATGATGGAGCTTTGGTCCATGGCAGTTCCTCCCTTCCTGTTTTTAGCCCTTTGCTCTAATACCATGTGAAATTTTCAAGAGGAAAATATTTCTGCAATACTTGGTTTATTTCTCCTACTTATGAGATAAGTTATTTACAGATGCTTCAATAAATTATGAAATAAACACATTTGCATATCTTCACTATCGTTAAGAGCATAAGAACAAAAAGATAATTTATACAAGTAGCACAATAGAAACAACCACATGAACACAGTTGTTTTTGGACAATTGTCCCCGGAAAAACCCAATGTGGGAAAATCGGTGCAACAGATGAGGGTTTTATATTTATCTTCAGAAATGGAAAGTACATTTACAGGAGTCTGATGAGCAGAGGAAAATTAGCAAACACCTGGCTGAATTTTCTAGACCTTCCAGACAAATTTTGGACCCTCGAGGTGACCTCCTTCACCCTCTGCATCATTCAGCGTGAGAGCTCTGCGTAGTGCCTCTCTACACTGTGTGATTCTGCGTGGAAGGGTTCTTGCTACTGATCAACTCACCCTTCCCTTCACCCTCCTGACCTCTGCTTCCCGATAACTGACAACTCCCTCCTCCTTCTGTTTCTACAACCCAGCCTCTACAAACTCACCCACTGAAATCAAATTCTCTTGCTTCAAAATTGATTTCCTTCGGGTACTGAGAGTGTCCCCGGCTTGCTTTCCAAATGGCTCTCAAGTCTCTTCTTATAGTCTTCCTGCTGACAAATCAACGACCAAGATTATATCGTTAATCAATGGCTCAGATTAAAAGATGACTTGATATTCGTCTTCTGAAAGATTCACACTCTGCTCTATTAATACCCTTTAATTATTTAATTTCCCTAAGTTTAAACTTAGGGTCTGCATTAAAATAATTAATTATTTTAATAAAAGTCATAACCGAGTGGAATTTCCACAAACGATTTATGGGTTCTCTGGATAACTGATGTCGAAGCCTCTTTACCAAAAATGAGACTTAGAACACTTTCCGATGCTATAGAAATCAACACTTAACATCGCGTCTTATCACAACCTTTCTGCTGCTAGGAATATAGATCCTATATGCCTTTGAGGTTTCGCTATATCCTACAAGCTACCCCCTTTCTGCAGTTTGATCAAGCTTGCTTCTCTTCTCGCTTGGTGCATGACAGTATGCCATGCTACCAAATATTCGAAGGTGCCCTACCTCTAGTTTCTTCCCTGTGAAAACTTATTCAGGAGTCTTCTTCCTCAATGCTCTATGAGGAGTCCTGTTCTGGATGTACACTGCCGTGTTGCAGGCTTCCGCCCATAAATATCTGAGCAATCCAAGGTCGAATAACATGGCCTTGGTTGCGCCTACAATTGTCTTGTTTTTCTGTTCTACCACACCATTATGTTCGGGGTTGTATGGCACAGTCCACTCCTTCCTAATGCCCTCCTTTGCGCAGAAATATGTGAAGTCTCCATCTATGTATTCTCCACCATTATCTGAACGCAATGTCTTGATTTTATTCCCCATCATATTTTCAACAAGAACCTTGAATTCTTTGAACTTTTCAAAGACTTCATCTTTTGTCTTCAAGAAGTAGATCCAGGTCTTCCTGGAGTGATCATCAATGAACGTGACAAAATATTTTCCACTTGAGAGCATTAGTGGACATTGGTCTACAGATATTTGAGCGTATCAGTCCTAATATGCTTGCTTCCCGGTTCTCACTTCTGGGAAAGGCTGCCTTAGCGTACTTCCCAAGTACACATCCTTGACATACATCATCATGCTCCGTGTTGAGAACAGGTACCCCAACAACTGTCTCTCTGAGCATCTTTAATGCACCATAGTGCGAGTGCCCCATTCTTCTATGCCAAATTTCGCTCAACCCTTTCTTGTCTTCAAGATTACTACTGATTAGTGCCATCGGAGATTCAAGCTACAACCTGTATAGTCTGTTGCTCCTAACTCCGATCTGCTTTGTTGGCTTTCAACTTGAGTGCTTGACATATGCCTTCTTCCCGATAAAGTGTACATCATACCCTTTGTCCTGCAACTGGGATACTGAGATTAAATGCATCCCATGGCCTGGCACATGTAGTACATCTGTGACCTTGATGCTTGTTCCTACTTCCGTCTGAAACACTACGGTTCCTCTCCCAACTGGAGTGCCTTTCGTTCTATTCCCCATGGTGATTTGGAAGTTCATCTGCTCCTCCCTATAGCTCGAGAACTATTCTCATACTCCTGTCATATGAGTTGAATCCCCACTATCAATATACCAGATTCTTGCAGATGCTGAACTTGAAAAGCATGCACAATGCTCTTCTAACCTAGAGGATAAAACATCTAAGTCTGCCATACTTATCTGTGCTTTCTTTTTCTTGTGCTGCATCCCTTCTGAAGCCTCTGGTTTGCGCAGTCTGCTCTCTGACCCTGCTTCCTTTGGATATGACAACTCTGATACCATGTGAAAATTCTAAAATGTAGAATCCTACTGCAGCTACTGGTTATATTTCTTCTATTGCATTCTTAACACAATTATTTAACATTTCACTATGTTAGATATCAAAATAAAATATGCTTCAAACTTCACGATAGATAAACAACATGAAAGAAATAGCACAAGTATTCACACATAGACACCAATTGTCACCGAAAAATCCCAACTCGGGAAAACCGGTGCAGCAGATCTAAGGGTTTCTTTATTATGCATAAATTCTGAGTACAAATGTGTGATTGTGATTCTCGATCAATCACATGAAGAAATCTGATAAGAACAAACTAGTGAGACAATTCTCACTTTACCACGAATTTTTGGCACTGACCTGAACCCACACTGAGTAGCTCTACGTGATCTCTGCATAGTGACTGCGTATCCCACGCTGGCACTGCGTCACTGTTGGTGGCGGTGGTTGTGTCTTCTTCAGTGCTCGCTACTGGGTGAGACTAGAGTATCTTCCCCTTCCATAAATGTCCTTCGGAGACTAGATGAATCCTCAGCTGCCTCTCCAACTGAAATCAAAACTCCCTCTGCTGCTCTGCACTGGCCTAGCGTAACTGCTGCTATGCTATCACTGCAATGTTGCTTGTGGCTCCCTCCTTTCTTCTCTTTTTGTACTCTCTCGGCTTCAGAAACTCTTCCTCCAGAATATTTCACCTTCCCCTCTCTGCAATTGTGAATCACTTCGATTCTTCCTTGAACTAGAAGAAATCGATCTCTAGATTCTTTCTCCGTCTCATGTGTGTTCCAAATGCCCATCGAGCTCTCCTTTATAATCTTTCACTGACTCATCAATGGCCAAGATTAAATTACAATCAAGGGCTAAGATTAACTGAGAGTTGATCTGTGCCTTTATCTAGAAGATTCTTACTTGATTGAACTAATACACTTTAATTAATCAGTTTCCCTAAGTTTAAACTTAGAAAACCATTAAAAAAAGATTAATTAATTTAATTAAATCATTTTTGAGAGGAATCTTCCAAAACACTTTCTAGGAATTGCGGAATACATGAGTCATAGCCTATATGTAAAATCTCAAGGCTAGAACACACCCAATGCTACCATCAATCAACATATATCATGTTGTTACATCTCAGATATTACTGTACTGGATCTATGTCTTAAGCTCGCATGGATCACTGTCTTAAGTTAGCTTCAAACATAGATAGATAATGTCCGCACTTCTGTCCCTAAACTCTGTCTTATTTCCGCATTTAACCAGACTTCTTCACATTTTCTTGACCTCGGATGTATTCATATTATACCCAGTCCTTAACCCGCATTTTAATCACAAATGTATCTGCATTATACCCAGAGTGATCCGCACTTTTCATTGGTGTATCACTTCAGAGAGATCTGCACCTGAACCCTTCCTGAAATCCACACTATTTCAGAGTGATCCGCAATGCTGTACACTTCAAATGATCTGCAGATTTTGAGTTTATATAGTGGTGTCATCTCTGCCTTTAGGCTGACCAGTCAGCTAGTGGGTAGGCCGACTTTAGTTACCGATATAGAGGCCGACATGAAGTGTATTTACTCCAGCATTTAATGAGGCATTTCTTCACTGTATTTGAAGCTTATATTCCAGCGTTGAAGAAGGTTGTCCATAGCCATTTCTTCAAGGATTTGTAAAAAGGTTCATGACAAGGTTTGGAGCATATACTGATTACTAGACTCTTCATTTACTAGACACTTAATAACAAATGTAACTAGAAGACAACCCTAATAGACATCAAGAAGAATTCTATAACAAAATCTTGCTCATGAAACCCATGAAGCACGTACAACCTAAAATACATTTTATTATCTTTGTCTTCTTCTTTACCTAAATACATAATTATATTGTCAATATGAAGACTGACCTAGTTACACTTTCCAACACTCCCTCTTAACTAGGGAGGTATTCATATAGGTACATGGTCACTTTCAAGCTGAAAAATCTCATAAGAAGAATCGGATTGGTAATCGCATCTGTATAGAATCATATCAACCAGCATTGTCCTAGTGCAAGGCCTTGACTAACAACCCCATCTCTCAACAAGACAATGGGCTACAATGTTGGCGAGACACATGACTAATAGACACCATAGTCATTGTCTCTCCAAGGTACATACCCCACGTAGGTGTTCTCAGAGTATGACCTTCTTGGACTATTCTTCTCTTGGGTAGCCAACCCTCAAAGAATATCGATTCTCGAGTACTCTTAACTTGAATGCCCTATCTCATTCTCAAAGAGTATTGAATGCCAGATGGTTACCCAATCCTCCATTCTGTCTTCCATGTGAAGACCAGAATGATTTGTCTACCCATTCTCTTCACATGGCCTTCACTAAGACTTACGGATGTTAGTCCTGGTCTAGTGCATGACATATGTAATAGAGAATCATATACGTCACTCCCTCTCAACACAGGAAGGACATACTTCAAGTTTCTTCCAAGCAAGAAACTTACCACCAGGCTCCCTCTCAACCAGGTACTTGTACCAGCGATCCAGCTACTCATGAATAATTCCTCCCCTCAATGTCATGGATTTCGATATTGAGGAATCTTCAACTTTTGGCTTCATAGGGCACAAATCATCCATCACTTTCAATCACGAGTCATGTCCACAATTAGAAAATGATTCATCAATCTTTCTCATCTGGTCCACCGTTATGCCATGCTGCGTTCCTTCGAATCATCTCCAAGGATCATACATCCTTTCTCATGATCATAGTATTAAAAACCGACCGATTCAAATCGGAAACCGGTCAAATCGGCCGGTCAGACCATTGGCCGGTCCAAACTGGTTGAAAAACTCGGTCATACCCTCCCTCTCGCCTGAAAAGTCCGGTTAACCAGTGTTGACCAGCCGGTTAAGAACAAAACATGCTGGTTTATGAATAAACCGGCCGGTTCCGTCCTTAACCGCCCGGTCAGCACCTCTTTTGCTGAGGGACCCACGCACGGCCAGCAAGGAGGTTTAGGTCTGATTTGGAGGGAAGGGGAGGGTTGTTTCCCTCCAAAAACACCCTCCCCAATCTTTTATAAGCAGGGGCAACCTCTTCTTTGTCTCACACCATCTCATTTGCAGTTTTTGAGTTTGATTGAGAGCTTGGAGAGTGTTGAGTGTTTTCTAGAGCAGTGATCTTGGAGGCTTGGAGTTGGAGTTGGAGCTATCTCGGAAATAGTTTGGAGCTGTCAGTAGAGTTGGCATCTTCAAGAGGACGCTAAGGAAGCTAATTTGCATTGCCAGGTAAAGATATGCACTTGAAAAAACCATCATTTCTTTGTTGTTCATGTGTTTATTTTCTCATGTGTTTAGCTATGCTATTGCTCTCAAATCTCTAGTCCTATGCTATCAAATTTTGTATGTTTGAAGTGCATTTGTTTCATAAATTTAGCCTTAGTTGTCTATTTATCTTAGCTACAAATTTTTTAAATGGCAGAATTATTTCCAAATTTCAATTATTTCAAGTCAAGATGGCTCCAAAAACCAAGGACAGTGCATGGGCCCATTGTGATGTGGTTGATGGAAAGATGATATGCAAATTTTGTGAAAAATGTATTGGAGGTGGGGGTATTCTTACATTGAAACAACACTTGGTTGGGATAAGAGGCCAAGTAAAGCCATGTGATGCACCTAACGAAGTGATAGGTCTGGTTAGGACATAATACCTTGCCAAGTTTGAAAAGTTTGAGGAGACTAAGGCTAGGGAGAAGGCCATCCAAGATGAAATTGCAAGGAAGAGGGAACTAATAGAAACCCTGAGACAGAGTGGGTATATTATGAGATTCAAGACTCCACTTCTATCCCTTCCACCAATGACCCCCTTCACTATGTTCCTCCTATTGGCCAAAAATCAAAACCAACAAAGACCCAACATCCAAAGTTATTTCTCATCTACTGCTAATCCTACAGCCACTTCCTCCCAGCCAAGTCGTCAACCCACTTTGGATCAAAATTGGAAAAAACAATGCAAAGAAACTTCTTATCAATACATTGCTAAATGGTGGTATGATTCAGATATCCCATTTAATGCTACTCGCTCACCTTATTACCAAGCTATGTGGGACCCTGTTTTAGCTACAGGAAAGGGCTTCAAAGGCCCTACTGTGCATGACTTGAGGGGATCTTTTGCAAAAAGAGATTTGTAATATTGATGAGTATTTGGATGACTATAAAGAGTCATGGCTCAAAACAGGTTGTTCCATCATGTCAGATGGATGGACTGATGGAAAGAACCGCACTATCATTAACTTCCTTGCTTCTTACCCTCGAGGAACAATGTTTTTGAGATCAGTTGATGCATCTGATAAGGTGAAGGATGCAACCCTTCTATTTGAGCTTTTGGATGAGATTATTCAGGAAGTGGGGGAGCAGAATGTTGTGCAGGTCATCACAGATAATGCCTCAAACTATGTTCTTGCTGGAAAGATGCTTGAGTCCAAGTATAATACCATATTTTGGACTCCATGTGCTGCACATTGCATAGATCTCATGCTTGAGGACATAGGAAAAGTGGAGTGGACAAAAAACACTGTAGAGCATGGCAAGTGCATAACAAAATACATTTACAACCACTCATGGGTATTGAGCCTAATGAGGAAAAACATTGGGGGCAAAGAACTTGTTAGGCCTGCCATTACGAGATTTGCAACTCACTTCCTCATGTTGCAATGACTCAATTCTCAACAGAAAAACTTGCAGAAAATGTTTTCTTCTGATGATTGGACTGAATCCTGGTCGGCTCATAGACAAAATGGAAAAGACACCAAAAAGAAAGTCTTTGAAAATTATTTTTGGAAAAGGTCTTTAGAGCTGGTAAAAATTACTAAGCCCCTTGTTAAGGTGCTAAGGATGGTGGATGGAGAAAAGATGGCAATGGGATACATTTATGAGGCTATGGATCAGACAAAGGAGCAGATACGGATAGTTTACAGGGACAGGTTAGCTAAATATGGCCGGATATGGGAGATCATTGATAACAAATGGAACAATCAACTCCATTGTCCTATACATGCAGCTGGGTATTTTTTGAACCAAAAGTATCATTATAAAGCTCGACTAGGAGATTAGCAGGATGGGGAGGTCAGATCTAGATTGATTGATTGCATGGAGCACATGATCCCTATCCGTGCAGACCTTTTGGAAACACATAAACAACTTACTCTTTTCAGTATGGCAGCTGGTACCTTTGGAAAGAACTTGGCGAAAATGGCAAGAGATGTGGATCAACCAGGTAAGCAATTCCAATTTGTTTTTATTTTCAAGTTAAATTGTTTGTAAATAAATAATGAAATGAACTATGTTACTAATGAATGTCTTTTTATTTGCAGCACATTGGTGGGAGTCCTTTGGCGGCCAATGTCCTCAATTACAAAAGTTTGCAATTAGAATCCTCAGCCAAACTTGCAATGCTTCAAGTTGTGAGCGCAATTGGTCTGTTTTTGAGCGCATACACACAAAGAAAAGAAACCGTTTGGAACATAAACGGTTGAATGATATTGTGTTTGTGCAATACAACCTTCGCTTGAGGCGGAACCAACTGATGAACAAAACACCTAATCTAGATCCCATTGTGTTGGATGATATTGATCCAACATCAAAATGGGTGGAGGAGACTGAAGATCCAGTGTTTGAGGCAGATTTTGATTTTGATTCAGCATTAGCGGGGGGTGAATTTGAAGTAGATTTGGTGGCGCCATCAAACGAAGACCCAGGATTGGTAGCTACATCAAGGAAAGGAAAACAACCAATGGAAGGCACTAATCATGCAGCTCGAGTAACTCGTGCTTCCATTAGGTCCACTTCTATTGTTATTGGTGGCAGTGGTATTGAGGTTGCAGATGAGCCTGAGGCTAAGGCATCCTCAGACTCTGATCCAGATTATGTCTATGCAGCTGTCGATGTTGATCCTGTGTCTAGTAGCGGTGATGAATTTGATGATTGATCATGATTCATGTGTAGTCTTGTATTAGGCCAATGGCCTCATAGCTTGTAGCATTGTTTTTGGACTTTATGGGCCATTTGGAGCCTCATTGCTTATATATTTTTCGATGATATGTATTGCACTCGGTGCCATTTTGATATATTCACCTTTGCATGGTATATAAATGAGAAAACTTTGCATATTTTGTCTCTATTGGCTTGGAATCATGGTTGCAAATCTTAAAAATAGTTTTTTTATTAAAAAATAATTATTTAATGTATTTTTTTAAAAACCAGTTCGTTTAGACCTGACCAGTACCGGTTAGACCGGTTCCGGTCCGGTTACTGGTTCATTAGGTCCACCGGTCCGGTCACCGGTTCCGGTTTTTAATACTATGCTCATGATTAGCAGCCGTGCACAAATTCATCCAGATAAACACATACATATGAACTTTTAAAACAAAAGTTACCTTAGTGATGATCTTTCACCATGACATCTCCCTGTAGGCATCGACATCCTTTATTTAGATTGACACATCTCCTAATGATATGTTTTGTCAAGAGTCGTCTTCTTTACCAGATTTCTGTCAGAGTCTACATATCCTCCCAGGAGATCTCCTAGTCATATCTTCTTGGCCTCCGGATGATAACTGTATCTTGACATGGTTGCATTTCATGATCTCTTCCTCTTTGCACATTCTTTATTCCCAGGAACTTACAAATTTTTCAATTTCTCGTTCATATACAACCACCTCATATTCCATGAGGATATATATATGTTGATCTCATCTGTTAGTGCACTGAGAGATCCTCCTTCATAGATCATACTTCTAAATATGGATGTCTACTACCTGCAACCATATGACATGACTTCACAACATCCAGTGTCAGCATATAAAAATATACATACCTCATACATTTATCATTTAAGTCATCCTGTAGCAGTTTTACTAGAATGAAGAGCTTCATTCCCTTGACCTTCTTCATTCATATGTCATCACATCCCAGAATTCTGTTTCCATGATGACCTTTGATCTTGATGACTGCCTACCATGCTTTTTATCATGATGCTACAATTTACATTGTTTCCTATCATACTATTTTACAACCAACATAAATCTCTTAAAGGAGAAGATGATCTCAATCATAGAGGAGATCCCTTGCTCCTTCTTTCTTAGATTTCTTTGCATCAGGTTCTTCTCTTATATATGAGACATGGGCTTCTTCCTTTTTCCTCTTGTCCTTTCTAAATTTAGGACAATGTCATTTATAATGCCAAAGATCATTACATCCAAAGCATCGTGCTTTTTTCATATTTCCTTTCTTATTCTGAGGACCAAATTTACCGAATCTTCTTTTCTTCCTGGACATGGTGACAAAGGTTTGATTCTCTACACTTGATCCTGCTTTCAATCTTGATCCTTCTATCTAACATAGACTTTCGAATGGCGTGGCTTCTTCTCTCCTATCTATGCTGGAAGTGGAACCTCTCCATTCTTTCGGTGAGATATTTCTCTATCAGACAGTACTTCACCCAACTTCAGTAGTTGTTCTCGTATTGCGAAAAAACTCCATCAGATATGGAATTATTCCTTCCTTTGACATTCTCAATTTGTTTAGTTTTTGTCTCAAGGATATTATTTCCTTTGTAGAACCTTTCGAGAATAGTTCCACCAATTTATCATATATTTCTTCTGAGGATTCTAGCTTTGATATATAGGGAGTGAGGGAGTCTTTTATGGATTCTATAAGAATCCTTTGGTCTCTTATGTCTCCATGCATGTATTTGATATATGCTAGAATGTCTTCTTTTGGAGGTTGAATTGTAGATCCTTCTATGAAAACCATAACTTCATTTTCAATTAGCTTTAGATCTATCCTTTTCTTCCATGCATTAAAGTTTGATAACCCAATCAGCGTGTTGCTATCTTTACAATAAGTCAACTTGACAGATTTTAAGTAAGGTCATAGATACTTACTTGAGTAGAGTGGCTTGCAGCTTCCTTGATGATGATGAAGATGAAGTTAGGAGCTTCTTCTAAGATAGGAATCTTCAATGTAGGTGATCTTGAATCCTTGATGATAAAGGATATCTTCAAAAGATGATGTCCTCTTCTAACAATGTCTTGAATGTAAATCTTTGAGGGCAAAGATTACTTACTTGAATGAGTTGATACCTTTTGAGTAGGATAGAAGGTTTTTCTTGAAGTAACTACAGAGTCTTCCTTGAAAACTGATTTGATTCTTCAACCCAAACTTTGATCTTTGCTTCCTGTAGTGTCTCCTTTGTCAAGCAGCCCTTGCATTCAACACCTTAGCTTTGAAGAATCTAGAGGGCTGATGATTAATTCAAATTATCTTCTTGATAATTACTTGTGAGCTTACTTGAGTTACATATGTCTTCTCTTCGTTATCTAATTTAGTCTTTCATCAAGTCTATTATCAAAATACACAAGACACAAAATTAGGCTCCTAGAGCCGGGGCAAAACCTCTCCCTCTTGGAGAGGAAAACCCACGAGAAATTCTTCTTATATATTTTCAAATGACAAGTACCATGACCAAGACTCGGACCCTCAACCTATATATATGTATCCAAAACCTTATCACTGCTTCTTTGTCTGCTTCCAATGCTAATCCTTCATTCCTGCACTAGCTTACATTGATCTGTAACAAACTTAGAGAACTTGGTCTCTAATTCAATCTAACTTGATTTCATCTTTGTTCACCAAAACATTTATTCTTGCTTATCTTCACTTGGCAAATATTTCTTTTGTTTACTAAGGATAGGAAGGTAAATCATAGATTTACCTTCCTTTTATACTTGTACTTACAAGTGCATCACCTTACTATAATCACACCTTACTTCAGATTGACCGCATATATACACAGTGATTTACTGCCTTAGCTTTGCACTTCACTCAGGTTATATCGTGTTGTTACATCTCAGATATTACTGTACTGGATCTTTGTCTTAAGCCCGCATAGATCTCTGTCCTAAGTCAGCTTCAAACATAGATAGATACTGTTCGCACTTATATCCTTAAACTCTGTCTTATTTCCGCATTTAACCAGACTTCTTCACATTTTCTTGACCTCAGATGCATCCGTATTATACCCAGTCCTTAAACCACATTTTAATCACAAATGTATCTGCATTATACCCAAAGTAATCCGCACTTTTCTTTGTTGTATCACTTCAGAGAGATCTGCACCTGAACCCTTCATGAAATCTGCACTATTTCAGAGTGATCCACAATCCTGTACACTTCAAATGATCCGCAGATTCTGAGTTATATAGTGGTGTCATCTCTGCCTTTAGGCCGACCAATCAGCTAGTGAGTAGGCCGACTTTAGTTACTAATATATAGGCCGACATGATATGTATTTACTCTAGCATTTAATGAGGCATTTCTTCACTGTATTTGAAGTTTATATTGCAGCGTTGATGAAGGTTGTCCATAGCCATTTCTTCAAGGATTTGTGACAAGGTTCATGACAAGGTCTGGAGCATATACTGATGACTAGACTCTTCATTTACTAGACACTTAATTACAAATGTAACTAGAAGACAACCCTAATAGACATGAAACCCATGAAGCAAGTACAACCTAAAATACATTTTATTATCTTTGTCTTCTTCTTTACATAAATACATAATTACATTGTCAATATGAAGACTGACCTAGTTACACTTTCCAACAACTTGGACATTTTCTATAATTAGTTAGTACACATACTAGTGCAGTATATGTGATACATGCATATGTAGCCATTATATGCATGTCTCGTATGCATGTTAATATTTCTATGTTTCTAATAACTTGAGGTGGGTCAATACATGAATGGGATTTGAGGAAGTCATCTAGGGGAGTAAATCCCATCATTTTGGAGTGATTGGAGGGCTACTACAGTGAATTTCCAGACAGGTCATATTTTCTAGCCAGTTGAGGAGGACGTGGTATTTTGGGGTCAGAACTAGACCAAACCCTTTCTGGGTTTTGGTGGGTTTGTTGAGAGGAGCCCAAGGCTAATTTTGCAGAATTTTCTGAGCACCGAAGGAGGGTCTTTCAATAGTTCCTTTCCAGCAGATAGAACAGTTTCATAGGGGCAGCGCAGGGCATGTTTGGGGAAGCCCATTCCCACATCTGGGCGTTGTATTTTTATACCTGGGGCTTATCTAGTTTGCCAATGTGGCAAGCACAGGGGCAATCCTTTCACATCCCATTGTACTATTGCTCCTTATACATAATAAAATGACTCAACTGGATGTTTTTGGATGGGTGTCTACTTATATTTTTGAATTTTGTGTCTACTTATATTACATAAGAATTGTACAAAAAATATGAGATGATTACAATGAGGATGAGAGCCTGCTTATATACCTAGGCAGTTACCTCTTCATAAACAATCATGTACTTAGAGACATGCCTCTTCACTACTAATTATTAGTTAATTAATCTTTAATCATTATTATTGTTATTTTACATTATTTGTATTTTTTATATATATATTTTGTTCATAACATTGTCTTCTTGTTAAAAAATATGTCCTTAAGGCTTATTGCTAACAGGGTAGATCATCTGTTCTTTGTCTTTGTAATCTATTCATATCTTCCAGAGTTCTTCAAGATGTCATCTTCATTGATACATGATGATAGGATCCTCTGAGAGAGAAACAAAATTGTCGCACTGAGAAGGGATCTAACCATCCTAAATCAATCTTCTATGGAATCTTTTGATTACTAGAGATTTGAGATGGATTTTTATCACAAGACTGAATTATAGTGACATTGATGTTCTTGGGAACATAAGTCACTTGTTTCCGATTGAGATATATGCTTTTATAATTTGGATGACAATAAGGAGTTCTTGTGATTTCATCCCCCTTTAATTTGTTTGTGGTAATTTCTTGGTTTGTTGAAGGTATCTGATTTCTTTCAGGTACAGAGGTTGCTTGATTAATTGCAAAATATTCACTTGAAATTTCCATTTCTTGAATTGCAACTTCTGAGTACATCTTCACTTCAACTGGTTTATCCACTTTTTGAGTTGTGATATTGATTGGATCGGTAGTCGCTCCTTTATCTGCAACTTGGATTGTTACTACTAGAGACTTCTATATTTCTTCTTGAGTAAGTTGTTCTAACTTGTCTTTTAGCAACTTCTTGTCACTTTTAAGCTTCTTTATTTGTGTAAGAAGATTTTGATTATGATTCCATATGTTAGCATTTCGTAATTCCTCCAGGCCGAGGAGAGGAACCCAAAGGTAACCACAAACCAATTTTTAGGGTTGGAAGCTAGCCCTTCTAACCCCAAAGAGGCTCTCCCTTATGAAATCTTTTGGATCTTAGGCTAGGTCTATAGATTAAGGTTTGATGGAAGGGGAGTGGGGAAATCCATTGGGCATGGAGTCAAATTAAGCTAAATATTTTCAGTGCTATGAATGGAAAATGAAGAATTCTTAGACAGGGGCAAGGTAGGCAATCCTTTATGGTGTTTTTGTCAAATTTCATTGTAGAGAGGTGAATAGAGGATAATGAAATTGATAATATCTAAAGCATCTAGCCGAGGATGAGTTTTAGATATTATGGTGGAGGAAAAAACACTGAAATGTTTAGTTACTTATAGTAGAGCACCTGAAAGTGTATTCTGAAATGAATTTGTTTAACTAAACACTGAAGACATAACAAAATATAACCAAAAAACACAAACAGGAGATAAACATCACCATAAATGATTGACACGGGAATCCCTGAACAAGTAGACTTTGGCCTTCATTATTGACTAAAATTTTCAAATGGAATTGTACAATGCACAATGTCTTCTCTCCATCACACACTAACCAACCCCTTTCTCATAGAAATTTACAAAAAAATAAAGGAAAAACTCTTTCCCAAGCTAAGGAGGTCGATTTCAACCATTTCCCCAAAGATAGAGTCAGTTACATTAAGATTTAGAACTGCTTGCTAGGAAATAGGGATCAAATTTCTGGAAAATAGGGGTCAAATATTAGATAATATCTCTTTAATCATGACAGTTGTTATAAAACTGAAGGAGTTTTTTGTAGACGAGCTTGTTCTTGAGAGAAACCTCTCAGTTTTCGAAAATTCTTCTCCACCTCCTTAGAATCTGCGGCCAAAGATCATGACTAAAACAGGAAATGACGAAATCTAAAAAATAGGCTGTAAAGATTCATTCGAAACTTCCAATCTATGACACCTGTGAAGAAAATGAAGGAGGTTTTTATTACTTAGCTCTTGTTTGACAAAAACCTCTTTGGGTTTTTCAAAATTCATTTCCGATTGTTCAGAATAAGATTTTGAAAATGATGAAAAAAACAGTTTGTGCGTAGCGAAATTGTTAATTTTGAGCAACTAGGTCCAAACTCCATGTTGCACTGCTCATATGACAATGGTCATATTTTTTTTGGATTCCTCTTTCGGAGAGGTGCAAGATTGATCTAAAGATCATCTTGATCGGATGAGCAGAACATTGATTTTGAATTTATTTTCTACATGTGCAAGGTTGGCTGGATTTATCCCACATGCCTAAGAGATGTGTCACACACCCTCATTGATGAATATAAATTGGAGAGACTTGGAGGTCATTTTCTCATCATCTCATCACACATTCTCTCTTTGTGATTTGATTGGTTCGATAGCCTTTGGAGGCCCTTTTTCTTCTCACACGTGTGGAGCGACGCTGTTGTTTTCTACGTTGATCTCTTTAGGGCTTGTTGTTGTTTTCTGCGCTGATCTATTTAGGGCTTTTCTGATACAACGTGGACCAGCGTTGACCATGGTCAAACCTTGGTTGTTTGACCTCAATCTTCTGCAGAAATTCCAATTTTAGGAGGCCGTATATTTGGGCACTAAAATCAAGGAAATCCAGGCTATTTGACCAAAGCCCTAGTTTGTTGCGTTGACTTTTTTGAAGTTGACTGCGTTGACTTTTCTGTGTTGTCCCTAGTTTGACTTGCGTTGACTTGTGATGTGCTGTCTTTGAGGGTTGTGGGTGTGACACATGAAAGTGTTGGCTGACCGAGAAAGACTTTGCTGGTTGAAGCATCCTGCTGACCGTCGTAACGCCACAATATCTCATATCTTTACTGGACAAAAGGAATTGTAAATCTAATCTATATTTGGCTTTTCTTCTATTGATCTATTATTGTCTTCTATCAACATTTTACTTTCAAGTTTATGTGATTGCTATTTTGTATTGGGCCTAAGAAAGACTGAAGTAAAAGTGCATCAAGCATAGAACACCATTGTTATCAAAATCCAACAGAAATTCCCTTTCATATACCTGTGACTAAACTTGTACATATTGAAAGGAAAATATAAAACCTATGGATGTGAATCTACGAGACACTTAAGGACACTTTTCATAACCATATAAACTTATTTCAAGAGGTATGGAGTCGGGTTGAAAGTCTAAAAATTTCTGAATATCTCAACCAGAAACCATACTGTTAATTTTCTGATTTACTTCTCCTACTTACATTAAGTTATTAATGTGAAATATTCAGCATTAACATCGAAGTAAATACATTAATAGCCTACACATACAGATCTAAACTAAATAAAATGCACAATGACAAAGTGACACATGGATTTTCTGGACAACTGTCCCCAGAAAAACCCAATGTTGGAAAACCAATCTTTTGGCTGTTGGAGGGTTTTATTATTATGCAGAGTTTGAGTACAACAGTTATGGGCACCAAACTTGGTTGGCCCTACAGAAAAAAAATACGGCAAGAAATACCTCTATCTTTGGAGACAAAAAATATGGTTGATTCAACCCTCAACAGGGAATTATGAATTCGAGCTCTTTTTGGCCCACTAAAACCCCAGCGCTGCTCTAAATCCCTCTGCGTCAAACCCTACACTGCTCAGGAAGGGCCTGCGTCACCCTAGACTGGGTTGCGCTGCCCCTGTGCTGCCCTAGCTAGCTCTACGTCGGCCCTGCATGGCCCCTTCTGCCTTTACATGGCCTTTGCTAGACTGCGTAGCTCCTGGCTGCCTCTGCACTAGTATGTTGCCTCTCCGCCTCGGTTGTACTCTTGGCTTGGGATCAAACCATCCCTTTCGCCAATACTGCCCCTCGCTGCAGCTAAAACACTTATGAAAATCTTAGCAAACCACGCCCTAGAATTCCAGCTTAGTCTCAATGCTCTGCCACTGTGTGTGTTCTCCAATTGACCCCAAGCCCTCTTCTTATAATTTTCTCATTGAGACATCAATGGATGTGATCTAATCTTGAATCAACGACTAAGATTAGAAGATGCTTGATCCATGTGACTTAAGTCATTTTCATCACATATTTAATTTAATTAATTTTAATCTTTTAATTTTCCTAAGTTAGACTTAGGATCCTTAATTAAAAAGATTAATCAATTAAATATCTCTTAAACAGGATGGAATTTCTTAAATTGCTTTCTGGGTCTTGGAGATCTTATGTACTCTAGTCCCTCCACAAAGTTTGGGAGCTAGAGCACATCCGATGCTATCCCAACACCCCAAAATCTCAACACTTCCTCTTAGCGAGGAACGTGCCCTAGCAACAATACTTCACCCCAAAGTTCTACACTGATCTCTGGTGTGGGTGTCTACGCTGATGCTTGGCCTGCTTCCCTTCATCACTGCGTTGCTGCTTTTCTCTCGTACTGTTTCCCATGACGCTGCCACCGCCACTGCTACATCTGTACTGCAGCTCCCCCTTAATCTGTTGCATCTTGCTGCCAACTGTTGCACTGCAACTCAGTTGTTGAGAGTAAGCAACTGAAGTTCTCCTGCCCAATCTTTGACAGACAATTCAGTTGGGTTGCATCCTCATCATTGAAGCTCCATAGGTTGCTGCTCTATGCTGTCATTTGGAGGCTACTGCACTCCATACGCAGACCTCCTCTGCGCTAAAGTCCCCTACGATGCTGCTGCACTGTGCTGTCCTCCTGAAGCCTTTGCGTTGTTGCAGCTCTGTGCTGCGTAAGTAAGCCTGGTCTACACTGTTGAAGTCACATCATCCCCTCTGCGTTGCTGCTACATCTGCATTGCATTGATCCCTTTCAGCATGCAACTCTGCCTCTGCTCCATCTGTGATCTCCTGCACCCACTGCTCCACTTGTCCCTCTACTGTCTTAAGGCTCCCGTAGCTCGTATGTGATCCAAGAGATGGGCTACTCAAGGATCTTGCATCCACTCTGTAGCTTCTGTACAAATCAAGTTCGCTCCACTTTTGTGGTTCATGAGCGCCCATGGCTACGTCATCTCTGGAGCCATCGTCTGCCACAGCAGCCTTGGAGCTAGAAGCTTCCTTGTCCTTCTTTCGAGGACAATTGCTGGCGAAATATCCTAGTTCGCCGCACTGGAAACACTTGATCTTCAACAGATCACACTTCTTTCTCCCTTGCTGCCTCTTTGATGCCAAGGCTGCATCTTCCTCTTCTTCCTTCTTCGCTCTACTTAAACCAGTGTTGTATTGTCTTTTCGTCATCCAATGGATTTCCTCTTGTCGGAGGATAGCCCACATGTTGTCCCAGTTGGGAAGGTCCGCTCTGCCCAAGAGACTTTGGACAAAAATTTTGCAGTCCTTTGTGACTACATTGAGAGCAGTCCTCACCATGACATCGTCATCTACCTTGACCCCCATACCAGTCAGTTGATCCTGGATCAATTGTAGTCTCGATAGAAAAAGGTCGATCTCCTCTCCCTTGGCCATCATGAATAACCTCAACTGGTTCTCCAGAAGCATCTTTCTCTAGACGAACCTTCATTCATACAATGTGGTTAGAGCTACCCACATCTCATGAGCCGTTGCCTTCTCGGCTATGTGTGGAACCACATGATCTTTGACCCCGTCCATAATGAAGCGCTTGGCATGTGCCGCTACTTCCTCATGCTTCTCCAAGAGCTTCGCATCGGTCGATGTAGCCAAGACTTTCTCTGCATGCTCCCTCAAGCCATATGCCTCCATGACTACCAGGATTTTGGCCTTCCAAATTGCAAAGTTGGACAGGCCGTCCAACCTATCCTGATCATGTAGTCCATGTGGCACCATCTGCTCAGAAGTTTGTCGAAACGAATCCTCCTCTCTATGCTAGAGACTTGGATCTAGGGTGCATGGCGAGACAGGCACCCTCTGATCCCTCTGACAACTGACTCCCTCTCTTGGAAGTCTACCAAACAAAACGAATCAGCTCTCTTCGATCCTCTGATCGATCTACAGATATCGTTGGCAGGAAATATTCTGAGAAGTTGTTCTCCTCTAGCTCTTTGTCAACTTAGCTTAGGATAAATTATGCACTGATAAAATTTTCACCCCACTAGCAACTACTGAAGGTCTACAGCTCAGCTTCCAGTTCTCGGCACTCTGCACCGCAATCAGCCTCTAGACTGCGTCACCCTGGCTGGCCTCTGCGTGAGCAAACTGGCCTAGCGCAGGCTGCTCCTACTTCCCACTAGGTGGCTCTATGCTGCCTCTGCGTGGCTCTGCTGCTTCCGCGTCCCTCTGTGCTGCGCTGCCCTCTCCGAGTTATCTGCTGCTACTTCTGCTTTCTTTGCTGCTTTCTGCAGCACAGATTCTTCAACCTTCATGCTGGAGATTCAACTAGATATGCAATCACTTTGATACCATGTGAAAATTTCTGAATATCTCAACCAAAAACCCTACTATTAATTTTTCAGATTTAATTCTCCTATTTACATTAAGTTATTAATGTGAAATATTCAACATTAACATCGAAGTAAATATATTAACGGCCTACATATACAGATCTAAACTAAATAACATGCACAATGACAAAGTGACACACAAGGATTTTCTGGACAACTGTCCCCGGAAAAACCCAATGCAGGAAAACCGGTCTTCTGGCTACTGGAGGGTTTTATTATTATGCAAAGTCTGAGTACAACATTTCTGGGCACCACACTTGGTTGGCCCTACAAAGAAAAATACGGCAAGCAATACCTCTATCTTCGGAAACAGAAAATATGGCTGATTCAACCCTCAGTGGGGAATTATGAATTCGAGGCCTTTCTGGCCCACTGAAACACTTCTAAAATTGATTAAGTCATTGTGTGAATGTTCTAGAAAGTCACATGGATCGATTTCTAGTTAATCTAACCATTGATTAAGATCTAATCTTGGTCGATGAAGTCTCAACGAAGGATTATAAGAATAAGTCGATGGAGCTTGGAGAAATCACTTGAGAAGTTGAGACACTTGAGCAATTCGATTTTGCTGGGAAATCGATTTCCAAAGTAGCGTTGTTTTGTTGTCAAAAGTGATTCAGTGAGATCGAAGGAGTTAGAGAGGGGTAGAGATAGTGAAGTCGAAGGGGGCATTCCAAATTTGGTGAGTGAGTTTGCAGAGAGGCAGAGAAGCCACAGTGAGGTTGACGCAGTTGCAACTCAGTAGCTTCAGTGGGAAATTCATATTTGCTAGAGGAGAAGCAGTGATTCAGTGCCAGAAGCTGGGAAGAGTTTCTAGAGGCCAAGTGGATCCATTTCTCAGACAACAGCTGACGAGACAACTTGAGGTGACACAATTCCACACTGGGTGACACAGAGACTGCATGAGGGGGACGTAGATACTATGCAGAGGCATTTTGGACGACTCCATTTCGAGCTGAGGTTAGTGCTCAGATTCCCCTGTGGAGCGAGGAAATGCCTCACTAGATATTTTTGCCAATTTTTCTCTATAGGATTTCCAATTTGGGCATCCAATTATACTCAGATATATCACTACTGCATAATAATAAAACCCTCAGTTGTTGCACTGGTTTCCCCGAGTTGGGTTTTTCCAGGGACATTGATCCAAAAATAACGGTGTTATTTTGTGTGCATATATTTCTTCTCGCATTTATTTTTCTTCTGTAGTTTATTTGTGTAGGTTGAAATGTGATTGATTCAGTGTTTGTCGTAAAAAACTACAAATAAATTGTTAAGAGTTAATTTAACAATTAGGAGAATTGTTTCCAGTTGCTGCAATAGGATTCAGGGTTAGCCAAATTTTCACATGGTATCAGAGCGCAAAAGATCAATTGAAGAGCTTAGTAACAGAAGAAAAAAGGAGTTTCGTTGCTCAGCGTGAGCAGTAGTTCGAAACCCAGAGGGTTGCGCAATTCCTTGGCCAAGAGGCCGTATTTCTTGAGGAAAATCAGTTTTTCCTGAGAGAGCGACTGAAAAACTCAATTTCTCCAAATTGTGAAATTCTAGAGGCAGAGGGAGAAACCAATATTTTATTGTAGAGCAGATCTCTAGGTGGATGCAGTAGTTTTGCAGTAGTTTGCTAGAGTCGAACTAGTGTCAGGAGGAAGAAGAGCACACATTGAGGGAAAAGTTTCCTCAGGGAACTTCTAGTCTCAAGAAGTTCGATTTCCCTTGCAGATCAACAGTCGTTTTGAGCAGAGTATCTCACTCCAGAAGGGAGTGTGTAGAGATGAGCAGAAGGGAAGAGGAGATTTTTGGAATTTTTTATTAATATGGCCACAACCGAGATTTGGGATCAGGACAAGTTGGATAGAGCTTCCAACTATGTGATCTGGAAGGAAAGGATTTCCTTCCTTCTAGATGAGTATGATCTCAAAGCATATATCGATAATGTGGTAGCTATCCCCACGGATTGAGATCAACTGAATCAGTACAAGGAGGAGATGGTAAAGGCAAAGAGATTGATCCTTGATGGAGTTCGAGATCAAGTGGTATCTCACATAGTGGCCCTAGGAACAACCAAGGGATGTGGGACTCTCTGTCCACGCTATACCGACGATCTTCCGAGCAATGAAAGATGTACTTAGAGGAGAAGCTGAGATGCACAAGGATGCAGAAAGGGGAGCACATAGACCCTTTCCTTACCAGGATTCCGGAGATCCGAAATGAGCTTGCAGCTGTCAGGTCAGCACCTCAACCTAAAAAGCTAGTGCGAGTGGCTCTCAACTCTGTCTCCGAGGAGTGGCAGGTATTTGTCCAAAATATTTTGGGTAGAGAAACCTTGCCAAGATGGGACAGAATGTAGGTAGAATTGCAGTAGCAGCAGCGGTGGATCAAAGCAGGTAAAGGAGGAGCTAAATGTGGCCCTCGCATTGAAGGGTCCCAATGCGGGATAGGGCAGGCAGCGTAGGAAGAAGAAGGACCTGTCGAAGATCAAGTGCTTCAAGTTTCAGGAGCTAGGCCACTACAGTTCTCAGTGTTCTCTCAAGAAGAAGGACAAGGAGGAGAAGCAGGACCAGCAGGAAGCTTCTGC
The DNA here is from genome assembly GCA_034641835.2 of Pinus albicaulis. NCBI lineage: Eukaryota > Viridiplantae > Streptophyta > Pinopsida > Pinales > Pinaceae > Pinus > Pinus albicaulis. Next base: position 1,637,690,780 of record CM076578.1, on the reverse strand, counting down.
CGAGATCGATAGGTTGTCCTCCATGATGGAGGAAGATTTTGCCATGATTGCAGACATCCCTCTAGGAGTGAGGTGGGCTGACTTGATTTTGTAGCTCTGGAGCACTACAAATGGGCAGGATTCTTGAGGAGGTCCACCTCTTGAATTTGTACCTTACTACGGGATCCCACAGTATTCAGTAGCAGGATGGACTAGTGGCAATTGGTGCAGTCAAATGCCAGAATGACAGTTGTAGAGATTAGTAGCAGTTAGATGTTGGGGAGCACAGTGCAAAGTTGGCAGCAGTGCAGTTGGCACAGTGCAGAGTCACCAGCAGCACAAATTCCTTCAGTGGCAGTGCAGAGGCTAGTAGCAGTCAGATATCGGGTGATAGATGCATCATTCTAAACATAGTTGGCTCAATATTCAGATGCTTCTCAGTTGCAAATAAATTGTTAAGAGTTATATTTGCAGTGAAGATTTACAACGAATATTTGCAGTGAAGATTGTTTTTGTGCATCACTTATATACTCGACTAAAGTAAAGGTTTTGTAACATTTTGTGCAGGCGACATTTTGATTTCTAAATGACTCTTGACAATTAGAATATTCCTCTGAACAAAAAGGACAACTTGAAAAGAAACCCATTTTTTTTTCGAACTTTTTATTCGCTTCTTTTAACTTTTTATGTAATCTTCTTTAATTAATAATAATAATAAGCTAATTACTTTTAATAATAGCTTTTGGGAGTTTGTTACTTCACTTAATGTGAATACTCTTTTCTTTTTTTTAATAAACCCCCTTTTTTCAACCTTTTTTTTATATCCTATTTTTTTTAAATAACTTTTTTTTTCTTTTTCTTTTTTATTTAAATGGCCAAAGTTTTTTTTTCTTGTTTTGTTTGTTTTTTTTCGTTATATAATTTGTTTTCTTCTTTTAATTTTAAGGGCCAAAAGCCTAGCGAAACGGAGAAACTCTAAATTCTTGTAGCGAAATGCTTCAATCATCACGACAACAAAGTTGATGATAGGTTGATGGCCAAAGGCCAGATCAAACTTTCTTTGTGCGGCGGGTGAGCGACCAAAGGATCGAACAACTCTGATACCAATATAACGAACAGAGTTTGTATACTCAAAGGAATGCTCTAATACCAATATAACGAACAAAGTTTGTATACTCAAAGGAATGCTTTAATACCAATGTAATGAACAAAGTTCGTATATGCAACAGAATACTCAGAAGATCTGGTATATAACAATGTCCAAAATGGGACAGATAATATATTATGTAAGAATTGTATAGAAAATATGAGATGATTACAATGAGGGTGAAGGTTTGCTTATATATCTAGGTAGGTACCTCTTCATAAACGGTCATGTCCTTAGAGACATGCCTCTTCACTACTAATTATTAGTTAATTAATCATTAATCATTATTATTATTATTTTACATTATTTGTATTATTTATATATATATTTTATTCATAACAAGGGCCGGGATTAGAATGACAGCCCCTGCCTTGAGCATTGTCGCATTCACGTGTACAATTTGAGCGACAACAGAAAATAGATCCTAGCCCTAACACCAACGGAAAATCTTCCTTGGTATTGGATGGAGGAATCAATTAAAAATTCTTAAGGAAACATCTTCAAGAGTTTCCAATTTTTAGATAAAACTAGAAATTCCTAAGAGTGCAAATAGAGCTGCTTGACTGCATTTTCAAAGAAAAATGTAATGCTGCATGCATAATATTGCTTTATTCTAACCTTACTAGTATATGATAAAACTTAAAAGCTCTTTGAAAAATTGGAAAGAGACCCGAGACTGCAAAACCTCTGATCATTTCCTATTCCAGGGCACACAATACTTTAAAGATGGCAATCTTATCGGGGAACTCTTTCAACTTTCTATGTACATACAATGTCTGCTACTTTCTGATTCTATAAATATGACTTTCAAGTTTCTAGAATTTTTGGAGACATCAAAATACATATTCTCCCATCCAAGAAGCAAGGTCCAATATACATAAGCAAATGATATAAAGACAAGATCAGCCTCCTGTGTTTGAAAAGTTGAAACTAGAAACAAAACTTTGGAGGTTGCAAAATATATCTGCACGTATGTCAAAAACTGAAGGCAGGGTGATTTAATGCTAGAATCTCTGCTTTTAGAGAAATAATTTATGTATTCAATCATTAAGTCCCTTTGGTAACACGCTGATTTTCCCACTACTCATATGCACAATTCTGAAAATAAAACCTGAGGCACCAGTAAAAATCACAGATATTTATTTACCTATCCTCAAACATATTGCTGATATAATTGCCAACAACAATATTGACTGGTAACACTGTCAGTCCAAGCAATGCAAGGTAAACAGCCAATGATCTAGTTGTCCAGTTGAAATAATATGTCGCAACTACATTGGATTCAGAAATCACCATCTCTGTTGCATACTTCAGCATAAAATATACCAGCAGTGTTACCTGCATACAGAGAGTTCAAAGTTAAACCATTTAGTATAAATCCATCATCACTCCTTCCAGAATTGAATAGCAGTTCTGGACACAAGTCATTGAGATAATAAATTGACAAAAAGTTGAAGGGGAGAAAGAAATCTTTATCTCGATTCTTGCAAACAAGTTAAAGTCAGAATTGTGAAATTGCATCACATCTTTCATCAAAATTGATCATCCAGAGCTACTAAACATTTTATAGTAGAATCTGCTGAATACTAACAAAAGGAGGTGGGCATCTAAGATATATCATATAAACACTCAGCTACAGAAAAATATATTCAAAATTCATTAGTAATGTTAATGAAATAAAATAGCAGAGTCTTCCGGGTAGGAAGAATAAGCTCGACATTCATGAGCAGTAGGATTCTTTTATATGTTCTCTGTGGCATTTCGAGATCATGCCTGATATGTAGTGCCTGTCGAAAATGAGTAGGTAAATGAAAATTCTCACATCTTTTGTAATAAATTGTTATTGAGAACATTGTTGTAGCAAATGACATAGATGTGAAGTTTCTGATCCATTATGTTACAGATAGCCAACCCTTTGATTCACCTTGCAAGTACAGATTTAGCAGATATTTTCACTTCTCTTGCACGCCACAAGGGAGTGCAATCCCCATATGGAGCCACATTGTTATGACCTGAAAGTGCATGTCTTAGTCTGCATTTTCATATGCTCTCTTCTCTTGCCAACACAAGTATTTTGGAATTCTTGTAACATCACCTTCTTGCTCACTGTACTAGGGTTTGTAACATCAACCCTCTTGACTTATCTTTTGACTTCTTCAAAGACCAATCCTTAGGGCAACTGCAAAGTGACTGATCTGAGGACATCATAACTGCTGTTCAACATTCCTAGAACAGACCTCCAATCTTTCAAATTATTACTACCAAGGTTGTGGGGGTGCCCCCCTCCCCCACCTCGAACTCGCTCTGAATTTGTGCTCCCCTCAAGAGCGACCTAGGGAGTGCGCTCCCGAAATTTACTCCCGACAAAAAAAATGTTCCCTGGTTTTCAGGGAGCGTTTCAAGGAACGATTGGGAGCAATCGCTCCCTCCTTAAAAAAATCGCTCCTGGCCGGTGATGGCCACACGGCCAGCGGGCGGTGAAGGGCGACCAACGGGGAGGAAAGGGAGGGAAAGAGGAGGAGGGGAGGGGGTGAGGGGACATAAAAGGCCCTCCTCCCCCTCATTATTCATTACTTCAGCATTTTAGCAAGAGAGAGCAAGGGAGAGGAGAGCTTGGAGCTTGGAGAGGGCAAGAGAGAGAGCGAGCTTAAGTTGAGAAAGGAGATTGAGGAGCTTGCAAGGGATATTGGAGCTTGGGATTGAAGGCCAAAGAGGTAGGATCTACACTCTAATCTAGAATTTTTTTTTATATGTTGAATCTTTTCAATATAAAAATGTTTTCTTCTCTCTTTCCCATTCCCATTTGACATTCCTCCATTTTTTCGCAGGCTAAAAACTTGAAACATCAAGGCTATATGGCTTGGCATTTTCTTCTTGTTGGTTCCTTTTTTTGTTATTATGGTGTTGGAGAGTAGAAGAAAGAGGGTTGTTCAAGAAGAGGAGGATGAAGTGGGTTAGAGTGGATTTGATGAAAATCCTGGAGAGGAGTACCTTGGTGAGGAGGAAGGGGAAAGTGAAGACGATGAAGCCACACCAACTAAAATTGACCAAACACCATTGTGGAAATGTGTTACTAGGCATGAAGCAGGGAAATAGGGTGGAACCACTAAATTTTTTTTCCACCATTGCAATAAACAATGCATAGGTTCATACACCTGTGCCAGAAGGCACCTTTGTGGGAAAAGGTCGTGGGATGGAGATAAACAAATAGGAATCAAAACTTGTGTAAGTGTGTCAGCAACAAATAGAGCCAAATACATAAGGGAAGAGGAGGAAGCACAATACAAATCTAAAAGATCAAAGGGTTTCTTAGAACCTAGTCCACCATCACATCATGCACAAAGAAGTCCATCAACTTCCACCCATGGCAATGGATATGGAGCCACACCTGGAACAGGAACAAACATCTCTTTAAGGCATAGAACCATATCAGATTTCCTTGACAAAGGGTCTAGGAATGATGTGGATTCAAAAAATTTCCAGTTTCTCTATGCATGTGGAGTACCATTCAATGTTCTTCGCTCACCTTATTGACATGAAATGGTTTCTACCATTAATGATGCCCCCAAAGGATATAAGATCCCTAGGTATGACAAGGCTAGAACCATGGGACTAGATCATGAAAAAGCAAAAATAGCTCATTCTTTGAGTAGAATGACAAATTCTTGGAATGAGCATGGGGTGTCCATTATATCTTATGGACGGACAAATGTAAAAGGCAAGCCATTGATAAGTGTTCTTGCTATGTCTATTAGTGGTGCAATCTTCCTTTCATCATATGATTACTCAAAAAAGTTCAAGACCAGAATCAACATTGCAGAACCATTACTTGAAACAATTGAACGTATTGGGCCGTACAATGTCGTCCAAGTCATCACCGATAACGCTACTAATTGTAAGGCAACAGGAGAAATTATTGAGGATGAATACTCCAACATATTTTGGTCTCGGTGTTTGGTTCACACAATGAACCTTTTGATGCATGATATAATTAAAAAAACAAACAACCTCAATACAAATGGATTGGTGATTTGTACAAGAGAGGAAAAAAATGATAAGATTTATTACAAATCATAGCAATACCCATGGGCTTTTCTGCAGCCACTCAAGATTGGAGTTGTCGAAGATTGCAAAGACAAGATTTGCTAGCTATTACCGCACCTTCAGGCGCCTTTTGAAGGTAAGAGAGTCATTGGCTAGCATGGTATCAAGTCCACAATGGAAGGTATTAAAAGACAGGGAAACAAGAATAGTTGAAAGGCAAGGTTTTGAACAGGTGGAGGAGACCGCTCTTCATGATCTGTTTTGGTGTAATATTCCTAATTAGCGACAGCTAATTGGAATATTCGATTTTGTTCAGTTTTGTCGTCTATAGTTTATAAATAAATAAAAAGTGAGTGAAGAGGGTCTAACTCACTTAAGTTGAATAAAACACCCTCCTTGTAGCACAGCGTTATAACTTAGAAGGGATCCAAGGGGGGCCAAGCACCATGTACAGAGGGGGCCCACGTGAGCTCTAGAAGCTACTACGCAGATAAGGATGAGCACGTGGCAAGAGGGGGAGGCTACGTCGAGGAGATGAGCATTAGGGTTGGAGGAAGGCCAATGTTATAAAAGAGGGAAGAGCCTTCTCATTTGATTCATTCTGTTGTTGATGATATTGAGCTGGACGTTTTGTCCACTTGAGCACGCTGGCTGTTTAGCCTGTCTGCAGCACTGTTTAGTGCATTGAGTGTCTCCGATTGGAGATCTCGCCCTTAGCCCCGGGGGACTTCGAGTGCCTGCTCGGGCAAGGTTATTTCTTCAGTATTTTGTGAGAGGTTTTGTTGTTTGTGTTTGTTGCGGAGCTGGGCTTTCATAGAGACTGCGCAGTCACTGAGAGGGAGGACGCAGTCCATTTTGGAGGTGTTCCAGATCGGGATTTCTGCAGGAGATTGAGCCGAGATTTTGAGTAGAGGATCAGCCTTTGCCATTCGGAGGATTTTGGTGGAGTTTGAGGCGGTGTTTCAGTCATTCTCCTTTAGCCTCTGTGCAGAGCCTTAGAGGCCAGTGTAATTCCCCAAGGGGGTGTTTTCTGGAGGTTTTCGGGGGTCGGCCATTTTTTATATGGTTTCTGGGTTTTGTCGGGATTGGTGAGTAGAGGAGGACTTCAGATTTTCAGCTCATTCCAACAAGGGGATCAGCCCCTAGACTTCAGTCCATTCCAGCAGTAGCAGCTACATGGCAGTTTTCTAGCAGCTGGGACATAGTTCAGAGAGCAGCCATTTCCTGTATATTCTGAGAGTATTTCTTCACTTGCCTTGAGCAAGTTTAGGTGCCATCACTCTGATCACCTATTGTACTTCATTGTATTTCTCAGTGTAATAAAATGGCTTAGCATTTCCTCTCTATATTTCTGGATGTGTTGCCGTACATTCTGTCTATGTTATTATATGCTTGTTGCACTGTTATTTTTATGTATTCTTGAACATTCTAGTTCTATACCACTTGGTGTGTTTACCTTACACTCTTAGACAGAGTCTAGAAAGGGCCAGGTAGCCTCCGGATTTCGTCCTCTTTTTAGAGGCGGTATATCCGTTAAATGCCCTCCCAGTCTATCTCTGGCTGGAGTTTGCCGTGTTTTAGAGATATCCCCGAAACGGGATATTACAGTGGTATCAGAGCCTAGTTCTGGCTCAGCCTGTGGTCTATGACAGCGGAAAAGAGACCCTATATTTGTTATAGAGGCAGGAAGTACAAAGACCGTGAGCGTAGGTTGGAGAACACCTACAGAGAGAGGGAGACTGTGTTCGGGTAGTGGACACAGAGCAGGAGAGGGAGCCTATGACAGACGCAGAGCAGGAGGAGCTTGTATTAGATTCAGAGCAGAGAGGGCCAATGGCAGATGACACAGAGGCCAAACAGTTTGGGGAGGCACTCCTCAAGTCGGTGCAGGATTTAGCTAGACAAATTGAGGTGATGGGTCAGAGATTCACCACTGTAGAGGCGAGACAGCGTGAGACCCCACAGGTTTTTCAGGTAGGAGAGAGATCAGGTACATCTCATCATTTGCCGAAGCATGGTGCTGCTCAGCGTGATACTCCTCAGCCGATGGCTTCACGTGCACCTACCCGCTCTACCATGCCCACTTTCTTGGGAGTAGACACAGGGGCAGGAGCCCAGCAGGAGGCAGAGCCCGGACACATGGGCGAGTATTTTGCAGAGTATCAGGCCTATGGGCAGGAGTTCAGGGATGCTCTCTCATTCCGGGATTTTGTTCAGCTCCAGCGGGACAGTAGACCCCGCGACCATCACAGAGGGCACCGACATTATCATGATGGAGATACCCACCGCACATCTAGTAGATTCCATTTGCCTACGTTTGATGGCTCATCAAACAGTTCGGCAAAGTCTTGGGTGGAGAAGCTGAACATCTATTTCTAGCTTAACCAGATGTCGGAGACGGAGGCCATCAAGGTGGCAACATTTCATTTGGATGGTGAGGCCCAAGGACTGGTGGTTCCATGGGATGGTCACACTCGGACATTCTACAGTGACGACATATGTTGAGTTTACTAGGAGGTTGTTGGAGCGATTTGACAGAAGCGATCCAGAATAGCACTTTGTTGAGCTGACGAGGCTCAAGCAGACTGGGAGCCCAGAGACATATATTGCAGATTTCTTGAGAGTTTCAGTGATGGTGCCAGATCTATCCACAGCACGGATGATCTATATGTTTGTAGAGGGGTTAGCAGAGCCACTTCAGGGTCTAGTCAGATCTACTAGACCGGCTACACTTCAGGACGCTATTAGCAGGACCCGAGACTTACAGGATGCATTGCCCAGGACTCGAACACCTTACCCCCAGAGACAGGGTTTCCAGCCCAAGGGGAAGGATGTGAGGATTCCGCCTCCAAAGGGGAATCCGAGACGGGCACAGTTAGATGATGATGCCAGGAGGGAGTTGAGGAAGAAGCGGATGTGCTTCACTTGTCAGGAGCCGTGGGCACCAAGGCATAGGTGTGCTGCTGGCAAAGCACACTTCATTGAGGTCTTCTCCGATGATAGCGAGAAGAGGATGAGGAGGAAGATGAGGAGGCATGAGATGGTCAGACGGCCCAGGATCAGTTGCCACCTCCACCTCCAGGGACAGGAAGTGCAACTTTTGCACCCACAGGAGGGACCCTTGCAACCTTGCGAGGAGTTCCCAAGTATTTGACGTTGCGCATATGAGGGACAGTACGTGGCCAGCGAGTGTCAGTTTTGGTTGACAGTGGGGCAACCCACAACTTCATTGATGCACAGATGGTCGAGCGGAGAGGTATACCGACCGAGAGCTTTGACGGATTTTCTGTTTTGGTCCCAGGAGCCCAGACGATGCAGTGTGCCCAGTATGTTTTAGAGTTGGCAGTGACGATGGGTACCTACATTGTGAACGATCAATTTTTCGTGGTCAACATACCAGATACCAATGTGGTATTGGGTGTTCAGTGGTTGATTACTCTGGAGAAGGTCACCACGGATTGCGAGGCCTTAGAGATGGAGTGGGATGACAAGAAGACCGGAAAGCATGAGAAGATCCGCGGGATGCACACTTACCCACCCCAAACAGTTTCAGCACACCGGATGGAGGCAGAATTCCGGAAGGGAGACATAGAGTGGGCGGTTGAGTTGCAGGCATCAGAGGCAGAGACCACTGGTCGAGCAGTTCATCCTGATATATAGGCCATCCTTGATAGGTATGATGCAGTGTTTGGGGACATACCACCAGGTCGGCCACCAGACCGAGGATTTGAGCACACCATTGAGCTTGAGCAGGGCATTCAGGCGGTGATTACTACTCCCTATAGGCATCCCAAAGCCTATCGAGATGAGATTGAGCGGGCCATCCAGGAGTTGCTGGCTCTTGGACACATCAGACCGAGCACGAGTCCGTTTGCTTCTTCTGTGGTGTTGGTGACGAAGAAGGACGACACCTTAAGGATGTGCATTGACTACAGGGCCCTGAACAAAAAGACCCTGAAGAACAGGTATCCTATACCCAGGATCGATAAGTTGATGGATGAGCTGAGAGGAGCCAAGTTCTTCTCAAAGATTGATTTGAGATCAGGGTACCATCAGATTCGCGTGAGGGAACAGGACATTCCCAAGACCGCCTTCAGGTGTCATTATGGGCACTTTGAGTTTTTGGTTATGCCTTTCGGGCTAACCAATGCCCCAGCTACTTTTCAGTCTTGCATGAACCATATCTTCTGCAGTCATCTGAGGAAGTTTGTATTGATCTTTTTCGATGACATACTCATATATAGCAGGACTTGGGAGGAGCATCTCCAGCAACAGTTCTAGGCTAAGCTCTCCAAGTGTGAGTTTGGGATGACGAAGATGTTGTATTTGGGTCACATTATTGGAGTGGACGGAGTGAGAGTCCACGAGGAGAAGATCAGGGCCATCAGAGATTGGCCGGAGCCGAGGAACGTGACGGAACTTCGAGGATTCATTGGCATATGTACTTATTACAGGAAGTTCGTCAAGAGTTTCTCACAGCTTGCTGCACCCCTTACAGATTTGACGAAGAAGGGGGCATTCAGTTGGTCAGATACAACGCAGCGAGCCTTTGATAGGCTCAAGGAGGTGATGAGTAGCTGCCCAGTGCTTGCATTGCCGGATTTTACGCAGCCATTTGTCTTGGAGTGTGATGCATCGGGAGAGGGGATCGGCGCAATATTGATGCAGGGGGGACACCCTATAGCCTTTGAGAGCCGGAAGCTCCTTCCGCATGAGAGGTTGTATTCTATATACGACAAGGAGATGTTGGCCATCATGCATGCTTTGGCCAAATTCCGGCAGTATTTGGTAGGGAACAGGTTCAGGGTGAGGACTGATCACAATAGCCTCAAGTTCTTTTTGGAGCAGAAGCAGCTACAGGAGAGGCAGCAGAAGTGGATCAGTAAGATCCAAGCATATGACTTTGACATTGAGTATGTCAAGGGTAAGAATAACGTGGTAGCAGATGCCCTTTCACGTAGACCAGCCACGTTATCTCTTATGAGCTTGGATACAGTTGGAGGGCTCGACTTTTAGTGGAGTACTCCAAGGAAATATTTGCATGTGAGGTGTTGGATGGACAGGTGGCGGATGACAGGTACAGGGTGGTTGATGAGATCATCTACTACAGGGACAGGATCTTCTTGACTAAGGGATCTCAGCTTAAGAAGAAGATACTCCAGGCATCACATGATTCTCCATTGGCAGGCCATCAGGGGTTTACCAAAACCTATAGGGCCATTAGAGAGAGGTTCTCATGGAAGGGCCTCAAGGAGGACGTACTCCAGCACATCAGGGAGTGCGATGTTTGTCAGAGGAACAAGGGAGAGATGAGCCATCCCGCAGGATTGTTGTAGCCTCTTCCCATTCCAGAGGGGAAATGGGAGAGCATATCGATGGACTTCATCATAGGGTTGCCCATGGTGCAGAGCAAGGATTGTATCTTTGTCGTCGTTGATCGGCTGACAAAGTATACGCACTTTTTCACCATATCCACGCATTACACAGCAGCACAGGTGGCCGAGCTGTTTTTCAGAGAGGTTTTCAGGCTGCACGGTCTTCCTAAGCCATTATCAATGACAGGGACAACCGCTTCATGGGCAGATTTTGGCAGGAGCTTTTTCGGCTGGTGGGGACGGAGTTGACACCGAGTACTAGTTATCACCCACAGACGGATGGACAGACGGAGACAGTTAACGAGTGGCTGGAGGGCTACTTGCGTAATTATGTCAATGGGCAGCAGCGAGCATGGCTGAGGTGGTTGCACTTGGGGGAGTACTGCTACAACACAACACATCACATGTCCATTGGTATGTCACCGTTTTATGCTTTGTATGGGTATCATTCCTTATCTTTTGCTGATGTGATGTTCGGTGCTAGCAAGGCTCCTAGAGCCAAGATTTGGATCCAAGAGAGTCAGGACATTCTCCGAGCTCTCAAGGACAATATGGCTACAGCACGAAACCAGCAGAAGCTGTATGCCGACAGAGGTCGGGTGGAGAGACAGTTTGAGGTAGGGGACTTGGTCTACCTACAATTATAGGCATACCGACAGTCGTCGCTGAAGCAGAAGGGAGCTGAGAAGCTCAAGCCTCGCTTTTACGGGCCATACAGGGTGATACGCAGGATTGGGCAGGTTGCGTATGAGTTGGAGCTGCCCCAAGGCAGCAAGATCCAAACTTTTTTCATGTATCATCACTGAAGAAGGCGCTGGGGCAGCAGGTGACAGTGACAAAGGAGCTACCACCCACGGATGATGAGGGGACTTGGTGTCGCAGCCAGAGGCTATTATTGATACCAGGGAGAGGCAGGTACAGAGCAGGACAGTCTGGGAATTCTTGGTGAGGTGGAAGAATTTACCGGATGAGGATGCCACTTGGGAGAGTGAAAAGATTTTGCAACATCCATCACCTCAGTTGCTTGAGGACAAGCAACATTTTGCCGGGGGAGACTGTAATATTCCTAATTAGCGACAACTAATTGGAATATTCGATTTTGTTCAGTTTTGCCGTCTATAGTTTATAAATAAATAAAAAGTGAGTGAAGAGGGTCTAACTCACTTAAGCTAAATAAAACACCCTCCTAGCAGCACAACGTTATAACTTAGAGGGGAGCCATGGGGGGCCAAGCACCACATAGAGAGGGGGCCCACGTGAGCTCTAGAAGCTACTACACAAATAAGGATGAGCACGTGGCAAGAGGGGGAGGCTACGTCGAGGAGATGAGCCTTAGGGTTGGAGGAAGGCCAACGTTATAAAAGAGCGAGGAGCCTTCTCATTTGATTCATTCTGTTGTTGATGATATTGAGCTGGACGTTTTGTCTACTTGAGCACGCTGGTTGTTTAGCCTGTCTACAGAACTGTTTAGTGCATTGAGTGCCTCCGGTCGGAGATCTCGCCCTTAGCCCCGGGGGACTTCGAGTGCCTGCTCGGGCAAGGTTATTTCTTCAGTATTTTGTGAGAGGTTTTGTTGTTTGGGTTTGTTGCAGAGCTGGGCTTTCATAGAGACTGCGCAGTCCATTTTGGGGGTGTTCTGGATCGGGATTTCTGCAGGAGATTGAGCCGAGATTTTGAGTAGAGGATCAGCCTTTGCCATTCGGAGGATTTTGGTGGAGTTTGAGGCGGTGTTTCAGTCATTCTCCTTTAGCCTCTGTGCAGAGCCTTAGAGGCCAGCGTAATTCCCCAAGGGGGTGTTTTCTGGAGGTTTTCGGGGGTCGGCCATTTTTTATATGGTTTCTGAGTTTTGTCGGGATTGGTGAGTAGAGGAGGACTTCAGATTTTCAGCTCATTCCAACAAAGGGATCAGCCCCTAGACTTCAGTCCATTCCAGCAGTAGCAGCTACATGGCAGTTTTCCAGCAGCTGGGACACAGTTCAGAGAGCAGCCATTTCCTGTATATTCTGAGAGTATTTCTTCACTTGCCTTGAGCAAGTTTAGGTGCCATCACTCTGATCACCTATTGTACTTCATTGTATTTCTCAGTGTAATAAAATGGCTTAGCCTTTCCTCTCTATATTTCTGGATGTGTTGCCGTACATTCTGTCTATGTTATTATATGCTTGCTGCACTGTTATTTTTATGTATTCTTGAGCATTCTAGTTCTATACCACTTGGTGTGTTTACCTTACACTCTTAGACAGAGTCTGGAAAGGGCCAGGTAGCCTCCGGATTTCGTCCTCTTTTTAGAGGCGGTATATCCGGTAAATGCCCTCCCAGTCTAACTCTGGTTGGAGTTTGCCGTGTTTTAGAGATATCCCCGAAACGGGATATTACATTTGGGCACGTGTGAGCGAGATTTTGAATTTCACTAAGCCCATTCATAGCATGAATCTCTTTGCAGATATAGATAAACCAGTGATTGGGGAGGTGTATGAGCAGATGGATACCATGTTGGGGCGACTAAAATATGTTGTTAAGGAAAATGATCCCAACTTGTATTCAATGATTCAAAATTGTGTGTGTGCACGGTGGAATAAACTTAATGTTCCACTACATGCCTTGGCATATATCCTTATGCCAAAATACTAGTCTCCATCTTGGTTGGGCCAACCTACACCTAGGGGTAGGGTTAGTGTAATATTCCTAATTAGCGACAGCTAATTGGAATATTCGATTTTGTTCAGTTTTGCCGTCTATAGTTTATAAATAAATAAAAAGTGAGTGGAGAGGGTCTAACTCACTTAAGTGAAATAAAACACCCTCCTAGTAGCACAACATTGTGACTTAAGGGGGAGCCAAGGGGGCCAAGCACCACGTAGAGAGGGGGCCCACGTTAGCTCTAGAAGCTTCTACGCAGGAGAGGTTGATCACGTGGCAAGAGAGGGAGGCTACGTTGAGGAGATGGCCTTAGGGTTGGAGGAATGTACACGTTATAAAAGAGGGAGGAGCCTTCTCATTTGATTCATTCTGTTGTTGATGATATTGAGTTGGACGTTTTGTCTTCTTGAGCACGCTGGCTGTTTAGCCTGTCTGCAGCACTGTTTAGTGCATTGAGTGTCTCCGGTCGGAGATCTCACCCTTAGCCCCGAGGGACTTCGAGTGCCTGCTCGGGCAAGGTTATTTCTTCAATATTTTGTGAGAGGTTTTGCTATTTGGGTTTGTTGCGGAGCTGAGTTTTCATAGAGACTGCACAGTCACTGAGAGGGAGGACGCAGTCTATCTTGGAGGTGTTCCGGATAGGGATTTTTGCAGGAGATTGAGCCGAGATTTTGAGCAGAGGATTAGCCTTTTCCGTTGGGAGGATTTTGGTGGAGTTTGAGGCGGTCTTTCAGTCATTCTCATTTAGCTCATACATCCTTGGAGGCCGCCGTACTCCCCAAGGGGTATTTCTGCTTTTGGAGGTCGGCCATTCTTGATATGGTTTCTCGGGTTTTGCCGAGATTGGATCCTCATTCGACTCCTCCGCATTTTCAACTCATTCAGCAAGGGGAACAAAATTTCGTCTTCGCTCATTCCACAGTGAGTACCACACCTGCTAGCTTTTCCGGCCACCGATTACGTCTAGAGCACGATTTCGTATTTTCTGAGAGTATTTCTTCTCTTGCCTTGAGCAAGTTTAGGTGCCATCACTCTGATCACCTATTGTACTTCATTATATTTCTCAGTTTAATAAAATGGCTTAGCATTTCCTCTCTATATTTCTGGATGAGTTGCCGTACATTCTTTTTATGCAATTATATGTCTGCTGCACTGTTATTTTTTATATATTCTTGAGCATTCTAGTCCTATACCACTTGGTGTGTTTATCTTTCACTCTTAGACAGAGTCTGGAAAGGGCCAGGTAGCCTCCGGATCTCGTCCTCTTTTCAGAGGCGGAATATCCGGTAAATGCCCTCCCAGTCCATCTCTGGTTGGATTTTGTCGTGTTTTAGAGATATCCCCAAAACGAGATATTACAGTGGTATCAGAGCATAGTTCTGGCTCAGCCTGTGGTCTATGACACTGGGGAAGAGACCATATATTTGTTATAGAGGCAGGAAGTATAAAGACCGTGAGCGTAGGTTGGAGAACACCTACGGAGAGGGAGACTGTGTTCGAGTGGTGGACACAGAGCAGGAAAGAGAGCCTGTGACAGATGCAGAGCAAGAGGAGCCTGTATTAGGTTCAGAGCAGAGAGGGCCAATGGCAGATGACACAGAGGCCAAACAATTTGGGGACGCACTCCTCAAATCGGTGCAGGATTTAGCTAGACAGATTGAGGTGATGGGTCAGAGATTCACCGCTGTAGAGGCTAGAAAACGTGAGACCCCACGGATTTTTCAGGTAAGAGAGGGATCAGGTACATCTCATCATTTGCCGGAGCATGGTGCTGCTCAGCGTGATACTCCTCAACCGATGGCTTCACGTGCACCTACCCGCTCTACCATGCCCACTTTCTTGGGAGCAGATACAGGGGCAGGAGCCCAGCAGGAGGCAGAGCCTGGACACATGGGCGAGTATTTTGCAGGGTATCAGGCCTATGGGCAGGAGTTCAGGGATGCTCTCTCATTCCGGTATTTTGTTCAACTCCAGTGGGACAGTAGACCCCGCGACCATTATAGAGGGCACCGACATTATCATGATGGAGATACCCACCGCACATCTAGCAGATTCCATTTGCCTACGTTTGATGGCTCATCAAACAGTTCGGAAAAATCTTGGGTGGAGAAGTTGGACATCTATTTCTAGCTTAACCAGATGTCAGAGGCGGAGACCATCAAGCTGGCGACATTACATTTGGATGGTGAGGCCCAGGACTAGTGGTTCCATGGGATGGTCACACTCGGGCATTCTACAGTGACGACATATGCCGAGTTTACCAGGAGGTTGATGGAGCGATTTGACCGGAGGGATCCGGAACAGCACTTTGTTGAGCTGACGAGGTTCAAGCAGACTGGGAGCCCCGAGACATACATTGCAGATTTCTTGAGGATTTCAGTGATGGTGCCAGATCTGTCCGCAGCACGGATGATCTATATGTTTGTGGAGGGGTTAGCAGAGCCACTTCGGGGTCTAGTCAGATCTACTAGACTGACTACACTTCAGGATGCTATTAGCAGGACCCGAGACTTGCAGGATGCATTGCCCAGGACTCGGACACCTTACCCCCAGAGATAGGGTTTCCAGCCCAAGGGGAAGGATGTGAGGATTCCGCCCACCAAGGGGAATCAAGTACGGGCACAGATAGATGATGATGCCAGGAGGGAGTTGAGGAAGAAGCGGTTGTGCTTCACTTGTGAGGAGCCGTGGGCACCAGGGCATAGGTGTGCTGCTAGCAAAGCACACTTCATTGAGGTCTTCTTCGATGATAGCGGGGAAGAGGATGAGGAGGAGGATGAGGAGGCAAGAGATAGTCAGACAGCCCAGGATCAGTTGCCACCTCCACCTCCAGGGACAGGAGGTGCAGCTTTTGCACCCACGGGAGGGACCCTTGCAGCCTTGCGAGAAGTCCCCAAGTATTTGACGTTGCGCGTACGAGGGACAGTACGTGGCCAGCGAGTATCACTCTTGGTTGACAGTGGGGCGACCCACAACTTCATTGATGCACAGATGGTCGAGCGGAGGGGTATACCGACCGAGAGCTTTGACGGATTTTCAGTCTTGGTCCCAGAAGCCCAGACGATGCAGTGTGCCCGGTATGTTCCGGAGTTGGCAGTGATGATGGGTACCTACACCATGACCGATCACTTTTTCGTGGTCAACATACCAGATACCAATGTGGTATTGGGTGTTCAGTGGTTGATTACTCTGGGGAAGGTTACCACGAATTGGGAGGCCTTAGAGATGGAGTGGGATGATAAGAAGAACGAGAAGCATGAGAAGGTCCGCGGGATGCACACTTACCCACCTCAGACAGTTTCGGCACACCGGATGGAGGCAGATTTCCAGAAGGGAGACAAAGAGTGGGCGGTTGAGTTGCGGGCATCAGAGGCAGAGACCACCGGTCGAACAGTTCATCCTGATATACAGGCCATCCTTGACAGGTATGATGAAGTGTTTGGGGATATACCACCAGGTCGACCACCGGACTGAGGGTTTGAGCACACCATGGAGCTTGAGCAGGGTATTCAGGCGGTGATCACTACCCCCTATAGGCATCCCAAATCCTATTAGTATGAGATTGAGCTGGTCATCCAGGAGTTGCTGGCTCTTGGGCACATCAGACCGAGCACGAGTCCGTTTGCTTCTTTCTTAGTGTTGGTGAAGAAGAAGGACGACACCTTGAGGATGTGCATTGATTACAGGGCCCTGAACAAGAAGAACCTGAAGAACAGGTATCCTATACCCAGGATCGATGAGTTGATGGATGAGCTGAGAGGAGCCAAGTTCTTCTCGAAGATTGATTTGAGATCAGGGTACCATCAAATTCGCGTGAGGGAACAGGACATTCCCAAGACTGCCTTCAGGTGTCATTATGGGCACTTTGAGTTTTTGGTTATGCCTTTTGGGCTGACCAATGCACCAGCCACCTTTCAGTCTTGCATGAACCATATCTTCCGCAGTCATCTGAGGAAGTTCGTATTGGTCTTCTTCGATGACATACTCATATATAGCAGGACTTGGGAGGAGCATCTCCAGCATATAGAGGCAGTGCTACGCATCTTGGAAGAGCAACAGTTCTATGCTAAGCTCTCCAAGTGTGAGTTTGGGATGACGGAGATGTTGTATTTGGGACACATTATTGGAGTGGACGGAGTGAGGGTCCATGAGGAGAAGATTAGAGCCATCAGAGATTGGCCAGAGTCGAGGAGCGTGACGGAACTTCGAGGATTCATTGGGATATGTACCTATTACAGGAAGTTCGTCAGAGGTTTCTCACAGCTTGCTGCACCCCTTACAGATTTGACGAAGAAGGGGGCATTCCGTTGGTCAGATACAGTGCAGCGAGCCTTTGATAGGCTCAAGGAGGTGATGAGTAGCTGCCAAGTGCTTGCATTGCTGGATTTTACGCAGCCATTTGTCTTGGAGTGTGATGCGTCGGGAGAGGGGATCGGCGCAGTATTGATGCAGGGGGGACACCCTATAGCTTTTGAGAGCCGGAAGCTCCTTCCGCACGAGAGGTTGTATTCTATATACGACAAGGAGATGTTGGCCATTATGCATGCCTTGGCCAAATTCCGGCAGTATTTGGTAGGGAACAAGTTCAGGGTGAGGACTGATCACAACAGCCTCAGGTTCTTTTTGGAGCAGAAGCAGCTACAGGAGAGGCAGCAGAAGTGGATCAGTAAGATCCAAGCATATGACTTTGACATTAAGTATGTCAAGGGTAAGAATAACGTGGTAGCAGATGCCCTTTCACGTAGACCAGCCACGTTATCTCTAATGAGCTTGGATACAGATTGGAGGGCTCGACTTTTAATGGAGTACTCCAAGGACAGATTTGCATGTGAGGTGTTGGATGGACAGGCGGCAGATGACAGGTACAGGGTGGTTGATGAGATCATCTACTACAGGGACAGGATCTTCTTGACTGAGGTGTCTCAGCTTAAGAAGAAGATACTCCAGGGATCAGATGATTCTCCATTGGCAGGCCATCAGGGGTTTATCAAAACCTACAGGGCCATTAGACAGAGGTTCTCATGGAAGGGCCTCAAGGAGGACGTACTCCAGCACATCAGGGAGTGCGATGTTTGTCAGAGGAACAAGGGGGAGACGAGCCATCCTACGGGATTGTTGCAGGCTCTTCCCATTCCGGAGGGGAAATGGGAGAGCATATCGATGGACTTCATCACAAGGTTGCCCATGGTGCAGGGCAAGGACTGTATCTTTCTCGCCGTTGATCGGCTGACAAAGTATGCACACTTTTTCGCCATTTCCGCGCATTACACAACAGCACAGGTCGCCGAGCTGTTCTTCAGAGAGGTTTTCAGGCTGCATGGTCTTCCTAAGACCATCATCAGTGACAGGGACAGCCGTTTCATGGGCAGATTTTGGCAGGAGCTTTTTCGGCTGGTGGGGACGGAGTTGACGCCGAGTACCAATTATCACCCACAGATGGATGGACAGACAGAGATAGTTAACAAGTGGCTGGAGGGCTACTTGCATAACTGTGTCAGTGGGCAACAACGAGCATGGCTGAAGTGGTTGCATTTGGGAGAATACTGCTACAACACGACACATCACATGTCCATTGGTATGTCACCGTTTTATGCTTTGTATGGGTATCATTCCTTATCTTTTGCTGATGTGATGTTCGGTGCTAGCAAGGCTCCTAGAGCCAAGATTTGGATCGAAGAGAGTCAGGACATTCTTCGAGCTCTCAAGGACAATTTGGCTATAGCACAAAACCAGCAGAAACTATATGCTGACAGAGGTCGAGTGGAGAGACAGTTTGAGGTAGGGGACCTGGTCTACCTACGATTACAGCCATACCGACAGTCATCGCTGAAGCAGAAGGGAGTTGAGAAGCTCAAGCCTCGCTTTTACGGGCCATACAAGGAGATACGCAGGATTGGGCAGGTTGCGTATGAGTTGGAGCTGCCCCAGGGCAGGAAGATCCACAACGTTTTTCATGTATCATGCCTGAAGAAGGCGCTGGGGCAGCAGGGGACAGTGACAGAGGAGCTACCACCCACGGATGATGAGGGGCATTTGGTGTTGCAACCAGAGGCTATTATTGATACCAGGGAGAGGTAGCTACGGAGCAGGACAGTCCGGGAATTCTTGGTGAGGTGGAAGAATTTGCCAGATGAGGATGCCACTTGGGAGAGTGAGAAGATTTTGCAGCATCCATCACTTCAATTGCTTGAGGACAAGCAACATTTTGCCAGGCGAGACTGTAATATTCCTAATTAGCGACAGCTAATTGGAATATTCGATTTTGTTCAGTTTTGCGGTCTATAGTTTATAAATAAATAAAAAGTGAGTGGAGAGGGTCTAACTCACTTAAGTGAAATAAAACACCCTCCTAGTAGCACAACGTTGTGACTTAAGGGGGAGCCAAGGGGGCCAAGCACCACGTAGAGAGGGGGCCCATAATAGCTCTAGAAGCTTCGCGTTGTCGGAGGTTGGAGCACGTGGCAATCGCGGGAGGCTACGTTGAGGAGATGGCCTTAGGGTTGGAGGAAGGCCAACGTTATAAAAGAGGGAGGAGCCTTCATTTGATTCATTCCGTTGTTGATGATATTGAGTCGGGACGTTTTGTCTTCTTGAGCACGCCGGGCCGTTTAGCTTGTCCGCAACACCGTTTAGTGCATTGAGTGTCTCTCGGTCGGAGATCTCGCCCTTAGCCCCCGGAGACTTCAAGTGCCCGGCCGGCAAGGTTATTTTCCGCATTTTGTGAGAGGTTTTGTTTTTTGGGTTTGTTGCGGAGCCGGGCTTTCATAGAGACCTGCGTTAGGCCACCGAGAGGAGGATGCACCATTTTGGAGGTGTTCCGGTAAGGGTTTTTGCCTCTGGAGATTGAGCCGAGATTTTGAGGGAAGGATTAGCTCTTGCCTTTACTCTTGGGAGGATTTTGGTGGGAGTTTGAGGCTAAGAGCCTAATATTCTCATTTAGCCTCTGCACAGAGCCTTGGAGGCCAGCGTAATTCCCCAAGGGGGTATTTCTTGGTGCTTTTTGGAGGTCGGGCATTCTTGATATGGTTTTTGGGTTTTGTCGAGATTGGTGAGTAGAGGAGGATTCCAGATTTTCAGCTCATTCCGACAAGGGGAACAACCCCTAGTCTTCAATTCATTCTAGCAGTAGCAGTTACACGGCAGTTTTCCAGCAGCTGGGACGCAGTTCAGAGAGCAGCCATTTCCTGAATTTTCTGAGAGTATTTCTTCACTTGCCTTGAGCAAGATTAGGTGCCATCACTCTGATCACCTATTGTACTTCATTATATCTCTCAGATTAATAAAATGGCTTAGCATTTCCTCTCTATATTTCTAGATGAGTTGTCGTATTTTCTTTCTATGCTATTATATGTCTGTTGCACTGTTATTTTTATATATTCTTGAGCATTCTAGTTCTATACCACGTGGTGTGTATATCTTTCACTCTTAGATAGAGTCTGGAAAGGTCCAGGTAGCCTCCGGATCTCATCCTCTTTTTAGAGGCAGAATATCCGGTAAATTCCCTCCTAGTCCATCTCTGGTTGGAGTTTGTCGTGTTTTAGAGACATCCCCGAAACGGGATATTACAGTTAGGATCAAACCCCATACAGATCCAGAGGTACAAGAGGGATATATGAAATCATTACACAAGTTGGTCCCTCATAGGGAGGAGTGTGCTAATCTGCGTCTTGAATTAGGCAGGTACTTCAGTTGCATTGGTTTGTTTGGTTGTTTGCATGCAATGGAAGATAGAGACAGATTTGATGCTCTCACATGGTGGGAAGCATATGGCGGCATGGGACTTTTGCCAAAATTTGAAAAAAAAAGTTCTCGCATAGGTTGTAAATACTTCTTCAAGAGAGAGGTGTTGGAGCACCTACAATTTCATCCATAATGTGAGAAGAAACAGACTCAATGAAAACCGAGTTGAAAGCTTGGTTTATGTGCAAAAGAACTTGAGGTTGTTGAGTCATTATTGTGATCGGGCTTATGAGGATCTATCATATAAAATTTGGGACAACAACCCAGAGGACAATAATTTGGAGGATGGCACTAAACATCTAGAAGAATTGGAAGCATAACTTTTGAGAGATGAGGATGAAGCAACAACAGCCATGCCATCGCCACCCCCACCATCTAGTAGCAATGCTAGTGTTTGAGTTCCAACTATTGTTCCTTTGCTGACGCCACCTCCACTTATATCCTCATGTAGAGGGCATGTGCCTTCTAGTTCTGGTCGAGCAACTATGCGGGAGGAGACTCCTAGAAGACCACTAGTACCACAACCTGCTCAAAAATTAGACATTTCTTGTGGAGGCAAGAGGAAGCAGTAGATAATAGATTTACTTGTCTTTTCTAGTTTCAAGTAGTTTTTATAACTGTTGACTCTTTCATAATTATTATGATATTTTTTGTAAACAATATATGACAATTTAAGTTTGAAGTTTGAAATTGGCAATTATAATTTTATAACTCATTGGTAATGAATTATGAATATGATGCTTCATGAAAGTTGAAAGTTGTTTCATTTCGTTTGATTTTATAACATTTCATTTCATGCGAGATATCCTTTGTTGTAATGGTTACACTTAGCTTACAAGTACAACTTTGGTGATCAATGATGATAAGTGTTATATATTAAATTTTGAAAGCTTGAAACTTTAAGATTGATGAATCATGAGACTCAATATATTGTACGTTTCTAACTTGTGGACATGCTTGATGAAGATTGTAACTTCTAGATGATTGATGTTATATGGTTCAATCTATGTTTTTATGTTTTTTATATCCAATTCATCATTCGACATGCTTTTGTTGACATATATGCATCAATATATATATATATATATATATATATATATATATATATATATATATATATATTCATTCCCCAATTTGCTCCTAGACCGGGAGCTTCTAAAAATGTCGCGCCTACTCCCGCTCCTCGTTTTCCTCAATTACTACACTTTCTGACAGCTCCTACCCATTTGATATATCTTTCAACACTGTCCAAACTTGTAGACACATCTCAGAATTTTGAAATCAACTGATTATCACAGGGATCTGTGGTCCTAAATATGAGACATGACAGACTTGTCACCCTTCATTAGGTCATGACCTCCTCAAACTAGCACAAAAATCACCATTGATGGTCTCACTCTTCGAACAGACCTTTTATACCAGATTTGGGTTTACTGTACATAAATGAAGCAACCCTAACTAGGGAATCCGACCTGTTGTCCTAAACCTTAGGACAGACCCTATCCTCCCGTAGCAAAACATCAACACTTGCCTTCATGAGAGACTTGTCACAACTCATATGGATCTATAGTTCTAGGAAGTTAGGAACTATACTTGACTGAACCTTGACCAAAACTCTTCAGCCCCAACCTAGGGTTTCCTTAGTCAATAACTAGCCTGTGGTCTCCTCTTTCATGGCCCTAGATTCCAGTGCAGGACCACTGCCATTTTTGTTGGGCTTATTTACAGACCTTGCGTCCTACTAGCCATCATAAAATAGGGTCTCGACCCTCTCTGCTCTTCTAGAATTTGATATGACTAGCGCAAAGAGATACCACAGAGATCATGTGCCCAGAATTTCACGAGCAACCTCACATGAGTTCGATTTGCCAGAACTTAAGAGCAAAGAAACCAGTTATTTTCCATTCTTCCTCCTAGCTCGAACTCCTTGAGGCCTGCGGCCTTCTTGTGAACCCTCACATGATGATCTAGCTCTAGGTAGATTGTGTACTCGGCCTATCCATATTGTTTGCTCCTCCTTTATTTCAGACTCTCCAACTCCTATATCTGTTGTTAAGATCTAAATGGTCTTTGTCATCAACTGACTTCTCTTTAATATGCAATTGATTTCTATGATACCTCTGGTAGGATTCTTTCCAATGATGTTGCTAATGGAGTTTCCTTCTAAATAGACCTCTATTAGTAAATTCACACGAACTACCTTCATGATTGTAATGTCTATCTCCTATGAAAAGTAAACTTAAAACTTCAAACCTAGTGCATGTTGCATCAGTCATAATCCTCATGATCTTTCAATAGTAGAGATCCTTGGGATCATCCTTTTGTTTCTTTGGAGTTTCTTCATCTTTAACTGTTAATGCTTCAAATATTTTCTTCCTTTTGTTGTTCTGAGGATTCTTAGTACAATCTGCCTTGTAGTGTCCATATTCATGACAACCAAAGCATTTGATTTTGGACATCTCTTTATTTTTGTTTTTCTTCTTATTATATTTAGTTGCATAGGCTTGAGAGTCCTCATTGATAGGTTGTGCATTGCTTTTATCCTTTAGTCTCATTTCTTCTAGTGTACATTGAGCTCATAATTCTTCAAATGATGGTGTTTCTTTTCTAGCATAGATGCAACTTGAAAAACCATCCCATTCTTTAGGTAAAGCATTTATTACAATGGTAATCATTTATGAGTCAGATATCTACTCACCAACTTCTTGAAGTTGATCTTTAATCTTTGAAATCTTCATGAAATGTGAAGCTATAGTGTCTTCTTTCGTCATCTTTGATTGATAGAGTTGAGTTCGTAATGCTATCTTGTGACTTGTTGTGCTGACTGAGTACAATTTCACCAGGGTATCATAAACTTCTTTAGCTGTAGATTATTTTGATATAAAAGTGATAAGGTCGTCTTTGATGAACTCAAAGAGAATCCTTTGAGCCCTAATTTCTCCTTTTTCATATTTGTCCACCTCTTGAGCATTATCCTCATCCAGTGCTGAAAATTTTCCTTGAACAAATTTCATGACATCATTTTCTTTAAGGACTAAGTCAATTCTCTTTTTCCAGGTGTTGTCGCACGGATTGTCTAGGCACCGCGACAACGGCTCAAATCGGGGGCTATCACCTTTATCCCCAATCTCTCTATCTAAGGGAGGTAGACCCTAACAGAAATGAAGGACAAGAATTGGTTGCAAATCAACCAATCTAGGAGACACAACTAAAACACCATATACTTGATAAAATTGACGAGATTTCACAGATCCAATTAGATTTGAAAATTAAAACCAGTGCCTTATGGAGTTAAAATATCTCGTTATGAAATTTAAAAGCCAACTAGTTGATGTATAACTGCTGCTATGAAAACAGAAAAGACCACAATGATATTTAGTACAAAGCACCTCAACCATTCATTAAGATACTTAAACCAATAGCAAAGCTTATCATGAAACAATCATTAAGATAAATGCCAGATGCTTGAAATATTTCTGAAATTATGATGTTTCAAATAACCCAGTTCGAAGATTAAAAATGTTCCACAGTCAAATCTTAGATAAAAAATTTGAGCTCATTTGACTACAGAGAATTTGAGACCTTTTTTTTTAGATTTTTTTTATTTTTTATTATTTTATTTATTTTTAAATCCTAAAATGAAAATTTAAAATTTAAAATCAAAACTAAAGCTAAAGTTAGACTAAATTAAAGATTTAAATCCTAATAAAAACTGACATCCGAATCGAATAAAATCTAAACTAAACTAAAACTAAGACAAAAAAATTAAACTAAAAATTAAAGCCTATCTAAAACTTACAAAATCGAATTCTAAAAAAAATACACCTAACTAAACTAAACTAAAAAATCGAAATCTAAAATCTAAAGCTAGACTAAACCTACGCTAAAACAAAGCTAAACTAAAACCTTTACAAAAAAATGAAACCGATAAAAGAATTAACGCGTATACAATGGGTTTGAAGATTTTAATGTGTGTTTTCGTTTGTGTGTTCGTAGGTGAGCTGGACGGCGTGAAGAGGTGAAGCTCGGACGCGGGTTTTGAAGTTTATGATTTGTGCCTTTGTTTGTGTTTTCTTTTGAATGTAGGTCGGCGAGAGAGCAAGCAAGACGACGGCTGCAGGTATGATGTCGACGGCAGGAGAAGGACGAGAGGAATGAAGCAGGTCAAGGAGAAGTGAGCTCGACAGAAGGGTAGGCAGAAGGCTCTGACGGAAAAGAAGGAAGGGAACTCGATGTAGCGGGAGATGGTCAACGAGAAAGGCAGAAGAGGGATTGGTTAGTGAAGACGACAGGGAATGAGAAAGACTGGACGGCAGCAAATGCAGAGTTAGGTTGCAGTGATGAAGGGAAAGCACGAAGGCAAAGGAGGGACGCTCAATGAGGACGACAAATTTATGAAGATCGATTGAAGATGAGAGTTGATTTTGGAGTAGCAGAGAGTGATGGTGTTGAATAGCAGATTGATGGCTTGCAGAAATCAATGGGAGAAAACGCAGATAGAGACAGTGCACAGAGCCAGTGTTTATGCAGTAATTAAACCTAGTACATTTAAATTTCTCCCTTCAAATTAAAAAAAATTCTCCCTACAAACTCAGATTTTCAATGCTCTTTGTATCCAATAACGTCCAGATTTGCCTACAGAGGCGATTTGAAGCCAAATCTGTCCCTTAGGGGCTGGATCTGTCTCAAATCTTTAAAAAAAAAATCTGAGTAAACCTTGCAACCTGCAAAACCAGTCAAATCCTGAAAATATACACACTAAAAATTTATTAAACCCTTACAGCCCTAAAAATTACAAATTTACAAACTAATTTACAGATCTGAGGTCCTCATGGCCAGATTTGAATCCATTTTAGCACATTTTTTAGAAATTTCAAATTTTAAAGAGAGGCACAAGCCTTAAAAACCCTGTAAAAACACAACTTCGTCAGATAATTTTGAGAAATTAGAAATGATGGACTTTTTCAGATTTATGAATCTGAGAGTCGGCTGGTCCAATTGAAGACTTCCCCAGACGCTCAAATTTTAAAAAAAATAAAAAATTCCCTGCACACTTAGATCTGAACTTTAGATCGATAGAGATTTAAGAAAATAACATGAGATCTTTCAGAAAAATCAAAATGTCATTTTATGAACCCAGAAAACTACACAAGATACCTGTATGCAGATTATCCATGAAGGCCATTAACCATAAAATACTGAATAAAGTAGCAGAGTTTAGAAACAATATCACCACATAGATCTGAAAAAGGAACACCAAAATTTGTAACCCCAAAGTCTTTATGCTTTATTCATCAAAGAAAATTCACAAGAGCTTCCAAGACAAGTGCACGATTCTAAGATCGAATGACTCAAGACTGACAAAGACCTCTTAATTTATAGGACAAAATCTCCAATGGCTAGTTCGGTTGATCCATGTCAAAATAATCTCGACCGTCGATAAGATTTGATCATCTTTTAATCTGGACCGTTGAAATTATAAATTTGGGGAAAAAACGAATTTATCAATTAATTCATTTTATTTAACTCAAAAATACTATTTTTGAGTTAATTACCTCAAATTTTTTACTTTGACTTAACCAGCTAGGCCCAAGGGTCCAAAATTTCTTAAAATTCTCAATTTTCCCTTGGCCTGGGGCCTTTAAAAATTCATTTTTTAAGGACCAACGAATTTTGCCTTTGAAGAATTTTATCCTCACCTAGGACCTAAAATTAATTAAATTTTTGGCTTAAGATTTTTAATTAATTTGACCAGAAATTTTAATTAATTGACTGAGAGGGGATTTTAATTATTTTTTCCAGCCCTCTTTACATAAGATAATACATTTAGACACATGAAGGGGGAATACCCATTCGTATAGACCCTCAAATAAATACCCAATTCTGCGACTTAAAACATAATCTAGTAGACCAAGTAGCATGTAATAAAATAATCTAGCCAAATAGCTAGGATTATTCCCAAACTACTTTTACAAGGACTCGATAGAAAACACTAGGACTCACATAGCATGCTGATGACAAAATCCACCGTAGCCTTGGGGTGACGCTGGAGGGGAAAACTCTGCCGATAACTTGTGTCAAAAAACACAAGTAAATCAATGAGACAAAAAACCTCCTAGGATAGAAATCATCAACAACATACTAGGTTTACCTAGGTTGTTACATACATTGACGGTCTTACTTAGATCATTCACATCATAACATGCAAAATGAGTTTACATCATTTATAACAAAATGTCGTCTGTCGATGAGATCTGGATGACGTGAACCTCGAACATGATAAGTCCCATTTGAAAAATGGGGGTGTACTGCTATGGGGTCGTTGACAAAGTGTGGTCAACATCTGGCTCTACTTGGGGACACGTTGCTTCATTGAAGGAATGTGAGAATCCAGAATCTGCATCCAAGCAACACACAAAATTACATAAGTAGTGTCCATCCAAATATCATCATATAACATTAAGCACATGAAAAATAGAAGCTCTCCTTTTATTTATTATTCTACTTAACATGAAAAGTAAATCTACTCTAATTGCAAAATGAAATGCTGAAATAACAAGGAATAGGGTTAGAAATACAATACAGAGGATGCCCAATGGCATCAGATGTCATCTTTGAAGAACAAATTGAGCAATTGGCCATTCGCAGGTAGCTACAGTGGTTCGCCTTCCAACGTGCTCAAGTGGGATGAGTTTGGTCCAACAATGCCTCTAATAATATAAGGTCCCAACCACAAACTGTCAAATTTCTTGTGTTTTACGGGCTTCTCATTTTTTCTGTCCCAAAGTAATACCATGCCTCCAACCTGCAAAGATCTAGATTGAGATGATTTATCAAAGTTTTTCTTAATGTTAGATTGATTCTTACACATATTATCTAAAGCTTTCCTACGAGTTTCATCCAACTCCACAATCTGATCAATTCTATTTTGAACAGCATCTTTATCAGTGGAAAAATGTTGAAGGAGTTGGTAAGCTGGCAATTTAAGGTGAGCAGGCAAAGTTACATCCAAACCATAAACTAATTCAAAAGGAATTTTCCAGTAGCTTTCTTTTTAGTAATTCTATCTGCCCACAAAGCATATTTGATTTTGTTGTCCCAAGATCACTTATTATCTCCCACTATTTTCTTGATAATGGTTATAAGATTTTTATTACTTGATTCAGCTAAGCCATTACCCTGAGGATAGTAATTAGATGAATGAGATAAAGTAATGCCATATTTAAAACAAAAAGATGAAAATTCAAGAGAACTAAAAGCCTTGTCATTATCAGTAGTGATCTTGGAAGGGACACCAAATCTAGTAATGATTTGATTTTCAATAAAGTCCATAATGACCTTTTCATTGGCATTCTTAGCAGGAATGGCTTCAACCCATTTTGTAAAATAATCAGTCGCAGTTAAGATCCAGGAGTAGCCATTGCTGGAATTTTCATGGAATTTCCCGATGAAATCCAGACCCCAATGTTGAAAAGGTGCCTCAACAACCACAGGTTGTAGGGGCAGGGCAGCTAGCTTTTGCTTCCCAGTGAATAGTTGACAGGCTTGGCAACTTCTGACAAATTTATGCACATCTGAAAAAATCGAAGGCCAAAAATAACAAGCTCTCATAATTTTGTGGGCGATAGTTCTAGTAGCATAATGACCTCCACAAAATCCTGAATGAAATTCAGAAATCAACTTTTTAGACTCAACTTCATCAACACACCTAAGTATTATCCCCTCAGGATTTCTCCATCCAAGGCCATCCTTAATGAGGCAATACTTAGTGGCTTTTAATCTAAGAGCCCTTCTTCTATAAGCAACTAAATGGTCAGGACATGTAAGAT
Organism: Pinus albicaulis; assembly: GCA_034641835.2. Lineage (NCBI taxonomy): Eukaryota > Viridiplantae > Streptophyta > Pinopsida > Pinales > Pinaceae > Pinus > Pinus albicaulis. Next base: position 1,637,662,026 of record CM076578.1, on the reverse strand, counting down.
TTAACAAATAATAAATAATGTCCTTATACCATTCATGCTCTCTTAACCTTTGCAGCTCAGGTGAAGACACATCATTAAGATAGATCAAACCAAGAGCTTTCTCATTACCCTCGGTCAACATTTCAGCCAAGCCTTGACCTTTGACTAACTTAGTGGGTCTAATCTCTAGATCATACTCTTGAATTTTAGTAACCCACCTAGCACGAGTCCCTAAGCAATCAGTTTGAGTTAAGATATCTTTAATTGCGAAATGCGGGATGAAAGCAATAATTTTAGAATAACCCACATAAGTCCTAAAATGCTTAAGAGACTTAACCAAAGCATAGGCTTGTTTTTCCGTAGTAGTATACTTTAATTCAGAATTTTGAAGCACTCTATTCATGAAAGCAATAAGCTGCTCGTGACCTTCCTTATTCTTTTGTAACAAGACACCAGCAATAGTATCTTCAGAAGCGAAAGAGAAAATCATAAAATCGAGTAATCAGGACTTGCCAAAACAGGAGCTTGAGCAATAGCACCCTTAATCCCTTGAAAAGCCTTTTTACCATCTTCTTTCCATAAAAATTTTACATCTTTTTTAAGAAGACTTTGAATCGGCTTAGCTATTTCTGCGTAATTTGGAATAAATCTTCTAAGAGAATAATTTTTTCCCAGAAAAGACTGAAGGGATTTAAGATTATGAGGTAGAGGAATCTTTTGGATTGCCTCAACTCTTTCAGGATCAATCTTGATCCCATCTTTGGAGATGACGTGACCAAGTAATTTCCCTTCAATTACCCCAAAAACAGATTTAGCTGGATTCAAGGAAATCCTCTCTACATCTATCAAAGACCTACTTAAGATGACCTATGTGAGTAATACCATCTTTAGAAAAAACAATAAGATCATCCTGATAAATTTCAATAATTCTTCCAATTAAACCTTTAAAATCATAATCCATAGCCCTTTGAAAAGTAGCCCCAGCATTAGTCAAACCAAAAGGCATTATAATGTATATGAAAGTACCCCATGGTGTGGTGAATGTAGTTTTGTGACGATCTTCTTTTTTAACCCAAACTTGATTGTATCCAGAAAAACCATCTAGCAATGACATCATTCCTGAACCTGTTACTCTTTGCAACATAGTCTCCATGTTGGGCAAAGGATAATTATCCTTTTTACATGCCAGATTAAGGTTTCTAAAATCAACACAAAGTCTAATGGTACCATTCTTCTTCCTAACAATCACCGAGTTGGAACACCATGTCGAATGTCTAGTTTGAGCAATGATTCCAGCTGCGAGCATTTTCGAAAGCTCTTTCTGAACCAAAGGGGCTTACTTAGGATTTATTTGCCTAAGCTTTTGACGAAAAGGTTTAGCATTCTCATCTTTCAAAGGGATAATATGTTGCATGACATCTTCCCTATATCCTTTTAACTCATCATATGAAAATACTAAAACATCCCTGTACTCATGAAGTAAATTTGTCAACTGTTTCCTTTCTTCTTCACTAGTAACTTTACCGATTTTAACAATCTTAGGATCCTTAGAAGTACCAAGATTTACTTCAATGAATTCACCTGGATCCTTTCTATTCTCCTCTTTCAACTTTGTGGCATCATGCCGATCAAAGTGTTGCTCTAAAGCAACAATATTCCAAGGAGTAGGATTTATAATATCATCATGATCCTCAGATCCATCCTCCTTGGAACTTATCCGAAAATCTTCAAACTCATCCAAATTATTAGGAAAACAAATAGCCTGCTTTTCATCATTAAAAACCTGCCAATGTTCTAAATTATCCGGGACTGAAGGTCTGAAAATAATTTCCATTTTTATTTCTTCCTTAATTAATTCATCAGATAATTGTAAAGTAGAAGCGGCCACAGCGAGCTCATCCGCTAAGGCATTCTTTTCTCTTGGGGCAGCTTCAAGGTTAATGGCATCAAAGTGTTCCATAGCATCCCACACAGCATTTCGATAATTCCTTAACCTCTGATTTTTACATGTGAATTTGTTCTTAACTTGCATGATAACCAGATCAGAGTCTCCCTTGATACTAAGCAACTTAATTCTTAAAGCCTTTGCCAATTCAAAACCCAACAACAAAGCCTCATACTCAGCCACATTATTGGTTGCATCAAACTCAAGTCTATAGGCAAACTTTAAAACACTACCAAGGGGAGATTTCAAAACAATTCCAACACCCTTACCATACCTAGATGCTGCACCATCAAAATGCATGTACCAAACCTGATCCTTTAAGTCTTCTAATTTCTCATCAACCTTGTCATCTAAGGGAACTATGATATTAGACATAATAGCATAATTCCCCATGTCAGGTTGTTCCTTAATTATTTCATTATGAGGTCTTTTAGGATCTTCTACATGGAATCTTCTTTCAGGTTCTCTATTAAGCTTCACAAACCCTTCACCTCTAGGGGAAGGAATCATAGCATAAGACCAGTTCATCTGAATACTTCCTCCTAGATCAGAAGCCCACTTTCATGATAGCAACATACCCCATGCATCTAGAACATCAACTACAACTATGTCCATAACAATCATGATATCAGGGTAAACCGATAAATGAACTTGTAAATCCTTGATCAACCCATGAACTTCAATTTTCTTAGAATCCATGGCACATATGTTGTAATATGGTCTAGAAACTCTTAAATTAAGCTACTCCATGACCCTTTTAGTCATGACACAAGCTGAAGCACCAGAATCCAGCATACAATTATTCAATTTATAACCATTAACCATCAAAGCAAAAAAAAATGGCTGATGATCTTTGTTATCCGATTCCATTTTTGTAGATATATAGGGGCATCTTGATAAGAAATTTCAGGAGTCTCATTTTGAGTAACATTAACATGTGAAGCTCCAAGAACATCTAAAACTTTAGCTCTCCGATTAGGAAACTTTATATCCTCAATAAAAGGTACCAAGATCTTAGCATTTTTTAACCATTCACCCAAATCAATATCCAAACCAAGACTAGGATTAAAAATTCGAGGGGGATTTTGATTATGACTTTTCTCTTTATCCCTTCTTTGATAAGTTAATCCTTTGTCCTTAGCAATTTCCAAAACTTGATCAGGAGAAGGCTTTTCACCAAATATTTCAATCATCAAATCACTCTCATAATCAAAATTATTGATACTATGCGAAGATGTGAAAGGTCTAACATCTTGACTATTTTCCTTAACTTCCATCCAATCTTCCATAGACAAAGAGAACTCCTTACCAACAACATTTATCTTATTACTTGCCCCAAACATTCTATTATTTATGACTCTTTTAACGATGGGACAAGTAACCTCTTCATGAAGAGCATCACAAACTCTACAATAAGGAAGAGCTTCATCAACCAGATTAGTCGATTCAAGCGGATTCAGAGGTCTCTACTCACTCGACTGACCTTTTTTCTGCCAAATATTATTTCCTCGATTATTATTATTATGATTCCTAGGTTGGTAATTCTGCGTTTGAGCCCTTTCCATTTGGACCAACCTAGAATGTAAAGTACTTATTTCCTTAGCATGGTCAGAGATTAATTTCGCTTGATTAAGCTCCATGCTTTCAAGCTTTTGCATTAACTTTTTCATAGGGTCATCATCATCTTCTAGAGTTTCTTTACCTTTAGGTCCTTTTAACTTAGTTGCATCCCTATCAAAACCAGGAATTTCAGACTTCCCAGATGCCTTTTTATCTTTTTCAAGCTCCTCAGCTAAAGATTGACAAGCCTTATAATTTGCAGTTTCAGCCCGCCTTAACTCATATGAAGTTTCAGAATTAAAAGCATCAATATAAAAATTCAGAAGAGAGCCATCAGGAGGTTTATGAGTTTGAGATATTTCTCTAAGAATACCATTAAATCTCCTGTTAAATTCTTCAATCGTTTCATTTTCTTTCTTTTTTATGGTACTGATCTCTCTCACCAAATGCCTATCTTCCCTTTTATCACCATACTTGTCTTTAAAGGTAGCTACAATTGATTCAAAAGTATCAAATGAGTTATCAGGTTTTTCCGTAAACCATTCAGCAACATCCTCGCCAAAAGTAAGAACAAAAGTTTTCATCTTTACATCATCGAAATTATTATTTGCAACTGCAAATCTATTCCACCAGTTAGTGAAAGCAAACAAATGAGACTTGACACTAACTGCATCATTTCCTTGAAAAGAAGGTAATTTATCCATTCCAGTTTGAGGGACATCATGGGGATAACCCTGAATATTAGCAAAATTACACGGGGTAAAAACATCCATGATATCGTGTTTAGGTGGATCACAAAAAAGAGAATGGATATTAGAGAGAGCTTCCTAGCCGAGATTATGAAGAAGTGTACGAGAAGAGAGCTTGTGTAATTGGACTCTAAAAACCCTTTCAGGATCTGGAGTAGGATTAATCAAGCTACTTGGATGCCTTCTCGTATAAATTCTTGTGGAAGATGAAGCCAATGGAGTCGCCACTAGGACAGGAAGCTAACCCAAATACCTGAGATGAAAGATGAATAAAGAGATGAATGTCGTAAAGCCAAAGTCCAATAAATTGGTCCCCGACAATGACGCCAAAAAATGTTGTCGCACGGATTGTCTAGACACCGCGACAACGGCTCAGATCGGGGGTTGTCACCTTTATCTCCAATCTCTCTATCTAAGCTGTCTCCTTGCAAGCTAAGGGAGGTAGACCCTAACAGAAATGAAGGACAAGAATTGGTTGCAAATCAACCAATCTAGAAGACACAACTAAAACACCATATACTTGATAAAATTGATGAGATTTCACAGATCCAATTAGATTTGAAAATTAAAACCAGTGCCTTATGGAGTTAAAAGATCTCGTTATGAAATTGAAAAGCCAAGTAGTTGATGTATAACTGCTGCTATGAAAACAAAAAAGACCACAATGATATTCAGTAAAAAGCACCTCAACCATTCATTAAGATACTTAAACCAATAGCAAAGCTTATCATGAAACAATCATTAAGATAAATGCCAGATGCTTGAAATATTTCTGAAATTACGATGTTTCAAATAACCCAGTTCAAAAATTAAAAATGTTCCACAGTCAAATCTTAGATAAAAAATTTGAGCTCATTTGACTATAGAGAATTTTAGACTCTTTTTTTTTTTTTTTTTTTTTTAAAATCCTAAAATGAAAATTTAAAATTTAAAATCAAAACTAAAGCTAAAGTTAGACTAAATTAAAGATTTAAATCCTAATAAAAACTGACATCCGAATCGAATAAAATCTAAACTAAACTAAAACTAAGACGAAAATTTAAACTAAAAATTAAAGCCTATCTAAAACTTACAAAATCGAATTCTAAAAAAAATACACCTAACTAAACTAAACTAAAAAATCGAAATCTAAAATCTAAAGCTAGACTAAACCTACGCTAAAACAAAGCTAAACTAAAACCTTTACAAAAAAAATGAAACCGATAAAAGAATTAACACATATGCAATGGGTTTGAAGATTTTAATGTGTGTTTTCATTTGTGTGTTCGTAGGTGAGCTGGACAGCGTGAAGAGGTGAAGCTCGAACGCGGGCTTTGAAGTTTATGATTTGTGCCTTTGTTTGCGTTTTCTTTTGATTGCAGGTCGGTAAGGGAGCAGGCAGGACGACGGCTGCAAGTATGATGTCGACGACAGGAGAAGGACGAGAGGAATGAAGCAGGTCAAGGAGAAGTGAGCTCGACGGAAGGGTAGGCAGAAGGCTCTGACGGCAAAGAAGGAAGGGAGCTCGATGCAGCGGGAGATGGTCAACGAGGAAGGCAGAAGAGGGATCGGTTAGTGAAGACGACAGGGAATGAGAAAGACTGGACGGCAGCAGATGCAGAGTTAGGTTGCAGCGATGAAGGGAAAGCACGAAGGCAAAGGAGGGACGCTCAATGAGGACGACAAATTTATGAAGATCAATTGAAGATGAGAGTTGATTTTGGAGCAGCAGAGAGTGATGGTGTTGAATAGCAGATTGATGGCTTGCAGAAATCGATGGGAGAAAACGCAGATAGAGACAGCGCACAGAGCCAGTGTTTATGCAGTAATTAAACCCAGTACATTTAAATTTCTCCCTTCAAATTAAAAAAAAAATCTCCCTGCAAACTCAGATTTTCAATGCTCTTTGAATCCAATAACGTCCAGATTTGCCTACAGAGGCAATTTGAGGCCAGATCTGGCCCTTGGGAGCTGGATCTGGCTCAGATCTTTAAAAAAAAATTCTGAGTAAACCCTGCAACCTGCAAAACCAGTCAGATCCTGAAAATATACACACTAAAAATTTAGTAAACCCTTACAGCCCTAAAAATTACAAATTTACAAATTAATTTACAGATCTAAGGCCCTCATGGCCAGATTTGAATCCATTTTAGCACAATTTTTAGAAATTTGAAATTTTAAAGAGAGGCACAAGCCTTAAAAACCCTGTAAAATACAACTTCGTCAAATAACTTTGAGAAATTAGAAATGATGGGCTTTTTCATATTTATGAATCTGAGAGTCGGCTGGTCCAACTAAAGACTTCCCTAGACGTTCAAATTTTAAAAAAAAAATGTCCCTGCACACTTAGATCTGAACTTTAGATCGATAGAGATTTAAGAAAATAACATGAGATCCTTCAGAAAAATCAAAATGTCATTTTATGAACCCAGAAAACTGCACAAGATACATGTATGCAGATTAATCCATGAAGGCCATCAACCATAAAATACCAAATAAAGTAGCAGATTTTAGAGACAATATCACCACATAGATCTGGAAAAGAACACCAAAATTTGTAACCCCAAAGTCTTTATGCTTTATTCATCAAAGAAAATTCACAAGAGCTTCCAAGACAAGTGCACGATTCTAGGATCGAATGACTCAAGACTGACAAAGACCTCTTAATTTATAGGACAAAATCTCCAACGGCTAGTTCGGTTGATCCATGTCAAAATAATCTCAACCGTCGATAAGATTTGATCATCTTTTAATCTGGACCATCGAAATTATAAATTTGGGGAAAAAACGAATTTATCATTTTAATTCATTTTAATTAACTCAAAAATACTATTTATGAGTTAATTACCTCAAATTTTGACTTTGACTTAACCACCTAGGCCCAAGGGTCCAAAATTTCTTAAAATTCTCAATTTTCCCTTAGCCTAGAGCCTTTAAAAATTCATTTTTTAAGAACCAACGAATTTTGTCTTTGAAGAATTTTATCCTCACCTAGGACCTAAAATTAATTAAATTTCTAGCTTAAGATTTTTAATTAATTTGACCAGAAATTTTAATTAATTGACTGAGAGGGGATTTTAATTATTTTTTCCTACTCTCTTTACATAAGATAATACATTTAGACACATGAAGGGGGAATACCCATTCGTATAGACCCTCAAATAAATACCCAATTATGCGACTCAAAACATGATCTAGTAGACCAAGTAACTTGTAATAAAATCATCTAGCCAAATAGCTAGGATTATTCCCAAACTACTTTTACAAGGACTCGATAGAAAACACTAGGACTCACTTAGCATGTTGATGACAAAATCCACCCTAGCTTTGGGGTGAGGCTGGAGGGGAAAACTCTGCCGATAACTTGTGTCGAAAAACACAAATAAATTAGTGAGGCAAAAAACCTCCTAGGATAGAAATCATCAATAACATACTAGGTTTACCTAGGTCGCTACATACATTGACCGTCTTACTTAGATCATTTACATCATAACATGCAGAATGGGTTTACATCATTTATAACAAAATGTCATATGTCGATGAGATCTAGATGACGTGAACCTCGAACATGATAAGTCCCATTTGAAAAAATGGGGTTGTATTGCTACGGGGTCGTTGACAAAGTGTGGTCAACACAAGGCTTTAAAATTAGATGCTCCATCAAGCTTTTTGCTTTCCTTGCACATAAATGCCATTGGATTAGACATATAGTCTTGGAAGAGTTCTAACTTGAAAGAGGGTTGCTACCAAAAAGTTATTTCAAAGATGTCTTCAATTATTGATGATCTTCTTCTTTCTGCCTTGTACGAGTGTCTCCAAATAGAAAATTGTAATCTTTCTTTCTTCACCTTAGCTCTGATACCATGTCGGAAAATAAAAAACGGGGATGATTTTCCTTCTTGATAATTACTTGTGAATATTTTTATGCTTCTTAATAATTACACTATTTTCTTCATCAAGCAATTATACAACATAGAGATCACAAGAAAGCTTAAGACACAAGATATAGGCTTCAATCCGATGCAAAATCCCACAAGGGGGAAAACCCAACAATCCTTCTCTTATTAGAATCAGATCAAATGAGATATCCATGACCAAAGACAAGACTAATCTGCCACCAAAATACCAAGTCGAACCCTCCTTCAAATCACCTTAAGCAGTCAAAGTCAACACCTTCAAGTCACCTTAAACAATCAGAGTCAACGCTAGTCAATTCTGTCTTCAAAATCTATAATTAGGAGGCTGAAAATAGGCCTTTGACAACTTTAGAAGTTTGGTCTTTGTCACAGAAAAATGCGAGCTATGTTGATCAGCGGTTATCATTGATGTCAACCGAAGCAGCACCAGGGGCTAACCCAATATTGCATGGGAATTTTGACCTATCAAATTAATATATTCTGGTTCAATAATGTTATTGATGGTTTCTACTTGTCGAGATGTTTCCGTTGATATATGGCACGCCATGTAATTCTTCACGGTTTGAGAGATATTCATGTTTGAAGTTTGTACCCCCAGGTAGTGGGCTAAAACCCCATGGGGTTGGGGCATGGGTCATTGAAAAGTCATAATTAATATTTTTTAAGCTCCTAAAATCCCTCCCACGTTCACTTGTTGAAGCCCCTCTCAACTTAAGCATTTATATAAATTGTGATCTTCATTTCCTCCTTAGGCAAGGGATTTCGCTATCTGAAACAGGTCATCGTGGCATTTTCGCTCTAACTTCTTTTCTACGAAGGTTCAAAAGCTGAAATTTTTAAGAGGCGAAGCCGAAATCCTGAGGAAGCTGCTGTGAAAATTTCAGATCAAGGTGCGCAATATTTTTGGAGATATGATCTGTGGAAGTCAGGTTTTTTGCAGGCTCCTGAAATTCATCTCAAAGAAGTGACCTTGGTAAATTCGTCATAACTCTCTCTCTAAGTATCGGATTGGAATTCTGTAAAAAGTGGCAGATAGTGCACAGTCTTTAGTTTTCGCTCTATCAATTTCAAAGCCAAATGAAGATATAGTGAAACGTGGCACACCGTACAAGTGCGCTCTGCTGAAACAGTCCATAATTAGGGCATTGTAAGAGATTGGGTATAACTCTCTCTTGAAGAATCCAAATTGGGTCAGACCTGTGGCATTGGAAAGACGACTCAGAGGACTACTACAGGACCAAAAATCAGATATTGAGGATCTGAAATAACAGAGATACACCAGATTCAATATCGAGCTCCTAGAAGGCAAAGAAAAAGCTAGATCATGTGTTGTCAAGGGTTGCAAAGGACCGGACTTTCTAGGGTAGCAAAGAAAAGCAAGGTGAAACAGAGGGTAGCATGAAAAGAGCATCAACCAAGGTGCATAACAGCAGCAAGAAGTTCATCCTATGAAGTCTTCAAGTGGGCAGCACTGCATACAATCATTGTAAAGGTATCATTGTACTTAGTCATTGTAAATACATTATTGTACAAATTGTACTAGTATCTATCTACCAAGGGTTGAAGAGGTAGTGTTGGGAGGTCTAGGATCATCATTAGGTGTTTGTGTCAAAGTTGGGGTTATGGTCTAGTATATCTTCTTCTTCTACATCATTCTATATCATTGTAAAAGTGGACCATTTTCCCTGGTACGGGAGTCCATTCTTCTTTTATTCTTCTATAGGGTGGTAGGGTGGTGCTAGGGTGAGTTGTAGCTCATTGGGTGTTGGGGCATCCGTTCAGTTGACTACTGAAGAATATCAGGCGTTGGAGCGTCCATCTAGTGGGAGCTAGAGAAGAATGCTTTTCTAGATTCTAGGAAGTTGGAGCTTTATTTTCAATTGGAGTTGAATATTAAATAATTATTAGAAAAGCATTAGGTGGCTTTTGTCTCGGAGTGGGTTTCCACCTTAAAAACTGTGTGCATTGTTCCTCTTGTTTGTTGCTATCATTGTACAAACACTGATAATAAAGAAGATTAACTAATGCTCTAATTGAAAGGAACACTGATTCACCCCCCCCCCCCTCTCAGTGTTTCCAACAGGCTGCTTCAGATTAGTATTCGGTCAACTTTAGGAGTATCCTTTTTTCTTTGTTCTTCTTTCCCTGATTTCTTTGCTCCTTCGCTAGTTTCAGATGTCTTTGTTGTTCATTGGATGAATGAATCCCAAGAAGGTCGAACTAGCTTCATATATATACTTGTCAAGAGGTCGATGTTAATTTTTGTAGCATCGGATGTGTTCTAGCCACTAAATTTTGTGGAGAGGCTAGAATACATGAGTTCTTCAAAACCTAGAAATAGTTTTTGGAAATTCCGCTTAGAAGTGTCTCAATTAGATTATTAACTGATTTTTAAATATTTCCTAAGTCTGAACTTAGGGAATATGGTTAATTAATCAGTATTAATTGAGATAAGGCGAGAATGATCTAGAAACTCACACAGAGCGACTCCAAGATGATCCTAGCCATCGATTATGTTATAATCTCAGTCGTTGGTGCTCCAACATAGGATTATAAGAGGAGGTCGATGTGGTGATGGAGAACACACTTGAGATGTTCGATTTCATGAGTAGACCGATTTCCATAGTAGCACCGGTCAGTTGCCGAAGAGAGAGCTAGTGAGATCAAAGCAGTGAGGAAGAGGGGAAGAGACAATGAAGCTGGAGGAGGAATTCCAGATCTGGAGACTGCATTTGCAGAGAGGCAAAAGAGCAATAGAGAGGCTGGCACAGAGGTAGCGTAGTAGCCTCTAGACGTAGTTTCGATTTTGATGGGGAAAGACGCGTTTCAGTTCCAGAAGCTGGACAGAGGTTTTGGAGGGCAGGAGAGACATTTTCCCAGATAGCAGCAAACCAGACGGCTTGAGGAGAAGTTGGTTCAAACTGAGTTCAGAAGAGGCTACGCTAGTGTGATGCAGTAGTTGCGCAAAGTCAATTTGGATGGCTCACCTGGAGCTTAGGTCAGAGCCTAGATTTCCATGTGGAGTGAGGAAATTTCCTCACTAGATTTTTCTTGCCACTGTTTCTCTGTAGGATTGCCAGTTTCAGCATCCAATTGTACTTAGATTATTTCACTGCTGCTTAATAATAAAACCCTCATTTGTTGAACCGGTTTTCCCAAGTTGGGTTTTTCCAGGGACTTTCGTCCACAAATAATTATGTAAATTTATGTGTGTGCTAGCATTTCTTCTAGCGTTTATTTTTTCCACAGTTTTATTTCTGAAGGTTGCAGTGTGATGTATTCAATATTTTCCATAGGAAACAACAAATAAATTGTTAAATTAACAATTAACAATTAGGATAATATTTTCCAGTTGCTGCAATAGGATTTCGATTTTCAAAAATTTCACATGGTATCAGAGCGTAGTTGATCAGCTGGAGAGCTCAAAAGCGAAAAGAAGGAATTTTGCTGCTCAATTTAGGCGTCGAAATTTCTTATGGAAGCGCAATCATTCTGTCAAGAGGCCGAGTTGCTTGAGGAAATTCGATTTTTCTGAGAGGCTAAGCATACAAGGGACTGCATAAGGGCTACGCAGATCATTCTGGGGGTTGGTTTCTGAGCCCAGACTCAACTGGGATTGCTTGAAGAGGAGGGTAAATTTCCCTCAGATATTTTGGCCAGTATGTCTCTCAAATAGGAGCGCCAATTTGGTGTCATTTTATTGTACTCAAAATTTTTGCTTAATAATAATAATAAAACCCTCATTTGCTGCACCGGTTTTCCCAAGTTGGGTTTTTCCGGGGATAGTTGTCTAAAAATAACGGTGTCAAAAAAATTTTGTGTGCTAGAATTTCTCAATTTCCATCTTTCTATTTTTCCGCAATATTTTTATGGTGAAAATTGCAGTAGTGATTTTATTCATTGTTTTCCGTAGCGAATAAACTGCACAATTAAATTTATAGTTAGAAGATTAATTTCCAGTGGCTGCAATAGATGAAATTTTCACAAGATGCTATCTTGACTAGTTTCCCAATAGTGCAAAGTGACTTGAGAAATGATGACACTTATGAAGCATTATCATTTCTCATTTAGACTTTAGCTCTTTCATGGCATCACCTAGAAGTTACATTGCCACATCCAAGTGATACAAGAAATGCATGGAATGTCAAATAGAGCACGCTGAAACCAAACTGTACCATCCATACGTGCATCTATCAATTTGAGAAGTGTGGGTGGAGAATTCGATATACCATAGTTGAGCTAGCACAATCATATGTCTAAAGAAGAAAATGAGAGAACTGCCCAAGTTTGGACAGTCTGAGCAAGAAAGATCATGCAATCAACAACATAATACCCTTGTGATGGTGTCTCTAAGGTAGTAACCCCTTAGGGGATAAGAAGGCCTCGATCGAGGTTTCAAACCTCAATGGAGAGCCTAAAACCTTGATTGGTGGCTTGAAAGTCAATAATCCTTCCCCATTTTTGCAGGTTTTCATGTAGCTACAACTTCTAGGAGGTGAAACCTGTTCATCTCTTTCATGGAAGGCGGCATACTTGGTTCCTATAGATGCATATTGAATCCTCTATCCAATGAGATATGATTTTATTTTTTTCGATTTCTTACCATATTTTTTCTAAAACTTATATAATGTTTTTTTTCTTCAGGAAAGTGAAGCCCCGCATAGACATGTATCTTAATTTCTTAAAAGCCATACAACCAAAAAATGATAAGAAATGTGTGCACTCCAAGAATGCTTTTCTTCAAAAGAGTATTCTGGTTTTTTATTTTACACAAATCAGAGAAAATAATTTTTTGGGAACACAGGTGTATAAAATGAAATTCAACTATTGATTGCTTGGCTTCATAAAAAGTATAATTTTCCAAAAAATAAAAATAAAAAAACAACAGTGCACAACTACATTCTGTGTATAATTTTTTTTATTATACATTGAACACTAAATTAGGTGTTGGAAACAGAAATCACTTCCTCACTTTTCTAAAAAATTCCAAGGCAAGACATTTAATTAAATGAAAATTTGAAACATTAGATGGCATTCATATTTTCTGAAAAAATTATTATTAGAAAGATAACTCGATTCCCTACAAAATATTTTTTTCTGCAGCTCAAAATTCAGAAAGCACATATGAGTTTTGAGGACTTCAATTTAAAAAATATGTTAAATGTCAAATTTTCATTGCCCTATTTCACTAGAATGTAGGACACATTCATGGATTCACCTAATATAAATAAAATACACTGATCAATAAGAAGACGATAATATTATAACAAAAATAGAAACCAAACTTTCTCAATAAAACATCAAAATATAGTAAACAACGCAAAATTTAACATCCACGATTTTTTAAAGAGGATCAGCTTAAAAAGAGAGACTATACCTAGAAGTTAGAGATACAAAGTAAAATACAAAAATAACTAAAGCACAAACAGTTTTATTTACAAAAAATGATGAGCACAAGCATTTTGTGTCTCGAAGTAATATGCTCACCATCTATGATCTGCTTTACATAGTAATTCTTCCCTTTCAATTGAAATCATAAACACCTTGTCTCTAAAGCTTACCTTCACGGGACGAGTAACTAATTTACATGCTTCAAAAATGGAATTTGCGGGCTTGTGTGACATTTCATGAGTCTTGTTACTAGAGTTGTCATTTTGGATGCTTTCCTCATCTTGCATTTCCTCTTTAGCTTTTGAACTCAAAGCAAGAGGTTGAGTCAAATCCGAATCCCCTATGTCATGTTCCATCAATCCTGTGCAAATTATGTGAATTGTTAAGAACTTTAGATAGAGAGAAAATGTTATACTACGAAATGTAAATAATGCTTCCATAGTACGTGACGACAACTTCTCTTTCGAGATATTTTGTCGAGTTCATTAGGTCAAAAGGAAAGAGTTGGAAGAAAGGAAAGATAGGATTAAGCATGCATAAAGCAATTTTGGATAACATAAATGATTGAAGTATACTTTTTAAATAGAATTGGATTTACAAACCACTCCATTAATATTTAACATTATCCTTGAGATAGGATTAAGCATGCACAAAATAAATGATTGAAATATTTTAATATACCTCTTTAAACAAAACCACCTTCACAAACCATCAATCCTGTGCAAATTATGTGAATTGTTAAGAACTTTAGATAGAGAGCAAATGTTATACTACCAAATGTAAATAACGCTTCCATAGTACTTGACGACAACTTTTCTTTAGAGATATTTTGTCGAGTTCATTAGTTCGAAAGGAAATAGTTGGAAGAAAGGAAAGTTAGGATTAAGCAGGCATAAAGCAATTTTGGATAGCATAAATGATTGAAGTATACTTCTTTAAATAGAATTAGATTTACAAACCACTACATTAGTATTTAACATCATCCTTGAGATAGGATTAAGCATGCACAAAATAAATGATTGAAATATTTTAATATACCTCTTTAAACAAAAACACCTTCACAAACCATCAATCCTGTGCAAATTATGTGAATTGTTAAGAACTTTAGATAGAGAGCAAATGTTATACTACCAAATGTAAATAATGCTTCCATAGTACTCGACGACAACTTTTCTTTAGAGATATTTTGTCGAGTTTATTAGTTCAAAAGGAAAGAGTTGGAAGAAAGGGAAGATAGGATTAAGCACGCATAAAGCAATTTTGGATAACATAAATGATTGAAGTATACTTCTTTAAATAGAATTGGATTTACAAACCACTACATTAGTATTTAACACTATCCTTGAGATAGGATTAAGCATGCACAAAATAAATGATTGAAATATTTTAATATACCTCTTTAAACAAAAACACCTTCACAAACCATTGTGTTAGACTTTAATATTAATTGGATAACCTCCCTTCCTTGTTATCTTTGAACTCATGTGAGCTTGGTTGTCAATTTAGTATGCATTATTATTGAAAGTGCAGTACTCTTTTATTGATATTATTCGAATTGTTAAAATTTGAGAATCGAGATTAGGAATTTGTCCATTTTCTATTCAATTTGGGGTTCCAAGTTGTTGACCACTGGAGTGGCACCTGATGATTATATGAAGACTCCATGCCCAAGCATGTACCAAATGAAACTTGTACCATCAGATATCATCAGATCAACAAAGTTTTTAAACTCTATTGCTTCTTCTTCTCATTTTCTTATTCAGTCCTCAGATTTTGCGCCCTACGGGGATATTGTATAAATGTCACTAGCATGATGAATAAAGCCATGTAATAGGCCTAGGGTGTTGGGACTCGATCAACAAGTGAGTACACCTTGGAGTGTCTTTTTTACTTGGTTAATTATTCCTTCTTTTTAGCGGCGAATAATTTTCTAGGTTTTTTCATTCATTGCATTACCCCAAAGTCGAGGTGACGGCTTGAAGGTTGAGCCCCTATTTCATCTTAGTGTCTAGAATCAATGTATATTACCATGCTAGGTCATCTCTGAAATTTCGCGGAATTTGACATCTAACATTTTTTAATAATTACAAATTTCCCACAAAATTGGATTTACAAATTATTTTCTATATAATGATGTAAATAAGTGGTCTTAGGAAATGTCTAGGGTGTATGACTACTCGAAATTCATCCCCAGGGACCCAGCATTATCTTAGGATCCACTTTGAGGGTCAAAAAGCGACTTTTAGTCCCTCAAAAGCCCATTTTTCTAATGTATGTGGCAAAAAATGAGGAAAATTTTCAAAACAATTGAATAATTGGAAAACTTTTAAAAAATTCCAAAGTCAAAATAAGTCTACTTTTTACATGGCAGATTCATTGAAGGTCAAAGATGATGTGGCAGCCATGTGGGGCCCAATTGAGAAGATACAACCAAAGCCAAAAGTCAAAGGTAGTCAAAAGAGGCATCGTTGAGCTCATGAAATGTCACGTATGGCTAAAGTTTCAATTATTGATTTAATTCAATACATTGGAAATAATGTGCAAAGGAGTAGTGACTTATTGGGAGTAGACCCCAACTTATCCCATGGTCTACGTATGATAAAATTCACATATGCCAAAGTAAACACACAGGCCAAATTCAGTAGTTGCAATGCAGCTGTCCAAGGGAAATCATCATAGATTTGAAGGGTGATTCAACTGTGGGTTATTTTAGTTGAGTGTGAAGTATAGCTTCACTCCAAGGATAGAGTATCTCTTCCTTGAACTCCACGTGAATCCACAAGCAGCAAATTTCCAATCACTAGAGCAATAGGATGCCAGCTCAAGAGACAAATACACTACATTTTTTATGCATAATTTTGACAGATTTATAGTGGGGACAACACTAACAATTGTGTCAGAGTGTCTCCCACTCATTGGCACCCATGATCTTATGTAACAGCCAGTCAAAAGAAGAATACGCAACACTGGTTTGGCATCTTTTTTAAGTGGATTTAAAATCAATTTCGAGGGGGACATCACTACCACAAGAGGCAAGCCTTGTCCCCCACCTCCTCCACTACCAGCCAATCATATCAATCACTTATTATACACATCAAGAGGAGGATTCGTACAACACCATTGACTGATTTCATTGGATAATAGAGGTTACACTTGGCACTTGATGGATTGGCTGGCTCAGTTTTGTGGGAGGTATGTTCCCCACCAAGCCACACTTGTCTTCTCTTATTCTATGTGTGCTAGAAGCCAAGATATTCGACCAGCTAGTTAGATATATTCACAGGCCAACAGAGGTAATTCGTTACACCATTTTGAATATTTGTGACTACCACTTGGAAACTTGACTTGGTCTTTGGGATTATCTCCCTTCTCCACTTGTCACTTGCACTCACATAGGGATTGGCTCCCATAGTTCTATTTAAATGAGCCTTTGGCTCTCATTTTGTATCATGTAATAAGAGCTATTGGGCTTGAGGACACACTATTGGATTGTACACGTACTTGCAATATAATACAAAAGTCTTTGGGTTAACTTGTGATGGTGTTCTTCTCCTTGCATATGTGGTAAATTCTTGACTTTTTGTTATGCTTCTATTTATTTCTCCATGCTATTGTTTCATTCATGCTTGTTCCAAGTTATGTTAGTATGCAACTATCTCATATTAGCATAAGAGTTACTTGATTTCTTTTGGATAAGAAATTTTCTATTTGATGTCAAATATATCTATAGGAGTTCTTTCCATTGCTTTTATTTAATTTCATGTGGATTTAATATGTTGTGGTGAGATTGTGTAGAAGGATCTGTCTTTGGTCAAGCTTTTCAAGCGTGAGGGGAAGTTCTCGGAGGAACCAACCCATTCTTGAAAATATTCAAGGAGAACCCGCATGTGTTGATTTGCAAAGTCTGATCTATATTTTATTTTGTCTTGCAAAGGTTCTTTTAAGTTTCTCAAAGCTCTTATTTCTTGCATCAAAAAATCAAACTTAAAATAATTTACTTTTCAAGTATTGCACTTCATTTCGTTAATATCTGGCTATTTCAAAGAGCCAAGCTATGACTAGTCAAAGATGAGAGATTTCTCATACTCTTTGGCCTAGCCTCCTATAGATTATTTTTGTAATATTACTTTGTGATTTCTTGAGCTAACATTTGTTGTTGTAGATTTTCTCTTACTTGTTTTCTTGCAGCTACTTGCAGGTTTCATTTTCAGAAAACTACTTACAAGTTTGCACGCAGGACCTTGGGGCTCCAACTTCTAGATCATTTCCTTCCCTTGGCCGTGAGCATTAGAGGAAATTTATTGGACGAAGCTGAGTTCTTGTTAAGGGAGACCGAGTTAACTTGGGGTCTCTATTTATCTCTCTTGTCTGTGTAACTCAAAGAAGCTTTCTCTTTCTTCATCTTTCTCGAAAAATCTGCATTTTGTTGGGCTTTTGTGGGCCTCATATTGCATAAAATTTCAGCAAGGAAAGATCTATGGCTCAAGCCAACATTGTGAAGACTTTCCTTGGATTTTAGAGAAGACTTCATAGTTTTCTCCTTCTTGTAATAACTAATAAAATTCTTGGTTTTGGGAGCGTGGGTTTTACCCATTGGTATCCCTATCTCTCCACCTTTTTGGAGAGACTTTGTGGCTTGATCTTTGATCTTTGTCACTTGCATGCACATCATTTAATTGGGGAATTAACACAATCATGCATTACACTATTTTTGCATGCACCTTAATCTAATTTGCAACAAGTTTCTAATATTTTTACTTTTCATAGCAAGATCAAACTTTTGCATGCATGCACTTTTAAATTGAATCTAATTTGTCCTGAATTTTGTTCCAAGACCACTTATGCTTCACATTTAATTACATCTTATATGCAATAAGTATTTGGGCAAATTTTCTCCATAAAGTAGCATTCTACTTCATGACAAGCAAGTACATCTCGAGTTTGAAAGCTAATTTTCATTGTTTGATTAATTTACTTACATGCCCCAAGCAATCACTAAAATTTTACCTCCAGCATAAGTTGGTTGAATAGACATTTTAGGGAACCCCTACTCCTCTACTGACTCCTCACTGTGGGCTCCATATCTTTGGGCGAGGGTGAGGTCTAAGTATTAAAGAGTTGAATTGTGACCTTGCTTTAGAACTTACTAATAAAATAAACCAAGAGCATTTTTCATCGCATTTAGCTTACTTGCAGGTTCTTGAATTTTGTTTTCTTGATGGTTAAGAGTCTCACATGCAATATCATTTCATATTTTCAAGAAGCATTTCCTTTCATGCAAGTATTGTAATCTCTTTTGCAACAAGTTTAGCTTAATTTTCTTGTACTTAGACATTATCTACTTTAGCAAGCTCCATTTCATGTTTAATGTTCATCATGTTCATGGATGGTTGATGAATCTCATTTTCTTTCAAGTACTCTTATTTCATCTTGGAAGGCTAAATACATAACATTCAAGTCTTTCTATCATTTGGTTTATATTTAGATCAATAATTTTTTCCTTGTGAACAAGATAGCTTCATGTGCTTTAATTCATAAATTCATTTATCTTGAAAGCATTTATGATATCCTGTGCTAACAATCTTTTGTTTCCATTTCAAGATTGTTTTGCTTTCACTCTTGAAAGCATTACCTTTTTTACTTCTGAGAAAGTTCTTTATAAGGCATTGGTTGTATGTTTTATCATTTCATTGTCATTCCAAGTTGCTCATATTTGCTCATAAATCTTTAAAAGTAATCCAATTTCACTCTAATATTCTCCTAGAAACTCAAATCTTTAACTTAGTTTTCCTTTAAGGACCACCCCCTTAGCTGACCTAGGAGAGAGCTAAAACGGAGAGAGTGGAGATCAGTGTGACAACCCCTTCTCTGAGATCCTTTCCACCAACCACACCTTGTGGGGTTGAATGATTTTTCCATTGACTTGCAGGTAAGTGTAGGCGACAAGGAAAGCGAATCACATTTTTTGCGCCGTTGTCAAGGACAAGTCTTCTTGTACCTGGGAAATCGACTAACTTTTGGTTTTTGCATGTTCGATTTTAGAGTTAGATTCTTGTTCAAGTGGCGACTCCACTTATTTCATTTTCTGCAGGGATTTCTACTTGAAGCCTTTCTTCTTGTATACTTATAGCTAATCTTGGACAAGAGCCTCTCTCTGATATCCATTTTCTCTTTCAGGGTCAAGTGAGCATGACATCATGAATGATCTGTTCGCCCCTTGTGATTTTACTAACATTCCAGGCTATCCGAATTTTATTCCGAATGAAGCCATTGAGGCTATTGATGAGTTGCCTAGTTTTCTAGGTGACAATGCCATTACTACCGAAACTCACCTTAGGAATTTCCACCTTTGTATGAGAAAATGTTGCCATGATATTAACCATGAGGATGTTAAAATGAAACTTTTCATCTTCTCATTAGATGGTGATGCAATGGATTGGTTCATAGACTTACCTACTAACAGTTTCGATTCTCTAGAATCGTTCATTGATGCCATTGAAGAAAAATATGGAGATGAAAGAAAGATCAAAGTGAAAGCTAATGAAAATGATAAGGATCTCATCAAGGGGTTGACTCAAATGCTTAAGGATATGTAGTTCAACCAAGCTCAACTCATTAAGACCATGGAGGTAACTCACGCACAAGCAATAAAAGCCATGGAAGTCAATCATTCTAATCAGATGACCTCTATTCAAAACAGGTTGCTCTCCATGGAAGAAAAACAGGTACAACTAATCAACACCATGGAAACAAATCATGCCAAGGAAATAAGTTTTATGAAGGCTAATCAGATCACTTTTCAGAATAGGCTGGAGGAAATGGAAAGATTACAGGTACAAAAATTCCAGCTTAGGATAAATGACAAATGGGAAAAGAACAAAGAAACATATCATAAGCCCCACAATCCATTGAAGCAAGCTTCATCTTATTATGAGGTCACTTCTTCCATTGAAAAATGGTTGATTGAAGGTGACTTGGATAGCAAAGAAACTGAGGAGAAGCAGATTTATACTTATGAGATTGATCCATCACTCATGTTAGAGCAGATGCAGAATGCAGAAAGGCAGGTCAAAGAAGTCTTGGATACTTCAAATTTTCCATGTGAGCATCTTCAAGATCAGGAAGAAAGGTCTAATTTGATCACATCAACATCAAAATCATAGTCTATTAAGAAGAAAATAAAAAAGCGGAAAGGATATGGTAAATCTGATGACCATGTACAACACAGTGTTGGGATTGATCAAAGTCCTAAGATATTCAGAATTGGAAAGGGCATATCAGAAAAGCAACCCATGGATCTGCCCGAAAGTAAGCAGGTTCTCAGCATGAACTTCATTGAGGACATTTGATGCCATGGGGCATTTTTTTGTATCATATTTCTAACCTTATCCCTTGTCAATTTTGTTATAGTAGTTTTATTTCCTAAATAAATTGTTATTTATGCTCTTAGAATAAATTTTTGTTTCTGTACTTGATTTTATTTGAGGATATTTTGAATGGATATTGCTGATATATATCATTTTTCGGTGGATGCATATTCCAGGTTCTTGCACACTATCACTTCGTATCTAGCATGCATCCCCATATGGAGCCAAATATTGACCACTGGAGTGGCACCTGATGATTATATGAAGACTCCATACCCAAGAATGTATCAAAGGACACTTGTACCATCAAATATAATCAGATCAACAGAGTTTTTAAACTCTATTGCTTCTTCTCATTTTCTTTTTCAATTGTCAGATTCTACACCCTACGGGGATATTGTATAAATGTCACTAGCATGATGAATAAAGCCATGTAACAGGCCTAGAGTGTTGGGACTCTATCAGCAAGTGAGTACGCCTTGGAGTGTTTTTTTATACTTGGCTAATTATTCCTTTTTTTTAGCGGCAAATAATTTTCTAGGTTTTTTCACTCATTGCATTACACCAAAGCCGAGGTGACAGCTTGAAGGTTGAGCCCCTAATGCATCTTAGTGTCTAGAGTCAATGTGTATTACCATGCTAGGTCATCTTTGAAATTTCGCGAAATTTGACTAGGTCCAAGTAGAAATTTTTATAATTAAAAATTTCCTGCAAAACGAGATTTTTAATTATTTTCTATATAATGATGTAAATAAGTGGTCTTAGGAAATGTTTGGGGTGTATGACTACTCGAAATTCATCCCCAAAGACCCAGCATTATCATAGGATCCACTTTGAGGGTCAAAAAGCGACTTATAGTCCCTCAAAAGCCCATTTTTATAATGTAAGAGGCAAAAGTGAGAAAAAAATTCAAAAAACTTGAATAATTGGAAAATTTTTACAAATTCTCCAAAGTCAAAATAAGTCAAATTTTGACATGGCAGATTCAGTGAATGTTAAAGATGATGTGGCAGCCATGTGGGGCCCAATTGAGAAGATACAACCAAAGCCAAAAATCAAAGGTAGTCAAAAGAGACATCGTTGAGCTCATGAAATGTCACGTATGGCTAAAATTTCAGTTATTGATTTAATTCAATACATTGGAAATAAAATGCAATAATACGTTGGAAATAAAGTGCAAAGGAATAGTGAGTGATTGGGGGTAGACCCCACCTTACTCCATGGTCTACGTATGATAAAATTCACATACGCCAAAGTAAACACGCTGGCCAAATTCAGTAGTTGCAACGCAGTTGTCCAAGGGAAATCAACGCAGATTTGAAGGGTGAGTCAATTGTGGGTTATTTCAGTTGAGTGTGAAGTATAGCTCCACTCCAAGGATAGCGTATCTCTTCCTCGAACCCCATGTGAATCCACAAGTAGCAAATTGCCAATCACTACAGCTATAGGCTGCCAGCTCAAGAGACAAATACGCTACATTTTTTATGCATAATTTTAACAGATTTATAGTGGGAATAACACTAACAATTGCATCAGCGTTTGTCTCCCACTCATTGGCACCCATAATCTTATGTAACAACCAGTCAAAAGAAGAATACGCAACACTAGTTTGGCATCTTTTTTAGCTGGATTTAAAATCAATTTAGAGGGGAACAACACTGCCACATGAGGCAAGCCTTGTCCCCCACCTTCTCCACTACCAGCCAATCATATCAATCACTTATTATACATAGCAAGAGAAGGATTCGTACAACACCATTGACTGATTTCATTGGATAATAGAGGTTACACTTGGCACTTGATGGATTGATTGGCTAAATTTTGTGGGATAATTGTTCCCCACCAAGCCACACTTGTCTTCTCTTACTCTATGTGTGATAGAAGCCAAGATATTCGACCAGCTAGTTAGAGATATTCACAAGCCGACAGAGGTAATTCATTACAACAATTTGAATATTTGTGACTGCCACTTGGAAACTTGACTTGGTCTTTGGGATTACCTCCCTTCTCCACTTGTCATTTGCATTCACATAAGGATTGGCTCCCATAGTTCTATTTAAATGAGCCTTTGGCTCTCATTTTGTATCATGTAATACGAACTATTGAGCTTGAGGACACGCTGCTAGATTGTACATGTACTTGCAATATAATACAAAAGTCTTTGGGGTAACTTGTGATGGTGTTCCTCTCCTTGCATATGTGGTAAATTCTTGACTTGTTTTTATGCTTCTATTTATTTCCTCATGCTATTATTTCCTTCATGCTTGTTCCAAGTTATGTTAGTATGCAGCTATCTCATATATTTCTTTAGGATAATAAATCTTCTATTTGATGTCAAATATATCTATAAGAGTTCTTTCCATTACATTTATTTAATTTCATGTGGATTTAATATGGTGTGGTGAGATGTGTAGAAGGATCTGTCTTTGGTCAAGCTTTTCAAGCGTGAGGGGAAGTTCTCAAAGAAACCAACCCATTCTTGAAAATATTCATGGAGAACCCGCATGTGTTGGTTTCCAAAGTCTAATCTATATTTTATTTTGTCTTGCAGAGGTTCTTTTAAGTTTCTCAAAGCTCTTATTTCTTGCATCAAAAAATAAAACTTAAAATAATTTCTTTTTCAAGTATTGCACTTCATTTCGTTAATATCTGGCTATTTCAAAGAGCCAAGCTATGGATAGTCAGAGAGGAGAGCTTGCTCATACTATTTGGCCTAGCCTCTTATAGATTATTTTTGTAATATTACTTTGTGATTTCTTGAGCTAAAATTTGTTGTTGTAGATTTTCTCTAACTTGTTGTCTTGCAACTACTTGCAGGTTTCATTTTCAGAAAACTAGTTACAAGTTTGCATGCAAGACCTTGGGGCTCCAACTTCTAGATCATTTCCTTCCCTTGGCCGTAAGCATTAGAGGACATTTATTGAACGAAGCCGGGTTCTTCTTTTGGGAGACCGAGTTCACTTGGGGTCTCTATTTATCTCTCTTGGCCGTGTAACTCAAAGAGGCTTTCTCTTTCTTCTTTTTCCTCGAAAAATCTTCATTTTGTTGGGCTTTTGTGTGCCTCAAATTGCAGAAATTTTCAAGAAGGAAAGATCTATGGCTCAAGCCAACATTGTGAAGACTTTCCTTGGATTTTTGAGAAGACTTCATAGTTTTCTCCTTCTTGTAATAACTAATAAAATTCTTGGTTTTGGGAGCGTGGGTTTTACCCATTGGTATCCCTATTTCTCCACCTAAGTTGCACGAAACGGGGAAACGAAAACGAGTTTCCAAAACGGGAAGTGATACGAAACGCGACCTCCCCAAATTTTGGAAATGGGGAAACGCGATATATATATATATATATATATATATATATATAATTTAAATGTGTATTAGAATATAGGACATCTAAGAAATGTTATGCGAAATCATACAAGTTTAAAACATACATGATAAATCATAAATTCAAAGCATAAACTATTACAAATTTACAAGTTACAACACATTTACTCATGAATGATCATTGATAATAGACACAGAATGAAAATAGCAATATCGGAATATCCAAAACCAGCCTTTATTATATATCAAAATCTCAAAATCAGCCTTTATTATATATATGAGGCTGCAAGTACAACAAGTCAAAAGACTAATACTCATTATCAGAATCCTCATCAAATATAGCAGCAGAAGCATGCTCAGCAGTGGATGGTGTAGCTGAAGAAAATGTTTGGCCAATTCTTCTATGATCCTGGTCCTCAATATTCAAGGCAGCAAGAGAGAGATCCAAATCAAGATTTTCTGGATCCACATCCCACTCCTTAGAAGGACCACTGCCATATTCTGGACCCCTACGAGATGCAAGCCGAAGGTTGGAGTGCACATAAACAAGATCCTCTACCTTTTGTGAGCCCAACCTGTTGCGCTTCACAAAATGAATAAAACCATAAGGTGCTCCAATTCCTTTCTGCTGATGAAGAGCTTGCCACTTGTGAAAGGACGCAAATGGCAAGGTTTTGCAAATGTACACCATTTGCTCCATGACAAATCCACCACCTAATTGGATTCATGGTGCTTCTCTCCTCCAAAGATGATATATCTGAATAATCATCTATTCCTGCAGCAAAACTGGCAAATTCGTCATTCACCTCCCTGCGTAGATGAGCTGGAAAATTCTCATAAGGGCTTTTTTCACGCCATTAGCCACCTCTCTATCCTTATGTGGTGCCTTCCTCTTCCCATTGCTTTGAGCAATAAGTTTGTCATCATAAAATTTTGGGTTCAAGGCATGTGCTAAAGTATGCAATGGAGTGTTGAAATTGTTCCACCTGTCCACAATGACTCTCTTGATTAATTCAGCAAACTGACCATCTACAAACAAAAGCTGTGGAGACTCCTGTGAAATTACTTCCATAGTTTTCTCAACCATGGAATCCATGCCATCATATACCTCTCCTAAGAAAGGTTGGTCGATGTCAGCATTCCGAAGAAGCTCAAATGCAGGGGTTGTGAACATTAGCAAGAAATTTATCTTGCTCCACCAATCCTCATCAAGGCACAATCTACGCATCGTAGATCCCCGCTCTGAATCTGCCTCTCTCCACTTGGCCCAAAGCTGACTCACCACCATAGACACTAATGCTTGCTTTACCTCAACAAGGCGGTGCAACATTATGAAGTTTGAGGCATATCTTGTCTCAACAACTTTTAACAACTCCAATTTGGAGTACTCCAGAAATATTGCTCGAGACTAGTGGTGGTTGGTGATGAATTTAACAATTTCCCTTGCTTCCCCTGTGAGTTCCTTTATCCATGGAACTTTATTGTCGATCTCCTCTAAGATAAGATTCAGATTGTGGACAATGCAGGTTGTCCAAAAGATATGGTCATACCTCCCCTCAATAATCAAACCTGCAGCTTTGCATACCAATGCATTATCCGTGATAACTTGCACCACCCTGTTCGGATCAACTTGTTCAATAGATTTGATAATGACATCAGCAATGAATTGTGCATCTTTTACCTTTCTTGAGCAGTCTTCCCCTTTAGAAACATTGCTCCTTTTGGTGAAGTGGCAATGTTATTTATCAATGGTCTATGCCTTGTATCTGTCCATCCATCTAAGACTATGGTAACCCCAAAGCTACTCCAAGAAGAACGAATTGGTGATAACACATCCTCCACAAGGTCCTTCTCATTTTTTAGAAGTTGAGTTCTAACTTTCTCATAGTTGGGCCCCTTGTACCCTTGAGGAGCTTTGTTAATTGCCCTTATCATATCTTGCCAGTAAGGGGAGCGAACAACATTGAATGGGATACCACATGCATAGATGCACCGAGCCACTCTGGAATCAACTTTTTCTCTTCCTTGCACATTCACTAGTTTAGCAATTCTACTATCTTGAACTGTACTAGATGCCCCTCTAGATGGTGGTTGTTCTAGTTGTTGAGCACCTCTCCTCTTCCTTGCTTCAATTACAATCCTTGGCTCAATGTTTGCTGGATTTTTAGCTTGACTAAAATCATCATGCTTTCTTTTGATTCCATCAACGTGATCTTTCTCTCTTTGATATTCCCTCCTTGCCATAGGGTCTGATGTTTTCATGCAACCTGCAATCCCCTGTCCTCCTCCATGCAAAAGGTGTGCCTTCACTCTTGGGTAAGAGCCCTTGTAAGAATTATTGCAAAGAGTACACTGCCATTCCCATGAGCCACCACCTCCACATCTTTGTAGCTTCTCAACATGCCTCTAAAAAGGATAATATTCAGCCCTTGGGTTGGTCTTGGGGTTTGCACTTAAACCTTGGATGGAAGAAGCCATTTCTGCAAAAGAAATAAAAAAAACAAATCTATAAATAAAAAAACGTTTTTTATAATTTTGGTAGCATAAACCCTTGAAATATAGACAAAACAATGAGAAAAAACCAAGAAATTGAATGCTTCTTACCTAAATTAATTTTTTGTAGCTGAAGCTACCCCAAATTGCTAGAAAAAACAAGAGAAATATGGCTGTAGCTAAAGCCAAAAACCAAGAATGTCGTAGCTGGAAACTTCGCACTCCAAATCTGCTCCTCAAATCTCTTTATCTTGCTACTGAAATCTCCTTTGCTCAATGGTGAAAGCACCCAAGCTGAAACACTACTCTCCTCCTCCTTTCTCCTCTCCAAAATCACTCTTCTCCAAGTGAAACGACTTGCTCAATTCGTGTGATGAGAGAATGAGGCAAATCCCCTTTTTATAACTTTAGAAAGCCATTTAGAAGCATCCAAGACACAAATAAAACGAATAAAATAATAATACATTGCATGAATGCCAAAAAAAATAAAAAATAAAAATAAAAAAATAATGTTTTGGGAGGAAACGCAGTTGTACGGTTGGGAAACGTGTTTCCGGCGATACAGTACGGGTTTCCCATTTTCCGTTTCGTTTTTTGCCTGAAACGGGTGGGGGTTGGACGTTTCCTGCAACTTAGCTCTCCACCTTTTTAGAAAGGCTTTGTAGCTTAATCTTTGATCTTTTTCACTTGCATGCACATCATTTAATTGGAGAATTAACACAATCATGTAATACACTATTTTTGCATGCACCGTAATCTAATTTGCTACAAGTTTCTAGTCTTTTTACTTTTCTTAGCAAGACCAAACTTTTGCATGCATGCACTTTTAAATTGTAATATCCCCAACGGGAAATAAACAGTAATACACAGCAAAACCACAAGCAACTATATAGAACAAAATGCCGGAACTAGAATATGGAACAAGTACACATAAAATACCAGAACGCTAAGCCATTTTATTAATCTGAGAATACATATATATGGGTACAAAGATAATCAGAATGAGTGCACCTATCCTTGCTCTAGGCAAGTGAAGACCTTCTCAGAATGAGAAATGGCTACAACAGAGACTGCGTCCTAGCTGCTGGAGAAAACTGCCGTAGGAAGCTGCTGCTGCAATGTACTGGAACTAGGGGCTGATCCCCTCACCGAAATGAGCTGAAAATCGGAAGGCTAGCTGTACTCAACCCTCCGGACAAAACCCAGAAACCGTGAAGCAAGTGCTCCACCTCCAAAAATCCACCAAATAAACCCTCAATGAAAACGCTCGGTTTCTCTCAGAACAAACAAGCAGTGTTTTACAGAAACACGCTCGGGGAAAAGGCCGAAATCCTCCTGCAAAACCTCCGGCTGAAATGGCGACCTCCTCGAGGCTGAAAAACGCTGAAACCACTGCCAAATCACCACACAACAACGCTGCTCAACAAAGACTGCGTCCTCCCTGCTGAAACTGCGT
This sequence comes from Pinus albicaulis, assembly GCA_034641835.2. Lineage (NCBI taxonomy): Eukaryota > Viridiplantae > Streptophyta > Pinopsida > Pinales > Pinaceae > Pinus > Pinus albicaulis. The sequence continues at coordinate 1,637,633,866 of CM076578.1, read as the reverse complement.
CCTCTCTCCTGGACTGTGCAGTCACTCCAAGAGACCAAATCCTCTGCAACGTCCACCCAAAAATCCACTGCAAATCATCAACTGAAACTGAAGGAAAAACCTTGCTCGAGCAGGCACTCGAAGTCCCCCGGAGCCAAGGGTGAGATCTCCGACCAGAGACACTCAGTTCGCACTAAACAGTGCTGCAGACCGACTAAACAACCGGCGTGCTGAAGTAGACAGAAGTCTAGCTCTAACATCAACACATATCATTTACCAAGCAAATGGAGAAAACCCACCTTTTATAGTGCTAACCTCCTGGGGAAACCTTAATCTGCCCCGACCTCTCTTGACCCTCGCGTAATACTCTTGGTAGCCCGTGAGGCCTCCTCATGTGTGTGTGTGGACCCCCAAGGCCATCCCTTTAAGTCACAACGTTGCTCCTACTAGGAAGCACTTTATTTTATTAAAGTGAGTTGACCCCTCTTTCTCACTCTTATTTATTAATTAACTATAGGCGGCAAAACTATACAAAAATGAAATATTCCAATTAGCGGTGCTAATTAGGAATATTAAAGTCTCCCCCGACAGAACGTTGCTTGTCCTCAAGCAACTGAAGTGATGGATGCTGCAAAATCTTCTCATCCTCCCAAGTGGCATCCTCATATCCCAGCAAGCTCGATCCATCCTCACCAAGAACCCTCGATCTTCTCGCTCCGGCACCGCTCTCCCTAGTAGCTTCAACAGTTCCTACTTTCATACCACCCATGCCCCTCATCATCCGTGCGGTAGCTCCTCTGTGACTGTCACCTGCTGGCCCAGTGCCTTCTTCAGGCATGATACATGAAAGATGTTATGAATCTTGCTGCCTTGGGGCAGCTCCAACTCATACGCAACCTGCCCGATCCTGCGTATCACCTTGTATGGCCCATAAAAGCGGGGCTTAAGCTTCTCCGCCCCCTTTTGCTTGAGCGAAGACTGTCGGTATGGCTGTAGTCGTAGGTAGACCAAGTCCCCTACCTCGAAGTGCCTCTCCACCCGACCCTTATCAGCATACAACTTCTGCTGATTCTGTGTTGTGGCTATGTTGTCCTTGAGAGCTCGGAGGATATCTTGGCTCTCTTGGATCCATAACTTGGCTCTCGGAGCCCTGCTAACACCAAACATCATGTCCACGAAAGATAAGGAATGATATCCATACAAGGCATAGAAAGGTGACATACCAATAGACATATGATGCGTCGTGTTGTAGCAATACTCGCTCAGATGCAGCCACTTCAGCCATGCCCTCTGCTGTCCACTGACGTAGTTACGCAAGTAGCCCTCCAGCCACTTGTTAACTATCTCTGTCTGCCCGCCCGTCTGGGGGTGATAACTAGTGCTCGGTGTCAACTCGGTCCCCACTAGTCGGAAGAGCTCCTGCCAGAATCCGCCCATGAAACGGCTGTCCCCGTCACTGACAATGGTCTTGGGTAGACCATGTAATCTGAAAATCTCCCTGAAGAACAGCTCAGCCACCTATGCTGTTGTGTGATGTGCGGATATGGCAAAAAAATGGGCATACTTCGTCAGCCGGTCAACAACGACAAAGATGCAGTCCTTGCCCTGCACCATGGGCAACCCTGTGATGAAGTCCATCGATATGCTCTCCCATTTCCCCTCCGGAATGGGAAGAGGCTGCAACAACCCTGCAGGATGGCTCATCTCTCCCTTGTTTCGCTGGCAAACATCGCACTCCCTGACATGCTGGAGTACATCCTCCTTGAGGCCCTTCCATGAGAACCTCTCCCGAAAGCCCCGGTAGGTCTTGGTGAACCCCTGATGGCCCGCCAATGGAGAATCGTGTGAAGCCTGGAATATCTTCTTCTTGAGCTGAGATCCCTCAGTCAAGAAGATCCTGGCCCTGTAATAGATGATCTCATCGACCACCCTGTACCTGTCATTTGCTACCTGCCCATCCAGGACCTTGCATGCAAACCTGTCCTTGGAGTACTCAACCAGCAGTCGAGCCCTCCAATCAGCGTCCAAGCTCATAAGTGATAATGTGGCCGGTCTACGAGAAAGGGCATCAGCTACCATGTTATTCTTGCCTTTGACATACTCTATGTCAAAGTCATAGGCTTGGATCTTGTTGATCCACTTCTGCTGCCTCTCCTGCAACTGCTTCTGCTCCAGAAAGTACCTCAGGCTGTTATGATCTGTCCTCACCCTGAATTTGCTACCCACTAGGTACTGCCGGTATTTGGCCAATGCATGCATGATGGCCAACATCTCCTTGTCGTATATGGGATACAACCTCTCGTGTGGAAGGAGCTTCCGGCTCTCAAAAGCAATCGAGTGACCGCCCTGCATCAAAACTGCACCAATCCCCTCTCCTGATGCATCGCACTCTAGGACAAAGGGCTATGTAAAATCTGGCAACGCCAACACAGGACAACTGTTTATCACCTCCTTGAGCTTGTCAAAATCTCGCTGTGCTGTGTCCGACCAACTGAATGCCCCCTTTCTCGTCAAATCTGTGAGGGGTGCAGCAAGCTGAGAGAAGCCCTTGACGAACTTCCTGTAGTATGTGCAAATGCCAATAAATCCCCGAAGCTCCGTCACATTCCGCGGCTCTGGCCAATCCCTGATGGCCCTGATCTTCTCCTCATGGACTCTCACCCCGTCCACTCCTATAATGTGCCCCAGATACAGCATCTCTGTCAACCCGAACTCACACTTGGAGAGCTTGGCATAGAACTGCTGCTCCTCCAAGATGTGCAAAACTGTCTCAATATGCTGGAGATGCTCCTCCCAAGTCCTGCTGTATATAAGTATGTCATCAAAATAGACCAGCACAAACTTCCTCAGATGACCCCTGAAAATGTGGTTCATGCATGACTGGAAGGTAGCAGGTGCATTGGTCAGCCCGAATGGCATGACCAGAAACTCAAAGTGCCCATAGTGACACCTGAAAGCGGTCTTGGGAATGTCCTGTTCCCTCACGCGTATCTGATGGTACCCGGATCTCAAGTCAATCTTCGAGAAGAACCGTGTTCCTCTCAAATCATCCATCAGCGCATCGATCCTGGGGATGGGGTACTTGTTCTTCAGGGTCTTCTTATTCAGAGCCCTGTAGTCAATGCACATGCGCAATGTGCCGTCCTTCTTCTTCACCACCACTACAGAAGAAGCGAAAGGACTCGTGCTGGGCCGAATGTGACCAAGGGCCAGCAACTCCTGGATAGCCCGCTCTATCTCGTCCCGATAGGCCTTGGGATGCCTATACGGTGTGGTAATCACGGCCTGTATCCCCTGCTCAAGCTCGATCGTATGCTCAAACCCCCGATCCGGTGGCTGCCCTGGTGGAATATCCTCGAAAACCACTGCATACCTGTCGAGAATAGACTGTAGCTCAGGATGCACTGCCTGCCCTGTATCCACTGCCTCTGAAGCCCGCAACTCTACCGCCCACTCTATGTCTCCCTTGCGGAAGGTCGCCTCCATCCTGTGTGCCGACACCGTCTGAGGTGGGTATGTGTGTTGTCCCCGTATCTTCTCATGCCTCCCCGTCTTGGGATCATCCCACTCCATCTCTAGGGCCTTCCAATCTGTCGTGACTTTCCCCAGAGTAATAAGCCACTGAACACCCAATATCAGTTTGGTGTCCGGAATGTCCACCACAAAGAAGTGATCTGTCAATGTATAAGTGCCCATCGTCACTGATAGCTCCGGAACATAACGAGCACATGCCATGGTCTGATCTCCTGGGACCAAGACGGAAAACCCATCAAAGCCCTCTGTCTGTATGCCTCTCCGCTCAACCATCTGGGCATCAATAAAGTTGTGGGTGGCCCCACTATCAACTAAGACTGAAACCCGCTGCCCGCGCACTGTCCCTCGTACGCGCAGTGTCAAGTACTTGGGAACTCCCTGCAATGCGGCTAGAGCTCCCCCAGTGGGTGCAAACGATGCCCCACCTGCTGCGGGTGGTGGAGGTGGTAAAGTACTCTGCGCTGCATAACAATCTCCTGCCTCCACGTCATCCCCCTCATCCTCTTCCCCATTGCTCTCGGAGAAGACCTCAATGAAGTGTGCTTTCCCTGCAGCACACCTATGTCCCGGTGCCCATGGCTCCTGGCAAGTGAAGCACAATCGCTTCCTCCTCAGCTCTCTCCTAGCCTCGTCATCAAACTGCCCTCGTCCAAGATTCGCCTTGGGAGGCGGAACCCTCGTGTCCTTCCCCTTAGGCTGGAAGGCCTGTCTCTGGGGATAAGGTGTCCGAGTCCTGGGTAAGACATCCTGTAAGTCCCGAGTCCTGCTGATGGCATCCTGAAGGGTAGCTGGTCTGGTCGACCGGACTAGTCCACGAAGTGGCTCTGACAATCCCTCCACAAACATGTAAACCATCCGAGCCGCAGACAAATCAGGTACCATCACCGAAATCCTCAAGAAGTCTGAAATGTATGTCTCTGCACTCCCAGTCTGTTTGAGCTTTGTCAGCTCAACAAAGTGCTGCTCCGGATCCCTCCTGTCAAAGTGCTCTACCACCCTCCGGGTAAACTCGGCATATGTCGTCACTGCAGAATGTCCGAGTGTCGCCATCCCATGGAACCACCAGTCCTGGGCCTCACCGTCCAGATGTAATGTTGCCACCTTAATGGCCTTTGACTGCGACATCGGGTTAAGCTGGAAATAGATGTCCAGCTTCTCCACCCAAGACTTTGCCGAACTGTTTGATGAGCCATCAAACGTGGGCAAATGAAATCTACTAGCTGCGCGGTGGTCATCACGGTGGTGCATGTGCCCTCGGTGATGATCACGAGGTCTAATGTCATGCTGGACCTGGATATAGTCTCTGAAGGTGATAGAATCCATGAATGTCGGTCCGTAAGCCTGGTACTCTGTAAAAAGGTCACCCATCCGACCCGGATCTATCTCTCGCTGTACTGCTGTCCCTGCGTCCTCTGCCAGGAAGGTAGGCATGGTGGATCGCGTGGGTGCTGGAATATCCCTCTGTGCACCCCTCTGTACTCCTGCCCCTGCGTCCTCTGGCAAGAATGTGGGCATAGTGGATCGCGTGAGTGCATGAGATGCCACAATGGGGATAGCATCATGCACTGGCACGTGGTGAGACATACCCGATCCCTCACCTATCTGGAAAACCCTGGGAGGTTCCCTCTGTCTGATCTCTATGGCCGTGAGTCTCTGTGTCATCTCCTGCATGTGATGGAGGAGCGTATCCCATCTCCTCGAACCCTCATCGTCTGCCATCGGGTTCCACTGCTCTGTGTCCCTTGCAGGCTGCTCCTGCTCTGAATCTGTCTCAGGTGGCTCCCGATCAGAATCCCTCTCTCCGAAGGGAAACTCCCACCTACTCTCAACGTCTCTGTGTCTCCTCTAATCAAAGTAGGGATTATCCCCGGGCGTCATAGACTGCTAGCACCACAGGCTGAGCCAGAACTATGCTTTGATACCACTGTAATATCCCCAACGGGAAATAAACAGTAATACACAGCAAAACCACAAGCAACTATATAGAACAAAATGTCGGAACTAGAATATGGAACAAGTACACATAAAATACCAGAACGCTAAGCCATTTTATTAATTTGAGAATACATATATATGGGTACAAAGATAATCAGAATGAGTGCACCTATCCTTGCTCTAGGCAAGTGAAGACCCTCTCAGAATGAGAAATGGCTACAACAGAGACTGCGTCCTAGCTGCTGGAGAAAACTACCGTAGGAAGCTGCTGCTGCAATGTACTGGAACTAGGGGCTGATCCCCTCACCGAAATGAGCTGAAAATCGGAAGGCTAGCTGTACTCAACCCTCCGGACAAAACCCAGAAACCGTGAAGCAAGTGCTCCACCTCCAAAAATCCACCAAATAAACCCTCCTCAATGAAAACGCTGTCTCTCCCAGGAACAGCGCAGAAGCTCAAGAAACACGCTGGGAAAAGGGCCTAAATCCTCCTGCAAAACCTCCGGCTGAAACAACAATCTCCTCAAGGCTGAAAAACGCTGGAACCACCACCAAATCACCACACAACAGCGCCGCACAACAATGACTGCGTCTTCCCTGCTGAAACTGCGTCCTCTCTCCTGGACTGCGCAGTCACTCCAAGGGGCCAGCTCCTCTGCAACGTCCACCCAAAATCCACTGCAAATCACCTACAGAAACTAAAGGAAATACCTTGCTCGAGCAGGCACTCGAAGTCCCCCGGAGCCAAGGGCGAGATCTCCGACCGGAGACACTCAGTTCGCACTAAACAGTGCTGCAGACCGACTAAACACCCGGCGTGCTGAAGTAGACAAAAGTCTAGCTCTCAATATCATCAACATATCAATAATGCCAAATGGAGTGAAAACCCCACCTTTTATAGTGCTAACTCCCTCAAAAACCCTAACTGCGTCCTTGACCTCCTCCTTGACCTGCGCAATTACCTTAGGAGCCTACGTGAGGCCTCCCCTCATGTGTGTGTGGACCCCCAAGGCCATCCCCTTTAAGTCACAACGTTCATCAACTAGGAAGCACTTTATTTTATTAAAGTGAGTTGACCCCCTATTTCTCACTTTATTTATTAATTTAACTAAAGGCGGCAAAACTATACAAAAATGAAATATTCCAATTAGCAGTGCTAATTAGGAATATTACATAAATTGAATCTAATTTGTCCTAAATTTTGTTCCAAGACCACTTATGCTTCACATTTAATTACATCTTACATGCATTAAGTATTTGGGCTTTCTCCATAAGTAGCATTCTACTTCATGAAAAGCAAGTACATCTCGAGTTTGAAAGTTAATTTTCATTATTTGATTAATTTACTTACATGCCCCAAGCAATCACTAAAATTTTACCTCCAGCATAAGTTGGTTGAATAGACATTCTAGGGACCCTCTACTCCTCTACTGACTCCTCACTATGGGATCCATATCTTTGGGCGAGGGTGAAATCTGAGGATTAAAGAGTTGAATTGTAACATCGCTTTAGAACTAATTAATAAAATAAACTAAGAGCATTTTTCATCACATTTACCTTACTTGCAGGTTCTTGAATTTTTCTTTCTTGATGGCTTAGATATCATTTCACATTTTCAAGAAGCATTTCCTTTCATGAAAGTACTGTAATCTCTTTTGCAACAAGTTTAGCTTAATTTTCTTGTACTTGGACATCATCTACTTTAGCAAGCTCCATTTCATGTTTAATGTTCATCATGTTCATGGATGGTTGATGAATCTCATTTCCTTTCAAGTACTCTTATTTCATGTTGCAAGGCTAAATGCATAACTTTCAAGTCTTTCTATCATCTGGCTTATATTTAGATCACTAATTGTTTCCTTGTGAACAAGATAGTTTCATGTGCTTTGATTCATAAATTCATTTATCTTGAAAGCATTTCTGATATTCTGTGCTAACAATCTTTTGTTTCCATTTCAGAATTGTTTTGTTTTCACTCTTGGAAGCATTACCTTTTTTACTTTTCAGCAAGTTCTTTATAAGGCACTGGTTGTATGGTATTATCATTGTCATTTTCATTCCAAGTTGCTCATATTTTCTCATAAATCTTTAAAAGTAATCCAATTCCACTATAATATTCTCCTAGAAACTCAAATCTTTAACTTAGTTTTCCTTTAGGGACCACCCCCCTTAGTTGACCTAGGAGAGAGCTAAAACGGAGAGAGTCGGGATCAGTGTGACAACCCCTTCTCTGAGATCCTTGCCACCAACCACACCTTGTGATGTTGAAGGCTTTTTCCCCCGACTTGTAGGCGGCAAGGAAAGTTAACACAAGACACATTCAATATTTAGATCATAGTGTTGGAGTTATGTTGGCTAATCATGACTTGTATTTTAACCCATTAAGGGGCACTCTTGTTTTCCTAGTGGGTTACATTCATACACTTTGTGTGGTTAGCTTGTGACCACATTTGGTATTAGTTAGAACTTAGGGTCTACAAACATGACCCTAACACGTAACATGTGACCCTAACAATATTAGAACACATCAACCATATTCTTTAAACTCACTGTGGAGTAAGGACATGTGTACAATAATAAAAGCACACTAGAACACCATGGAAGCATTCACAATTTTCCCTAGGGTAACCTATGACAACAAATCTCCAACCACAAATCAAGAACTATGCCTTGCTCTTATTATTCTCAACATAACAACGCAAATAAAACTAATCAATATGGAGTGTGTTACAACGGAAATTCTCTTCTAAAAGATAAATTCCCAACCCTAATACGAGATACTAAGGGAAACTACTAGGCAAGCTACCCGTTGTCAACTCAGTGGCCTTGCCCCCACTCTTTAGACTAAAGAGAACGTTTCCTAGCCAAAGGTGATAACCCTGTTAGTCAAACAAGTTAGATCATTGTGTAACAATTGGTATTTCTTAGCTTGGTTTGAGAAAAAAATGTCACGAGTGATATGTAACTCAAGTTCAAGGTTTGTGAACAAACCTTTAATGTGTAAGCTATTTATAATTAGAAAAAAAACACTTAGATGCAAACATAAAAATGATATGTGAAATGTAATACATGGTGGTACTATGTTGGAAGAAACTTTAAACAATTGGGACAAAGAAGGAACTTGTGTTCACATTGACCATACATGAAACCAACAACTTAACATGAACTTGGATACTCGAGATCTGATTTATAGTGGAAAGAAAATCCTCGGCAAGGATATCAATTTCACCATTATTATTAGTATCATAATAGGAACCTCTTCAAAATAAAAACCACTGGTATCCCATTTATGTCTTTTAATATGCAAAATGTTTTTGAAACCAAGGTCATCACCTTCCTCATGAAATAAAGGAAATGTGAAAATTTCTGAATCTAACCCAGAAACCCTACTACAGTAAATCTGATTTACTTCTCCTACTTGTTTTCTTTTAATTAACAAGTTATTTTCTGAATAATTCAAGAAAACATCAAAGTAAATACATTGCAGCCTACACAATTATATAGATCAAGTGCTGAAAAATAAGTAAAGCACACAGACAAAGGACACATTTTTCAGAAAAATGTCCCCGAAAAAACCCAATGCGGGAAAACCAGTGCAACAGTTCTGAGGGTTTATATTATTAAGCAACAGTATTCTGAGTACATCTAGGGTGCCATAATCCGGCTCACCCAACAGAGAAAACCTCGGCAAATAGAGATAAATTGTGAGTTTTACCTCACTCTGCAAGTCTCGGCTAATCCGGATCAGACACTAGTGAAGCCCCAGTTGCCTCTATGCAGTCTCTACGCTGCCACTGCGTAAGTCTGCGTGGGTCTGGCTAAGGGACTGCATCACCCTTCCTCTGCGCTGATTTGCCTCTCCAGAAATCGAGTTTCAACCATGCCGGCTTAGAAACCCCGATCTCTAGCTGATTCTGGACTGTCCCTCGGAGGCTCTACGTGGGCCTGCGTCACCTCCCCTGGTGGTTGCGCTGCCTCCTTTGCGTCTTTGTTGCCCTTGCTCTGCAATGTTCTCTTAGTCCTCCAACCAATTACTGCATCTGCCCCTCACTGCTTCTCTAAATCACTAAGATCTGATCTTTGTCTAAGCACTGCTCCATCAGAAGAATTCGATCTCTTAGACTTACTGTGTGTCTTCTTGTAATATTCCAAATTAGCAGTCAGCTAATTGGAATATTAATTTTGATTAATTTTCCTTTTTCTAATGTTTAGAAGAAATAAAGTGGGTAAGAGGACCCACAAATAAACTATGCAGCTAACTTACTTTCCTAAAGTCACTAGAGGCAAATATTTAGGCTGTAGTGGGGTCCATGTGACCAGCCACTCGAATGAGTTAGCGTCTTAGTGGTAGTGTGGGAGAGGCAGTGCAATGGGCAGTGTAGAGATAGGCCGAAGGAGAGGCAGCGCAGTCCATGTGGGCCCAGGGGAATGTTGGAGGCTAAACTTGGACAAAAGAGGATGAGAGTAGCTCATTCCTCATTCATTCATCACCTATTGTCTGTCTAACTGACTGTAGCACGCTTGAGCTGTTCAGCCGAGTCTACAAGTGTTGTTTAGCACAGAGATTTCCCAACAGAGATCTCAACCTCTACCTTGGGGGACTTCGAGTGCCCGCTCAGGAGATGAGTTCCATATGTTTTTAAGAGTTTTGCAGTGACACATTCCAAGCATAAGCAGCCCCTTCAGGACAACGCAGAGACCACACTGACTGTGTGGGGAGTACGCAGTCTAGTTGAAGAGAGGTATTGGGAAGTTGGGAGGAAGAGAAAATTTCAGTTGGAGGATTGGAGGGGAGGTTAGCCACCTCCTACCAAGGATTTGGAGCAAGATTTCAGAGGTACTTTCCAGCATTTCAACGAGAGAACCGATTCACCCAACACAGCAGCGTGCCAAGCCCAAAGGGGCCATTTTCTGTGGTCAGGATTTCTAGAAACCCTTCGCGGGTTTTTGTGGGTCTTGTGAGTAGAGCCCGGGGTTTTAATCCCAGAATTTTCTGAGCACAGGAGTAGGCCAAACACGTAGTTCATTTCCAGCCAACAACAGTAGTTCCAGCTCTGGCAGCGCAGAGGAGCCACGCATAGCAACAAATCAACAGTGTTTTTGTCCAGGTTTGAGCAGTATCTCAGCCTATCTTATGCAGGCCCAGGTGCTATCTTTCTTATCACCTCATTGTACTCTTTCCCACAGAAAAATTAATAAAATGGCTCAGATGTTTTTGGCTCCATTCAGGGTGTTTTAATAGCATTTATTGTTTTTTTGTAGCTTTTCGTCTCGTGTGCTTTGTATTACTGTTTGTTCCCAATTTGGGATATTACAGTGGTATCAGAGCTCATAGACTTGGCTCAACCTGTGGAGCATGCAGTCTATGACACCAAAAGACAGACAGAACGTGACTTACTGGAGGTAGAGATATAGGAGCAGAGAAAGGAGGCTAGAAATCACTCCAGACCAGGTTGATAACATTCTGGAGGTTTTAGAGAGAGATATGGCGCACAAAGATGATGGAAGGAATGAGGAGAAGGAATTTGCTCACCTTCTTTTGAAATCAGTGCAAGACCTCTCCAAGAGAATTGAGGAGATGGGCCAGAGGATTAGCAATGTCAGTAAGGGAAAGGGAGTTCAAGGGGAATTCCAAATCGGAGAAGGATCCGACACTTCCCATCACACACCCGAGCCTAACACTACACAGCAGGTGGTGCCACGCACTCCACCACATTCCACCATGCCCATGTTCCTGGCTTTGGGAGCAGGAGCAGGAGGGCCACAAGAGCTGAAGGTGGCTCACTATGGAGAGTACTTTGCAGAGTATCAGTCATACAAGCCGGAGTTCGGAGGTGCCCTCACCTTAAATGAGTTTTGTCAGCTGAAAAAAAAACAGCAAACCCAGAGGCCAGACCAGAGGAGGAGGGTACATGGAGGGAAATGACCTGCAGCTTACTGTGGGCAGGCTTTCCCTGCCTCCTTTCGATGGGTCATCAAAATGTTTAGCCAAAGCTTGGGTGGAGAAGCTGGACATTTATTTCTAGCTTAATAAGATAGCGAAGGTAGAGGCCATCAAGGTGGTTGTGTTGCATCTAGAGGGAGAAGCCCATGACTGGTGGCTCCATGGTATGACTACACTGGGTCACTCAAGGGTGACAACGTATGATGATTTCACCCAAAGAGTGCTAGAAAGGTTTGACCGGAAGGATCCGAAGGAGCATTTTGCTGACCTAGCCAAGCTCAAACAAACAGGGAACCGGGAGACATACATTTCTAAGTTCTTGAGACTCTCAGTGATGGTTCCAGACCTGTCCATGCCTAGGATGATCTACATGTTCATTGAAGGTCTAGCAGAACCTTTTCGTGGGCTAGTGAGGTCTACTCGGCCCACTATGCTGCAAGACGTAGTAGGGAGAACCAGAGACTTGCAGGATACTTTGTCGAGAATGAGGTCCCCCATGCCCAATAGACCATCGTTTCAACAGAAAGGAAGGGACGTGAGAGCCCCACCCCCAAGAGGGAACCCGGGCCAAGGGCCTTCGGATGATGATACCCGAAGGAATTTGAGACTGAGGAAGCTCTACTTCACCTGTCAGGAGCCATGGGCACCGGGTCACAGATGTGTCGGAGGGAAGGCACATTACATTGAGGTCTTCTTCGATAGTGAGCAAGAGGAGGAAACATATTTTGAGATGGGAAGAGATGCCTGCACCAGAGCACCAGGAGAGGATCCTCCACCACCACCTCCTCTACCAGCAAGGGGATAAGTTGTTGAGATTTTGGGGTAGCATAGGGTGTGCTATAGCTCTGAAACTTTGTGGAGGGGCTAGAATACATGATATCTCGACGACCCAGAAAGCGGAGAAATTCCATTTGGTGTAAAGGTTATTCAAATAATTAAATTTTTTAATGAGTACCCCAAGTCTAACTTAGGAAAATTAAAAAATTAAAGTAACTTAATTTACACATGTGATGAGAGCTTTCTAAGTGACATAGATCAAGCATTATTTTAATCTTAGCCGTCGATTAGAGATTAGCTCACGACCGTTGATGTGTCAATGAGAAAAGTATAAAGGAAGGGCTTGGGGTCAGTTGGAAAACACACAAAGTCTAAGAGATCGAATTCTTCTGACGGAGCAGTGCTCGAATGAAGATCAAATCTGCATGACTCGGAGTTGCAGTGAAGGGCAAATGCACTAATTGGCCAGGAGGGCCAAGAGTACAGCTCAGAGCAAGGGCAACAGAGACGCAGTGGAGGCAGCGCAGCCATCAGAGGGTGTGATGCAGACCCTTAGGAGGGTGACGTAGGCCCACGCAAGGGCAGCACAATGTCTCCAAGTAGAAGTCCGAAATTCTGCCAGAAGCAAGGGTTTCTGAGCCAGCAGGGTTGAAACCAAGATCCGGGAGAAGCAGATCCACGCAGAGCTAGGGTGACGCAGTCCCTTAGCCAAGGTTACGCAGGCTGATGCAGTAGCTGCGTAGAAGTTGCGTAGAGCCAGCTGGAGTTTCACCAATTACTCATTCGGATCAGTCGGGACTTGCGAGAGTGAGGTATATCTCACATTTTCTCTGTTTGCCGAGGTTTTCTCTGTTGGGTGAGCCAAGTTTATGGCACCCTAGATGTACTCAGAAACTGCTACTTAATAATAATAAACCCTCATATCTGTTGCACCGGTTTTCCTGCATTGGATTTTTCTGCAGACATTTGTTCAAAAAAACTATGTCATTTGTCATATGTGCGTGATGTTCAGTAAATGATCTGTATTTCTATAGGCTGATATTTGTATTTACTTCGAAGTTTTTCTGAATATTCAGTTAAATAACTTGTGTAATAAATCAAGTAGGAGAAGTAAATCGATAGTTAGCAATAGGATTTCTGTAATAAGGATTCAGAAATTTTCACATGGTATCAGAGCATTGCAAATCACGCTGAACCATGAGCAAAGAGGCTGAAGATATTTGCTGCAGGAAGGGCAACTGAAGCAACACTGATCCGAAGGAAGACAACACAACACCAGAGGGACAACAGACCTTGCAAGGGTGACGCAGAGTCAATCTGCTCACGTAGAGGCTAACGCAGCTCCAAAGAGGTGACGCAGAGCCAGTCTGCTCATGCAGAGGCTGACGCAACACCAGGAGAGGGATGCTAAGCCAGTCTGCTCACGCAGAGGCTGACGCAACACCAAGAGGGTGACACTGTCCGAGTTGGTGAGTTGCTGTGTAATTAGTCAGGGCCGGAAGTGCAATTTCTGATCTTCAAAAGTTGTTGGTGTGGCATAGGTTTTGTCGGTGTAGAACAGTGCCTAGCAAAAGTGACAAAAGCGGGAGGAGGGTGATCATAGAGGACTGATTCAGGAGACAACAGTCGCTCAGCAAATTTATGCCAAAGAAATCTGAGATTCGATGAGGAGGGTGATCGTAGAGGACTGATTCAGGAGATTTGGCGGAGGATTTCAAGGAGAGAAATCAATTTTCAGAGGAAGCAACTACTCTAGAGGGTTTCTATTGCTAAGAAATCCAGCTCCTGTCTTTTGTTGAGTGTAGCACCAGTAGAAGGGAGAGGAGTACCCGCTTTGACAGATTTTGAGCTAGATGGCCCCGTACGGATTGCGTGATCAGGATAGGTTGGACGGTGTGTCCAACTTTGCAATTTGGAAGGCTAGAATCCTGTTAGTCCTGGAGGAGTACGACATCAGAGACCACGCGGAAAATGTCTTAGTTGTGCCGACCGATGCAGACGCTGTGAAGAAGTTTAACGAGAATCAGGCGCGTACAAAGCGCTTGATCATGGATGGGGTGAACGTGGTCCCACACATTGCTAAAAAGAGGACAACACATGAGACGTGGACACCTCGACCATGCTGTATCAAGGCAGCTTCGTCCAAAGGAAGATGCTTCTAGAGAACTAGATGAGGATGTTCAGTTGATTTCCATGGGGGAAACTCCGGATGAAGGGCTCTTGTTGAGGATTGCCTTGAATGCAGTCACTGATGAGTGGGAGACCTTTGTCCAAAGAATTTTGGGGAGAGCACAACTCCATAATTGGGGTGACATGCGGGCTATCCTTCGACAAGAGGAGATCTGGCAGATGACCAAGAGGGAATTTAGCAGCAGAAGTAGCAAAGTGAAGAAGAAGGAGGAGGAGGATGCGACCCTTGAATCAAAGGGACAACAACAGCAAGCAAAGAAGAAGAAGGACCTCTCAAAGGTTCAGTGCTTCAAATGTGGCGAACTTGGACACTTCGCCAACACTTGTCCTAAGAGGAAAGACAAGGAATCTTCAAATTCCAAGTGGTAGTGAGGATGATGTGGCCATGAGTGCTCATGTGCCTCGAGAGAAGAGGTGGGGCAATACAGATCTGTAGAGCAGCTACAGATGGTGGAGGTAGGATCCTTGAGGTGCCTAGACTCTTGGATCACATACGAGCTACGGGAGCCTTAAGACAGTAGCAGGATGACTAGAGCAGTGGGTTCAAAAAATCATGATGAAGCAAAGGCAGAGATGGGACGCTGTAGATTGGAGCAACGCAGTGCAATGCCAGCAGCAGCGTAGAAGCAACAGCGCAGAGGTTGATGGGACTTCAGCAGCGCGTAGGGGCAGTGCTTACGCAATGCAGAGCAGCAACAGTGCAATGGCTCTAGAGAGACAGCGTAGCGCAGCAACAAAGGGAGCTTCAATGATGAGATGCAACCCGACTGACTTGTCTATTAGTGATTGGGCAGAGGTCCTTCAGTTGTTTACTTCTCAGCAACTGAGTTGCAGTGAAATAGTTGGCAACATGATGGAACAATTTGAGAGGGAGCTACAGTACAGATGTTGCAGTGCCAGTGACAGAGACATGGGCAGCAATGCAAAGAGCAGCAGCGCAGTGGATGAAGGGCAGTAGGCCAAGCATCAGCGCGAAGACTGATGCCAGAATCAAGGCAATGCTTCTGTGTGGAAGTATTGCTAGAGCACACTCCTCGCTAGAAGGGAGTGTTGAGATTTGGGGTAGCATCGGGTGTGCTCTAGCTCCAAAACTTTGTGAAGGGGATGGAACACATGAGATCTCCAAGACCCAAAAGAGTTTGGAGAAATTCCATGTGGTGTAAAAGCTATTCAAATAATTAAATTTTTTAATAAGGACACTAAGTCTAACTTAGGAAAATTAAAAAATTAAAGTGAATCAGTTTACACGTGTGATGAGAACTTTCTAAGTGACATGGATCAAGCATTCTTTTAATCTTAGTCGTTGATTAGAGATTAGATCGTGGTCGTTGATGTGTCAATGAGAAAATTATAAAGGAAAGGTTTGGGGTCAGTTGGAAAACACACAGAGTCTAAGAGATCGAATTCTTCTGATGGAGCAGTGCTTGGACGAAGATCGGATCTGAGTGACTCATAGTTGCAGTGAGGGGCAGATGCAGTGATTGGCCAGGGGGGCCAAGAGTACAGCGCAGAGCAAGGGCAGCAGAGACGCAATGGAGGCAGTGCAACCATCAGAGGGTGTGACGCAGTCCCTCAGGAGGGTGATGCAGGCCCATGTAGGGTCAGCGCAGTGTCTCCAAATCACTTCTTTGTGGTCAATATTCCGGACACCAACTTAGTGTTGGGAGTCCAATGGCTCATTAACCTTGGGAAGGTAACCACTGATTGGAAAACACTGAAGATGGAGTTTGTGGACAAGAAGAGTGCGAAGCCGGTGATGCTCAATGGCATGCACACATACACTCCATAGACAGTTTCTGCGCATAGGATGGAGGCAAATTTCCGGAAGCGAGACATAGAGTGGGCCATCGAGTTGAGGATTCCGGATACAGGTGTCTCAGGCTAGCCTACACACCAAAATGTGCAGATTCTCCTAGACCATTACTCTATGATTTTTGGAGACATCCCACCGGGGTAGCCACCGGATCGGGGGTTTGAGCACACTATTGAACTGGAGTCCAGCATTCAGGCTGTGATCACCACCCCCTACAGGCATCCCAAGGCCTATAGGGACAATATTGAGAGAGCTATCAATGAGCTCTTAGCATTGGGGCACATTAGGGCGAGCACGAGTCCATTTGCTTCTTCAATGGTTTTGGTGAAGAAGGATGGCACACTGCGGATGTGCATGACTGCAGGGCCCTGAATAAGAAGACCATGAAGAACCACTACCCTATTCCCAGGATCGATGACTTTATGGACAAGCAGAGAAGATTTTGACGACCAACTCCCAGTTACAAGAGAAGATTTTGCATGTAGTGCATGATTCTCCACTTTCAGGGCAAAAAGGGTTCACCAAGACCTACAGGGCCATTATAGAGAGGTTCTCCTGGAAGGACCTCAAGGAAGATGTACTCTGGCATGTCAGAGAGTGCGTAATCTGCCAAAAGAACAAGGTGGAGCTGAACCATCTAGTGGGGTTGTTGCAGCAGCTTCCCATTCAAGAGGGGAAATGGGAAATCATAACCAGGACTCCTCCCATCAGTGAAAGTCTGTGAAGAGCAGGGGACATTGACTGAGGTGATAGTGGGTCCTTGTACCATCGTTGCCAATTGGTCTAGTAATTATGAAAATTTCAAATCTTTAATTCGATAGCAACCACTGATTTATCTTTTCTACTTATTTTCCACAATAATTTATTTACAAAAGCCCTTCAATAAACATCAAAATAAATTCTATTGCAGTTATCACATAATTTCATAGAGAAAAGAACAGTGAAATATAAGCACAAGAATCAATCACATCAACACACTTATTTTTGGACAATTGTCCCCGGAAAAACCCAATGTGGGAAAAACGGAGTAGCAGATGAGGGTTTATTTATTAATCTTCAACAACAATCTCTTTACAAGGAATGACTAGCAGAATAACAAAGAAACTTTCATGAAAACACCTGAGATGATTTTCTCCCAATCTCCGGAGAAATTTTGACACCCAAGAGGCTCTCTGGCCTCCACTGCGTCACCTCTGCGTGATCCTCTATGTAGGGATTGCGACCTCAACTGTAATGCCTCTCTGCATTGTCCTTTTGCGTTGCCCCTCTACTGCTCTGCGTCCTTCTTCACCCTGCAACTCTTCCTCTGAAATTGAATTCTAAATTCTGAAGAATAGACTTTCCTCAGGTTACTGAGTATTTGCCCGACTTATCTTCAACTGACCCACAAGTCTTGATTTATACATTTCATGTTGATAAATCAATGACCATGATCTAATATTTAATCAACGACTAAGTTTAAAACAGACTTGATCCTCGTCCCTTAGAAGCTTCTAACCCACATTTAAGTTAATTCACTTTAATTATTTAATTCCCTAAGTTTTAACTTAGGCTTCATTA
The DNA here is from genome assembly GCA_034641835.2 of Pinus albicaulis. Lineage (NCBI taxonomy): Eukaryota > Viridiplantae > Streptophyta > Pinopsida > Pinales > Pinaceae > Pinus > Pinus albicaulis. The sequence goes on along the minus strand of CM076578.1, from coordinate 1,637,616,135 downwards.
AAAATAATTATTTATTTGAATAACTTTCATTCTGGGTGGAATTTTCCAAACGATTTATGGGGCTTGGAGATCTCATGTGTTCTAGCCCCTTCACAAGATTTCAAAGCTAGAGCACATCCGATGCTACCCAAAAATCAACATTCCCTCTTAGCGAGGAATGTGCTCTAGCAATACTTCCCACTAGAAGCATCACCCTGATGCACGAGTCACGACATCGATCCTCTGCGCTGTTGATGCTTGGTCTACTGCCCCTCATCTGCTGCGCTACCGCTATCAATATTATTGCCCATGATACTGCCACCATCATTGCCTCATCTGTACTACATCTCCCTCTTAAGTACTGCACCTATCTGTTTCTGCTACTGAAACGGATTCTTAATCATCCCAAACTTCTCCCTAAAATAAATAAACTTTGTTCTTCCCAGAGCCTTAGTGAGGATGTCTGCTACTTGTTCTCCTGTCAGAGTGTACTCTAACTGTACTGCTCCCCGCTAGACACAGCCTTTGATAAAGTGACACCTAATGTCAATGTGCTTCGACTGATCATGAAACACCGGATTCTCAGAGATCTTGATGCAACTCTGATTATCACATAAAATGTTGGTCACTTCTATCCTTCTCCTAAATAGATTCACAAGCAGCTTCCTAAGCCATATGGATTCACATGAAGTTGTCCTGGCTGCCATATATTCCGCCTCGGCTAAGATGAGAGCCACATACTTTTGTTTCCTACAGTGTAATATTCCCTTTTTTTGTGTCACCTACGACAGGGTTAGGTTGGACTTCCAGAGTTAGGAGCAGACAAGTCACAGGTACAAATTGGTGCTATCAGCGGGCTCAGAGGCTTTTTGGAGGAGTTTTGAGGAGTTTCCATGGTGTCCGGTGGCATTCGCTTGATATATTCTATCATCGGAGCAGTTTGGCTTTCGTTCCGATGCATTCCGACAAATTTCGGAAATTTGAGTTTTTTGTGGGCTTAACTCAGGTGATTGCGCTCAAGGTGGCATTCTAGGAGGAATACATGATGGAACACCTTAGTGTAATAGCTCATTGGAACCGGGACGAGGATACCTCCATGATGGGATGGTTGGGTATGAGTTTCAGTGACCAGAAGAGACATGGTAGCCAATTTACTCTTTTCTGCATTAAAAAGGAATATTTTAATAAGAGGAAAAAGTGCACCATGAATAAAATAATGCTCTAGAAGGCTCCAAGAGATCTATAAAAGAAAGGCAAGAGGCCATTGAGGGATGTCTTTGCGATCATATCATTTTCTTGTATGAGAGGTTTGAGATGTGATTCTCTACTTCAGCCGTAGCCCCAGGACGAAAACCCTCCAGTGATTTGTGAGTGTTGGACGGAAACCCAACTCTCTTTGAGGAGACTTCATTCAGAAGTTTCGCAAAGCTTCAGAGATATTGGAGTGAGGATCATTCATATCTTCAACAGGTGCTTCAGTGGATTCAATGGTAGCTGTTGCCGGAGCGAGAGTGCAGCAGTTCAGTTTTGGAGGCCATCGCAGTGTAGCAGTGCGGCAGATTATATTGTTGGCCAGTTCTCCATCTCAGCTCTTTCTGGGTCAGATCTATATGTAACCCCGTTATTATTTATAATAAAAGTTGAGATTCTTCCTATTCTTGTGGTAGTAGATTGCAGTGCTTTATGTGTTTTTATTTTACATGGCAATCTTCTGTTAAATGCATGTTGATTTTACGACATAATCTGGGGTTTTAATAAATTCATGCAAATTTAGTAAAATATCCCATTTGGGGATATTACATTGGTATCAGAGCCGAGGTCTTGAGGTCGAGACTCGCAGAGCGTGGTGGGCTGTAATGTCCCGTGTGCGGGTAGGGCCCGCAGCCACGTGTCCGGGTCTGCGTAATGAGGGGTGTTGCACAAGGGCCCCCACCCTCGGATGCTCTGGTGGGCCTTAAGACCCCACCCTTAACACCCTGGGCTGCCACCCTCACTAACAGACCGGTCTTTTGGTGTAGTGGTTGGGCCTTAGTAGTATCAAAGCTGGTGATCTTGCCAGCTTGAGGGTTTACTTGCCAAAGTGCCGAGAAAGCCAAGTTCAATGGTTTTACTACACGTCAACTTCAGAAGGAGATTGAAGATTTAGCCAAAATGTGTGACGAATTGTTATCTCATGAGGAAACTACCTAAATTAGACAAATTTGAATCCAATAATTGGGAAAGGATATATGAGTGCTTTCGAAGCATGTTGTATGTGTCTATATCAGTCTTGAATATGAATCAAAGGTCGAGTTGGGTACAACGAGCAGAAGCGGAATGCGTAGGCAATCCCATTACCTGGCACGAAGGTAGTGATATCTCATGGTAGGGCCAAAGTCTTTTTCTTTTTGTTGTTTCCGCCACCGAATCAAGAGGGTCAATGTAAGAAAAATCCAAGAGGACACGTAAACAAATTCTGAAGTGCCAACTTCCGCATAGCATTCGCGGTGATTCACTACGGGTCGAGTTGTCGAGTTAAGCGCTTGTGATCGATGTGGCAAACTAATTCGAGCGCTGAAAGGGCCGAGCCTCATTTTGATTTCTCAAGAGATCAATTTCTGTAGATTATAATCAATCACAGGCGGCGTGTGGGAATTCTATGATCCGAGCGGGGGATAACAGGGAGCAACTCTGGTGAGCCTGTTGGTTAGGTGGAGCAGCCAAGGCTACGTGATTTGTAGTGGCGGCGGCGTCAAAGTCAAATCAGGGAGGTCAGGGGCAAGTTTACTTAGCCACCCGAAGTTTTATTTATGCGCACCCATCGCGTAGGATTTTTTTCAAGGTCGAGTGGCATCTTAACCGGAACCCACATACTCGGTCTCCACCCAAAGACACCACGTGCTATACGTGGCTCGGGTTGAAATTCATCGATGATTTTTCCTTTGTTGGACGAAGTCGAGTCGTCATCCGCTAGAACTTAAGCTGTGGCGCCACAACTAGGCCAAAGTCGTGATGAATACTTGTAGCCATTGTATCCATGTCACCTGCGCGTGAAGACAAACTCGCACAGGCAGAAATCCATTAATCGAGTTGCTCAAAGGTGGTTATTCTAGAACGTGTTTACTTTTGTTAGGAACCAGTGATGTATGTGTTTTGAGGCTAAATGATTTATTTAGGGGCTCGATTCTAAAGACGTAAACCACTATGGGTGACTACCATAAATTATGGGCAAACCATGGCTTCATACCCACTGGTCATATTACACACAGTGTTGTTCAAGTGAGTGTTCCAAAAGAAATCTCAGAAGGATCGAATTGCTTAACTGAACAGTGGGAAAGTGCAATTGAAGGGTGACAACACTGCTATCTAAACCAGTTCAGAAGACCGAAACCCTTGTGCTGAAGGATTTGAGTGCGAAGGGAGCCTGTTACATACAATAGCCACAGCAAAAGTATTACACCAGAGCGATGAAGGAGAAATACACAGAATAGAACAGTCAGACTGTCATTCATTGTTATCCACAAAAAGAGGTCTGAATCACCCAATGGAGGGTAGCCTGTCAGAGCAATTTGGTGTTCGATTTTCCTAGTGGAAGTGAAACAGATTGCTATTTTTTTTGTTTGTCCGGAACAAATTTTTCTTGAAGTACGAAGTCCACCTACCATTTTGGGCATAGAAACATCAAAACAGAGACTGTTGCTGGGTCGGATTGCTGAGAATTAAAGATAAGGCAAGCGCTCTTCTATATTCGAGTTTCTTGGTTCCCTGTGTGGTTGAACGCAAATCTGGGCACTGCGTTGGACGTGGAAATATTGTCTTGCATCAACTCAATCGACATATCAGTGCAAAGTAATGACAGAAAAACCAAGCCCAAAATATTATTCCTGTAGTTGAGTTCCATCTCATTTTGTATGAGCAAGTTCCTATTGTAGCTGCAAATTGAAGTTGATCGGTTGAGGGACCGTCTGTGAGAATTATCGTTGGGCCTGAGAAGTTCCAGTGCCAAGGGTTGTCGTTATTCCAACTTCTGGAGCAGTCTTATTGAAGGCAGAAATTTCTAGAGGAAGTCGAGTCTGGGCATAAAGGGACAGCCATTATTCTCATCAACAGACACGTGATAGCAAACATCTTATTCAAACCCAGGTTCTATTTTCTCTGCTCATCCCTCTTGTCGTTTATTAATCTGAGTTAAATCATTATCATTTTCACAAGCAGTGATATCTATAGTTTTCTGGGTAGTCGAAGTTGTAGTAATATTGTATGAACTATTCCCGAAGAAAAAATTATGGACAGACACCTACATCACTATAAAAACTCAGAAATACAGTGATCATATCCTTGGTTGAACCATGGAGGGATTCCTAAACAGCTTGAGAATAATAAAAGTTGGTTCCTTGAACCACCATGCATCAGAAGACCAGAAAACAAAACAGAATAGCAGACCCTTCTCCAAGAAGGTACATAATTTTCTCCAACAAAGGCATCCGAGGAATTTACAAAAGGAGGAAGAAGTAGGAAATTGGCTTTATGCACTTGGGATGGACTCAAAGAGTGGAAGATCAAAAAATGACTTTCCCATGTTAGAGAAACTAGAATCCTGCCTTTCAAAGGTAGAGCAATCTGATTGGAGTTTAAATTGGGCTTTGGAGCCATCAATGCTTGCATTGGTACAAACTAGATTCTTGGAAAATCCAAGTGATATAGTTGCCTCTTGTTTCAGTGATATTTTGAGGATAACAGCACCCTTCCCTCCCTACAATGATGATATTATGAAAAGAATTTTCAGACTGATAGTAGGAACCTTTCGGGATTTATACAACTGTGCAGGCTCTACATTTGGGAGAAAACTTAACGTCTTAGAAGCCATGGCCATGACTCGGACTTATGAGGTCATGATCGATCTTGAGCGTGATGGCTTGATTCTGCAAATGTTCCAATGCTTCTTCAGCATTAGGAGACATCATTCTGACATAGCCATAGCTCACATGCAGTCCATCCTGTCGTCATGTATGGGAGACCGTGATGCCATTTGCTGGGAGCTACAGACTAGGTTGTTGAGCATTTGGAGGAGAGAGCAGTTGGTCTCACTCGCCGCTTATGAGCTAGCCCAAGGGCTAGTTGAGCAGAACATTGAGCTTTTCAGGAGATAGTTGACCAGGGAGGAGCTGCTCCAGTTTGGTGGATCAGGTAGTAGAAATGAGCTGAGGAGGTAGGGACTTTGCTTCATTTGCAAAGAACCTTGGGGGCCTGATCACTCATGTTTAAGAGATGCAGATGAGGTAGCAGAGGTAGAGCAAGTAGGCGTTCCTTCGGTATGCCAAGATGAGGACTCTTCTTCAGATGACTCCATGGGATCAGCTGAGGATGTTTCTGTGGAGCGAGAGCAGTCATGCAGAGATGATGACAGTAGGCCGGAGCTATATTCCAGTGTGCAGGGTGAGCTATCAGGGGACTCTATGGGAGATACTTTGGGTGACGAGTCACTTATGACAATTCAGCGAAAGCAGCATATGATGGAGCCTGAGTCAGCAGAGGAGGATACTATGCACATCATGCATGATAGTCCCTTGGGGGAGAGCTAGATGGAGGCTTACACTGAGTCTATCATGCGTATGCAGCTAACCTTAGGGTCAGCCATTGAGGAGGAGCAGTCAGATGCACAGACATAAAGTACGAGGACAGCAGTTGCAGATCCATATCCTCTGGAGATGGTGGAGGTTGATGGGATAGTTCTACAGGGGGCTAGTGGACAATCGGAGCATTAAATTCCCGGTCAGGAGAGGGAGGAGTTTTTGGAGATGGTGGAGCATCCATCTTTGGGCCGACACATTGATGAGAGGTGTAGATAGATGTACATGCAGTCGGCAGAGCTGCAGTACTTTCAGTGAGTAGCACTCTCCAGGAGTACATCAATGAGGCTTGCAGCATATCTTGCCCACTTTGGCCCATTATAGAGAGAGGGGCTTTCTTCTACAAGCAGCTTTCATTGGCAGACAGGGCAGAGCAATGTGAGTTGATTACGGGCTGGCGACAACACTCCAGGCGTGTTCCGTATGCAGTTGTTGCTACATTGGATTCTTCTTCCAAGATGGATTGGCGGGAGATCACGAGTTGGTACCCTCCTGATGGTACGATATTCTTCGTAGGGAGCACAGCGGAGCAGGGGCCCTTAGACATGACATATGATACAAATTCCAGTTGGCAGTGGGGCACAGATCGACATTTCTTCAGCATCCCATCCCAGTTTCAGGAGAGCAGGATCAGCATTGGATTTAGTCATGGGTTGGATTGAAGAGAGGTGATGAGTTGGTACACAGTTGGTGGGGCAGCTTACACCATCATAGATACAACACAGCAGGAGACGTGGTCTTCACCTCTTAGAGCATCAGTTATAGCCAGAGGCAGTACGCATTCCGAGCCATGGGACTTGGGCGATGATTGGCCATCTTGGCGTGGGGATCCGGGAGGATTGTTTGATGACAGGTACAGTGAGAGATCAGTTTGGGATCTCGTCATTGAGGGGTCTATTCCGGGTGGCTTGACATAGGCACATAGTAGCACTAGGAGGTTTGTATGGGATCCGGGCATTGGGTCTCAGTTGCATTGGGCCAACAGAGTGGCCAACATATTTGGATTTCTTGAAGGCAAGCAATTTTGGGGTGGAAGGTCTGTAATATTCCCTTTTTTGGTGTCACCTACGACAGGGTTAGGTTGGACTTCCAGAGTTAGAAGCAGACAGGTCACAAGTACATATTGGTGCTATCAGCGGGCTCAGGGGATTTTTGGAAGAGTTTTGAGGAGTTTCCATGGTGTCCGGTGGCATTCACTTGATATATTCCATCATCCGAGCAATTTGGCTTTCGTTCCAGTGCATTTCGACAACTTTCGGAAAATTGAGTTATTTGTGGGCTTAACTCAGCTGATTACGCTCAAGGTGGCATTCCAGGAGGAATACACGATGGAACACCTTAGTGTAATAGCTCATTGGAACCAGGACGAGGATACCTACATGATGTGACAGTTGGGCATGAGTTTCAGTGACTAGAGGAGACAGGGTAGCCAATTTACTCTTTTCTGCATTAAAAAAGCATATCTTAATAAGAGGGAAAAGTGCACCATGAATGAAATAATAATAAAATAATGCTCTAGAAGGCTCCAAGAGATCTATAAAAGAAAGGGAGGAGGCCATTGAGGGATATCTTTGGGATCATATCATTTTCTTTTATGAGAGGTTTGAGACGTGGTTCTCTACTTCAGCCGTAGCCCCAGGACGGAAACCCTCGGGTGATTTGTGATTATTGGACGGAAACCCAACTCTCTTTGAGGAGACTTCATTCAGAAGTTTCGCAGAGCTTCAGAGATATTGGAGTGAGGATCATTAAGATCTTCAACAGGTGCTTCAGTGGATTCAATGGTAGCTATTGCTGGAGGGAGAGTGCAGCAATTCAGTTTTGGAGGCCATCGCAGTGTAGTAGTGCAGAAGATTATATTGTTGGCCAGTTCTCCATCTCAACTTTTTTTGGGTCAGATCTATATGTAACCCCGTTATTATTTATAATAAAAGCTGAGATTCTTCCTATTCTATGTGGTATTAGATTGCAGTGCTTTATGTGTTTTTATTTTACATGGCAATCTTTTGTTAAATGCATGTTGATTTTACGGCATAATCTGGGATTTAAATAAATTCATGCAAATTTAGTAAAATATCCCATTTGGGGATATTACATACTACACCAAGAATTCATTCCTGATCCAATGCTGAAACAGTACCCAGTGGTACTTTTCCGATCTACTAAACTTCCACCGCAATCTGCGTCAGTGAACCCACTCAGTCTGATGTCATTTCCTTGGGTGTACTTTAATCCATGCTCGACTATCCCTCATATGTATCTCAGAACATGCTTGGCTGCTGCCCAGTGCGCCCTCTTTAGTTCCACCATGAACTCACTGAGGGTGTTGACTACATAACAAATATCTGGCCTCGTGTTAACCAGATACATCAGGTATCCTATGAGCTGTCTGTACAAGGTGGGATCAACTTATTTATCCTCAGATGCATCTTTCTTCTTCCAGTTAGTGATCATTGGAGTAGCCATGGGTCTACTGTCCTGCATTTTGAACCTCTTCAGAATTTTTGTAGCATACCTCCCTTGTCCAAGGATTTCACCCTTCTGCTGCCAATATTCCAACCCTAAAAAATAATCCATCAATCCCAAATCCTTCATGTCGTATTCTGTAGCTAGGTTCTCCTTGCAATCCTTGATGAGCCTAGATGAACTTGTCAGGAATAGGTCATCTACGAATAATACCATAATTAGAGGCTCATTCCCTACTATCAAATAGTAGAGATTAGGATCTACGCCACTCTTGACAAATCCCATCTTCTGCAGGTAACCATCAATCCGACCATACCAAGCTCTAGGTGCATGTTTAAGTCCATACAAGGTTTTCTTAAGTCTGCATACATGATTCTTCTGCTCATGTGTCTCAAAGCCCTCTGGTTATTCAATGTATACTTCTTCCTCTATCACCCCATTCAAGAAAGCAATCTTGACGTCCATCTGGTGAATCTCCCACTCCATCTGCACTGCAAGGGATATCACGGATCTGATAGAAGTATACATGGCTACTGAGGCGAAGGTTTCTTTGTAGTCTATCCCTTCCTTCTGAGCATACCCCTTAGCCACAAACCTGGCTTTGTATTTTTCCACGCTGCCATCTGCAGCATATTTGATCTTGTAGATCCATCTCGAACCTAGAACTGATCTGTCCTGAGTCATAGGTACCACTTCCCAGACATCATTGGTCATTATGGAACTATATTCTTCCACCATTGCATCTACCCATACCTGATGTTGAGCTGCATCCAGTAAACTAGAGGAACCTAAGCCACCAAAGCAAGGTACCTGTTAGGTTGTCTACGCTGCCTCTTCCCATTTCTAAGAGCTCCGACGAATTCCTCTGCATCTCTCAGAATCTGTCACAATTCTCGGCTCGTTCTTCTGCTGGTAGTGGGTGGATCTACCTGCTCCTCCTCCTGCAAATCTTCCTAAAGTAATACCTTTGGATTCTTATGACTTGGAGAAGTACTAGTGCTAGTTTAGACTGGTTGAAGTGGCTGGACTAATGGGTCATTCTTTGACTGCGTTTCAGAAGGCATCTCCCGAGATTCCCTAAAAGCTCTGTCCTCCATGAACTTTACATCCCGTCGTACTATGATCTTCCTACTGTGAAAATTTTTGAATCCTTATTACATAAATCCTACTGCAGAAATATGGTTTACTTCTCCTACTTGTGTTTTTTATTTAACAAGTTATTTTCAGAAATATTCAGAAAACATTGAAGTAAACAAACTGCAGCCTACACATAGATACAAATCAAGTACTAAAGAATTAAGCACATTTGACAAAGGACACATAAGATTTTTCGGACAAAAGTCCCCGGAAATACCCAATGGGTGAAAACCGGTGCAACAACTCTTGAGGGTTTTATTATTATGTAGAATTTTGAATACAAACTAGGGTACCAGTAGTGGTTTACCCAACAGAGAAAATCCTAGCAGAAGTACCTCTATCTCTGGAGACAAATAATATGGCTGATACCGCTGACGATGAAGAACCTCATAGGTGCCTACGCAATCACTGCGTCACCCATCAATGTGGTTGCATCACTCATTCTAGATTTGCTGAATACGAGCCCTATCTGGCCCACTGAAACCCCAACGCAGCTCTCTGAGTGAATGCGTCAGCCTCTTCCAGCTCTGCATCCCTCTACGTGAGCCCTTCTGGCTCTGTGTCACCCCTCTTGGGCTTATGCTGTCTCTGCGTCATCCCTCCTGGGCCTGCGTTGCTCTGTGGTACAACTCTGCCTCTCTGCTATTGTATTCTCGGGCTCGAATCTGAAATCCCAGTATCGATCTGCCCCTCGCAGCACTACAAGCTCACTCGAAAATTCTCAGCAAACTGCACCCTGGAATTTCGACTTAGCTCAAGTGCTGCAATTCTGTGTGTGTTCTCCAATTGACCCCATGCCTTCCTTTAATACTTTTCCTATTGAGCATTCAATGGTCGTGATCTAATCTGTAATCAATGACTAAGATTAGAAAAGACTTGATCCTCGTCACTTAGAACATTCTCACCCACATGTCTAAATTAATTCACTTTAATTATTTAATTTCCTTAAGTTAGACTTAGGGTCTTCATTAAAATAATTAATTATTTGAATAACTTAAGCTCTGGGCGGAATTTCTCCAAACGATTTCTGGGTCTTGGAGATCTCATGTGTTCTAGCACCTCCACAAAGTTTCGGAGCTAGAGCACATCTGATGCTACCCAAAAATCAACACTCGCTCTAAGCGAGGAATATGCTCTATCAACACTTCAATCCAGAAGCATTACTTTGATCCACGGCATCGGTCCCCTACGCTGTTGACGCTTGGCCTACTATCCTTCATCCACTGCGCTGCTGCCTTCTGTACTACTGCCCATGACTCTGCCACAGTCACTGCCTTATTTGTATTATAGCTCCCTCTCAAATGTTGCATCAGGATGCCCATAGCATTGCCACTGCTAACTGCTGCACTGCAACTCAGTCGCAGAGAGTTAAGAAACTGAAGGACATCACCCAACATCTTGACAGACAAGTCAGTATGGCTACATCTCGATACTGAAACACCCTCTACTGCTAATCTGCGTTGACCCTCTAGAGCTCTGCGCTGCTATTGTTGCTCTGCTCTGCGTAAGCACTGCCTCTACGCTGCTGAAATCCCATCAACCTCTACACTGATGCTTCTACGTTGCTGCTGCCTCTATTATGCGCTGCTTCAGTCTTCAACGTCCTAGCACTGCCAAAGTGTCTCCATAATCCTCTGCAATAACTGACTCCAGTCATCCTACTACTATCATTAAAGGCTCCTATAGCTCGTATGTGATCCAAGAGTTTAGGCACCTCAAGGATCCTGCCCCTACACCGCTATCTGTAGATCAATCTACAGATCTATGTCGCCCCACCTCTTCTCTCGAGGCACATGAGCACTCATAGCCACATCATCATCACTCCCATCATCGCCCTTTGCTGCTATAGCCTTATAATTCGAGTCTTCCTTGCCCTTCCTCTTCTGAGGACAAGTAGTGGCAAAATGTCCTAGTTCACCACATCTGAAGCACCTGACCTTTGAAAAGTCTCTCTTCTTCTTCCCTTGTTGCCCCTGTTATCCGTTAGATGTGAGAGCCGCATCTTCCTCCCCGTCCTTCTTGATCTTGATTCTGGCGTTGGTGTTGCCCGCCTTGGTCAACCTCCTAATCTCTTCTTGGCGAAGAGCTACCCACATGTCTTCCCAATTTGGAAGTGTCGCTCTGCCCAAAATTCCTTGGACAAAGGTCTCCCATTCTTCAGACACTGCATTCAGGGCAGTCCTGACCAACAGACCCTCATCAGGAGTGGCCCCCATAACAGCCAGCTAATCACGAATCGCCTTCAATCTAATGAGGAAAGGGTTGATTTCCTTTCCCTTATGCATCTTAAACAGTCGAAGTTGATTCTCCAGAAGCATTCTCCTTTGGATAGAACTCCCTTGATACATTGTGGTTAATGTCGTCCACATCTCATTGGCCGTATTCTTCTCGGCAATGTGTGGGACCACATGATCCTTGACCCCATCCATAATCAAGCGCTTGGCCCTTGTTTGATTTTCCTCATACTTCTTCAACGGATCAGCATCAACAAGAACAACTACAACTTTCTCACCATGATCTTTGATACGATACTCATCAAGGACTGAGAGGAATCTAGCCTTCTAGACGACGAAGTTGGATACTCCATCCAAAATGTCTTGATCCCTCAATCCATGTATGGCCATCTCTAAAAGTTGTCGAAGTTGAAAAACTACTCTCCCTTCTTCTACTGCTACCCTCAACAAAAGACACGGATCTAGGTTTCTTGGCGCTAGAAACCCTGTAGAGAATACGCTCCCTCTGACAAGTGATTTCCCTCCGGGAAATCCTCCACCAATTTTGTTGAATCAACTCTCTCCAATCACTCTGTTGATTCGATCTTAGACTTCTTGGCTAGAAAGTCTGTTGAGGAATTGCTTCCCCTACTTTCTCAACCCTGCTAAACACTATTCTGCACCGGCAGAAACAATGCCCCACCAGCAACTTTCCAAGAACCAAACTGCACTTCCAATCACGAAAATTGGCTCATTGTCACCTCCTCCTAGACTGCGTAACCCTCCAGGGCCTACGTGAGCCTCTGCGTCAACTCTGCGTGAGCTAAGCTGGCTCTGTGTCACTTCTCTAGGGCCTGCACTGTCCCTCTGGTACGCTGACTCTTTTGAATCTTTGTCGTCACTCGGGACAACCCTCGTCCTACAGAAAAAACATCGTCACTTCGCTGATGGCTTCAGCTCTCCCTGATCTGCAATAGCTCTGGTACCATGTGAAAAATTCTGAATCCTTATTACAGAAATCCTACTGCAAAAATTTTGTTTACTTCTCCTACTTGTGTTTTTAATTTAACAAGTTATTTTTCAGAAATATTCAGAAAACATTGAAGTAAACACATTGCATCCTACAAATACATACAGATCAAGTACTGAAGAATTAAGCACATTCGACACAGGACAAGATTTTTCGGAAAAATGTCACTAGAAAAACCCAATCCAGAAAAACTGGTGCAACACCTCTTTAGGGTTTTATTATTACACAGAATTCTGAATACAAACTAGGGTACCAGTAGTGGTTTACCTATCCGAGAAAATCCCAGCAGAAGTACCTCTATCTCTGGAGACAAATAATATGGTTGATTCAAATGAGGATGAAGAACCCCACAGGTGCCTACGCAGTCACTGCATAACCCTTCAGTGTGGCTATGTCACCGCTTCTGGATCTGCTGAATACGAGCCCTATCTGGCCCACTGAAACCCCAGCGCAGCTCTCTGAGTGACTGCGTCAAACTCTTATGGCCCTGCGTCCCTCTGCGTGAGCCCTTCTGTCTCTGCGTCACCCCTGCTGGGCTTACGCTGTCTCTATGTCACCCCTCCTGGGCCTACACTACTCTATGGTACGAATCTGCCTCTCTGCTATTGTATTCTCGGCCTCGGATCTAAAATCCCACTGACGATCTGCCCTTCGCTGCACTACAAGCTCACTTGAAATTTCTCAGCAAACCGTGCCCCAGAATTTCGACTTAGCTCAAGTGATGCCACTCTGTGTGTGTTCTCCAACTGAACCCAAGCCTTCCTTTAATACTTTTCCTGTTGAGCATTCAACGGTCGTGATCTAATCTGTAATCAACAACTAAGATTAGAAAAGACTTGATCCTCGTAACTTAGAACATTCTCACCCACATGTCTAAATTAATTAACTTTAATTATTTAATTTCCCTAAGTTAGACTTAGGGTGTCCATTAAAATAATTAATTATTTGAATAACTTAAGTTCCGGGTGGAATTTCTCCAAACAATTTTTGGGTCTTGGAGATCTCATGTGTTCTTCTAGCCCTTCCACAAAGATTCAGAGCTAGAGCTCATCCGTTGCTACCCAAAAATAAACACCTACTGAGAGGAATGTAGATTCTATATGCCTTAGCATTCTTGCTATATCCCCCCAGATATCCTTTTTTTGCAGTCTGATCCAACTTCTTCCTCTTTTCTTCAGGAATATGGCAGTATGCCAAACTTCCAAAGATTTTGAAATGACTCACTTCTGGCTTCCTGCCAGTGAAAACGCTTCCAGTGTAATCTTACCTAGTGCCCTATGAGGAATCATGTTCTGAACATACACAGTTGTGTTGCATGCTTCTGCCCATAGAAATTTAGGCATGTCTTGATCATACAACATTGCCCTTGTTGCTTCAAGAATAGTTCTATTCTTCCTTTCTGCAACCCCATTCTGCTCTGGATTATATGGAGCGGTCCATTCTCTTTTGATGCATTCCCTTGCACAGAACTATGTGAAGTCTTTATCAATATATTCTCCACCATTGTCTGAACGCAAAATTTTATCCTCTTCCTTGTCCAATTCTTAACCAGAGCTTTAAAATCTGTGAATCGATCAAAGACCTCATCCTTGGTCTTTAGAAAGTAGATCCAAGTTTCCCTGGAATGGTCATCAATCAAAGTGACGAAGTAATCGACACCACTAAGAGCTCTCATGGACATTGGTCAGCAGATATCTAAGTGTATTAGCCCCAAAACACTCTTTGCCCTATTGTTACTTCTGGAGTAAGCTGCTTTGGCATACTTTCCTAGTACGCACCCTCTACAAACATCATCTCGTTTGGTGCTTAATTTTGGAACTCCTGTGACGGTTTCTCTAAGAATTCTTAGAGCCCCATGGTGTAAGTGCCCCATCCTTTTGTGCCATAGCTCATTCAAATCTTTTCACCACTACTGCCTATCAGTGCCATTGGAGATTCTAACTCCAATTTCAGCCTTCTTCTTCCAATTCGGGTGTTTTAGATATACTTTCATTCCAATGAAGTATACGTCATAGCCCTTGTTTTGTAGCTGAGATACAGAGAGGAAGTTCATCCCCAAACCAGGCACATGCAGCACATTGGTGACCCAAAGCCGATCTCCTGCTTCAGTTTGAAAAACTATGGTACCTCTTCCAACAGGGGTACATTTTTCCTTATTTCCCATGGTGATCTTGAAGTTCATTTTTTCTTCTTGATAACTTGAGAAACATTCTCGTATTCTTGTCATATGTGCAAAAAACCCACTATCAATATACCAAACCTCTAAGGAAGCAAAGCTTAACAAGCAAGCGACTTCTTCTTCAAATCTAGAAGTCATCACAGAGATGTCGTGATCCATCGTATCTTTCATGCTTCCCTCTTTCTCAGGAGAACTGTGTGAACCCTTTCGAGTTGCTGCTCCAGCACCATCAAGACCACGTTCCATTGCAGAATCTCCAACCCTGTTACCCAATCTCAGCTCTGATACCATGTGAAAATTTCAAATCTGAAATTCACTTGCAGCAACTGATTTATTTTTTCTACTTATTTTCCATAATAATTTATTTACAAAAACCCTTCAGTAAATATCAAAATAAATTCTACTGCAGTTATCACATAATTTCATAAAGAAAAGAACAGTGAAATATAAGTGCAAGAATCAATCACATCAATACAGTTTTTTTGGACAATTGTCCCCAGAAAAACCCAATGCGAGAAAACCAGTGCGGCAGATGAGGGTTTATTTATTAATCTTCAGCAACAATCTCTTTACAAGGAATGACTGGTAGAATAACAGAGAAAATTTCATGAAAACACCTAAGATAATTTTATCCCAACCTCCGGAGAAATGTTGACACCCAAGAGGCTCTCTAGCCTCCACTGCGTCACCTCTGCGTGATCCTCTGCACAGGGACTGCGTGAGGACAGTGTCCTCAGCTGTACTGCCTCTCTGCGCTTTCCTTCTCTGTTGTCCCTCTGTGTTGCCCCTCTGCTGCTCTGCGTCCTTCTTCCTCGAGCTCTGACTAAGCTGAAACCCTCTTCCTTCTTCACCCTGCAACTCTCCCTCTAAAATCGGAATCTATATTATAAAGAATCGACTTCCCTCGAGTTACTGAGTATTTGCACGGCTTATCTTCAATTGACCCACAAGTCTTCATTTATACTTTTCCTATTGATACATCAATGACCATGATCTAATCTTTAATCAACGGCTAAGATTAAAACAGACTTGATCCTCGTCACTTAGAAGCTTCTCACCCACATTTAAGTTAATTCACTTTAATTATTTTAATTCCTTAAGTTTTAACTTATGTTTTATTAAAAATAATTAATTATTTGAATAACTTGCATTCTGGGTGGAATTTCTCCAAACAATTTCTGGGTCTTGGAAATCTCATGTGTTCTAGCCCCTCCACAAAATTTCAAATCTAGAGCACATCCGATGCTACCCGAAAATCAACAGTAATTTCCCCTTTGGAACCCGTCCTAAGAGCCCTGCTAGATTGAGCAGTAAGAGGACCATGCTACCAGAATCAGGGTTTCACAAGTAGTGGCCTTCCTAAAGCCATATGCCAATAGGGGAGATCCCACGGGACTAGAATTGAGAATTAACACCCCATTTAAGGTGAGGGAACAAAACCATTGTCAAAACCCTTCCTTCTTCCAAGTCGCCCAATGATAATGCCCAAAATCCCTAATGGAAAACAAGCATAAGCACCCGATTGGAAAATGAAAAACATACCTTTTGGGTTGGATTGCCCACCTTCTAACATATGCTCTTGACAAATGAGCAAGGAAACGTATAATTGATGCAGGGAGTGGTGATAAAGTGGCACATCACATTAACTATGAGGTGGATCTCAGGCGTTCTTTGCTACCAGCTGAAGAAGATGACTAGGAAAGAAGCTCTCCTAGGGGTCCCCACTTTTGGTGGGTAATAAAACCAATCACACAATTTACACCAGTATTTTTGGATAAAACGTCCCTAGAAAAACCCCAATGTGGTGAAAAATAGCTTTTGTATCTGAGGAATTTTTTATTATCTTCAGCAGATAAACCAGCGTTGCGGCGGAGCGTCCCCCCCCCCCCCTCCCCCTTCTCGATCCCGCTCCCAAAACATGCTTTGTCGGGAGCGCGCTCCCTACGCTTTCAAAAACACTCCCTGACTTTTCGAGAGCGTTGCAGGGAGCGCTCAGGAGCGAACGATCCCTGAGCACTCCCTCCTTAAAAAAAACTCTCCGAGAGCACTTTTTTTAAGGAGGGAGCGCTTGGGGAGCGTTTGTTCCCGAGCGCTGAAAAACACTCCCGACTGGCGAACTTGCGCGAAAAAAATAAAAGTGGCTGATGGCCACAGAAATGGAGGTAAGGGAAGAGAGGGGAGGAGGGGAGGGGAGGAGGCGAGGGGAGGGGAGGGAAAGAATAAAAGCCCTCCCTCCCATTCTACTTGTCATTTGAGAGAGAAGAGAGAGAGCAAGAAGAGAGGATAAAGAGGAAGAAGAGAAGAGAGGAGAGGATAAGAGAAGAGAAGAGGACGCCTCTGCTTGGATCGAATCATCGAAGGACAAAGAGGTAGGACCCCAATCACCAATAATCAAATTTTTTTTTTCTCTGTGTTTTTAATTTGTTTAAACATGAAAAATTGATTTTTTTTTCTATGTTTGATAAATTCATAGTTAACTTGTTGAAAAATGAAATAAATGATTTTTTTTTTGCTATGTTTCATTTTAATTTGTTTAAAAATGAAAAAAAATGAATTTTTTTATTTATATGTTGCATTTTAATTTCTTGAAAATTGAAAATTTGATTTTTTTTTCTATGTTGCATTTTTTCCTATTCCCATTTGGCATTCCTCCATTGTTTTGCAGGTTAAAAACTTGAAACTTGAAAAATCATGGACATGGCTATATTGCTTGGCATTTTCTTCATGTTGGTTCCGTTTTTTGTTATTATGGTGTTGGAGAGTAAGAGAAAGAGGCCTAATCTAGAACAGGAGGATGAAGAAGTGGGTTACAGTGGATATGATGAAAATCCTGAAGAGGAGTACCAACCTTAGGAGGAAGGGGACTTAGGGGAGAATGGAGATAATGAGACCACAGTGACACCAACTAAAATTGACCAAACACCATTGTGGAAATATTTTACTAGGCCTGAAGCAGGGAAAGGGGGTGGAACCACTAAATTTATAAGCTCCCGTTGCAATACACAATACACAGGTTCATACACCCGTGCCAGAAGGCACCTTTGTGGGAAAAGGCCATGGTATGGAGATCAAAATATAGGAATCAAAACTTGTGTAAGTGTGTCAGCAACAGATAGAGCCAAATACATAAGGGAGGAGGAGAAAGCCCAATACAAATCTAAAAGATCTAAGGGTTTCATTGAATCTTATGCACCATCACAACATGGACAAAGAAGTCCATCAACTTCCACCCATGGCAGTGGATTTGGAGGCACACTTGGACCAAACATCTCTTTAAGGCATACAACCATATCCGATTTCCTTGACGAAGGGTCCAGGAGTGATGTGGATTCAAAAATTTTCCGATTTCTCTATGCATGTGGGGTACCATTCAATGTTCTTCGCTCACCATATTGGCATGAAATGGTTTCTGCCATTAATGATGCCTCCAAAGGATACAAGAGCCCTAAGTATGACAAGGCTAGAATCGTGGGCCTTGATCATGAAAAAGCAAAAATAACTCATTCTCTGATGGATGGAAAAATGTAAAAGGAAAGCCATTGATAAGTGATCTTGTTGTGTCTGTTAGTGGTGCAATATTCCTTTCATCATATGATTATTCAGATAAGTTCAGGACCGACATCAACATTGCAAAGCCATTGCTTGAAACAATTGAACGTATTGGACCATACAATGTCATCCAAGTCATCACTGATAATGCTGCTAATTGTAAGGCAGCGGGAGCAATTATTGAGGATAAATACCCCAACATATTTTGGTCTGGGTGTTTGGTTCACACAATGAACCTTTTGATGCATGATATAATTAAAAACAAACAACCTCAATACAGATGGCTTGGTGATTTGTACAAGAGAGATAAAAAAATGATAGATTTATTACAAATCATAGCAATACCCATGGTCTTTTCCGCAGTCACTCAACATTGGAGTTGTTGAAGATAGCAGACTAGATTTGCTAGCTATTACCTCACCTTCAGGCGCCTTTTGAAAGTAAGAGAGTCATTGGCTTCCATGGTATCAAGTCCACACTAGAAGTTATTAAGGTATTAAAGGACAGGGCAACAACATCAGTGGACAGGCAAGGTTTTGAATAGGTGGAGGAGACCGCTCTTGATCCTTTGTTTTGGGCACGTGTGAGGGAAATTTTTAATTTCGCCAAGCCAATTTATAACATGATTCGTTTTGCAGATACAGATAAACTAGTGATTGGGGAGGTATATGAGCAAATGGATAGCATGTTGGGGAAAATAAAAGATGTTGTTAAGGACAAAGATCCAAACTTGTATTCAATGATTCACAATTGTGGGTGCACGGTGGAATAAACTGAATGTTCCTACATGCTTTGGCGTATATCCTTATGCCAAAATACTATTCTCCATCTTGGTTGGGCCACCCTGCACCTAGGGTTGGGGTTAGGATCAAACCTCATACAGATCTCGAGGTACAAGAGGGATACATGAGAGCATTAGACAAGTTGGTCCCTGAAAGGGAGGAGTGTGCTAATTTGCACCTTGAATTAGGCAGATACTTCAGTTGCACTAGTTTGTTTGGTTCTCTTCATGCAATGGAAGATAGAGAGAGGTTTTATGCTCTCACATGGTGGGATACATATGGCGGCATGGGAATTTTTCCAAAATTGGCAAAAAAAGTTCTCTCAAAGGTTGTAAATACTTCTTCTGCAGAGAGGTGTTGGAGCATCTACAGCTTCATCCATAATGTGAGAAGAAACGGACTCAACGAAAACCAAGCAGAAAGCTTGGTTTATGTGCATTACAACTTGAGGTTATTGAGTCATTATTGTGATCGGGCTTATGAGGATCTCTCATATAAAGCTTGGGACAACAACCCAGAGGATGATAATTTGGAGGACGACACTACACATCTAGAAGAATTGGAAGTAGAACTTTTGAGAGATGAGGATGAAGCAACAACAGGCATGCCATCGCCACACCCACCATCCGGTAGAAGTGCCAGTGCCATTGTTCAAGTTCCAACTGTTATTCCTTTGCTACCTCCACCTACATCCTCATGTGGAGGGCATGGGGCTTCTAGTCATGATCGTGGTACTTCCCGCGAGGAGACTGCTGGAAGACCACCATTACCACGAGTTGCTAATAAATTAGACATTTCTCGTGGCAAGAGGCCAAGCAATAGATGAAATAGATTTACAGTTTACTAGTCTTTTCTATTTTCTAGTAGTTTTTAACTTTTTATAACTGTTGAAATTTGACTTTTTCATATTTAATTGAAGATATTTTTTGTAAACAATATATGACAATTTAAGTTTGAAGTTTGAAACTTTGAAGTTGGAAGTTATAAGTTTATAAGTCATTATGAATTATGAACATGAAGCTTCATAAAAGTTGAAAGTTGTTTAATTTCGTTTCATTTTATAACATTTCATTTCACATTAAATATTCTTTGTTGTAATGGTTACACTTAGCTTACAAGTACAATTATGGTGATCAATGAATCAACGATGATAAATGTTATATATTGAATTCTGAAAGCTTGAAACTTTAAGATTGATGAATCATGAGACTCAAGAGTCAATATGTTGTATGTTTCTAACTTATGGACACAGTTGATGAAGATTATAACCTCTAGATGATTGATGTATATGATTCAATCTATGTTTTTAATGTCTAATTCGTCATTCTACATGCTTTTGTTGACATATATGCATCAATATATATATATATATATATATATATATATATATATATATATATATATATATATATATATATTTAAAAAAACACTCCCAAACCGGGAGCTTTTGAAAATGGCGCTCCCTCTCCCGCCCCTCGCTTTCGCTCCCGCTCCCAAGTAACCTTAAGATAAACTGCTATTGAGAAATGCAATTGCTTACCTCACACTGGAAAAGCTCTGGAACAATATTTCTTTACTTTTGCTAATATGGAAAACCCCACAACTTCCCTTTTCTGCGATTCACACTACCTCCAACAACATGCATGGGCCTTTGGCAATTTGCACTGGCTCTTTCCGGCAATCTGTATTGACTTTCGACAAACTCGATCTGGCTTATGGAAGACTCGAATGTCCTATAGCAAATTCACACTGTGTAATATCCCAAATGGGAAAATAACAGTAATAATAGGCTAAAATATTTTAAGGAGACAACAAAACAAAAACTGATATCAAAACACCAATGAAGCCATAAAATATTGTTGAGCCATTTTATTAATTTGCTAGAAATGAGTACAATGGAGGTGTTGGAATGAAGGCACCTGGGCTTGCTCAAGGCAAGATAGAGAAGCCCTTTGAATGAATGTTGAAATCCCTCACTAATGGTACGTTGTATGGCTATAGCTCTGCGCTACAATCTGCCAAAAAATTTTTTGTTGCTCCCAAAGAAATGCCGCTAGGGCCTGCTACACTGTTTAGAAAATTCCGGGACTTTAATCCCAGACTCTACTCAAGAAACCCACGAAGAAATTGGCCAAATGTTGACCCCGGAATTTTGGCCTAATTTCCCTTAGCTCCTCTAGCTAGTGGCTGAGTTTGGATCTATGTTTGACACCTCAAATCTGCCCAGAAAATTCTGCCAAATTAATCTTGGCTTCTCCTCAATAAACCCAACAAAACCCAGAAAGGGTTCGCCCAAATCTTGAACCCGAAAATTGGCCCTCTTGGGCTTGGCTCACTGTACTGTTGGGTAAATCGATCCTCCTGTAAATCCTGTTGTTGGAAGTCTCCAAAATGCCACAAAAATCCCTATTAGGAAGCTCCAAGCCTCCCCACCCAATCTCAGCTGCAACTCCCTCTCTTCTCACCTACCGTTACAACCAAATCCTCTCTACACTGCATCCTCCCCCACGCAGTCTCCTCCGCCTCTGCGCTCCAAAACTGGCTACACTTCCTGATGTTCCTGATGGAAATTATCCTCACAAGGTTTCGAACTCCTCTCCTGAGCAGGCACTCAAAGTCCCCCGAGGTATAGGTTGAGATCTTCGCTTGAAGATCTCGTGTGCTAAACAGCACTGCAAACTTGGCTCTCTGGCACAAGCGTGCTCTGTCAAAATGACAAGAAAATAGTTGAATGAATGAATGTCGAATGAGCCTTCCTTTATTCCTTTTATCCATTGAGGCCCAACATATGCCTTGGGTCCCACCTTGATCTTCGTTGCCTCTCCTTGGCCAATCACGTGCTGCCTTCCTCTAGCCAATCTCACGATGTCCTTTCCGTGCCTCTTATACACTCCCACCTAAGGCCAACTCGACCACCACTAGAGCCTCAATTTTCCCTTAAGGACTTTAGGAAAAGACTTTATTTGGCCTAATTATTAATTGTGGGTCCCCTACCAACTTTATTTCCACCCAACGTTAGGACTTGCCAAAATTAATCAAAATTAATATCCCAATTAGTTGACTGCTAATTTGGGTATATTACACACTGGCTTCTCGTGAACTCGCACTAGCACTAGAAAACTCGATCTGACCTCTGGAAGACTCGTACTGCCTTCCGGAAAATAAAATTGGCATCCTGCAAATATACTGAGCAATTTGTCCTTCTCCTAAAACTCATGCCCTCATTGGGAAAAAATCAGCCTCTTGCAAAAAATATTGATAGCAAGAATCTCTAGAAAATATTTCCTCAATCATTGTCGCTGAAACCCTCGGTTGTCTTCCGAAAATAACCCACTTGAACATTTGTATGATCTCTATAATCTCCAAATCTTCCGATCGATCTCCTTTATAATATCTCATTCACAAATGAATGGCCACGATTTGTTCACTTGATCTAATCGATAGATAAGATCGTCTTATAAACTTTCTACAAGATTCTAGAGGAAAATCGACTTTATCCTAATTAATATCAATTAATTATTCACTTTTCCTAAGTTAGACTGAGGAAATATTTAAAAAAT
Source organism: Pinus albicaulis (assembly GCA_034641835.2). Classification (NCBI taxonomy): domain Eukaryota; kingdom Viridiplantae; phylum Streptophyta; class Pinopsida; order Pinales; family Pinaceae; genus Pinus; species Pinus albicaulis. The sequence goes on along the minus strand of CM076578.1, from coordinate 1,637,593,631 downwards.
CACTAATTGACATACATAAGATATTCTTCCTAGGTGATCCTTAGGAAAAATTACATGGGCTTGGAGATAATTAATTCCTCTGTGCCTCTAGCCTCAATGACACCTAAGACTAGAACACCTATTTGAGCTATAAACACTAACAATTAGCTCTATATTTCTTAGAGTCTTTTATGAATTATATTGTAGATACTAATATTGTCTTTGAAGATGAGTTAATGAAAGCCTTTTCACGGGAAATGCAAGGATATGATTCATGGAAACTATATTGCAGCTTTGAGCCCAAAGAGTTAAATCCATTCCCTCAGGGCATTAAAAATTTTCAGTGGTAATGGATCTATATATAAAAGAGATTGAAGATATCGATGTCTTCATTGCTATGCGAGGAAGAATGCAAGAAAAGGTTAATGACTTGATGATGAAATATGATGGGTATCCTTCCTACAATCTGTGAAAATTCCTAGATCTGACAATCTAAGGAATCCTACTGCATCAACTGAGTGTACTTCTCCTATTAAGTAAATTATATTAACATAAATAATTCAAATCTGAATTATTGAAGTAACTACTGAAGCAACCTCCACTGAATAAATATGATTCTGAAACAAGGAAACTGAGCAAGAAATTAATCACACATAGGACACAATTATTTTTGGACCAAGTCCCCGGAAAAACCCAATGCGAGAAAACCAGTGCAGTAGATCTGAGGGTTTGTATTATTAAGGAGTAACTGTTTCTGAATACATTGTTGAATACCTCCATGGGTTATTCAGTTAAAGAGAGAAATACTGGCAGAAAGAAATTGTGAGTTTTACCTCACACAATCACTAGAAAATCCAGTAGATCAGGTCACTGGAAAAGTTGCCTTTGGAGGTCTCTGCACAGTGACTGCGTAGGCCCTGCATTACCTCCTCTAAGCACTATGTCACCCCAACAACAGATCGATCTGACTTTTGGAATCACAGATCTGTGCCTCCCGGTCTCACATCCCGGCTTCCGACTTCTGGATCTGATGCGATAGCTGAATCTTGGAATCCCTATGAACCTCTGCGTGGCCCTGAATGGCTTTGCGCAGCTTCTGTGTCACCCTGACTGGCTCTACGTTGGCTCTGTTGGACGTCTTCCTGCCTCTCTCTGCTGATGATTCTCCGACTAAGGAAATCTTTCTCTCTGGAAGCTAGTTTTCCCTCATTGCACTAAATCACTTAGATCTGATCTTCGTCTGAGCACTGCTCCATTAGAAGAATTCGATCTCAAGGTTCACTCTATGTCTTTTCAAATGACTCTCAATCTTTCCTTTATAGTCTTCTTGTTGAGAAATCAACAATCTCTAATCAACGGCCAATATTATAACATGACTTAATCTCCGCCTTTTCTAGATTATTCTCATCTATTTTATTAATGTCCTTTAATTATTTAATTTCCCTAAGTTTAGACTTAGGGTCTCCATTAAAATAATTGATTATTTTAATAAAACATTATCCGAGTGGAATTTTCACAAATGGTTTCTGGGTTCTTTGGAATACCCGTGTCTAAGCCTCTTCACCAAATTTGGGGCTTAGAGCACTCTCCAATGCTACAAAAATCAACACTCCCTCTTAGCAAGGAAGGTGCTCTAACAATATGCCCTGTCGCATACTCCTCTATCCCTAAAGCATCCTCTTCACATTTGAATTCCATCAACCACTGTGCTGCTACTGCTATTGTACTGCTGCCCATCACATTGCCACTGCCACTACTACACTTGTACTACATATCCCTCTCAAGTGTTGCACCTGCTATGTTGCTAGCATTGCCACTGCTAACACTGCATCTGCATTGCAACTCAGTTGTTGAGAGAAACAACTTAACTCACCCAAAACTGAACAAGTGTTCAGTGGATGCTCCTCAGTGTTGAAGACTCTGATTGCTGATAACTATTGCATTGTCCCTCTGATGTACTGTGCTGCTACAGCTCTGCACTGTGTTGCACTCCTATGCACTGCGCTGCAACTGCTACGTTGTTGCTGCTTTGATCCAGAAATGAGCGTTGTTAACTACTACACTGTCGTCTCCATCACTCCTCGGCTCTCACTGAAACTCCTCCATCCAACTACTACTGATTATGGGCTCCCATAGCAAGGTAATGATCCATGAGGTGGGCTCTTCAAGGATCCTACCCAACTGAAGCTCAAGGTGAGCTACAACTCTATGCCACCCCACTTCTTACCAGGAAAAGCATGGGCACTCATAGAAAACTCATGATGCTCAATCTTTGCGGCTGCAACTGTCGGATCATGCTTCTCATCCTTGTCTCTTTTCTTCAAAGGACACTGTGATGCAAAGTGGCCCATCTCACCACATCTGAAGCATTTCACCTTCGAGACATATTTCTTTTGTCTCCATTGCCCTTGCTACCCTTTCGATGTGAGGGTTGCATTCTCCTCCTCCTCCAAAGTCTTCAATCCGCTACCGCTACTGCCATCAAGCTTGCAATTGACTAGATCTCTCCTCAGCTCTTCCTCCTGAAGTGTTGCCCACATATGTTCCCAACTAGGAAGCATAGCCCTACCCAGAATGCTCTGGACAAAAACTTGCCACTCCTCCGTGACTGCATTAAGGGCCATCCTCACCATAGTTCCTGTAGTTGGGGTGGATCCCATGGCTTCCAACTGGTCTCGAATCTCCTGAAGCCTCGTAAGGAACGAAGCAATGTGCTCCCCCTTCTGCATCTGGGTCATGCGGAGCTTCTGCTCCAAGTACGTCTTCTGCTGCTCGGAAGTTCCTTCGTACAACAAAGACAAAGCTTCCCACATCTCCCTGGCAGTGTTCTTGCCAGCTAAATGTGAGACTATGTGATCCTTGACACCATCAAGGATTAGCCTCTTGCACTTTTCCATATCGGTCTTGTACTTCTTAAGTTGATCTGGATCTGTAGGTACAAACTAAGTCACCGGGTTCGGCGAATTATATCCTTGGGGTTCGAAATTTGCCGAACTTCAAACAATTTCGAACATTATCAATTTTGTTCGTCGAACTTAATGGCAAACTCGAACTCGAACTTCATCGAACCTGTTTGCCGAATTCGAACCGAATTAAAACGCGAACTTGAACGATTTTTTATTAAATGTTGAAAAACAGTTGAAGTTCGATTTAAAAATTCTCAAATATTAAAAATCCCGACTCCACCTCGAGGCTCACGCTCGACCTCATTTCTAACTGTGCTCACGCTCAACCTCATTTCTAATTGTGCTCATGCTCAACCTCATTTCCAACTATGCTCAGTGGCTTGACCTCACAGCCTACAGCTCACGGCTTAGTGCCTCACCCTCATCGTTGGACACTCGCGCTCAACCTCGTTGGACAGTGGATGCTCAACCTCATCGTTGGGCGGCTAACAGCCTACAGTCCATGCCCTCATAGCTCACAGCGCACTCGAGTCTCAACCTCACAAGTCACAAATTTCTGGGCGTCCTTCGGGCTCACTCGACCTCACAGTCCTAAATCCTGACTACTCAACCCTCACAGCTCACTGGACCCTCATTGCTTGACCTCACAGCTCGACCCTCACTGTTCGATCTCACACTCACAGTCCTGACTGCTCGACCCTCGAGCATCCTTGTCACCCAATCCACACTGTATAGTATGGGCCGCATCCATAACCACGCAGGCGGCAGGCTACAACATGCTCATAACCTCAGACTTCAACCACTCACAGGCTACAATGTCGAACTCACAACCTGCAGCTGCCTCGACCTTAGCGTGCTCCGAGTAGCCAAATTTGTTTTATTGCATATTTTTTTTAAATAGTTACAGACTTACAATTTACAAATTAGTTGAAATATATGTTTTTCTTTAATATATTATGTGACTGTGTGATAGACTGATTAAAATGTCTGACAGTCCAGACTCCAGACAATATATTAAAAAAGAAACTAAATTACAGTCTAGAAAAAAATTCATTCTGCAAAAATTAAAACTAATTCAAATGTTAAAAAAAATAAACTACAGAATTTCAAGCTTCACTTCAGCATTCAAATTTCAATGGCACCCCCAAAATCAATTGTTGTAGCATAGAATTTTGTCAAAAAGGAAGGGAAAAATCTTTTGTGTCAGCTGTGTGGACATCAATTCACTGGCTCTTTAACTAGAGCAGTGGATCACCTTCTCAGTATTAGCAATGGAAGTGGAGGTGATGTTGAAGGTTGCACTAAGATCTCAGAGGAACAAAAAACCACAGTGGAGAAAGGCTATTTCACTTCAAGGATGGAAAAGGAGAAAAGGGAGAATAAAAGGCAACGAATTGAGAGGGAGATTGCCATGTCTTCCTCAAACACCATTGATTCAATCTCAACCATTGGTGGATCAAGCTCTACTCCAGCTAAAAAAGGTGAAACCAAAACATTAAATCAATTCTGGAAACTTGTGGAGAGACGAGAAGTTGATGATGATGTTGCATAATTCTTTTATGCATGTGCAATTCCCATTAATGTGGCCAGGAGTCCATATTTTAAAAATGTAATTAAAAAGGCCATTGATTTTGGGAAGGGCTATGTTCCTCCCAGATCTGAAGCTTTAAGGACCACTATGCTAAAGAGAAACAAAAGACAGAGTGACAAAAAATTTGGTTCAGATTAAAGAGTCTTGGAAGCATACAGGATCCACAATTTTGAGTGATGGTTGGTCAGATTTGTGTCATCACTCATTGATCAATGTGCTTGTTTACAATTCTCAAGGGGTACTTTTCTTGAAGGTTGTTTTTTGCAATGGATCGAGTGAAGATATCAGAATTTATTTTTGGAATTTTGGATGAAGCAGTTCAAGAGGTTGGGGAGAAAAATGGTGTCCATGTTATTACAGATATTGCATCAAATTGTGTTGGTGCAGGGAAGATGATTACGGAAAAATATAATCAAATTTATTGGACCCCTTGTGCAACTCACTACTTGGATTTAATGTTGCATGATTTAGCCAAATTTCCTTGGGTCAATGAGACAATCCGAAGAGCCAAAAAAATTGCAAACTTCATCATCAACCATTGTCTCACTTTGAGCATATATAGGAAGAATGCATCTAAACAGTTGTTGAGGCCTTGTGATACAAGGTTTGCCACTTTTTATATTACTGCGAAAAGAGCTGTTGAGGAAAAAGCAAGCCTAAGAGTTGTTTTTTGCAATACTGAGTGGGAGAGATCTCCCCTTTCAAAAGAAACTAACGGGAAAATGTTGAACAAATAGTGCTCAATAATGGCTTTTGGGAAAATGAAAACAAGGTTTTAAAAATATGTGGCCCAATTGTTAATGTGCGTCGCACGGTTGATGGTGACAAACCTTGTATTGGTTTTGTTTATGAAAGCATTGATCGTTGCAAAGAGACCATTGCAAGTGATTTTAATAATGTGGAAGTTGAATTACCAAGAGACATGGGAGGTAATTGATCAAAGATGGAAGATGATGCATAGTTCATTACATGCAGCAGCATGCTATTTGGACCCTAGATTGTTTGGGTTACCAAGACATAGGGATGAAGAAGTCATGAATGGACTTATCCAGGCTATTGAGACGCTAAATCTAGATCCAACAATTGCAGGTTTGGTCAGATGTCAATTGAGGGCATACAAGTTAGAAAAGGGTTATTTGGAACACAATCAACAAAGTATGACAGGAGCATAAGTGATCCAGTGGTATGGTGGGAATTTTATGGATCAGGGGCACCAGAAGTGAAAAATTTTGCAATTTGTATCTTAAGTCAGGGATCAAGTGCATCAGCATGTGAAAGGAATTGGAGTTCCTTTGACCATAACCATTCCAAGAAAAGAAAATATTGTCATCTGAAAGATTAGAAAATCTTGTTTCCGTTCGTAGTAACTTGCAATTGGCTTTGAAAAATGTGGCTAAAGAGTCATCCAATTCCTCTACTCCATGGATTGATCATATTCCTAACGCATCAACGGATGTCGCTGATTTTTACATTGATAGTTACATTGATAGGGAATTGAGCGATGACTCTGATGCTGAAGCATTTAGCGGATTCACAGCCCCTACTACTCTTGATGATATAGAACTTTTTGACTTAACAAGTGGGCCACGAGAACATCAAGAATAAAACTTGTGTTCCTGTTTTAAACTTCTAGTTTACTTTTTGCATGAACAATTTTCTAAAACTGCCAAGCTACTTTAAACTTTAAAGTTTATATTTTTTGAATATTTTTTTATCAGATTGTTTTTCAATGAAATCTGCTATGGCCCATGGTTTTGTTGAATTTGATATGGGTGTCAATGTCTATGATGAATTTCTCACCTTATTTACTATGTATGGCAATTGGTTCTTTATTGGAATTTGGCACTAACTTTCATGATTTATATGTGGAAATGATTTAGATGTTTGAGCAGTAATCCTATGTGTTTGCAATGTGTCAGTGCCTGCTTAAAATTTATATATATACATATTTTTTTTCAAATTTCTATATGATGAACTTTATCAATAAAATTTTAGGTGTCGAACTTTATTCGAATTTCAAGGTCGTCAAACTCGAACACGAACACGAACGTGGTGACTTAGGGTACAACAACCACATTCGCCACGAACGTCTTGATATCGAATTTATCTAGAAGGAACTGGATCATTTCCTTCCATATTACATAGTTGGAGGAACCCTCCAACTGGTCCTGATCTCTAAGACCATGAGCTGCCATCTCAACTGAAAAATGTCGAACTGCTTCCCCTTTCTCCCCCTCTACATAGCCTAGGAAGGCTTATGCACTCCTTTAGGAGCTCGTAGATCTACTGCCTTGATCTGTTGCTCGAATCTTGGAAAAATTTTGAATTCCTCGACTAGGAATTCGCTAAGGAAGAATTCTCCATTATGTGTTTTTTCTTTCTTCCGACGCTTCTCTGCTCTGGCAACCTCCTGCAAAAAAACTGTCCCTCTGGCTCTACTCCCTCTGCTTCGGCAAAATCTCGAACCAAGAGTCCTACCTCTCTGTCGACTCACTCAGAGAGAGACAACCTCGAAACTTCAACCCTCCTGGCTATATCTGTCCAACCCTCTGGGGATTCGATCTTCAATTGCTACATCAATTCGGCCTTCACTTCAGATTCAAATTTGTTCTTCCTGTTTCACATCAAATGCTCTGATACCATGTGAAAATTCTCAGATCTAACAATCTAAGGAATCCTACTGCATCAACTGAGTGTACTTCTCCTATTAAGTAAATTACATTTACATAATTAATTCAAATCTGAATTATTGAAGTGACTACTGAAGCAGCCTACACTGAATAAATATGATTCTGAAACAAGGAAACTAAGCAAGAAATCAATCACACATAGGAAACAATTATTTTTGGACTAAGTCCCTGGAAAAGCCCAATGTCGGAAAACTGGTGCAGCAAATCTGAGGGTTTGTATTATTAAGCAGTAGTTGTTTCTGAATACATCATTGAATACCTCCAAGGGTTATTCAGTTATAGAGAGAAACACTGTCAGAAAGAAGTTGTGAGTTTTACCTCACATAATCACTGGAAAATCCCACTGATCCGATCACTAGAAAAGTTGCCTCTAGAGGTCTCTGCGTAGACCTTGCATCACCTCCTCTAGGCACTACGTCACCCCTTTTACAGATCGATCTGACTCCTGGAATCACAGATCTGGGCCTCTCAGTCTCACACCCTAGCTTCCGGCTTTTGGATCTGATCCGATAGCTGAATCTCAAAACCCCTCTGAACCTCTGCGCAGCCTTGACTGGCTTTGCGCAGCATCTGCGTCACCATGACTAAGTCTGTGCTAGCTCTGCTAGACGTCTTCCTGCCTCTCTCTACTGATGATTCTCCGACTGAGAAAATATTTCTCTTCGAAAGCTACTCTGCCCCTCACTACACTGAATCACTTAGATGTGATCTTCGTCTGAGCACTGCTCCATCAAAAGAATTTGATCCAAAGATTCACTCCCTGTGTCTTTTCAAATGACACTCAAGCCTTCCTTTATAGTCTTCTTTTTGAGAAATCAACGGCCGAGATTAGATCTCTAATCAACGGCTAAGATTATAACATGACTTGATATCCGCCGTTTCTAGATTATTCTTATTTAATTTCCCTAAGTTTAGACTTAGGGTCTCCATTAAAATAATTAATTATTCTAATAAAACATTATCCGAGTGGAATTTTCACAAACGATTTCTGGGTTATTTGGAATACCCATGTCTAAGACTCTCCACCAAATTTGGGGCTTAGAGAACTTTCTGATGCTACAAAAATCAACAAAATCTTTGTATAAGAATCAAAAATAAGGAGAATGCACTCAATTTCCTCTTAGACTATGTCAAAGAAAAATATACTGAGCCTTGAATACAGAAGGCCAGGGAAAAAATGATCACATAGGCTATTCTAAATCCCATCACTGTCCTAACACAATAGATGAAGGAATTACAAATGATCTTAACTACCACTACTCAAACTCAGAATGCAACGCACCAAAGGCTCTTGGAGTTGCAAAAGGATTATGCTAGTGAAGAGGAAGAAGATTTACATGAAGAGGCACACTTGAAGAAGATTTACATGAAGAACTCATAAGGTGTTTTCTCTTCTTTTCTACATCAAAATTATTGTCTAAATGCATATTGAATGTTACTCAATTATATTTTTTTGAGATTATAGAAGGTACTACAAGTTTCATGCTATGAAACCATAGAGACATACCAAACGAAAGTATCAACTTCTCTATAGATTAAAGAACCTAAAAATAGTAATAATAATTAAGAAGGAAGTGCTTCTATTTTTCTTCTTAATTTTTAAGGAAAACTTCACTTGCAGCATATAGGAAAAGCAGGAGAGATTCTATTATGATAAGGTGATTAATTCACTTCAAATATTACAAGTTAACCATTTGATGGTAGCTCCTGGTTACAATCCTGGATCCAACTTATCTTAAATGTAAGATGTAAGAAGGCTTTTGGGGATGTTCTGGTATTACGCAATGCCTGAACCCTATGATGTTGGAGTGCTAGCTCTACTGCACACTCTGACTATTGACACACACATAACTATCCAGCATTGGAAACAACTGCAAATGATCATGAGTTGCTTCATGGCTTCCCTGAAATGATTATCTTTTTGGACATATCATTAATCTGACTTGAATTTTGGTTGAATTATTACATTGTTCATTACTTGTTGATATTGATATTATCTCTTCTTTCCTAAGACTTTTCTATGAAAACACAAACAGGCTTCCACTTGTAATTTAACGCATGCTTGATTTGAGAAAGAAAACTAGCCTTACAATGATGTGCAGTAAACTGTAGTTTTATAGAAATATGCTTTACCAGTAAGCACAGTTCAATGAAATAATTGATTTATGCATATAAATATCTATAAAGGAAAAGCATGAGAAGGAAAGAGAAAAGCTTACCATTGTTGACAACCTGACTTGAATGAGAATTATCCTCAAAGTGAATGGGTTCTTTGAATAATAACCAAAGCCATAACACATAGAAAAACCATAAGGCTGACATAACCCATCCTGGTAAAGTATTTGCATTCAGGGTAAGACCAAGAACAGATGTGTTAAATTCAAGCAATCCGGCAAGAGCAGGTCCACACGCCATTCCCATTGCACTAGAAATTACAAAATAGGCAGAGAACCGTAGACGCATTTTTAATGGTACACAGTCCGTTATATAACGGCGATTAACAGCTCTTGCGGAACCTAGACTGTTACAGTAAACATTGTATGCACATCAAAATGATTTCCAGGTTTGGCCATCATAACTAATTCATGAAAGAAGACATTTCTCATCCATAAATTGTATATATCCAAAGAAATGTTGCATACAGAATTTGTTTATTGAAATTCTGATCAAATAAAAGGCTTTGTCAAAGAATGAGTTACTGTATAAACAGTTATGTAAGTTATGTTTCTGATTCCAGAGAATCTTTACAAGTTGAAGTTGAATCATAATAGGCTACAAGAGAGAAACATTACCTTTATTGAAGGAGAAGATATATGTAAAAGACTAGAATGTCCTTGGTAATAGGTAAATTGGGAATTTGGGCATGCTTACCAAGAAAATATATAAAATAAAAATAAGCAATAACAGATCCTAATATTGATCACTAGATTTGGTGAAACTTAACACCTGTGTTCAAACTTCAAAGAAACCGAAGAATACGGAGTTCAAGTAAAGTAGTTTTAAACGGAGTTAAGTAAAGTAGTTTTACAGTTAGTACACGTATTTCATAGTCAAAGTAATATAAGGAAGATCTGAGGAATAATCAAGTAGTTAATAAGCTGAGATAGTATACATTGGAATTCCATCATCACAATCGAATAATAATTATTTGAAAAGGATAATATGCAAAAGAAGAAAAAATGTACATTTATATTTTATAACCTTCAAATAGTCCAAATAAATTAAATTTTTCTATGATCCTTCCATAGCCACAAGTTTGGACATGTTAATGTCAATTGCCTAGAGAACTGTTATCCTCATTACCCAGGTTCAATTTCTAAGTTGTATGAAATGTAGAAATGTCTAGAAGTTTCTGAAAATTGAAATAGTTATGGCTGGAAACGTGACTCTCCTAAAATAGAAATGTCGGCAAAACTTCATATCTATATCAATATCTTTATATCAATGTTGCAGAAATCGACATCAGAATAAAATCAGCAAGAATCCGAAAAACAAAAAAATCATAAAAATTGGGAAAAAATCGGTAAAAATCCAAAAACATTACCAAAAATACAAAAATATTCATTTTTTCAATTTTTTTAGCATCCAAAGCGTCCACAACATGAAATAATGCATTGCCACATAAATATGAAAAGAAAACTAATATATAAGATATATAAGATGTCTAGTGCTACTGTGCTACATCACACATTAACAATGAATCATGTCATGAATCCTAATTCCTCACTCAACCTCAAAATATCAACATAAAATAATAAATGTGTCTCATCATCATGAGCCATGTACAATGAAATTAGATACATAAAATACTAACTCATGAATTCCTCTACCTTTTTTTGTTATGAATAATATATATAGAAATAATATAAAGATAAATAATAATGATAATTGTATTAGTAATTAGTAATTAGGGTGAAGAGGCATGTCTAAATGGGACATGACTATCCATGAAGAGGCACCTGCCTAGTATATAAGCAGGGCCTTCACTTTCAATTGTATGAATCATTCATCATACATTTTATATAATAATATTTGTATCTTTAATGGGTATTTTCATATTCCAAGTCTTTTGGAGTATTTAACTTGAGGTACGAACTTTGTTCGTTCCATTTGGTATCAGAGCAGTTCGAACATTTGGTCGCTTAACCGCTACACAAAGCTGCGTTCTCCAATCCAGGTCTTTAACCATCAAATTTGTCAACATCGTTGCCGTTGTGATTGAAGCCTTTCACTAATAGAATTTGGAGTTTCTCCATATCAACCTTTGGCCATTTAAAAATTTATTTTAACAAAAAAAAGTCAATATATATTAAAAACAAAAAGTTCAATATAAAAAAAGATCGTAAAAAATTAAAAGATTATTTTAAAATAAAAAGATTAATTGAAAAACAAAAATTAGAATAAACTAATAATAAAAAAAAAAAATTATTTGTGGTTGTCGTAAGCTGCCATACACAGCACTGCCGACTAATCGCGGTCTCCAATAGATTTCTCGCACACAACCGCAACCAACCCATTCGCAAGGGGGTGACGGTATCCATTTGGGCAAGTTTGTTATCAGGCTTCTTTTGTACGCAGATGACCTTATATTGATTGCTAATTCGGCTCTTGGTTTGCAAGAGCATTTACATTCCCTTGAGCATTTTTGTAAAAGGGTTGGGATGCAAGTCAATATTAGCAAAACGAAAGTAGTGGTTTTCTCTAACAAAAGAAAGCATAACCAACGTAAGTTCTATTTTGGAGGCAGCATTTTGGAAGAAGTTGCAGATTACAAATACCTCGGAATTGACTTCAACAGAAATTTAAGTTGGGATGGTTGTAGAAAGAAAAGAACTTTAGGGGGTTGGAAAACATTTTATGCTCTTCAAAACAGGTGTAGAGAGGCAGAGCTGTGGGACTGGAAAACCACCCTAACTCTTTTTGGGCTTCTAGTGATTCCGGTGATTCTTTACGGTTGAGAACTATGGGCCAGCAGCACAACCAAGATGCAGTGGAAACAAATTGAGAAAATTCAGAAACGTTTGATTACAAACAAATTCAAAATTAAAAGTGCAGTTCCTTATGATATCCTGTTAAGTGAAACAGGGGCTGCTCCTATTGAAGCAATTGCTATGGTGCGAGTCATAAGGTATCTGAAAAAATTGAGCAAATGGAAGAGGATAGATGGCCTAAGGTTGTGTTTAGTGACAGATTGTGTAAAAGACAGAAGACTTGGATGCGGCAAAATAACAAATGGTTTAGTAAATGGAGTATTTGCTTGAACATGTGTCCTACAAACAGTAAAGAGATAAAAACTTTTGTTATGGATAAATTCCATAAACATACTTGGAAGAAAGAGCTAGAGAGAAAGAAGAAGTACTACATAGAAGAGTTTAACCCCACACATAACCATCAACAAAAGGCATACATAGGGGCTAATATTTCTTGGAGATCTAAAATTCTTATTGCTCAATTAAGGACTAATTCTCATCAACTCTGTTGTGAAACAGGGCACTGGAAAAGGCCAAAAGAAATGTGGGAAGAAAGAGTATGTATTTTTTGCTCCTCCGGAAAAGTGGAAACAAAAAAACATTTCATTCTAGAATGTGAGGCCTTCAAGGACACCAGAGAAAACTATGCAGGTATTCTGGCAGCTAATTCTTGGGATAATCTATTCCGCGAAGAGTTTGTCGATAAGCTGGGAGTGCTCATTGTAAAACTTCACAGGAAAAGGGCCGAATACAAGAGTCAGATAGAGAAGCAATCTGTCCCATAGGCTATTTTTAGCCTCGTGGACATTAAAAATTCTTTCTTTCTTTCTTTCTTTCCGCCACAACCCTCCGCTAAAGCTGTCTTCAACCAGCACCATCATTATCAGTCTAGCTCGTTTTCTACTACAATTGTCTACACTACCACTATAACCACCATTTTCAAATTGAACTAAATCTGCCTACTCATAACCGTGAGACCGAAATGCTTCTAATAAGTAGAGTCGTTGAAACCTATGCCTATAATTGATACTAGTCATAAATTCAAGTTTCAAATTTCAAGGGTGGTTCCGTCAACCAAAGCCGAATTGAAATAAGTGGTCGCCGATTTCAAAACCTATTCAAGGTTAAAGACATTGAGGTCACATTAATTTTACATACATTAATCTTTACTACATTTAAGTAGTAAGAAAAAGGCATTATTAAATTTGTGGAAAAAAGAACTAAAGTAAAGAAAAGATAAAAAGGCACAATCAACAGTGTTATTGAATATCATATAGAGGAGTACATATAGGAGCAATTAAAAAGATATTTTTAATATTCCTACCTAAGTTATTAAATACCAGGGAACTTGTATAATAGAAAAGAGAAAGGGAAAAAAAAATATTATTATATACGCTGAAAGAAAAGGTTCCACTAAAAGAGGTAAGAGTATTGAGCTTATATAAAAGCTCGAGTAGTTAAATATTAAGAAGTAAAAGACCCAGTATTATTAAAAATAAAAGGCGAAAAGTAAATTAAAGTTTTTAAAGAAACGGAATTATTACATATTTATTATTAAAATTTCATTAAGTTTCGTTGGAGTATAAAAATTAGATATTAGAGGAGAAAAATTCAAAAAGGTTCTTTTTTAATAAAAATGAGAGTAAATAAAAATATTTTTATATATTTTATGAAAGTGCAAAATAATACAAAAGAAAATTATTATAATAATTAAATTAAGGAGGAAAGTTTTCACTAAAAGGGAATTGTGGGATTGAAAAAGTATAAAAAGGAAATATAGTTAAAGTGAGAATATATTTTAAAAAGTTCCAAAGTTCAACCAAGAATTCAAGAGAAGTTATAATATAAAGTGTTAAAAAAAAAAAGAATTTGTAAAGGTATTAAGGATTTAAGAAAAAAGAATTTGTAAAGGTATTAAGGATTTACCAAGAGGTATTAAGGATTTACCAAGGGAGACATTGCAAAGATATTATAAAATCAAAGGAAATATTTATTATATTTATAAGGTCATAAGAGACATTGTTGAAAATATAAAGGAGAAATATTTTTAAAAACCCTAAAGCTCATTCTGAAAAAGAAAAATGGAGACCAATAATGAAATATTTCCTAAAACCTTTAGTAAATGTATTGATACACTATTTAAAATTAAATGATCACTCGCAGGAATAGATATTATAATCTCTATCAGTCCTACTGAAGGGAGTAATTATGTTAGTCCTAAATGTGCTAACCAATTAGTGATTCCTGAATCGAAATTAATTGAAACAAACTTTGTTGACACAAGTGACAAACAATACGACATAAATAATCTACAACTAAGTATTGGGGATTATACTTTTATCTCACAATTTACCGTGAAATCCTTATTTTTTGACGATAGTGACATTGTTTTGGGCTCACCTTGGATGGAAACTCTAGGGTCTTTTATCCTAAATACGAAAAAAAAAATTGACATTCTCCCACAAAAAGAAAAAAATAATGCTACAGGACATTACCTTGAAGCCAAATTTAGTGACGCCTGAAGACATATAAAAAATCTCAAAAGTAATTCTTCAAGAAAGTAAAAATATGATACAAAATATGCAAAGAGAAGTTGACAAAATCACTGTTGAAAAAAATGAAGAAGTTTTGCGACTAAAAGACCATAGCGAAAAATGACTAACACAAATAAATAAGCTTAAGAAAGACAAGAAGTCATTAGAAAACAAGGTACAACAACTTATCGAGAAGGAAGCATCAAATGTAGAAATTCAAGTTGATGAAAAGACATCAAATAACGATCCAGCCAATAACACAATTCAAGAAGAGGACAAACTAGTTGAAGAGGTACTCAGAAGTTTCGAGTGAAGATCAAAAAAAAAACATTCAACATCTCGTAATATCCCGAAAGGGAAATAACCAAGTAATAAACGTAAATATGCCACAGAGGATAGAAAATATAATATCAAACTGCATCAATACCGAATCATGACACATGTAATACCGTAAAATTTCGCATTTTATTAATCGAACCTCAGATCTACAGCCTCTAGGGCTAGATCTGGTGTTGTCCCTTCGTATCCGGACTAGATCTACGAATATCTCCTCGTATCCTGTTACCCTCGTCGGATTCAGTGCTAAACCCGCATTCGCAACATACAAGACTAGATTCGTAACATACAAGACTAGATTCAACATACAAGACTAGATCCGCATTCATCCTTCCCAAAGTCAGATCTACCGTCGTTTCTCGTATCCGGTAATCCTTCGAAATGGATGTGCCGTCCTCACTCTAGGGTTAGACAGACGTCCTTCCGCCTCCAAATGGGGCCGTTTTCTCTCGCTGCATCAGAATCGCGTCCTCCCCGGGATGTCAGCTCCTTCCCCCCGAAAGGACTGCCTTCCCGCATGAGACAAAATGCCCTTCTCCTTCGCGCAACTGCCCTTCTCTCCTTGCTCGCGCAAGCACAAGAGGGCTTTTCTCCTCCTCGACACCTTTAAACTGCCATCGAACCTTAAAGTATACCTGTGACAAACCCATTAGGCGGCATCAAGTCCCCCGAAGCCAAGGGTGAAACCAGAAATAACCTTACCAGGGCAGGCACTCGAAGTCCCCCGAGGCTAAGGGTGAGATCTCCGACCGGAGACACTCGTGCACTAAACAGTGCTGCAGACCGACTAAACAACCGGCGTGCTGAAGCAGACAAAGTCCAGCTATCAATAAGAATATCAAATCAAGAATGATCAAATGAGGTGAGAGCCTCTCCTTTTATAACATCAAACTCCCTCCAAAACTTAACTCTCCCTGGATCTGCGCAGTTTACCTTGGGTTAGCCTGATGCCTCCCCCATCATATCCACGTGGACCCCCAAGGCCCCTCTCTAAGTTACAACGTCAATCTACTAGGAAAAAGAACACTTTATTATAAAGTGAGGTGACTAAAGTGAGGTGACCCCTCTTATTTCTCACTTTATTTATTATTTCTATCTAAAGCGGCAAAATAAAGCAGAAATGCAATATTCCACCAGCAAAGCACTGGGAATACACATACATCCATAGCTAAAGGAAATCAAGTACTTCAAATAAATCTAAAAAACGACACAAACAAGATACAAGAAAATCAAATCACTAGAATTTCTTATCGACATCCGAATCACGAGAGTAGACAACTTGATCAAGCTACGTATTCAGAACGGAAACAACAAGTTGATGTTTCGAAGAATACAAATGTTAGTGCAATGCACTCATCTGATATCAATCTATCACAAGTTTCCAGTCACCATAAGATTCCACAGAAGATTGATCTAGGACGGTCTAATCCCTCCTCCGTGCGACACTTTTATATATCACTCCAAGGTTCATATCGTCTAGTGTCAAGGAAGATTCAGAGACGAGAAGACGTTTGAAAATGTTAGAAAATTAAATATTACAGAGCAATGCAACACGTAAAATATGCGGAAAATACAAGCACACAAAACACATAAAACCAGAGAGACACAGATATACGTGGTTCACCTAGCTTGGGCTACGTCCACCCCGAATAACCAGTCCTTCCTCTCTATTATCCAGCAAAAATGAAGAGACAAAACCTACAGCAGATCCGCTGTAATATCCTCTGTTCTCTCTCACAGTCTCCCTATCTGCTTCCCACTCAGAGAATACACATACAATACGTAGCCGCAATACAATACCCTCATAATAGCGAGGGGTTGCCTTCTAGGGCAAAAAAAAACCCTAAACTAAACATAACTTCTACCGTCAGATCATCCGCCTAATGAACGGCCCAGATTGACTAGAATTTACTATACTTTTACATGGCAATTTTACATCTATTTTTGGCTTCGGAGGCGCTGCCCCCGAAACCCCCGTCGGGGGACCGCTGGCCCCCGGACCCCCCAGCCGGGGGGGTCGGCCACCCCAGACCCTACGGGGGGGGACAAGTCCCCCCCGCACCCCCCCGCGTGCAAGGGTGTACAATTTTCCTGGGGTATACATCCAGCTAAAACAAGAATCTCTGAATCAGGAAGAAAATCAGGCTCAACACCCAACAATCTCCCACTTGGAGACTGATTGTAGCAACTCCATCGCTACTTAATTTTCTAGACAATGACTCCTCTTTGGACCTGGCTATTCCTCATCTTCATCATCATCCTTGAAGACCAATTGAAACTGAGCACATTTTCAGTTTTTCCCTGGTTACAACTTTTGTTAGCATATCTGCAGGGTTTTGGCTAGTGTGTATCTTTTCCAGCTTCAACTCTCCATCTTCCAATACTGACAGTATGAAATGGTACTTGAAATGTATGTGTTTAGTCCTGGAATGAAATGTTGAGTTCTTTGCAAGATGAAGCGCACTTTGGCTATCACTGTATAACGTGCCCATATCATGCTTCTTACCCAATTCACCCATAAGCCTTTGTAACCAAATCATTTCTTTACTAGCCTCTGTAGCAGCAACATACTCTGCTTCTGTTGTTGAAAGTGCAACAACACTTTGGATTTTTGAAACCCAACTGACAGCTGTTCCACCTACAGTAAATACATATCCCGTAGTGCTCCTCCTATTATCTCTGTCACCTGCCATATCTGCATCAACATATCCCTGTAGAGCAATGTTTGAACCACCAAAGCATAATGCTTGATTTGTGGTACCTCTCAAATATTTGAGAATCCATTTTACTGCCATCCAATGTTCTTTTCCTAGATTATTCATGTACCTGCTTACAACTCCCACTGCATGTGCAATATCAGACCTTGTGCAGACCATTGCATACATTAAACTTCCAACTGCTGATGCATATGGAACTTTAGACATATAGTCCATGTCTTTTTGGGTCTTTGGGCACATCTCCTTACTAAGTTTGAAATGGCTAGCAAAAGGTGTACTAACAGGTTTTGCATTCTGCATATTAAATCTTTTCAACCCCTTTTCTATGTACTCATTCTGAGACAGTGTTAATTTGCGATTTTTACTGTCTCTAGTTATCCTCATACCAAAGATTTGTTTTGCAGCTCCCAAATCCTTCATTGCAAATGAATTTGCCAATTTTCTTTTGAGCACATTTATTTCCTGCATGTTAGATCCTGCAACAAGCATGTCATCTACATACAATAACAATATAATATAGCTGTCATCATTTTGCCTTTTTAGATAAACACAATGATCAGAGTGACATCTAGTATAACCTTGTTCAGACATAAACTTGTCAAACTTTAGATACCACTACCTTGGAGCCTGTTTTAAGCCATACAAGCTCTTCTTTAACCTGCACACCAATTTTTCTTTCCCTTTGACCTCATATCCTTCTGGTTGCTGCATGTATATCTCTTCCTCAAAATCTCCATGGAGAAATGTTGTCTTTACATCTAACTATTCAAGATGTAAATATTCCGCTGCTACAAGACTTAAAATAGTTCTGATTGAATTCATCTTAACAACAAGAGAAAATATTTCATCAAAATCAATACCTTTCTTCTGTGCAAACCCCTTCACCACAAGTCTAGCTTTGTACCTCTGTTTTCCTCCATCTTCTTTCTTGAGCCTGTAAACCCATTTATTCTGCAATGTAGTTTTACCTGCAGGCAACCTGACAAAGTTCCAAGTCTGGTTATGCATTAAAGAGTCCATCTCTTTTTCCATGGCTAGCTCCCATTTCTTCCTGCTTTCAACCTGCATTGCTTCTTCATAACATTCAGGTTCACCAGAATCAGTCAGCAATAAATAATATAATGAAGGAGAGTATCGTTCAGGGGATCTACTTATCCTGGTAGATCTTCTAACACCACTTTCAGGTGTTTGAGGTGCCTGTTGTTGTTGTGGTGGTTGTTGCTGTTGTGGTTGTTGATTATTATCATTTTCAGGCACCTTTACTTTTTCAGTTATCTCATCAAGAACCGCGTATTCTTTGTTTTCTTTTTCCTGTTTCTTTTCCTGCAACTGATTCTTATACAAGACATTTTCATTGAATATTACATCTCTGCTCCTAATGATTTTGTGATTTTCATAATCATATAAGCGGTAACCAAAATCATTAGCACCATATCCAATAAAGGTACATTTCTTTGATTTTTCCTCAAGCTTTGTTCTATTTTCTTTATTAATATGGACAAAGGCCTCACAACCAAATGGCTTTAAAAAAGAGTAGTTTACCTTTTTACCTGTCCATGCTTCCTCTAGAATACTACCATCCAAGGAACTTGAAGGCCCTCTGTTTATTAGATAAACAGCAGTATCTACAACATTTGCCCAAAATTGTAAAGGCAATCATGCATGCAATCTCATGCACCTTGCACGCTCCATGATTGTTCTGTTCATCCTTTCTGACACACCATTTTCTTGTGGTGTTCTTGGAACTGTCTTCTCTCTACGAATTCCATGCTCTGAACAGTACCTATCAAACTCTTTGCTGCAATATTCACCTCCATTGTCTGATCTGAGACACTTCAACTTCTTTCCTGTCTAAATCTCAACCAAAGCTTTCTATTTCTTGAAAGTATCAAATATATCAGATTTATTCTGAATACAATAAATCCATGTTTTTCTAGTTGCATCATCAATAAAAGTAACATAATAACACGAGCCACCGAGAGATGATACCTGAGCAGGTCCCCATACATCTGTATGCACAAGCTCCAATTTTTCGCTCTTCTTTTCTTTCCCAACTCTGAGAAATCTGACTCTCTTTTGTTTTCCATAAATGAAATTCTCACAGAAATCCAAATCAACATTCTTCAAACCTGGCAACAAATTTCTTGAGTGAAGAATCTTCATCCCCTTCTCACTCATATGTCCGAGCCTATGATGCCATAGTGTTGCATCTTCTCCTTTGGAAGTTAAAGCATTAACAGAGTTTGAAATACCATTGCATAAATACAATGTACCAACATTTTCGCCTTTTGCTATTACCAGGGCTCCTTTGGTGACCTTCCAAGTTTTATCCGTAAAAGTTGTAACACAACCTTCACTGCCTAACTGCCCTGTTGAAATCAGATTTTTCTTTAGATCTGGAACATGCCTTACCTCCTTTAGTAGCCATTGGTTTCCATTCTGCTGTTTTACAAGAACCTTACCCATTCCAACAATTTTACAGGGTTTATCATCACCCAAACAAACTTGTCCAAAATCTCCTTGAACATAGTCATGAAAATATTTCTTATCAGGTGTGGCATGGAATGAAGCCCCTGAATCTACAACCCAAGAATCAGTAACATTTTCGAAAGAAAGAATCAAAGCATCTTATAACACATCACCTGTCACATTTGCTTCATGATTGTTTTCTTGCTGCGCGTCTCCTTCTTTTCCCTTCCGAGATCTACAGTCTTTCTTTAGGTGTCCTTTCTTTCCGCATTTCTAGCACACTATCCCCCATCTGGACTTGGATCTGTCTTTCCTTGATTTACTGTGATATCCCGAGCTCTTTCCTCTTTCCATTCTCCTTCCTCTAGACTCTGCACTCAAAGCATTACTCGATGTCTCACCGGAGCTTTTCCGTCGCATTTCCTCGCTAAGGATAGCACTGACAACATCATCAAACTTTAAAGTACTAGATCCAGACACAGAGTTACTAATGGCCATAACTAAATCATTCCAGCTTTCTGGCAATGAGCACAGAAATAACAGAACTCTAACTTCATCATCAAAGTTTACCCCTACAGAACTTAACTGACTAGTAACTGTATTAAAATTATTTAAATGGTCTGCAACAAATCCACCTTCCGACATCTTCATATTAAATAGTCGTTTCATAAGAAATACCTTGTTTGAAGCTGAGGGTTTTTCATATAGTTTCGCCAACGTCTGCATCAAACCCTCTGTTGTTGTTTCCTTCGAAATATTGAAGGCGACTGACGCCGCAAAGCACAACCGTACTGTTCCGAGTGCCTTTCTATCGAGAATGTTCCATTCCGCGTCTGTCATGGCCGCTGGCTTCTTTGCTTTTCCGCTCAATGGTAGGTACAGATCTTTCTGATACAGATAATCTTCCATCTGCATCTTCCACAGTGGGAAGTTTTGGCCGTTAAATTTCTCGACCCTAAACTTAGCATCTTCCGCCATTGCTCCCACTCGAACTAGGAACCCTTCTTTCCTGCGATTTTATCAGCCAAATATACCTTCGGCTCTGATACCAGTTGTTAGAAAATTAAATATTACAGAGCAATGCAACACGTAAAATGTGCGGAAAATACAAGCACACAAAACACATAAAACCAGAGAGACACAGATATACGTGGTTCACCCAGTTTGGGCTACGTCCACCCCGAACAGCCAGTCCTTCCTTTCTATTATCCAACCAAAATGAAGAGACAAAACCTACAGCAGATTCGCTGTAATATCCTCTGTTCTCTCTCACAGTCTCCCTATCTGTTTCCCGCTCAGAGAATACACATACAATACACAGCCGCAGTACAATACCCTCATAAAAGCGAGAGATTGCCTTCTAGGGCAAAAAAAAAACCCTAAACTAAACATAACTTCTACCGTCAGATCATCCGCCTAATGAACGGCCCAGATTGACTAGAAATTACTATACTTTTACAAGACAATTTTACATCTATTTTTGGCTTCGGGGGCAACCCCCACCGGGGGATCGCTGGCCCCCGGACCCTGGGGGGGGGACAAGTTCCCCCCCGCACCCCCCCGCGTGCAAGGGTGTATAATTTTCCTGGGGTATACATCCAGCTAAAACAATGATCTCTGAATCAGGAAGAAAATCAGGCTCCACACCCAACAGAAAATTAAAAAGAGATCAAGCCTTTTTTCATCAACAAGCTTTAAGGACAAAGCTTTTTGAGGAGGAAGGCAATGTTATGAATAATATATATAGAAATAATATAAAGATAAATAATAATGATAATTGTATTAGTGATTTGTAATTAGGGTGAAGAGACATGACCATAATCCATGAAGAGGTATGCCGAGTATATAACCAAACCTCTCACTTTCAATTTTATCAATCATTCCTCATACATTTTATATAATAATATTTGTATCCTCAATGGGTATTTTCATATTCCAAGTCTTCTGGAGTATTTAAATTGAGGTACGAACTTTGTTCGTTCCATTTTTACAGGAAAAGGAAATGGCTTTTCCTCTAGAGGAAGAAGGCCCTGGGTTGGCATTGCACTGTGACGTCCTCTAGAAGAAGAAATAGGAGGTAGACTATGTCTTCTACTCATGACCATGCTAGGTGGCATCACTTCCTCCTCTTGCTACTCCACCTCCACCTCCATCTCCTCTTCCTCTACCTCTCTCTCCCCTTTGGTTGCTACCTCCTCTAGTGAATCATGAAGCATTTAATAAAAGACGGGCCACCATCAAGGAAGTCATGCAACTAATAGCTAAGTTCCAAGAAGATAAGAAAACTAACAATGAAAATGTTAAGGATTTCACTCAAAGGTTTGACAAGTTACTCAAAGAGGTACCATTGTTTTACAAGCCTACTAACAAGACTATCCTTGCATTGCACGTTGATGCCTTTCCTGAACATATCTCTTATGCCTTGAAAGACAAGTATTCTCAATGTTGAAAAGTGTAACTAGGTTCAATCTTCATAATAACATGTGTAATTGTTATTTTATGTAATTAATGTAAAGAAGAAAAATAAAATTATTATTCTAATGCTTGTCTCATGGGTTTCATGAACAAGGAATTTTATTTTTAGTAATGGATCCCATTGTGAACCCTTGGGATTGGTCATAAAGTCAAATTGAGTCAATGTCATATATGAAGGACCCTTCTTGGGCATATTACATATGTATGAGTCAATGAAAGAGTCAAATATCCCTCCAAGACCAAGCTCAAGCATCTCCTTCAAGTCGGCCTTAAATGAAATAATGAATTTGCTCCAAAAGACATATTGGCTCACCCACAGTTCAAGTCGGCCTTAAATGAAATAATGAATTTGCTCCAAAAGGCATGTCGGCTCACCCACAGTTCAAGTCGGCTTATTATGAATGCCCCAACCACTGTAAATAGGGCAGCTTGGCCTCATTTTAGAGAGAGAATTTCGATCAAGGTCTGAGGTAAGGAAGAAGTGTGAAAAAGTCAAAGAAGACAGCCCCATAGCCAACGAAGAGAAGGGAAGGTAGAGCGAAGTCTTTGGCATTATTTTTGGGTTTGTTTTTGGGTTGATCTACTCCACACGTGCGAAGAAAGGGTGTTGCTCACTGCAGAAGAAGCCGAGGTATCACAGTCTCCTTTGAAGGATAGATTAAGGAATAGAACAAGTTCATTATCAAGCTGAGTTGCCAAGGAAGAAACCTCCACCTAAAGCGAAAAGAATCAAGGTTCCAAGTTGATAATTCACACATGCTAGGGTTTTTGAAAGGAGTCGAGAAGTTGCATGTCTAAAGCAGAGTAAAATGAAGTCGAGATCTGAAGTATAGTTGAGGTACAAAGGAAGGCAAGCAGTTGGACCAAGTGTTGACTTGGGCACGAAAGAGAAGCAGTGAAAGGGAACATGTGTCTTGGTCTTGGAGTGGAAAATAGGTCAAGGGTCTTGGTCTTGGTATTCTTCAATTGAAGTCTCAATAAGAAGAAGAATTCGTTTGGGTTTTCCTCTCAAGTGGGAGAGGCTTTGGCCTTGGCTGGTCGCCTATATTTTGTGTCTCTTGTGTCTTTATGGTTTATGCATTAATAGTTGTTTGATGATGAAGAACATTATAATAACATAAGTAAAAGAAGATCCGAATCTAAGAAGTAAAAAGCATTCACAAGTAATTATCTATCGAAGAGAAATAACCTGCTCTTGATGCCCTGGATTTCTCAACATGGTATCAGAGCTAAGGTGACAAAATCAAGGAAGGGCATCTTATCAAGGGCCACTCAAGGATCAAATCTCGAGAAGACATCAAAGAAAATCAAAGGATATCAAAATGAAGTCAAGATCTACAACTAAGTATCAAAACTTTAGGCCGAAAAAGTCTACACCAGCATAATTCTTGGGATCCTCTAGTCATCATCAAAAGACCATAAAGACCCTCATCAAGTTGAAAAGATCTACAAATAAAGGTAGCTTGAAATATATACATCCAAGAGAAGCACTTCAAGGACAAAGATTACATCATCATCTTGGATAAATTCAAAACCCTAGAAGCATTTATGGGATCCGCACTCAATTATTGCCGAAGGAAACCTCGAATATTTTGAGTTGAAGTATCTTGAAGACTATTCATCCAAAAAAGGCTAGTTAAGGGGCGTTGTCATCGTCTTCAAAAGGCTATAAGGCAATTTCCTTCTCATTGAAGCAAGGTTCTTCCCATTAAAGGACACCATCAAGAAGTCATCATCAACTAAGTGATCTCACTCTTTGAGGGGTTAAGGATCATTCTTAAATAGATCTATCTTCATCAAGGGGAAGGTTTGTATCATCTATATCATCATCAAATTCAAGCAGCAATTGGAAAAATCTTCTTAACAAGTAAATGTCCACATTTGAATCTGTCAAAATGTCTTTTTGCAAGGAAAGAAACCTATTGGTTGGGGCTTCAAACTATCTTGCTTGGAAGAAGAGGACAGATCTAAATCTCATTGAAAATGAGGTCATGGATCATGTCAAAGGATCTATCACCAAACCAGAAAAAGAAGATATTAAAGAACCTGCAAAGTTTATGAAAGGGGAAGTTAGGGCTCAAAGGATTCTCAAAGAATCCATCAAGGATCCCCTCATTCCATATGTATCAAACCTTGAAACTTCAAACGAAATCTATTACGAACTGGTAGATTTGTATTCCATAAGCACTGCAGGAGAAGCGATCTCACTAAGGCATGAACTCTACAGGTTGAAGATGTCAAAAGAAGAAGGAATAGCCTCATACTTTATGAGGATATCTAGAATCATGAATCAACTTCAAGACCGAGGAGAAGTCATGCCTGATAGAGAAATGACAACAGTAGTACTAAATGCACTACAGGAGGAGTGGGGTAACTTTACTTCAAGTATTTATGGGAAGAAAGAAACTACTCAATTCAATGAATTATGGTCACTATGCAAGATTGAAGAATCCAGGCTAAAGGAAAAATTTAATGTAGGGCCAAGTGAACAAAATCAAGCATATGTGACAATGACAAAAAGAAAGGGAAAATTTGGAAAGTTTGGTCCACCAAAAAAAGAAGAAGAACGTGGCTAAGGTTCAATTATATGGGTGTCAAGAATATGGTCACTGTAGGAGATATTGTCCTAAGATCAAGAAGGACAATAACAAAAGAGGAAGAGAAGAATCCCATGTAATGTTACTACTGGAAAGTTACAATGATAAAAAAAGACATGCAAATACAGGAACACATAAAATTTTCAGAAATTACACTCATAAACCAAAATTTCTCCAAATCGCCAACCTGGCTAAGATTTTATTAATAATAGCTCTGTAGTACAAATGAGTTGGAGAAAGTGCACCTGGGCTTGCACAAGGCAAGCTACAAAAACTTGGTGATGAGTACAAAAATTCCCAACAACTACAATAAATCATCTCCCTAAAAAGTTGTAATGTTCCCCCAATTTTGCATTGCTGCCATACCTTGACCTCTGATTTTCCCCTTCTAAACTGCCTAGAAAATTCTGTAAAATTGAGGGTAAGCTCCTTGCCCCAAACCCAAAAAAAAACAGAAAGGATTTCCCTTGGTTCCAACCTTCCGAAATTGACCCTTCACAACTTGGCCCTCCTCCAAACCGGAAATGTCTCACTGTAGTTGCACCTGTCACCCTCTGCTATGGAAACTCCAACAAACTCCTCCAAATGAACTTCCAACCAATTTCCCAACACAGCAGCTCCTAATTCATCCAGATGATGCTGCCCCAAAATGTCTCACTCCTATGACTGTGCAGTCATGGAGTAGATGACACACTCCCTGCATATAGGAAGTGATTGTTGCATGTAGGATGGTTCTCTCTGCTGTAAATACACTCCACACTCTCAGAAATGAAGAAGAAACACTCTTGTAGCCCACCAAACAATCTCCAATTGTGTTTCTCCTCCACCAACAGCGTGGTTCTTCCCTCTACGCAGTAGTGGCACCAAAATTGTGTGTTTGCATCCAGAACTGCATCGCCCTGTCAATGGTGTCTCCTTTGATCTCTGTGATAAAATAAATGCTAAACAGCACAATCTTGGCTCAACTGAACAACTAAGGCAAATTTGATTTACAATTAGACAAAAGACCCCCAATGCTCCTTCATTCCTTCTATTTATAGTTGTTGGCCATGAGTTCCTTGTGGGCCCCATCTAGGATTTGATTTTCCTTAGGGAATTCGAATTCCCTTTTCCCCAAGTGCATATTTCATGTGGGTGAGCGGCCCCCACATTCCACTAACATGCAAATAATTTCAATTCTCCTATGTTCCCTTCACCAAAACTGCATTGGGCTATTATTAATCAAAATTGCAAAATTAATTTAATTGGGGTCATTACATTCCTCCCCAACAAAAATTGCTTTTCCTCAAGCAATGCCTGAACAAGCACCCTTTCGATCAGTTGACCCCAACAGTCTTTGCACACAATACTAAGGTCCCACATGTACCACCCGACCATCCCAAATCTTAGCCATGACTTGCCAGGATCCCAAGCCATCCTGATCAGCGTGAGGCATAGCGACCCGAAGCCCTTCGCATACCACCAGTAAATAGAGCATCATAATCATATAAAATCTTCTCTGTCTCCATGTGCAACTGCTCTACTAAGTCATCCATCTCATGTACTCCTGTTGAGATTTTGAGTGTTGGGGTAGCATCGAGTGTGCTCTAGCCCTGAAATTTTGTGGAGGGGCTAAGACACACAAGACCTTCAAAACCCAAAAAGCGTTTGGAGAAATTTCATCTAATGTTTGAGATATTAAAATAATTAATTTTTTTAATGAGGACCCTAAGTCTAACTTAGGGAATTACACAAATTAAAGTGAATTCATTAAACACATGTGATGAAATTTTCTAAGTGACGCAGATTAAGCAGTCTTTTAATCTCAGTGGTTGATGTCTCAACGAAAAAGTATAAGAGAAAGGCTTGAAAGGCTTGAGGGTCAGTTGGAGACACACACACGGAGGCAGAGCACTGAGATTACACTGGAATTCTATGGCGGGTTTGCTAAGAATTTCCAGAAGAGTTTCAGCAGCAGCGAGGGGTAGTATTGGCTAAGGGGATGATCTAATCCCGGAGCCAAGAGTCAGCAAGAGGCGGAGGAGCAACAATCAGGGGCAGCACAGAGGAAGTTGAGGCTACGCAGCAGCTGCACAGCGCAGAGGGTTTCAGCTGCTACACAGGTGCTACACAGGCCCAGAAAGGGTAGCGCTAGGGCTTTAGGAGGCCATCAGGGTTACGCAGAGGCCATCCAGGGTAGTGTAAGGACTACGTCACCCAGTCTGGGGTTACGTAGTCCCCTTCTGAGCAGTGCAGAGGCTAGTAGGGCTGACGCGGGCAGCTTCAGGGCAGCGCTGGGGTTTCTAGAGACAAAAAGGGACTGGGTTCTGTAAATCCCGTTTAAGGGTCTGAATCAGCGCAGTTTTCAATCTTCAGAACAATAGGTATTGTTGCAGATCTATTTTTCTCTGTCGGGTCAACCAGTAAGGTGCCCAGATTTGTTGTACTTAGATTCTACTTATTAATAATAAACCCTCATATCTGCTACACCAGTTTTCCCACATTGGGTTTTTTCAGGGACATTTGTCCGAAAATCAGGGTGTCACTTTGTCGAATGAGTGTATTATTCAGTAAATGATCTATATGTATGTAGGCTGCTAGTTTTGTTTACTTCGGTATTTTTCTGAAAATAACTTGCATAATTAAATCACAAGTAGGAGAAGTAAATCAAGATACTGCAGTAGGATTTATGTATCGTTGTATTCAGAAATTTTCACATGGTATCAGAGAGATTGCAAATCAAGTTGAATCTCCAACAAATCAGCTAAAGACATATTTTCTGCAGGGTAGCAACTGAAGAAGCAGATTCAGAGAGGGCAACTCAGCAGCAGGAAGACGTAGTCCCGGCATAGGCTACGCAGGGGCTGCGCAGTCCCATCCGGGTGACACAGAGACAGCGCAGTGCCTTCCAAAGGAATGCAGGAGAAACCTGTGTTGCGCAGCTACTGCACAGTGGCTGCATTGGGCCAGTCTGCTCATGTAGAGGCCAGCTAGAGGGACATAGTCCAGATTACTTTTTTGTTCCTGAGAAGTATTGCCGAGGTTAGAAAGCAGTGCTTCAGATCTACAGCAGTTGCTGATGTGGTGAAGATTCTGCCGGTGCAGAATTGTGCCTAGCTAAGTTGACAAAGAGCGAGAGGAAGACAGTGACTCAGCAAATCTAAGCCAAACGGATTTGAGATTCGATCAAGAGGGTGATCGTAGAGAACTGTTCGATTGTTTTTGGCTGAAGATTTCCAGGAGGGAAATCAGTTGACAAAGGGAGCAGCTACTATAGAGGGTTTTTGATCGCCAAGAAACCCATATCCAGCATTTCTATTGAGTTTTGCACGAGAAAGAGCGAGAAGAGTACTATTTCGTCATATTTGAGCTAGATCGTTGCCCATGGGCTGAGAGATTAGGACAGGTTGGACGGTGTGTCCAACTTCGTCATCTGGAAAGCCAGGATACTGACAGTTTTGGATGAGTACGACATCAAGAACCATGCAGAGAATGTCCTAGCTGAGCCTACAGATCCAGATCCTCTGAAGAAATTCAATGAAAATCAAGCGCGCGCTAAGCGTTTGATTATGGATGGAGTAAAAGATCACGTTGTGCCACATATTGCCGAGAAAAAGACGACAAATGAGATGTGGACCGCTTTGGAGACGATGTATCAGGGAAGCTTCGTTCAAAGAAAAATGCTTCTAGAGAATCAGATGAGGTTGTTCCGGATGCAGAAGGGTGAGGAGATAGATCCCTTCCTTTTCCGACTTCAGATTATCCGGGATCAACTGATTGCCATGGGTGCGACTTCGGATGAAGGACTCTTGGTAAGGACTACCCTGAATGCAGTCACTAAGGAGTGGGAAATGTTTGTCCAGAGCATATTAGACAGGGCAGTGTTACCATCCTGGGCAGACATGTGGGCAATCCTCCGTCAGAAGGAAATCAAGAGATTCACCAAGAGGCAAAACAACAGCAGCGGAATTGTCAAAGTGAAGAAAGAAGAGGAAGATGATGCATCCCTTGCATCAAAGGACCGAAGGTAGAGGGGTAAGAAGAAGAGGCACCTATCCAAGGTCCGGTGCTTTAACTGTGGCGAGCTTGGACACTTCGCCAGCACTTGTCCTAAGAAGAAGGACAAAGGAACTTTTGATTCCAAGGCAGCAACAACAAAGGACGATGGGAGTGATGATGACGTAGCCATGAGTTCTCATGAGCCACGTAAGTGGGGCGATATGGATCTGTAGAGCAGCTACAGATAGAGGAGGCAGGATCCTTGAGTAAGCCCAACTCTTGGATCACATACGAACTACAGGAGCCTTAAGACGGTAGGGGGACAAGTAGAGAAATGGTTGCAGAGAATCACACTGAAGAAGAGGGTAGTGTTGAGATGTAGAGGGAGCAGCGTAGAGGCAGCAGCACAGAGAGGCCGTCCTCACGCAATGCAGAGTTGTAGCAGTGCAGTGGCTTTAGCAGGACAGCATAGAGCAACATCCAAGGGAGTTTTAGTGATGGGATGCAGCCTGACTCGTCTGTCAACGATTGGGCAAGATTCTTTCAGTTGCTTACATCTAAGCAATTGAGTTGCAGTGCAACAGTTAGCAGTGGCAGTGCTATGGGCAGCATGATGCAGCAATTTGAGAGGGAGCTGCAGTACAGATGTGGCAGTGACATGGGCAGCAAGACAAAAAGCAACAACACAGTAGATGGAGGGCAGCAAGCCAAGCATCAGCAGCGCAGAGACCAATGCCAAGATCTTGTGATACATGGTGTGGATGTATTATTAGAGCACACTCTGTGCTAAGAGGGAGTGTTGAGATTTTGATTGTTGGGGTAGCATCGGGTGTGCTCTAGCCCTGAAATTTTGTGGAGGGGCTAAGATGCACGAGACCTCCAAAACCCATAAAGCGTTTGGAGAAATTTCATCTAATGTGTGTGATATTAAAATAATTGATTTTTTTAATGAGGACCCTAAGTCTAACTTAGGGAATTAGAAAAATTAAAGTGAATTAATTAAACACATGTGATGAGATGTTCTAAGTGATGAGGATCAAGCAGTCTTTTAATCTCAGCCGTCGATAAGAGATTAAATCACGGTCGTTGATGTCTCAGCGAAAAAGTATAAGAGAAAGGCTTGAGGGTCAGTGGGAGACACACACACAGAGGCAGAGCACGGAGATTAAGCTGGAATTCTAGGGCAAGTTTGCTAAGAATTTCCAGAAGAGTTTCAGCTGCAGTGAGGGGTAGTATTGGCTAAGGGGATGATCTGATCTAGGAGCCAAGAGTCAGCAAGAGGCAAAGGAGCAACAATCAGGAGCAACGCAGAGGAATCTAAGGCTATGCAACAGTTGCGCAACGCAGAGGGTTTCAGCCGCTACGCAGGCCCAGAAAGGGTAGCGCTGGGGCTTTAGGAGGCCATCAGGGTTACGCAGAGGCCATCCAGGGCAGCATAAGGATTGCGTCACCCAGTCTGGGGTTACGTAGCTCCCTTCTGAGCAGCGCAAGGGCACGCAGAGGCTAGCAAGGCTGACACAGGTAGCTTCAGGGCAGCGCTGGAGTTTCTAGAGACACAAAGGGACTAAGTTCTGTAAATCCCGTTTGAGGGTGTGAATCAGTCCAGTTTTCAATCTTGAGAACAACAATTATTGCTACATATCTATTTTTCTTTATCAGGTCAACCAATACGGTGCCCAAATTTGTTGTACTCAGATTCTAATTAATAATAATAAACCCTCATATATGATGCACCAGTTTTCCCGCATTTGGTTTTTCCGGGGACATTTATCTGAAAAATCAGTGTGTCACTTTGTCGAATGAGCGTAATATTCTGTAAATAATCTGTATGTGTGTAGGCTGCTAGTTGTGTTTACTTCGGTATTTTTTGAATATTTTCTGAAAATAACTTGTATAATTAAATCACAAGTAGGAGAAGTAAATCAAGATACTGCAGTAGGATTTCTGTATTGTTGTATTCAGAAATTTTCACAACTCCAAGGGTCGGCACCTGAAGATACAATCCAACTCTTGTGGAAATAAATCCCTACCTGCACGAGCTTCGCTTGAACTCCCCCTGCTGATCATCCCTCCACGTCGGTGAAGTCCCCCACGCCAACAAAGAATCACTAAAATACAATGGAAGGTTAGAATGATATCCCCCTATATAACCAAATCACTCCCAAGGGTAGTTGAACTGTCAAGTACTGTGATGCCAGGGTCTCATGCCCATCGTGGAAAGGAACTATCTTGCCGACCCCGCAACGCTCTGGTCATGACTAATTGTCTAACATGCTCATACCAAAGCCTTATCTTCTACAACTCTCAACCATAATAATGTATCTGATGATCGAGGCTATGCCCAACCTACCAAGGGGACTCAACAATGCCCACGCCTATCACTCTATGGTTGGCCCCAATCCTGAACAAGCACCTGCCTCACCATACGATAAAAACCTCAATGATTCCCCATGTGTCAACTTGATAATGAACAAGATCATCGACCACCCTGACTGTACTCACTAACTAATGGGGTGTCCTCCATGTTGATTTTTGTAGAATCGGAAAGTGCTCTAAGCCCCAAATTTGGTGGAGAGGCTTAGACACGAGTATTCCAAAGAACTGATAAACTATTTGTGAAAATTCCACTCAGATCATGTTTTATTAAAATGATTAATTATTTTAATGGAGACCCTAAGTCTAACTTAGGGAAATTAAATAATGAAAGGGCATGAACAAAACAGAGTGAGAATGATCTAGAAAACAAAGATCAAGTAATGTTATAATCTTAGCAATTGATTGGAGATCTAATCTCAGTCGTTCATTTCTCAATGAGAAGACTATAAAGGAATACCTGAGGGTCATTTCGAAACACACAAAGTGAATATTGAGATCGAATTATTCTGATGACGCAGTGCTCAAATGAAGATCAGATCTAAGTGATTCAGTGCAGCGAGGGGCAGAGTAGCTTCCAGAGAGAGATTTTCTCAACCGAAGAATCATCAGCAGAGAGAGGCAAGAAAACACCCAACAGAGCCAGCGCAAAGCCAGACAGGCTGACGCAGAGCGAGCGCAGAGCCACGCAGAGGTTGTGCAAAGGTTCAAAGGGTTTCCGAGATTCTTCTATTGAATATTGTGGGCCCTCGTAGCCAGGTACTGATCCAAGATATGGACTCCTCAAGGATCCTGCCCATCTATAGCGCTCTGGGCTACAAAACCAAGTCGCTCCACCTCACTCTTGGAGGTATGTCTGCGAACATAGCGAAGTCTTCCTCCAGCCTGGAGGAAAGCCTATCGATCTCTCCAAAAGCTACCTGCTAATCTTGCTTCTCCTCCTTGTCCTTCTTCCCAAGAGGACACTGGGTAATGTAGTTGTGAAAATTTCAAACTTGAAATCCTACTGCAATATCTGATATTATTTCTCCTACTTATTATTCAGAAATTAGTTACTTACAGAAATCTCTTCAGTAGATATTGAAATAAATTCAACTGTAGTCTTCACCATACAATTATACTGAGAAAAATTACAAGGAAATACTAGAACAAGAATGACATAGAGGTTTTTGGACAATTGTACTAGGAAAAACCCAATGTGGAAAAACCGGTGTAGCAGATGAGGGTTTCTATTATTCATCAGAAAAAATATTCTTGCACAATTTACAATCAACAGTAATGAAGAGAATTCTCTATGATAACACTGGAGAAATTTCTCGCAAAATTTCTTGATGAGAAATGACCCGAGAGGCACCCTCCTGGGCCACTTGCGTCACCATTACGCTGGCTCTACATGGGTGCTGCGCAGAACTACATCACCCCACTCGTTGTTCCCTTCCTGCCTCTGTGTTGTCTCTTCCTTCCACTGTGCCACCTGCTCCTGCACCCCGAATTGATGTTGAACCCTCTCTGTCTCTCCTCCACCTGCAACTCTCCCTCTGGATCGAATTTCTCTTACCGAACTTCAGCCACTGAGAAAATTGATTTACCTAGGAAACTAAGTATCTGCACTAGTGTACTTTCCAAATGACCCTCAAGCCTTCCTTTATAGTCTTCCCGTTGAGACATCAACGAGCGAGATTAGATCTCTGATCAACGGCTAAAATTATAACTTGAATTGATCCATGTTCTCTAGAAGATTCACACTCTGTATTATTAATGCCCTTTAATTATTTAATTTTCGTAAGTTTAGGCTTAGAGACTCATTAAAATAATTAATTATTTTAATAAAACACATTCTGAGTGGAATTTTCACAACCGATTTCTGGGTTCATTGGAATACATGTGCCTAAGCCTCTCCACAAATTTTGAGACTGAGAGCATTTTCGATGCTACAAAAAATCAACACTACCTCTTAGCGAGGAAAGTGCTCTAACAACATGCCTGCTACATATTATTTTGAACCTGAAGCATCCTCTGCGTTGTTGATGTGTGTAAAGCTATCCGCCAACCACTGCGATGTTGCTGCAATTGTATTGTTGCCCATGGCACTGCCACTACCACTGCTGCATCCGTAGCACAACTCCTTCTCAAGTGTTGCATCAGCCGTTTCTGCTATTGAAATGGATTTTCAACCATCCCCATATTTTCCCATAAGTGAAAAAACTTTTTTCTCCCTAGGGCCTTGGTGAGAATGTCTGCTACTTGATCTCCTGTGGGAACGTACTGCAACTGTATTGCCCCCCGCTGAACACAATCCCTGATAAAATGACACCTGATGTCGATGTGCTTCGACCGATCATGAAAAATAGGATTCTGAGAGAGCTTAATGCAACTTTGATTATCACATAGAATGTTGGTCGCCTCCATCTTCCTTCTGAATAAATTCACGAACAGTTTCCTAAGCCATATTGCCTCACATGAAGTTGTTCTAGTTGCCATATATTTCGCTTCAGCTGAGCTCAGTGCTACGGACTTTTGCTTCGTACTACACCAGGAGGTCATTCCTGATCCAATATTAAAACAACACCATGTGGTACGTTTTTGATCTACCGAACTTCTTGCCCAATATGCATCTGTGAATCCACTCAATCTGATATCATCGCCTTGGGTGTATTTTAATTCATATCCGATTGTTCCTCGTACATATCGGAGAATGTGCTTAGCAGCTACCCAATGTGCCCTGTTTGGTTCTACCATGAACTGACTAAGGGAATTAACAGCGTAGCAAATGTCTGGCCTGGTGTTGACCAGAAACATGAGAGACCCTATGAGCTGCCTATAGAAGGTGGGGTCCACTTCTTTATCTTCAGATGCATCAATTTTCTTCCAATTGGTAATCATTAGAGTCGCCATGGGTCTACAATACTGCATTTTGAATCTCTTTAGAATTTTGTAGCATATCTCCCTTGCCCAAGAAAGATTTCTCCTTTATGCTCCCAAACTTCCAATCCTAAAAAATAGTGCATCAGGCCCAAATCCTTCACGTTGAATTCTCCTGCCAGATTCTTCTTGTAGTCCTTGATGAGCGTAGATGATATTGTCAAAAAAAATCATCTACATACAAAACAAATATCAGAGGCTCATTCTCTACTGTGAGATAGTAGAGATTGTGATCAACGTCTCTTGAAAAATCCCATCTGCTGCAAGTAACCATCAATTTGACCATCCCATGATCTAGGCGTCTGTTTAAGCCCAGACAAGGCTTTCTTCAGCCTGCATACAATGTGTTTCGAAGCCTTCTGGTTGTTCGATGTAAACCTCTTCTTCTATCACCCCGTTCAAGAATGTAGTCTTGACGTCCATCTAGTGAATCTCCCATCCCATCTGTGCTGCAAGGGATATAATGGATCTGATAGACATATATATGGCTACAAGGGCGAAGGTTCCTTCATAGTCTATCCCTTCCTTCTGAGCATATCCCTTAACCACGGACCTGGCCTTGTACTTCTCTACACTGTCATCTACATCATATTTGATCTTGTAGATCCACCTAGAACCTACAACTGATTTTCCTTGTGGTCTAGGTACGACTTCCCAGACATCATTAGTCATGATAAAGTTGTACTCCTCTACCATAGCATCCATCCAAACTTGATGTTGTATGACCTCCTGAAAGCTAGAGGGTTCTTCAACCTGTGCTAGCAATGCTAGGTATCTGTCAGGTTGCCTACGCTGCCTTTTCGTGGTTCTAGGAGCCCCAACGAACTCCTCTGCGTGCCTAAGCGTTTGTCACACTTCTCTGTTAATTCTGCCACTGGTGGTGGGTGGCTCAATCAATTATTCTTCCCGTTGTCCCATCTATTGTGAGCTACTTGGATTTTCTTCTCCTGAAGAAATACTAGTACTGGTCACAGTGCTTGACCCTGATTGTTGTCCATCTGTTGGATCTTCTCCCTGCTGCCGTTGGACAATAGGTACATCCTCAGACTAATCTTCAGTAGGCATTTCTCAAGATTTTTTGAAGGCCCTGTCCTCCATGAATTTCACATCCCTCCTTACTCAATTTTCCTATTACTCGGAATGTAGATTTTGTATGCCTTTGATGTCTCGCTATATCCTACGAGATACCCTTTCTCAACAGTCTGATCTAATTTGCTTTGTTTCTCATCTGGAACGTGACAATATGCCACACTCCCAAAAATCCTAAGTGACTTACCTCCAGCTTCATCCCTATGAAGACACTCTCGGGCATTTTCTTACCTAACGCTCTGTGAGGGGTCCTATTCTGGATATATACAACTATGTTGCATGCTTCTGCCCATAGAAATCTAGGCAGATCCTGGTCATACAACATTGCCTTTGTTGCCCCAAACATAGTCCTATTCTTCCGTTCCGCAACTCCATTATGCTTCGGATTATAAGGAGTTGTCCATTCTCTTATGATGCACTCCCTTGCGCAGAAATATGTGAATTCCTTATCAGTATATTACCCACCATTATCTGAACACAACACTTTGATTTTCTTCCCAGCCAAGTTTTCTACCAGAGCTTTAAATTCTCTGAACCAATCAAAGACCTCATCCTTGGTCTTTAAGAAGTAAATCCAAGTCTTCTTGGAATGGTCATCAATGAAGGTGACAAAGTATTTGCCACCACCAAGAACTTTAGTAGACACTGGTCCCCAAATATCTAAATGTATTAGACCCAATACACTCTTTGCCCTATTGTTGCTTCTGGAATATGTTGCTTTAGCGTACTTCCCTAGTACACACCCTCTAGACTCGTCATCATGCTTGGTGCTTAGGACTGGAACTCCAGTAACAGTTTCCCTGAGCATTCTCAGAGCTCCATGATGTAGATGCCCCATTCGTTTGTGCCATAGCTCATCCAGATCTGTTTCGCCACTTAGACTGCTGCCTACCAGTGCCACTGGAGACTCGAGCTACAACTTGTATAGTCTATTGCTTCGAGTTCCAATCTGAGACTTCTTCTTCCATCTTGGATGCTTGACATACACTTTCCTTCCAATGAAGTATACATCATATCCCTTGTCCTACAATTGAGACACTGAAAGAAAGTTCATTCCCAATCCAGGCACATGTAGCACATTTGTGGCTCGGAGACTGTCTCCTGCTTCTGTATAAAATGCTACGGTCCCTTTTCCTACAAGGGTACACTTTGTCTTGTTTCCCATAGTAATTTGGAAGTCCATCTGTTCTTCTTGATAGTTGGAGAAATGATCTCTTACTCCAGCCATGTGGGCTAAAGCCCCGCTATCAATATACCAATCATCTGATGATGCAAAGCTAGATAAATACGCACATTCCCTTTCCAGCCTTGAGGCCAACTCTGAAATAACGAGATCCTCCATCATCTTCGTGCTTTTTCTTTTCTCGACAACTTCTGCAGAAGGAATGCGTAAGCCCTCAGGAGTACGATTTGTTGTTGGAGAAGCACCATGAGTTCACTTTAGCGTAGATCCTCCTGTTTTCTTGTCCAACCTTGCTGTAATTCCATGTGAAAATTTCAAACTTGAAATCCTACTACAATATCTGATATTATTTCTCCTACATATTATTCAGAAATAAGTTATTTATAGAAATCTCTTCAGTAGATATTGAATTAAATTCAACTGCAGTATTCATCATACAATTACTGAGCAAAATTATAAGAAAATACTAGCACAAGAATGACACAGAGGTTTTTAGACAATTGTCTCTAGAAAAACCGGTACACCTGATGAGGGTTTCTATTATTCTTCAGAAAAAATCTTCTTGTACAATTTACAATCAGCAGTAATGAAGAGAATTCTATATGATAACACTGGAGAAATTTCTCACAAAATTTCCTGATGAG
Source organism: Pinus albicaulis (assembly GCA_034641835.2). Classification (NCBI taxonomy): domain Eukaryota; kingdom Viridiplantae; phylum Streptophyta; class Pinopsida; order Pinales; family Pinaceae; genus Pinus; species Pinus albicaulis. The sequence goes on along the minus strand of CM076578.1, from coordinate 1,637,556,178 downwards.
AAATGACCCCATAGGGACCCTCTTGGGCCACCTGCATCACCACTGTGTTGGCTCTGCCTGTGTACTACACAGAACTGCGTCACCGCTCTGCGTTGTTCCCTTCCTGCCTCTGCGTTGTCTCTTCCTTTCACTACATCACCTGCTCCTACACCCTGGATTGATGTGGAACCCTCTTTGTCTCTCCTCCACCTGCAACTCTCCCTCTAAATCAATTTTCTCTTGTTGAACTTCAGCCACTGAGAAAATAAATTTACTTGGGAAACTAAGTATCTGCAGTGGTGTAATTTCCAAATGACCCTCAAGCCTTCCTTTATAGTCCTCTCGTTGAGACATCAACGACCGAGATTAGATCTCTAAGCAATGGCTAAGATTATAACTTGACTTGATCCATGTTCTCTAGAAGATTCACACTTTGTTTTTTTAATACCCTTTAATTATTTAATTTTCTAGGTTTAGACTTAGGGTCTCATTAAAATAATTAATTATTTTAATAAAACACGTTCCTAGTGGAATTTGTGAAAAAAATTTAATACATTAATGTAGAAATCCTACTATAGTATCTTGGTTTACTTATCCTACTTGTGATTAAATTATACAAGTTATTTCCAAAAAATATTCAAAAAATATACCGAAGTAAACACAACTAACATCCTACACATATACAGATCATTTACTGAATAATACAGTCATTCAAACAAAGTGACACATAGATTTTTTGGACAATAGTCCCCAGAAAAACCCAATGCGAAAAAAACTGGTGCATCAGATATGAGGGTTTATTATGATTATGTAGAATCTAAGTACAACAAATCTGGGCACCCAACTGGTTAGCCCGACAGAGAAAATAGTAGATCTGCAACAATACCTGCTGTTCTGACTCCTGAGACCAAAATCTTAACTGATCCACACCCTCAAACGGGATTTACAAGACTAAGCTAATTTTCGGCCCTAAAAACCCCAGCGTTGCCCTTGAAGCCCTAGCATCAGCCTTGTTAGGCTCTGCATGCCCCTGTGTTGCTCAGAAGGGGACTGAGTAACCCCAGACTGGGTGAGGCAATCCTTACGTTGCCTCTAGAGGCCTCTGCATAACACTGAAGCACATCTGACGCTTCAGCACTGCCCCTTCTAGGCCTGCATAGCACCTGCATAGCGACTGAAGCTGTGTTGCGCAACTGTTGCGTAACTATTGTTGTTGTTGCCCTTGCTCCTCTGCGCTGACCTTGATTGCTGCTCCTCTGCCTCTTGCTGACTCTTAGCTCCGGGATCAGATCATCCCCTCAACCAATACTACCCCTCGTTGTAGAAAAGTCTTCCGGAAATTCTTAGCAAACCCTGCCCTAGAATTCCAGCTCAATTTCTAAGCTCTGTCTCCGTGTGTGTGTGTGTGTGTCCAACTGACCCTCAAGCCTTTCTCTTATACTTTTTCGTTGAACACATCAACGGTTGTGATTAAATCTCTTATCAATGGTTGAGATTAAAAGACTGCTTGATCCACGTCACTTAGAACATTTCAGCACATTTGTTTAATTAATTTGCTTAATTTTTCTAATTTCCTAAGTTTGGAGTTAGGGTCCTCATTAAAAAAATTAATTATTTGAATAACTTCAACAGCAGGCGAAATTTCTCTAAACGTTGTCTAGGTTTTGGAAGAGATGTGTTTCTTAGCCCCTCCACCAAGTTTCAGAGCTAGAGCACACCCGATGCTACCCCAATACACAAAATCTCAACACTCCCTCTTAGCACAGAGTGTGCTATAGCAATACATCCACACCATGTATCGCAAGATCTTGGCATTGGTCTCTGCGTTGCTGATGCTTGGCCTGATGCCCTCCATCCACCGCGTTGCCGCTCTCTTTACTGCTGCCTATGTCACTGCCACTAACACTTCCACATCTGTACTGCAGCTCCCTCTCAACTTGCTGCATCATGCTGCCCATAGCACTACCACTACTAACTGCTGCACTGGAACTCAGTTGCTGAGAAGTAAGCAACTGAAAGACTCATGCCCAATCGTTGACAGACAATTCAGGCTGCATCCCATCACCGAAACTCCCCTGTCTGTTGCTTTACGCTATCCTCCTGAAGCCACTGCGCTGCCACAGCTCTGCACTGCGTGAGCACTGCCTTTTTGTGTTGTTGTAGTCCAATCAGCGTCTGCGCTACTGCCTCTACGTTGTTGCTGCCTCTGCACTGCGCTGCTCCCTCTACAGCATCTCAACAATGCCCTCCGCTTCACTGTGAGCTCTAGCATTCATCTCCTACTTTTCCCGCTACCGTCATAAGGCTCACGTAGCTCATATGTGATCCAAGAGTAGGGCTGACTCAAGGATCCCGCCCTATTGATCTGTAGCTGCTCTATAGATCCATGTCACCCCACTTACGTGGCTCATGAGCACTCATGGCTACGTCATCTTCACTCCCATCGTCCTTTGTTGCTGCAGCCTTGGAATCAGAAGCTCCTTTTTCCTTTTTCTTAGGACAAGTGTTGGCGAAGTGACCAAGTTCGCCACAGTTAAAGCACCGAACCTTAGAGAGGTCCCTCTTCTTCTTCCCTTGTTGCCTTCTTTCCTTCGATGCAAGGGTTGCATCATCTTCCTCTTCTTTCTTTACTCTGACAGTTCGACTGTTGTTGTTTTGTCTCTTGGTGATCCTCCTAATCTCATATTGGCAGAGGACTGCCCACATGACTGCCCAGGATGGTAACTCTGCCATGCCCAATATGCTTTGGACAAACGTTTCTCATTCCTCGGTGACTGCATTCAGGGCAGTCCTTACCAAGAGCCCTTCGTTCGGAGGTGCACCCATGGCAATCAGTTGATCTCGGATAGTCTATAGACGGAAAAAGAAGGGATCCACCTCCTCACCCTTCTGCATTTGGAATAACCTCATCTGATTCTCAAGAAGCATATTTCATTGAACGGAGCTTCCTTGATACATGGCCTCTAAAGCGGTCCACATCTCATTTGTCGTCTTCTTTCCGGCAATGTGTGGCACGACATGATCCTTTACTCCGTCCATAATCAAACGCTTAGCCCGCGCTTGATTTTCGTTAAACTTCTTCAGAGGATTAGGATCTGCAGGCTCAACTAGGACATTCTTTGTATGGTTCTTGATGTCGTACTAATCCAAGACTGACAAGATCATGGCCCTCCAGATGACAAAGTTGGACACACCGTCCAACCTGTCCTGATCTCTCAGCCCATGAGAAGCCATATGGCTCAAATATGATGGAAACAATACTCTTCTCCCTCTTTCTGCGGAAATACAGAAACACTGGATCTGGGTTTCTTAGTGACTAGAAACCCTCTAGAAACCGCTCCTTTTGAAAATTGATTTCCCTCCTGGAAATCTTCAGCCAAAACAATCAGACAGTTCTCTCCGATCCTCTTGATTGAATCTCGAATCTGTTTGGCTCACAGATCTGTTGAGTGATTGTCTTCCTCCAGCTCTTTGTTGACTTCGCTAGGCACAATTCTGCACCGACAAAATCTCTACCACACCAGCATTGCTGTAGAACTGAAGCTCTGCTTCCAGATCTCGACAAACAAACAAGAAGATTGGACTGCATCCCTTTGGCTGGCCTCTACATGAGCAAACTGGCCCAGTGGAGCATCTGTGCTACTCAAAAGTGGACTATGTAACCCCAAACTGGGTGACGCAATCCTTACGCTGACCAGGATGGCCTCTACGTAAGCCTGAAGGCCTTCCGATTCTGCAGTGCTAACCCTCTCTGGGTCTACGTCCTGCTGCTGCTGAGTTGCCCTCTCCAGATCTCTACTTCTTCCACTGCTACCCTGCAGAAAAATATTCTTCAACTGTTTTGCTGGACATTCAGCTTGATTAGTGATCGCTTTGATACCATGTGAAAATTTCTGAATAGATTAATGCAGAAATCCTACTGTAGTATCTTGGTTTACTTCTCCTACTTGTGATTAAATTATACAAGTGTTTTCCAGAAGATATTCAAAAAATACCGAAGTAAACACAACTAACAGCCTACACATATACAGATCATTTACTGAATAGTACGCTCATTCAAACAAAGTCACACAGATTTTTCGGACAATAATCCCCAGAAAAACCCAATGCAGGAAAACCGGTGCAGCAGATATGAGGATTTATTATTATTATGTAGAATCTGAGTACAGCAAATCTGGGCACCCAACTGTTTAACCCGACAGAGAAAATAATAGATCTGCAGCAATACCTGTTGTTCTGAGACCAAAAGATTAACTGATCCACACCCTCAAACGGGATTAACAAGACTCAGCTAATTTTTGGCCCTGGAAACCCCAACGCCAGCCCTGCTAGGCTCTGCGTGCCCCTGTGTTGCTCAGAAGGGGACCGCGTAACCCCAGACTGGGTGATGTAGTCCTTACGCTGACCCTGGAGGCCTCTGCGTAACCCCGAAGGGCCTCTGAAGCTTCAGCGTTGCCCCTCCTGGGCCTACGTAGCGGCTGAAGATGTGTTGCATAGCTACTACGTAACTGTTGTTGTTGCTGCCCTTGCTCCTCTGCGCTGACCTTGATTGCTGCTCCTCTACCTCTTGCTGACTCTTGGCTCCGGGATCAGATCATCCCCTCAGCCAATACTACCCCTCGCTGCAGAAAACTCTTCCAGAAATTCTTAGCAAACCTTGCCCTAGAATTCCAACTCGGTTTCTCAGCTCTGCCTCCGTGTGTGTGTGTGTCCAACTGACCCTCGAGCCTTTCTTTTATACTTTTTCGTTGAACACATCAACGACCGTGATTAAATCTCTTATCAACGACATAGATTAAAATACTATTTGATCAGCGTCACTTAGAACATTTCAGCACATGTGTTTAATTAATTCACTTTAATTTTTCTAATTTCTTAAGTTTAGACTTAGGGTCCTCATTAAAAAAATTAAATATTTGAATAACTTCAACACCAGGTGAAATTTCTCCAAACGCTTTCTAGGTTTTGGAGGGTATGTGTTTCTTAGCCCCTCCACCAAGTTTAAGGGCTAGAGCACACCCGATGCTACCCAAATACACAAAATCTCAACAGAATTTTCACAACTGATTTCTAGGTTCTTTGAAATAAGATGTGCCTAAGCCTCTCCACAAATTTTGAGACTTAGAGCAGTTCCGATGCTACCAAAAATCAACAGTAGTGTCCTAGCACACCACACTTGAAGCACTTGACGTTTGACAGGTCATTCTTCTTCTTTCTCTGCTCCCCCTATCCCTGACTGGGACCCTTTCATGTGAGGGCCACATTCTCCTCCTCCTTCATCTGCTTCGATCCGTTGCTGCTGCCACTGACAGAGCTCTTTATCAAGTCACATCCCAACTCCTTCTGTTGCAAATCGGCCCACATCCCGTCCCACCTTGGCAAGGTGTCTTTGCCCAATATACTTTGGACAAATACCTGCCACTCCTGGAGACACTGTTGAGTGCCAATCGCACTCTCTGTGGGTTGAGGCACTACCCCAACAACTTCATGTTGGTCCCAAATCTCCTTAATCCTGGTGAGGAAGGGGTCTATGCGTTCCCCTTTTTGCATCCTGGTGCATCTTAGCTTCTCCTCCAAGTACATCTTTCGTTGCACGGAAGTGTGAAAGTTTCAAAACAGAAACCCTACTGCAGTATCTAGATTTACTTCACCTACTTGTTTCATTAACATTAAAAAATTATTTAACTGAAATATTCAAAAAAACACTGAAGCAGACACTAACTGCAGCCTACACATTTCCAGATCATTCATTGAACAATGCACACATGTGACAAGATTACACACAATTTTTCGGACAAATGTCCTCGGAAAAACACAAGGCAGGAAAACCGATGTAGCAGCTCTAGAGGATTTATATTATTATGTAGAATCTGAATACAACATTTTGGGCACCAGACATGGTTGGCCCTATAGAGAAATTACACGGAAATAAGTACCTTTCACTCAGAGATAGAAGATATGGCTGTATCACACCCTCAAACAGGATTTACAAATCACGAGCCCCTTCTGGCCCACTAGAACCCTTAGTGTTGCCTCTGGGTCAGCCCTTAACTGGCCAGCGTCGCCACTGCGTCACCCTGACTAGTGTTGCGCTACCTCGGTTGGGACTGCGTCACCCTGGCTGGCGCTGCGCTGCCACTGCACTGCGCTCGCTGGGTCTGCGTCACCCTGACTAGTGTTGCGCTACCTCGGCTGGGACTACGCAGTCTCTGCGTGGTGCTAGCTGAACTGCGTCCTCCTGACTAGCTCTGTGCTAACTGGTACTCACTGCCCCTCTGCCTTTCTGTATTCTCAGCCTTAGATCAGATCATCCCTCGCCGATCTTTGCCCCTCACTGCACTCAATGTCGCACGAAGCGGGAATTTTTTTGGAAGCGGGGGACGTGGAAGCGTCATTTCCAAAAAATCTAGGAATCGAAGCATCTCAGAAGCGTCTACTATATATATATATATATTATTTTTATTTTTTTGCATTTATATTAAAAAAACATCCAAAATACCAAATTAATTATAGAAGATATGGAAGCATGCATATTTGTACATAAATCAAGATAGATATGACATCCATTATACATTAATGATTAATTATTCGAGCATCAACCATTTAGATGCATCAATCATATAGAATCTAGTTTATTCTCCTCTTGTCTAGCCTTTGCCTCTACCTCGATTATCTAGGGACATTAGTCAAAACTGCCCTGTTTTGACCAAACTACCTAATGCAAGCCTTAAAATATGGTAGAAAGAACTTAACATGCCTAATTGATGATTTTGACTTGATTGAAATGTAATTTTTTGCTAATGACATGACAAAGGAGTTCCACAATTAACACCACCAACACTAGGGTCCATATAGGGCTTGGTGCTCTTGATTAAATGCTAATCACATGCCCTCATACATGATATAATCTAATGAAATGCCACAATACCATTGATCCTGAATTCCTGAAAACTGTTAAGTCTGCTAAATTTTGAATAGGATATGAAATTCTATTTTCTCCATATGAAATTCGATCAGGCTAGAACCACTCTCAAACATCCTGAGTCATTTCATAGTAATGTAAAAAATTTAAGTAAAAGGATGAAAATGAAAAATAAAGGAGAATGTCACTTTCGGATCCACGTTTCGGAAATTTGGAACCGCGCATCGGGCCGATCCGGCTCCAAATTTCCAGGAATCGTCTTCGCCGACCCGATCCGCGGTTCCGAAATACCGAACTATGAATCCCCCACGGACCCGTCCGAGATGCGATTCCTAGTTTGGATCCTTGGGGGGGGAGGAGGGGGGGGACGTTTCCTGCGACACTGACTGCACTGCAACTCATTTCGAATATCTCAGCAAAACCCCCTCCAGAAATTCGACTTAACCTTAGTGCTCTACCAATGTGTGTGTATCTCCAACTAACCGCAAGCCTTTCCTTTATACTTTTCTTGTTTGAAAACCAACGGCCGTGATCTAATCTCTAATCGACAACTCAAATTAAAATATTTCTTGATCCACGTCACTTAAAACATTTCATCGCGTGTTTAATTAATTCACTTTAATTTTTCTAATTCCCTAAGTTAGACTTAGGGTCCTCATTAAAAAAATTAATTATTTGAATATCTCATACACCAGATGAAATTTCTCCAAACACTTTCTGGGTTTTGGAGGTCTCGTGTATCTTAGCCCTTCCACGAAATTTCAGGGCTGGAGCACACCTGATGCTACCTCAAAATCTCAACACTCCCTCTTAGCAAGGAGTGTGCTCTAGCAATACATCCACACCAAGTATTGCCAGATCTCGGCATCGGTCTTTGCACTATTGATGCTTGCCCTATTGCCCTCCATCCACTGCGTTGTTGCTTTATGTATTGTTGCCCATGTCACTACCACTGACACTACTACAACCGTAATGCAGCTCCCTCTCAAATTGCTGCATCGTGCTCCCAACTACTGCACTGCAACTCAGTTGCTGAGAAGTAAGCAACTGAATGACCCATGCCCAATCACGGACAGACAAGTCAGTCGAGTTGCATCTCATCACTAACGCTCCCTTGGCTGCTGCGTTGCGATGTCCTCCTGAAGCCACTCCGCTGCTATAGCTCTGCACTGCGTAAGCACTGCCCCTCTGCGCTGCTGAAGTCCCATCAACCCCTCTGCAATGTTGATTCTACGTTGTTGTTGCCTCTGCACTGCGTTGCTGCTTCTACGTTGTTGCTGCCTTTTCACTGCGCTGCTCACATCTATACGGCATCCCAGCTCTGCCCTCCGCTTCACTGTGATCTCCTGCACCCATTGTTCCACTTGTCCCGCTACCATCTTAAGGCTCCCGTAGCTCGTATGTGATCCAAGGGTTTAGGCACCTCAAGGATCCCACCACTCTCCATCTGTAGCTACTCTACAGATCAATATCGCCCCACTTCCGTGGCTCATGAGCACTCATGGCCATGTCATCATCACCACCATCATCCCCCTTTGTTGTTCCACCCTTGGATTCAGAAGATCCTTTGTCTTTCTTCTTAGGACAATGGCTGGCGAAGTGTCCAAGTTCGCCACTATTAAAACACTGGACCTTGGATAGGTCCCTCTTCTTCTTCCCTTGTTGCCTCTGTCCCTTTGATGCAAGGGTTGCATCCTCCTCTTCTTTCTTTATTTTGACTGTACCGCTACTGCTGCTTTGCCTCTTGGTAAACCTCCTAATTTCCTCCTGTCGGAGGATTGCCCATGTATCCACTCATGACGGTAACGTTGCCCTGCCCAAAATGCATTGGACAAACGTTTCCCATTCCTCGGTGATTGCATTCAAGGAAATCCTCACCAAGAGCCTCCCATCCGGAGTCGTACCATGGCAATCAGTTTATCCCGGATAGTTTGAAGTCTGAAGAGGAAGGGATCTATTTCACCACCCTTCTGCATCTGCAACGACCACATCTGATTCTCCAAAAGCATCTGTCTTTGGACGGAGCCTCCCTGATACATTGTGTCCAAGGTTTTCCACATTTCATTTGCCGTGTTCTTCCCGAAAATATGTGGCACGACGCGATCTTTGACTCGTCCATGATCAAATGCTTTGCCCGCGCTTGATTCTCCTTTAATTTCTTCAGAAGATCTGCATCGATAGGCTCATCTAGGACATTCTCAACATGGTCCTTGATGTCGTACTCATCCAGGACTGTCAGGATCCTGGTCCTCTAGATAACAAAGATGGAAATGTTGTCCAACTTGTCCTGATCTCTCAGTCCACGAGACACCATCTCTGCTCAAGTCTATCAAAACGGATACTCCTCTCCCTCTTTCCGCTGCAAGGCTCAACAGAAATTTGGATCTGGGTTTCTTGGCGATTAGAAACCCTCTATAGTAGTTGCTCCCTCTAACAACTGATTTCCCTCCCAGAAATCCTCAGCCAAAACCAACTGAATCAGTTCTCTATGATCACTCTCCTGATCAAATCTCAGATCTGTTTGGCGCAGATCTGTTGAGCAACTGTTCTCCTCCCGCTCTTGTCACCTTTGTTAGGCACAGTTCTGCATCGACAGAACCTTTGCCACACTAGCAACCTCTGAAGATCTGAAGCTTTGCTTCCATACTTTGGCAAAACTACACAGCAACCTCAAAACCCAGACTGTGTCCCTCTGGCTGGCCTCTGCATGAGCAGACTGGCTCAACGTAGCCTCTATGCAGCGCAAGCTACTCTTGCGTCACTCTAGAAGGCTCTGCGCTGCCTCTGCATCACTCAGCTAGCTCTGCGTCAACCTCTGCGTGCCCTCTGCGTCAACCTGGCTAGGCTGCGTCCCTCCTAGTGTTGCATTGCCCTTTTTCTGGATTTGTTGCTTCAGCTGCCCTCACTACAGCAATATTCTTCAGTTGCTCTGCTAGTGGATCAACTTGATCTGCAATGCTTTGATACCATGTGAGAGTTTCAAAACAAAAACCCTACTGCAGTATCTAGATCTACTTCACCTACTTGTTTCATTAACATTAACAAGTTATTTAACTGAAATATTAAAAAATATACTAAAGTAGACACTAACTGCAGCCTACACATCTACAAATAATTCATTCAACAATGCACACATGTGACAAGATTACACGTGATTTTTCGGACAAATGTCCTGGAAAAACCCAAGGCGGGAAAACCAATGCAGCAACTGTAGAGGGTTAATATTATTATGCAGAATCTGAATACAACATTCTGGGCACCAGACATGGTTGGCCCTATACAGAAATTACACAACAATAAGTACCTTTCACTCAGAGATAGAAGATATGGTTGTATCACATCGTCAAACGGGATTTACAGATCACAAGCCCCTTCTGGCCCACTGGAACCCTCAGCGTTGTCTCTGCGTCAACCCTTATCTGGCCAGCGTCCCCACTGCGTGTTGTGTTGCCTCTGCGTTGCCCTCGCTGGGACTACGTCACCCTGGCTGGCGCTGCACTGGTTGGGTCTGCGTCACCTTGGCTGGGCTTACACAGTCTTTGCGTGGTGCTGGTTGAACTGCGTCCTCCTGACTGGCTCTGCACTGATTGGTGCTCATTGCCCCTTTGCCTTGTTGTATTTTCGGCATTGGATCAGATCATCCCCCGCCAATCTCTGCCCCACACTGCATTGCAACTCGTTCCGAATTTCTCAACAAAACCTTGCCCCAGAAATTCGACTTAGCCTCAGTGCTCTGCCAATGTGTATGTATCTCCAACTGACCACAAGCCTTTCCTTTATACTTTTCTCGTTGGAGAACCAACAGTCGTGATCCAATCTCTAATCGACGTCTCAGATTAAAAGACTGCTTGATCCATGTCACTTAGAACATTTCATCACATGTGTTTAATTAATTCACTCTAATTTTTCTAATTCCCTAAGTTAGACTTAGGATCCTCGTTAAAAAAATTAATTATTTGAATATCTCATACACTAGATGAAATTTCTCCAAACGCTTTCTGGGTTTTGGAGGTCTCGTGTGTCTTAGCCCTTCCACAAAATTTCAAGGCTAGAGCACACACGATGCTACCTCAAAATCTCAACAGGAAGTGCCCTGGTACAACGTGGAAAGTGTATCCCACGTCTCTTCGTTCCCTTGGCCGTTATGTGTGATACAATGTAATCCCGAACAACATCAAGGATAAACATCTTTGCTCGCACCATCTCCTTTTTGTACTCCTTTAGTTGATCCACATTCGTGGCAACCACCACCACACTATCGATATATGCCTTGAGATCAAACTCATCTAGAAGGAAGGAGATCCTTGCCTTCCAAATCACATAGTTGGAAGCACCATCCCACCTGTCCTGATCTCGAAGCCCAATAGTGGCCATCTCAGCAAATGTCGAAAATATCCTCTTCCCTTTTGCTCAGTTGTTGCTCAGCTATTCGCACTCCCTTCTGGAGTGAGAAATTCTGTTCACAACGACTGCTGATTTGCAAGGGAAATCTAACTTCTTGAGACTAGAAGTTCCCTGAGAAAAATTTTCCCTCGGTGTGTGCTCTTCTTCCACCCAACGGTAGTTCTGCTCTAGCGAACTGCTGCAAAACTACTATGTTCAGCAAGAGATCTGATTTGCGAAAAAATGTTGGTTGCTCCCGCTTCCTCTAGAATCCCTCAATCTGGAGAGATTGAATTTTTTTGTCCCTCTCTCAGAAAAATCAATTCTCTTCAAGAAAATCGACTTCTTAGCCAAGGTGACTATGTTGCCCTCTGGTGTTTCGATCTACTGCCCACACTGAACAACGAAACTCCTCCTTTCTTCGCTACTGAGCTCTTCGGGTGATCATCTGTGTTGAAATTTGCAACAAGAATCAGTGAAAATGGCATCCAGAAATGGAATCCAGAAAATGGCACCCACAAATGGTATCATATGAGGCTTCTAATTTAATTTCCCTTCATTAAAATTGGAAGAAAAATTGTAATTTCATCTCATGACAACTTGTATTAGTTAACTGAGTCAAGAAGACTTAGTTAGGTTAGGAAATTCGAGTTAGAGGTCTAAGAGGATGCATGCAAAGGAATTTTCTATTTTTATGGGGTCTAGATATAGTTATTTGTGAGTTGTAATTAGTTAACTCAAGTATTTCAGTTAAAATCAGTTTAACTAGTTCTAGCTGAGAGATGAGCTAGTGAGAGGTCATGTGAACTAAATATGATTTAATTCACATGCATTGATCAATCATTTAACTGATAATTCGCTATAAATAGTTGTTGCCTATCAGTTCTAAAGATGGCCTAATCGAGACTAAGGTTAAAGGGAAGAGATCTATAAGTTGTACTATTAGAAAATCGTGCAAGTCATGCATGAGGTCATCGAGAAGGCCTTGAAGAATTGTACAATAATTAATTGGTATTTTCCTAATTAATAGGGGCTCAAATAGCCCAAGAATGGATAACCAAGGCAGGCCAAGCAAAGGCAAGCAAAAGGTTAAATACTTGACCAATTTTGCTTAGATTGCAAGCCAAATCCAAGCTAGATCGGAGTGAGACACTCAGGAGAGTGCAAAGGTTTCTCAGTGTGAGATAACATTGTATTGTTTCATGATCTTGACTTTATGCAATATACAGATAGCGGGGTTTTGAGCAGTTGCTTTCCCCAGATACATATTGTGTTGTACAATTGATTGTCTCTTTCTCTTACTTGTTATGTGATTGTGCGATTGTGTTTTGTTTCTACAAATTGTAGAAGGATTCAATAACTTGTTTTAGTACATTATAAGATCGGATTGAATCCCGTTGTTAGATTTTCTACAATCTATGCTCTGATACCATGTGAAAATTTGGTGATCTGAATCCTATTGCAACAACTGATATTATTTCTTCTGACTATTAATTCTATTTAACAATTTATCTGTTGTTTCCTACGGCAAATATCGAAAGAAATACACTGCAACCTACACATAAAATTGCGGAAGAAATAAACGATGGAAGAAATGCTAGCACACACACATAAAATAACATAGTTATTTTTGGACCAATGTCCCTAGAAAAACCCAAATCGGGAAAACTAGTGCAGCAGATGAAGGTTTTATTATTATGCAGTAGTGAAATAATTTGAGTACAATTGGATGCCGAAACTAGCAATCCTACAAAGAAAATGGCAAGGAAAATTTAGTGCGGAATTTCCTCACTCCATAAGCAAATTCGAGCATTGACCTTAGCTCAAAATTGAGCCTTCCAAATAGGCTCTGCGCAATCACTGCGTCACCCTAGCGCAATCACTTCTGCACCCAGCTCAGAACAGCTTCTCCTCAAGCTATCTGGTCAGTTATGTCCGGGAAAATGTCTCCTAGCCTCTAGAACCTTTGGCGAGCTTCCGACACTGAAACTCTGCTTCTCCCCAACAAATACGAAATTTCCTCTAAAGGCCACTGCGTTGCCTCTGTGTTAGCCTCTCTATGGCACTTCTACCTCTCTGCAAATGCACTCACCGGATCTGGAATGCCTCGTCCAGCTTCATTGTCTCTACCCCTCTCTCACTGCTTCGATCTCACTCACTGTCTCTTCGGCAACTGACAGGTTCTACTCTGGAAATCGATCTCCCTATGAAATTGAACTGCTGAAGTGTATTCTCCAAGTGCCCATTGAATTCTTCTTATAATCCTCGTTTGAGACTTCAACGACCGAGATTAGATATTAATCAATGGATAGGATTAACATGAAGTCGATCCGTGTGAGTTTCTAGAACATTCACACCTTGACTTAATTAATTCAGATTAATTAGTCATATTCCCTAAGTTTAGACTTAGGAAATATTTAAAAACTGACTAATAATATAATTAAGTCATTTCTAGACGAAATTTCCAGAAACGATGTTTGGGTTTTGGAGATCTCTTGTATTCTAGCCTTTCCACAAAATTTCAAGGCTAGAACACATCCGATGCTACAAAAACCAACATCGGCCTCCTCTTCTGACTCTTCTGGAATTGGAAAACTCCTCTAGAAATCTGCCACTCTGCCACTCTACCACCTGCAACTCGACCTCTGATGCGATTTCTCTTGCTAAATCACCTGCACTAGAAAATCAAATTGTCTAGATCAGTAAGTATCTGCACTAGTGTATTCTCCATCTACCCATCGAATTCTTCATATAATCTTCTATTGGACCTCCACCAGCTAAGATTAAATCTTAATCAAAGGCCTGGATTAATTCTTTGTAGATCCGTGTGAGTTTCTAGAGGATTCTCACCTTGACTTAAATAATTCTGATTAATTAACCAATTTTCCTAACTTTAGACTTAGGAAACATTAAAAAATAGGTTAATAATCTAATTAAGCCATATCTAGGTGGAATTTCCAGAAACAATTTTTGGGTTATGGAGATCTCATGTATGCTGGCCTCTCCATCAAGTTACGTGACTAGAACACATCCGATGCTACAAAAACTAACAAGAAATACCTCCTATCTCCAGCCCTTATCTCTCCCAACTCCACTTCTTTAAACCCCTGTGCTACACTTGGTCAATAGCTTCTACGCCATTTCCGAAAGATAGAAAAATCGACCAAGTTAATAGCCTCCAATCTAGCTCAGCAAATCACTATCCAAACTTCAGTCTAACAATAAGAAAATTCCTTGCAAAATCTCGGAGCCTCTAACCCAAACTTGCTCCCACAATGTGTTCCACAAAATACCTTTGCGCTCAAGAAAAACACACTACTGAATAAACTCCTACAATGATGTCCAATGGAAGCTTTGAATTGAGCTCCCCAAGTTGCCTCACTAGTGAGACACTCGAAGTTCTCCAAAATGAGGGTGGAATTCCTGGTGCTAAACTTCACTTTGGCCCTTGTGCTAAACAGCTCCAAGAGAAGATGAAATATGAAGTGTAATAGCAAAAAGATAATCCACAAAATGAGTCCATCCTCCTTTTATAATTTCTCCTCATGACTCTAGACTCTTTTTTTAATATTATTTTAGTAGCGGGGCCCATTTTCCACTAAGTTACTTTTGTCGCCATTGAATAAAATAATAATTTGCCGCTATTCTCCAATAAAATAATACTAGCCACCTTTCTCCCATAATATTTTCCCCTTTTAATTAATATCACTAAAACTGCGCAAAATTCCTTAGTGACTCTCATGCTCACAAAATTGGGGATATTACACTGGTACCCCTATCTTGTACTTTGTCATCAGAGGACGTTGCTTCGACTCACTCCTTAGATTTGACACGAGGGTGGTTCTCAGATGCTTCTCAACTTCTCTAGGCAGTGACCATCTCCCTAGCATATCTTCCCCCCTTCAGATTCTCCCCTGCTGCTTCGAGACATCGCATGTCGACTAGCCAGATACTAAATCAGCCCATCAGAGAGGATATCTACAGATTGTACATTCAAGTCGCCTGGACCTCCCCCTCAACGAACCTAGGCCCAAAGATGTCATTCTACCTCAAGCATTTCTTGGAGATACAGGATGGCATCATTGTTCACCACCCATACACATGTAGACATTGGAAGCACTCACTCAGGATACCTTTGGGGCAACTTTGAGTTGGATCTCACCGACTCTGAGTGGAGACTGACCACCATATACCACGATCCAATAGGATCTGTCAGGTATGTTACCTTCAAGACCAAAAGACAGAGCATCACCTCATTTTTAAGTTCCCCATATACTAAGAGATTAGGGAGGGCTAGTACCACCAATATAGAGATTCAAAGGATCCCTCTCGAACTTCTTCTAGTATCCTAAGCAAAGATTCCTAGCCCTCTTCATCAAGGATATTTTCTGATACAGATCTCAGATCCTACATGCCTCAACTCATTCAGGGATAATTTGAATGATCACAACATATTTTCATGTTGATCCGAGTGACCGAAACAACGAGAGACGAGATGAGAGCCAGAGTATTTCAAATGGAAGAGAGTAGTGAGACGTCGGGTTTCATCTCATCTCCCCCCGCTTGCGAGGCCAACCAGTATCCTCGAGATTGTTATAGAGGTGCCAAAGAGCACATCAGTCCACTCGCACCCAACTCGTCAGAGGGACTAGTTCCCGACGGGTCCCTCCGCAACCCCAGCGGAGCAACCAGACACCTATTTGGATCTTTTTTCCTTTGGCCTTGGATGTTAGGACTATCCCGTGCTCCTATATCCCCCAGGATCATGCAGCCAGATTCCTGGTTGGATCTGGAGGACTCTGATAATGATCCAACACCACTATCGCCCCCCTCACCATCGACTATCAAACGTGAACATCCTTGACATCATCAACCCTAGACTTACTCACCTAGTCCTCTACATCACTGAGGCCTTTGATCTGGTTATATACATGTTTTTGAGATTGTCCTATTATTGTTGTGTTCTTTATTTCAGCTAGCCTTGGCATTTTCTAGGAGCTGCATTTGCAATCCCACATTGTATTCATACTGGATGTATCCTTCAGTCCCATTCACCTAGTTTTGTGGTCATTTGTTGGGCATTAATAAAATTATCTTATCTTATCTTATACACTTTTGATTTATTCATATTTTGACTCCATAAGGTACTAGTTAATTGACTTATGTTATCAAATCATCCATAAAAAAGAAAAAATTATCTAATTTCCCCAATTTTCATGCAACCTAGGCATATAGGGCTTACAGATTATGCATTTTCATTTTACTTTTAATTCATTTTCTGACATAAAAAAGCAATATTAGCTGCTTGTTCTTTTTATTTTTGTGCAGAAAGAGAAAGAAGCTATATTTCTTCTTCAATTTGCATGCATTAGGAGAGCATAAAAAAACCTAAAATACAAAAATCACCTTTAATTTGAATTTACAGCCATCAAAATAGAGATAACTTCCTGATGTTCATGCTCTTTTCTGCCTTTTAATTAGGTGTCTTGATCTTTACAGTTTCACTGGGTTGCATGCTGAACATAGTACAAAATGTATGCATTGTTCTTATGTGTTTTTAGCATGTTAGACAGCTTCCTGCTTTCTGTTTTTATATTTTATTGCAGATTTGATACAGAATAGCAATTTTATTTTAGATTTAGGGTGTTAGTGATCATTTATTGTTTCAAATGTTCACCCCTTAGATCATTTAGGGATACACCCATGAAGTTAGCAAGATCTAACTTCGAAGTGAGAGAAAATAAGCAAAGTGACAGTGGCTTGTCTCCTAGTGTTATCAAGAGTCCCTTCAGCATTTGCAGGGTGGGAATTTCAGGGTGATAACAGAACCCATATGTTTATTTTGTTACTATAGTCTTCATAAAACAGTAATGTCTAGAGTAAATTTTTTTAATAGCCCAGGGGTTGCTCTCACATGGCATTGTTAGAAATCATACATGTATCTGAGGACTACATATTCAGCTGGCTAACAGCCAAAGAGATTAAATTTTCTTGGGTTAAAGCCAACATCAAATACAAATTATTTTGTCCATAAACAAAAAACATAACTGGCCAAAAATGGCAATAACTTACCCACAAAGAAGTCGTCCAAGCAGAAGAATGTATAATGAATCCAGATTATATGCTATTGCATATACCAGGTTTCCCATGACAAGAACAATGCTGCTGAAAAGAAGTGGCCTGAAATAGGACCTGTTTGACCATGCACTTAAATAAACTGAAGACACCAACTGTGCAATAGGCATACACCCAATTATTAATCCACTAACTGTCGCAGCAGCTCCTAAGCTGGTCGCATAGTCATTTGCTGTTGGGACAATTATGTAAGTATTCACCATATAAAGGAACGTGCTAGCAAGATTTAAGGACAAAGACATGAGATGAAATTCTTGTTTCTCCACTTCTTCTCCAGGATGACTCGGTAGCTCTTCCTCAATTATCAGAGCATGTTGCCCAAGGAACCTTAGAAAGTTTGTTGAATGTGTCAGCCTCTCTACTGCAGCTTTTATTGAATCAACAACAGGATCCTGATATGTTCATATTGGACATGAAATTTGCAATTAGTAAAATAAAATGCATTACTGTGCTCTAACAGAATGGCACAATTCATCATAATTTTTTCATAGAAATAGGAACTACCTAACCTGAGGTACTAGTATCCCAGAGGGCTGATCATAAATAGATAAGTAGCTTCCACTATGATGTCGAAGGTCTGCAAGATTGCGAGATAATGCACCAACAACAGCACCCAGCCCCTGTCATTTTGGTACCATATTCAGCATCTTATTCCACTAAAAACTCATCTGATAGCATCCTTTGCAAAAGCTTGGTCCTCCTTATCTTTTATTGCTGAAGATTATTGTCTGAATAAAAGATTGCAGTACATATAGATTGCAAAAGAAGAACAGTATCCCTTATCTTTCTTAGGTTAAAATAGTTCTATAAATAAACAATAGCAAACAAACAAACAGCCAAAGAAGACTGCCACTTCAATCAATGTATTTTAAAAAATATATCTATGTGCATTTGCAGTTAAAATGTATGCATACCACGTGTTTGAAGACCTGCTGGAGCTGAGAATAAGGATGATTTGAACGAGTTGTAACATAGTAGTTCGTGAAACTATATCCAACACGCTTCTCAAACTTTTTCAGTATCTTACGCAATCCAATTGCATTTATCTCAACAAAATACAGCAGTTTCAATAGATCCTGTCCAATGTCAGTGTATGCTACTTGAAGTTCATACACAGAAGACAAGTCATTATGCTCCATTAGTATTTCCCGCTCTTCTCCTAAGGCTTCTAATCTGCCAGCTAGATATCCTTGCTGTTCTAGCAGAAAGAGCACAGTTCTTTCAATCTGAAAGAAAGAATATCACATGAGACATTCTAACATAAAGCATAAGAAAAAAACCCTACCCTTTGGTATGAGTTTAATTGATTCCTTCAAGATAAAGAAAAATTTCTGTTTATGATATAGAGTACTAGAACAACCGAAGAGTTATGATACAAAATATACTAATAATTATAGCAACAAACAGTGGTTTGTCTACACAACCATGGCACTGACATCATAGTAAAGCTGCTTTCAAAATTATAATCTGCCCAGGTACCAAGTTGTTGAAATATGTAACTAGGTTCGGTCTTCATAATCACAGATGTAATCATGATTTTATGTATCTAATAAAAAGAGAAAAAAATAATTATTATTGTGAGTCTTGAGGCATGGGTTTCATGCTCAAGAGAATTTATTTGTATAGGTCAAAACACCCATTGAGTGCTTCTAGGTTTTTTATAAAGCCATTGAGTCATTGTCATGTATGTACTATGAATGACCCATTTGGGCACGTTACATATTGTAAGAAAATTAAAGTCAAAAGACCCTCCAAGACCAAGTCAATCATGCAAGCATCAAGTCGGCCTAATAGGAGGCTTAAGGAAGCTTATATATAGGGCACTCGGCCTCATTTGGAGAACATACACTCACACAAGTTTGATCATAAAGACAAAAAGAAGTGCGAAGAAGAGGAGGTCGAAGGAAGGAGAAGAAATCGAAGTTTTGGGTTTTGTTTTGGGATATTTCTCTTCACATGTGCGAAGGAATTAGGGCACATATTGTTAATGTAAAAGCCGGGTTGCAGAAGCGAAGTTAGGTCACTAAGAAGAGTTGTTCTGAAAGTCAAGTTCTCTAAGAGAAAGAATCTACCTAAGCAGAGAAGCGAATTTGCAGTCGAAGTTGCAGTAGAAGTTGCAGAAAAAGTTGTAGTCGAAGTTGAAAGTCGAAGTTATAGTTCTGGGCAAGTCGAATTTGCAGTTTTTAAGCAAGTCCAAGTTGCAGTTTCTAGGCAAGTCCAAGTTGCATTTTCTGGGCAAGTCGAAGTTGTAGTATCTGGGCAAGTCAAAGTTGCAATTCCTCTAGTTCCTCCAACAGTTGGAACTAGTTTAACTGAAAATAACCTGAGATAACTGATCTTGATTGCTACAAATTAGAAATCACACATGCTCAACTGAACTCTAACTCCTCCAACTCGAATTTACTGAGCTAACTGAGTGACAAGAGCCATGTCACCTAAGTTAATTGCATCCAAGTTGTCTGTCGATGTGGAAATTGAAATTTTCACAATTTAATCAAGGAAAAATCAAATTGAGAATTTCTTGCTGCATTTTTCAACATCCTACTCGGTCTGTGTGAGTTTATAGAGAAATCTCACCTTCCTTAATTAATTCTTGTTAATTAATCATTTTTACTAATTTATACTTCGGAAAATTTTAATTACTGATTAATTATCTTAATTAAGGAATTTCTACGAGGATTTTTCTGAAACCTTTTCTGCATTATGGAGTCCCAGTATTTCTTAGCCTCTCTGGCAACTTTCGATACTAGAACACCATCTGACGCTACAAAAGCTAGTGTATTAAACAAATCATGGGAAACTTCGAATAGGAACTTGGCCTATTTAAGATGAATATGATTTTTCCCAATAGCAGATCCTCAATCTTTGGCAAATCGATCACAACTTTGGCACAACTAAATAATCATCTGCAAGAACAATTTGATTTGTGTTTATTCACTTGCAAAAACAACTCATCCTTCAAGTATTTGGAACTTGAATAACTCCAATTCACCATCAACAAATATCACTCCGACAGACAAGGTTCCTTCGTCACTTTGGGAATAATCCACAAATATTAGTTCTGTAATAAACCCCCAGGCTAGCAGGAAACCGGTTCTGATATCATTGTAATTTACCAAATTTATATTTAGTCAATTTTCTTCACAATTTTGCTTGTCGTAAATTCTTTAATAAAAATTTACAAATTGCAATCAGGAAAATTGGCAACAAACAGATAAAAATTGATAAAAATCCGCAACTCAAAAATAGACAATAAGCACATGTAGGAAATATTAAATTTATTTATATTAATAAAAAATGATTTTACAAATCACTGGAGGATAGTTGAAATGGGATCCTCCAAACTAAATCCGGCCTCAAGATATACTTGTGGAAACACTAAATCTGGCCTCCCAAAATTGTACTACAACCAATAAGCAGTCCTGAGAAATATGGATGAATTCACCAAGGGATGAGACGGCTTTTCGTCCACCCTCTCCAAATCACCCAAGGGTTTCTGTCGTGGGGCTACCTGAATCCTGAGAACCAAGTTCTCAAAAATCTCTCACAAAGACAATGCACAAATTCAAGATGTCCCAAATGATCTCATCCTCCTCCTTTTAAAAACTCGATAGATAAATCTTCAATCTTCTAGAGGTATTTTATGATTTCGTCCACCCTCACCAAATCACCCAAAGGTTTCCATCCCGAGGCTACCTAAATCCTGAGAACCAAGTTTTCAAAATCTCTCACAAAGACAATGCACAAATCCAGGATGTCCCAAATGATCTCATCCTCCACCTTTTAGCTTTCTGAAATCTATTTTTTGAATATATTTTTCTTGAATGTCCAATACATGGAACTATTGATTCTAGGTTATAATATCGTGCCCTACATTGTCGAAAATCAATTTATCAAAGAAATTCTAGATGATTGTGTTGATTTCTGGTAGCATCGGATGTCCTCTAAGTCTCAAATTTTGCAGGGAGGCTTCGACACATGTATTCCAAAATATCCAGAAAGCGTTTTGGGAAATTCCACCTGGATGGGGTTTTATAAAAGCAATTAATTATTTTTAATGGGAGCCTAAGTCTAAACTTAGAGAATTAAAATAATTAAAGTATATTAATAGAACTGGGTGTGAATCTTCTAGAAAAAGATGGAGATCGAGTCAATATGATCTAAGCCATTAATTATGTTTTAATCTGGACTATGGTTATCCAACGAGAAGATTATAAGGACTTTGATGGGCATTTGGAAATGATATCGGGAGAGAGTCCAGAGATCAATTTCTCAAGAGAGCAGTGCAGAGCAGCTGGAGGATTGATCAAGTTGATTCTAGAAGTGAGGAGCAGAGATAGTTTTGATTGGAAATCTTTCCTAAGCCGGGAATACATCGCAAAGAAGGCAAATAAGAGGAGGCAGAAGAGGCAGCGTAGGGGCTACGCTGGGTAGTGCAGAGGCAACGCTGAGCCTCTGAACAAATCCGTAATTTTGCTGAGGATTAGTCAGATCCAGTGTCGGAGAGCCGGAGTGTAAGACTGGAGGGGTAGAAGATCAGCACCGAGCCAACAGAAAGACCAGTCGAAGGAGGTGACGCAGTCCCCAGCCAGAGTGAAGCAGATCTGCATAAAGGCAACGTGGGGCTTGTTAGTTCAGAGTTCGGTCAATGTCGAATCTCCAGTGTTAGTGTGAGGTCATTTTCTCACTAACTCTCTATCAATTATATTCTCTGTATGGATGGCCAGTATGCCAGTAAGGCATCCTAGATTGTTTTCAGAACTACTGCTTAATAATACAAACTTTCAGTTGTTGCACCAGTTTTCCCACATTGGATTTTTCCGGGGACATTAGTCCAAAAATAACG
This sequence comes from Pinus albicaulis, assembly GCA_034641835.2. Taxonomy (NCBI): domain Eukaryota; kingdom Viridiplantae; phylum Streptophyta; class Pinopsida; order Pinales; family Pinaceae; genus Pinus; species Pinus albicaulis. Next base: position 1,637,533,913 of record CM076578.1, on the reverse strand, counting down.
GTGTCATGTGCGTTTAATTTTCTTGCTCAGATCTTATTTCCGCATTTATTTTCCGCAGTTTATTTAGTGAAGGTTGTAGTGTATTTGCTTCAATATTTACTTGTAGAACAAGTAAATAACTTGTATAATTTATCAAGTAGGAGAAGTAATATCAGTTTGTTGCAATAAGATTCCGGGAGTAGGAATTTTCACATGGTATCAGAGCAGTGCAAGTGAAGCAAGAGAGCAGACTGGAAGAACTCAGCTTTGAAGAGAAAGAGGGAGATCAAATAGTTGCGTAGGCAGCAAATCGAATCCCCAAGGATTTGCACAATCCAAGCCAAGAGGGCAAGTTTCTCAAGGAAAATCTCTCTCTGAGTGAGTCGACATTGAGGTAAGATTTCCAGTTCGTGATTTGTTAGCGGCAGAGGGAGCAGCGTAGATCAGTCTACTAGTGGGACGCAGTTTTTTTGCAGCATTTGTTGGGGCAGAAAAGCGTCGGAGGAAGGAAGAAGACACTTTTTGAGGGAATTTCTTCCTCAGTGAATTACGAGCTAAGGAATTCTATTTCTCAGTTGCAAAGCAGTTGCAGCGAGGAGTAAATCTACATACTCCAGCAAGGAGTGTGTAGGACAGCCTAGCAACTGCGCAGAGGAGAGAGGGAGCAGTTTGACTTTTTTTTGTTGGCAAGGATGGAAGCTGATGGGTTAAGAGATCAAGATCAGTTGGAGGGTGAGTGCCCACTGCCTCCAACTATGTGATTTGGCAGCCAAGGATCACGTGTCTACTAGATGAGCATGATCTCAAGGCCTTTATTGAGAATGTGGTAGTTGTCCCCGTAGATGCAGATCCGTTGAAAGACTATAAGAAGAATATGGCGAAGGCTAAGCGTCTGATCCTCGACGGAGTGAGGGATCATGTAGTATGTCACATCGTTGGCAAAGGGACTACCAAGGAGATGTGGGATGCCTTAGCGACGTTATGTCAAGGATCTTCCGAGTAGCGGAAGACATACTCACAGAAGAAGATGCGATCTATGAGGATGCAGAAGGGAGAACGTATTGATCCATTCCTTGCAAAGCTTCAGGGAAACCGAGATCAATTGGCAATTGTCAGATCAACACCTCAGGCCACGAAGATGGTAAGACTGACCCTGAATTAAGTCTCAGATGAATGGCAAGTCTTTTTCCAGAGCATCCTCAGAAGAAAAAGGTTTCCAGATCGGAAACAGATGTGGGCAGCTCTTCAGCAGGAAGAGATGATGCGAGATATGATCAAGTGCAAACTTGATGACAGCAGTAGCAGTGGGTTGAAGCCCAAGGAGGAGGAAGAGAATGTGACCCTTGCATCCAAGGTACAGTAGGAGCAGCGGAGGCGGAAAAAGGATGTCTCGAAGATCAAGTGTTTTCTATGTGGTAAGATGGGTCATTATGCTACACAGTGTCCTCTCAAGAAGAAGGAAAAGGATGAGAAACACGATCTGCAGGCTGCAATTGCAAGGATCGAGGAGGTGTTCGCCATGATTGCCCACATATCTCTAGGGAAGAATTAGGGTGATCTAGAACTGTAGTTCGAAAGAACTACAAGTGGGCAGGATCCTTCAGGAGTCCACCTCTTGGATCAATACCTTGCTACGGGTGACCAAATCATAAGTAGCATGATGGACCAGTGTCAGTTAGTGCAGAGGAGTGTCAGAGTGACAGTGCAGTGGCTAAAGAGCGCCAAAGTACGAGCAGCGAAAAGAAGAGTTGGCAGCAGTGCAGTAAGGCACAATGTAGAGTTGGCAACAGTGCAGTAAGGCACAACGCAGAGTCAACAGTAGCGCAACAACTTCGAAGGGTCAGCGCAGAGACTAGCAGCAGTCAGATCTTCAGTATCAAATGCATCATGTGTGAAAATTTTTGAATCTAAACCAACAGAAATCCTACTGCATTTAACCAATTTGCATTTCCTACTTGTGTTCTTTAATTAACAAGTTATTTACAACATTCTTCAGTAAACATCACTGCATATACACTGCAACCTACACCAATATACAGATCAAGTACTGAAAAATAAGACGAGACAATCACACAAAGGATACACTTATTTTTGGACTAAACGTCCCTGGTAAAACCCAATGCGGGAAAACCGGTGCAGCAGATCTAAGGGTTTTTATTATTAAGCAACAGTTTTATGAGTACAATCTTTAGATGCCTTGCTGGCCATCCAGTATAGAGAATTCATGGCAGACAATAAATAGTGAGTTTTACCTCACACTGCAAGTCCCGGCTGATCTGGATCTGAACTGGCGAAACTCCAGCTCCCTCTGTGTTGCCTCTACACAGCAGATGCGTAGGCCTGTGTGGGGATGGTTGTGGACTGTGTCACCTCTTCTAAGAATCAATCTACTTCTCAGAAAATCAAGTTTCTGCCCTCCCAGCTCAGAAACCCCGATCTCCAGCAAAACTCAGTCTGTCTCTTGGAACCACTACGCAGTCCCTACGTGGGCCTACGTCACCCCTTCTGGGGACTGCGTCACCTCTCCTGGTGGTTGCGTTGCTTCCTCATTTGTCTCTGTTGCCTCTCTGCTATGTAATCTTGGTCTCGGAGAAGATCCTCCGACCAATAACTGCTTCTACCCCTCACTACCCTAAATCACTTAGATCTTATCTTCATTTGAGCACTGCTCCGTCAGAAGAATTTGATCTCAAGATTCACTATGTGTGTGTTTTCTCCAACTGACCCTCAAGCCCTCCTTTATACTTTTCCAGTTGAGATATCAACGGTCGTGATCAAATCTTTAATCAATGGCTAAGATTAAAACAAACTTGATCCTCGTCAGTTAGAAGCTTCTCACCCACATTTATATTAATTCACTTTAATTATTTTAATTTCCTAAGTTTTAACTTAGGATCTATTAAAAATAATTAATTATTGTTAATTATTTGAATAACATTCACTTTAAGCGGAATTTCTCCAAACGATTTTTGAGTCTTGGAGATCTCATGTGTTCTAGCCCCTCCACAAAATTTCAGAGCTAGCGCACATACGATGCTACCCAAAAATCAACACTCCCTCTTAGTGAGGAATGTGCTCTAGCAATACTTCTTACCAAAAGCATCACCCTAATCCATGACATCGGTCCTCTACACTGCTGATGCTCGGTCTAGTGCCCCTCATCCACTGCGCTGCTACAATCTATACTGCTGCCCATGACATTGTCACTACCAATGTTGTGTTGATTTTTGGGTTAGCATCAAATGTGTTCTAGCTCCGAAACTTTGTGGAGGGGCTAGAACACATAAGATCTCCATGACCCAGAAATCATTTGGAGAAATTCCACCCAGAGCCTAAGTTATTCAAATAATTAATTATTTTAAATGGAGCCTGAATTAATTTAAACATGTGGGTGATAATGTTCTAAGTGGCGAGGATCAAGTCTTTTCTAATCTTAGCCGTCGATTAGAGATTAGATCACGACCGTTGATTCATCAACGAAAAATTATTAAAAGAAGGCTTAGGGTCAGTTGGAGAACACACATAGAGATTGAATTTGGTGATCAAATTCTTCTGACGGAGCAGTGCTTGGACGAAGATCAGATCTGAGTAATTCAGTGCAGTGAGGGGCAGTTCAGCAACGAGATTTGCATCCTAGGCTAAGAATACAATAGCAGAGAGGCAACGCAAGCCTAGGAGGGGTGACGCAGAGCCAGCAAGGCTCACGCAGGGGTGACGCAAAGCCAACAGGGCTCACGCAGAGGGGACGCAGAGCCAGAGAGGGTGACGCAGTCACTCGTAGAGCTGCATTGGGGTTTCTATGGGGCAGATCGGACAACTATCTAGCAGATCATTTTCTAAGTCGAGAAGGCTCACAGAGAGGGTGACGCAGCCACTAGGAGAGGTGATGCAGTCTAGCTTGCTATAGCCATCGCTCAGCAGCACAAGGAACAGCGCAGTCACCTTTGGGGTTTCTTCGACCAATTGTTGGATCAGCCATAAAATCTTCTCCGAATAGAGGTAGTTCTGCCGAGATTTTCTCTATTGGGTGAGCCGGATTTGGCACTCTAGTTTGTATTCAGAAATCTGCTTAATAATAACACCCTCAGAACTGTTGCACTAGTTTCCCCACATTGGGTTTTTCCGGGGACATTTGTCCGAAAAATCTGTCCCCTTTGTCTGTGTGCTTTACTTATTTTTCAGCACTTGATTTGTATAATTGTGTAGGCTGCAGTGTATTTATTTTGATGTTTTCTTGAATTATTCAGAAAATAACTTCTTTATTAAAGAAAATAAGTAGGAGAAGTAAATCAGATTTACTGCAGTACGGTTTCTGGTTTAGATTCAGAAATTTTCACATGATATCAGAGCTATTGCGAATTTGGTAGAACTAAATCCATCAGCGAAGAGACGAAGAGAAAATTTTGTTGTAGGAAGACAGTTGTCCCGAGGGACAACACAGATCCAGGAAGAGGCAAGGAAGGGTGACGCGGTCACTAAAGGGGATCACACAAACCCTGTATCAGCCAAGTAGGGTGATGTTGGAGCTGCAGTAGAGGCAGCGCAATGTTTGTTGGGCCAGCGCAGAGGTTTGAGCCTGTCTTTTCGATTGCCGTGGCTGGAAGAGCATTGCATTTTTCTTCAGGAGTTGCTAGTGGTGTATTGTTTTTGTCGGTACAGAACAGTTCCTAGTGGGGTTGTGACAAAGTAGAGGGAACAAGTTCCTTAGAAGACTCCTCGCCAAGAATTCTAGATCTAGTTTTGATCAACAGCAAAGAGTAATCAAAGAGGGCTGATTCGACATCAATTGGCAGAGGATTTCCGGGAGGGAAATCAAATTTCACAGGGAGCGAGTTCCTTAGAGTGTTTCGAGCACCAAGAAACTCAAATTCGAGTTTTGCTGGGGCAGCAGCAAAAGAGGGAGAAGTGAACCAGTTCGACATCTTTCAATTGAGCAGAGATGGCCACACATGGAATGAGGGATCAAGACAGGTTGGATGGAGCATCCAACTTTGTCGTCCGGAAGGCCACAATCCTATCAGTTCTAGATGAGCATCATATCAAGCATCTCGCCGAGAGCACGATTATTGTTCCTGTTGACGCTGATCCGTTGAAGAAGTACGAGGAAGCTTAAGCGAAGGCTATGCGCCTGATCATGGATGGAGTCAAGGATCATGTGGTCCCACACATTGTTGAGAAGAATACAACACATGAGATGTGGACTTCCTTGACCACATTGTACCAAGGGAATACTCTTCAGAGGAGAATGCTTCTGGAGAATCAGCTTCGATTATTCCAGATGCTGAAGGGAGAAGAGATCGACCCCTTCCTCATCAAATTGAAGGCGATCCATGATCAACTGGTTGTCGTGGGGGCCACCTGATGAAGGTCTTATGGTAAGGACTATTCTAAATGCAGTTTATGATGAGTGTGAGAACTTTTTCCAAGGAATCTTGGTCAAAGTAACGCTTCCAAGTTGGGAAAACATATGGGCAGCTCTTCGACAAGAAGAGATCAAGAGGATGACCAAGGCAGGCATGAGCAGCGGAGGGATCAAGATCAAGAAGGAGGAGGAAGATGCGGCTCTCACATCTAAGGGATAGCATGGGCAGTGGAGGAAGAAGAAGAAAGACCTTTTAAAGGTCAGATGCTTCAGGTGTGGTGAATTAGGACATTTCACCACAACATGCCCTATGAAAAAGAAGGGCAAAGAAGATTATGATTCGAAGGTTGCTGCAACTAAGGACGGTGATGGAGATGATGACAATGTGGCCATGAGTGCTCATGTACCTTGGGAGAGGTGGGGCAACATTGATCTGTACTTCTTTCGAACTGTAGTGCGGGGCAGGATCCTTGAGGTGCCATCACATACGACTATGGGAGCCCTTTATGATAGTAGCAGAGTGACGAGTGTCAGTTGGTGCGAGATATGATGGAGCAGCATTGGCAGAGATAGAACGCTAAAGTCTAAAGTAGCGTAGACCAGACGCGGCAGCAGCAGCGCACTGCACGAAGGTACAGCGCAGTGCAAAGAAGTGCTTACGTAGTGGAGAGCAACAACAGCACAGAGCATCAGAGGGTCAGCGCAGATTAGCAGCAAAAGGAGCTTCACCATCAGCATGCATCCAGACTGACTTGTATGTCAAGCTTTTGGGATGTCTTTTCAGTTGCTTAACTCTCAGAAACTGAGTTGCAGTGCATTGGTTAGCAATGGCAATGTTATGGGCAGTATGATGCAGTAATTGAAAGGGATATGCAGTACAGATGAGGCACTCACAAGTGGCACTGTCAGGGCAGCAATATAAAAGGTAGCAGCACAATGGATGAAGGGCAACAGGCCGAGCATCAGCAGCACAGAGGACCGATGTCGTGGATAAGGGTGATGCTTCTGGTATTGAAGTATTGCTAGAGCACATTCCTCGCTAAGAGGGAGTGTTCATTTTTGGGTTAGCATCGAATGTGCTCTAGCTCCAAAACTTTGTGGAGAGGCTTGAACACAAGAGATCTCCAAGACCCAGAAATCGTTTGGATAAATTCCACCTAGAGCCTAAGTTATTCAAATAATTAATTATTTTAAATGGAGCCTAAGTTAAAATTTAGGGAATTTAAATAATTAAAGTGAATTAATTTAAACATGAGGGTGAGAATGTTCTAAGTGACGAGGATCAAGTCTTTTCTAATCTTAGATGTCGATTAGAGATTAGATCACGGTCATTGATTTGTCAACTGGAAATGTATTAAAGGAAGGCTTGGGGTCAGTTGGAGAAAACACACACAGAGACTCAATTTGGTGATCAAATTCTTCTGAAAAAGTAGTGCTTGAACAAAGATCAAATCTGAGTATTCAGTGCAATGAGGGGAAATTCGGCAACGAGATTTGCATCCAAGGTTGAGAATACAACAGAAGAGAGGCAGATCAGAACCAGAGAGGTAGCGCAGGCCTAGGAGGGGTGACGCAGAGCCAGCAGGGCTCACGCAGGGGTGACGTAGAGCCAGCGAGGCTCACGCAAGGGTGACGTAGAGCTGGCAAGGCTCACGCAGAGCGAACACAGAGCCAAAGAGGGTGACGCAGTCACTCGTAGAGCTGCGCTAGGGTTTCTGTGGGGTAGATCGAGCAGTTATCCAACAGATCATTTTCTGAGACGAGAAGGCTTACGGAGAGGGTGATGCAGCCACTAGGAGAGGTGACGCAGTCTAGCTTGCTGTAGCCATCGCTAAGCAGCACTAGAGACTACGCAATCACCTTTGGGGTTTCTTCATCCAGTTTTTGGATCAGCCATAAAATCTGTCTCCGGATAGAGGTACTTCTGCCGAGGATTTTCTCTATTGGGTGAGTCTTATTTGGCACCGTAGTTTGTATTCAGAAATCTCCTTAATAATAACACCCTCGGAACTATTGCACCAATTTTATCGCATTGGGTTTTTCTGGGGACATTTTTCCGAAAAATGTGTCCTTTGTCTATGTGCTTTACTTATTTTTCAGCACTTGATCTGTATAATTGTGTAGGCTGCAGTGTATTTACTTTGATGTTTTCCTGAATTATTCAGAAAATAACTTGTTAAATAAAGAAAAGAAGTAGGAGAAGTAAATCAGATTAATTGCAGTAGGTTTTTTTATTTAGATTCAAAAATTTTGACATGGTATCAGAGCTATTGCAGATTTGGTAGAGCTGAAGCCATCAGCGAAGAGACGAAGAGAAAATTTTGCTGCAAGAAGGCAGTTGTTCCGAGTGACAGCGTAGATCCAGGAAGAGGCAAGGAAGAGTGACACAGTCACTAAAGGGGCTCACGCAGAGCCTACGTTAGCCAACTAGGGTGACGTTGTAGCTTCAGCAGAGGCAATGCAGTCTCTGTTGGAGCCGGCACTGTAATATCCTCTTTCAGGGATATATCTAAAACACAAGCAAACTCCAACCAGAGATGGACTGGGAGGGCATTTACTAGATATTTCACCTCTAAAAAGAGGGTGAGATCTAGAGGCTACCTGGCCCTTTCCAGACTCTATCTAAGAGTACAGGGAAAACACACCAAATGGTATAGTAACTGGAATGCTCGAGGAGAAAAATAACAGTAGTGCAAGCATACAATAGCATATATATAGAACATGTAACAGATACTCAAGAAATGCAGAGAGAATGCTAAGCCATTTTATTATGCTGAGAAATATAAGTGAGTACAATAGGTGATTAGAGTGATGGCACCTGGATTTGCACAAGGCAAGTGAAGAAATACTCTCAAAATGTCGATGGAATGGCTGCTCTCTGATCTGCGTCCTAGCTGTTGGAAAACTGCCGTGTCGCTGCTACTGCTGGAACAAGATGAGTATCTGGGGCTACTCCCCTACTCGGAATAAGTTGAAACTCTGGAATCAACCTCTACTCACCAAACCCAGAAAAGCCCAAAGAGCGTTTCTGGAATGGCCGACCCCCGAAAATCACCCCCTTGAGGATCTACGTTGTCCTCCAAGGCTCTGCACTAACACTGAAGGGAATCCACCAAAATACTGCCTCAAACTCTGCCAAAATCCTCCAGTAGGCAAGGGCTGGCCCCTTGCTCAATCTCAAAGCTCAAAACCTCCAAAAGACACCTAATCCGGAGCTCCCAAGAAATGGACTGTGTCATCCCTCTCAAGACTGCGCAGTCTATAAATGCACTGCTCCTCCACAAAAGCCAAACACCAAACCTCCTGCAAAATACTGATGGGACAACCTCACCCGAGCAGGCACTCGAAGTCCCCCAGGGCTGAGGGTGAGATCTCCGAACGTAGACACTCGGTGCACTAAGCAGTGATGCAGACTAGCTAAACAACCAGCGTGCTCAAGAAGTCGAAATGACCAGCTCAATATCATAAACATCGAATGACCAAAATGAGGAGGCTCTCCCTCTATATAGTGTTAGCCTCTCTCAAACCCTAAGGCTCACCTCCTTCAACGTAGCCTCCCTTTGCCACGTGCTCCAACTTGGCCTACACAGTCCCTCCATGTGGTCTACGTGGGCCCCCTCTCTACGTGGTCTCTTGGCCCCCTTGGCTCACTTAAGTTACAACGTTTGTCTACTAGGGAGTGCACTTTTTATTTTTTGAGTGAGTTATGTCCCCCTCTACTCACTTTTAGTTATAATCTAACTACATAAGGCAAAATTGACCAAAATCGAATATTCCAATTAGCCATTGCTAATTGGGAATATTACAGTCTCCACCGGAAAAATGTTGCTTGACCCCAAGCAACTGTAGTGATGGATGCTGCAAGATCTTCTCACTCTCCCAAGTGGCATCCTCATCCGACAAATTCTTCCACCTCACCAAGAACTCCCGGATTGTCCTGTTCCGCAGCTGCCTCTCCCTGGTATCAATAATGGCCTCAGGCTGTAACACCAAATGCCCCTCATCATCTGTAGGCAGTAACTCCTCTGTCACTATCACCTGCTGCCCCAATGCCTTCTTCAGGCATGATACATGGAAAATGTTATGAATCTTGCTGCCTTGGGGCAGCTCCAACTCATAAGCAACCTGTCCAACCCTGCGTATCACCCTATATGGCCCATAAAAACGGGGCTTGAGCTTCTCAGCTCCCTTCTGCTTCAGTGATGACTGTCGGATGGCTGCAAAGTTCAAACGTAGGTAGACCAAGTCTCCTACCTCAAACTGTCTCTCCATCCCGACTAGGAAATTTGCAATATACGTCTCCGAGTTCCCGGTCTGTTTGAGCCTCGTCAGCTCAACAAAATGCTCCTCCGGATCCCTCCGGTCAAACCTCTCTATCAACCTCCGAGTGAACTCGGCATAGGTAGTCACTGTGGAATGCCCGAGTGTAACCATCCCATGGAACCACCAGTCCTGAGCCTCGCCATCCAAATGTAGCGTGGCCACCCTGATGGCCTCCGTCTCTGCCATCTGGTTGAGCTCGAAATATATGTCCAGCTTCTCCACCCAAGACTTTGCCGACTTGTTTGATGAACCATCAAACGTAGGCAAATGGAATCGGCTCGCTGTACGTTGGGTGTCTCCATCATGATAATGTCGGTGCCCTCTGTGATGGTCGCGGGGTCTACTGTCCCGCTGGAGCTGAACAAAGTCTCTGAACGAAAGGGCATCCCTGAACTCCTATCCATATGCCTGGTACTCCGCAAAATAGTCACCCATGTGGCCAGGCTCTGGCTCCTGCTGTGCTCCTGCCCTAGTGTCTGCACCCAGAAAAGTGGGCATAGTGGAACGAGTGGGGGCATGTGATGCCTGGTGCGGAGTGGCAACCCGCTCCTGCAAATGGTGGGATGTGCCCGACCTCTCACCAACCTGGAAACCCCTCGGGGTTTCACGCTGTCTAGCCTCCACAGCAGTGAATCTCTAACCCATCACCTCGATCTGCCTCGCCAGATCCTGCACTGATCTGAGGAGTGCTTCCCTAAACTGTTTTGCATTGCTATCATCTGCCATCGATACTTCCTGCTCTGAATACCACAGGCCCCTCCTGTTCTGCGTCTATCACAGGCTCCTCCTGTTCTGCGTCCACCACCCGAACGCAATCACCCTCTCCGTAGGTGTTCTCCAACCTACGCTCAATATCTCTGTACTTCCTACCTCTGTAGTAGATGTAGGGTTTCTCCCCCGGCGTCATAGACAACTAGCTCCATCTCAAAGCTCGAAACCTCCAAAAGACACCCAATCCGAAGCTCCCAAGAAATGGACTACGTCCTCCCTCTCAGGACTGCGCAGTCTATGAATGCACTGCTCCTCCACAAAAGCCAAACACCAAACATCCTGCAAAATACTGATGGGACAACCTCACCCGAGCAGGCACTCGAAGTCCCCCAGGGCTGAGGGTGAGATATCCGAACGGAGACACTCGATGCACTAAGCAGTGTTGCAAACTAGCTAAACAACCAGCGTGCTCAAGAAGTCGAAATGACCAGTTCAATATCATAAACATCGAATGACCAAAATGAGGAGGCTCTCCTCTCTATATAGCGTTGACCTCTCTCAAACCCTAAGGCCCACCTCCTCCAATGTAGCCTCCCTTTGCCACGTGCTCAACTTGGCCTGCACAGTCCCTCCATGTGGTTTACGTGGGCCCCCTCTCAACGTGGTCTCTTGGCCCCCTTGGCTCACTTAAGTTACAACGTTGTGTCTACTAGGGAGTGCACTTTATTTTTAGAGTGAGTTATGTCCCCCTCTACTCACTTTTATTTATAATCTAACTACATAAGGCAAAATTGACCAAAATTGAATATTCCAATTAGCCATTGCTAATTGGAAATATTACAGGCACAGAGGTTTGAGCCTCTGTCTTTCCGGTTGCCGTGGTTGGAAGAGCATTGTGTTTTCCTTCAGGAGTTGCTAGTGGGGCATTGTTTTTGTCGGTACATAACAGTGCCTAGTGGGGCTATGACAAAGTAGAGGGAACGAGTTCCTTAGAAGACTTCTCGCCAAGAAGTCTAGATCTAGTGATGATCAGCAACAAAGAGTAATCGGAGAGGGTTGATTCGACATCAGTTGGCAAAGGATTTCCAAGAGAGAAATCAATTTTCAGAGGGAGCGGGTTCCTTATAGGGTTTCTAGTGCCAAGAAACTCAAATCTGAGTTTCACTGGGGCAATAGCAAAAGAGGGAGAAGTGAACCAGTTCGACATCTTTCAGTTGATCAGAGATGGCCACACATGGACTAAAGGATTAGGACAGGTTGGATGTGTTAGTGTCAATATGTTCAGTGATCAAATATGCTCTTTCAGTTTACTTTTTAGTAGTCCTAGGTCAAAATTTTGTCTTTTCAAACAAGTTTTCAAATAAATTTTGGTCACTGCATATGGTCTAGGTCTAAAATGCTACTCCCCTCATCCCATTCATGGCCATCATCATCTCAGAGGTCATGTCATTAATTTTCATCGAGGGTCATAGATTAGTCACTCCATCTCCATCTAGGTCTATGTCTAAGTCTCCTTGTTTTGCCACTAACAAGTCCAATAATGTCATCAAACAGGGAAAACAAGACTTCATTTTCATCATGCAAGTCATTTAAAGGGAGTTAGCATAGGCAGGGAAATAAAGTAAGACAGTTTGTCTTATTTCAAAGCTTGTTACAGTATCAAATTGTTTCAAAAAGGCAAAACTTTCCTCAATTTTTGGTTTCACTAAAAGACAAAAATGGTCATTTCAAGATGTTATAAAGAGAAAAGAAGGCTTATTCAACTCATTTTGTCTTTTCATGATTGGTAGAGCTCCTCTCTTACCTTCGGCTTGCTCCATAATCCTAATGATGTGATTAATCCGAAAGACATTTATCTACATTATGGATCACAAAAGTCTTAGATCTAACATTATTGCTCCATAATCGTTAAGGGTTGGAAGAAAATCAAGAAAATTGCACTAAAGAGACTTCGCATTTGGCTTCTAAATCACTCATCCAAGCTCCAGGATCACTGTAATAAGTGTCTAAAGCTTCTTCAATAGTAAGTCAACACCTCACATCCTCCTTAACTCAATCTATCAGGAAGGGTATTGATTTTCTTGCTTACCTCCTCTCCCACTACGTTTTCACCTTTTCCTATCATTGAGTGATTTCAATCGACTAAACCCTAACCCTATCATCTAATATTGTTAAGTCCCTATATTACTAGTATAGTCCCTTATTGTTGTTAGTGTAACCACCTTATTGTTATTATTGTAGCCTTGTAACCCCCATTTTGTTATTATTGTGCCCTTAAATTATTATTGTTAGGTCGGCTAGGATTACATTGTGGCCCACTAGGATTACATTATGGCCCCATGGACTCCTATATATAGAAAGGAGGTTTTCTAAATTGTATCATCCAAGAATTGTTCATTTATGTAATGTATTGGAGGTTGCCCCCTCGGAGTGGCTCATTTCTAAGGCGTTTATATCTCTTTTCTTCTCTTTTTGGAGCTGGTTACACAACATTTGGTATCAGAGATTTGGATTCTAGGGTTTCGCTGCTCCAAACAGGTCATTGTGGCGTTTTCGCTATAAAAATTTTTCTACGAAGTTTCAGAAGCTGAAATTTTTAGGGTGCGAAGCTGAAATCCTGAGGAAGATTTTCTAAAAATTTCAGAGCTTGGTTCGCAACATTTTCGGAGATATGATCTGTGGAAGTTAGGTCGTTTTTCAGGCTCCTAAACAGTTCATCGTGGAATTTGTGCTATAACTTTTTTTTCTATGAAGGTTCAGAATCTGAAATTCGTATGGTGCGAAGCTGAAATCCTAAGGAAAGGCATCAAAAAATTTCAGATCTTGGTTCGCAATATTTTTGGAGATATGATCTGTGGAAGGTAGTGCTTTTTCAGGCTCCTGAATTTTATCTCAAAGAGGTGATCGTGGGAAAAGTTCAATAACTCTCTCTCTGGGCATCGGATTGGAGTGTTGTAAAAGGTGGTCACAAGTACACAGACTGCAGTTTCTTGGCTATCAATTTCAGAGACAAAGGACAAAACAGTGACACGTGGCAAGTCGTATAAGTTCTCTCTACTGAACTAGTCCATAATTAGGTCATTGTGGGAGATTGGACACAACTTTGTCTTGGAGAATCCAAATCAAGTCAGACCTGTGGCATTCAAAGGAGAATTCAGAGGGCTACGTCAGTGCTGAATTTCATATATATAAAAGCTGCAATCACAGAGAAATACAATTTCAATATCGAGCTCCTCAAAAGCAAGTAAAAGGTGTGTATTTTGTTTCCGAATTGCATAAGTCTTGTTTGAAGTGATTCCAAGGGCCTATTGAGCATATATTTCAGTATTGCATTCTGAAATGCCTCCTAAAGAGAATTCAACACCCATTAAGCCCTCAGAAATCTATACTATGATGTATGAAGTGGAAGAATTGCGGTATGAGATATCAAAATTACGGTACCAAGTGCAACAAATTTCGATCTTACGAAGAGCAACCGAAGCTGACATAGATGGTTTAAAAGAATAAATGGAGGCTAAGTTGGATGGTTTAAAGGATAAAATAATAGCAAATATGGATGATAAATTAGTGGAAGATGACATCGAGCATCAACAACAAGTTCTCCAACTCTCAAAGGATAACCCAACTTTGGTGCAGAATCCAATGAAACAACAGGAATATCAACATCACATCGAAAGAAGTTCTGAAGCAGTCACAAAAACAAGAACTCGACAAGTACGATCAATTTTAGAGTATCTCAGCAAGTGGAAGAACTTTCCTGTAGAAGATTCCACATGGGAGGATGAGAATTTTATACAGAAGCATCAAGAAATAATCAAGCGTTGAGGACAACACTTGTTTGAAAGAGAGGGGCATGTTAAGTCCCTATATTAATAGTATAGCCCCTTATTATGTTAGTGTAGCCCCCCTTATTGTTATTATTGTACCCCTGTAACCCCCATATTGTTATTATTGTGCCCTTACATTATTATTGTTAGGTCGGCTAGGATTACATTGTGGCTCACTAGGATTACATTATGGCCCCATGGACTCCTATATATAGAAAGGAGGTTTTGTGAATTGTATCATCCAAGAATTTTTCATTTATGTAATGTATTGGAGGTTGCCCCCTCGAAGTGGCTCATTTCTAAGACGTTTATATCTCTTTTCTTCTCTTTTTGGAGCTGGTTACACAACAAATACCCTCATAAACCTTCCCTGGACCATACTCTATCATTCCCTACCATTCACAGCTTCCCTAAACATCATTCCCATCAAAACCATAATTTCCTACTATTTTTCTATTGGAAAACTAGGAAACCCCTGTGTTTTCCTAATTTGATCACCTTCCTTACATCCATTTCACCAAATTTTACCTGTACTTTGAAGCCAACATATAACCCTACCTCCTGAATTTTTTTGGGAATTTTTCTTGGCTTCATTACCCTTCATCTCACCCTCCAAACTTACCCTATCCCTGTCCTCTGTTTTTCCAAAATCACTTCCCATACCCACTACATCTAAACACCCAGGGTTTCATTATGGAAAGTGAAAAGAAAATCCACAAAGGAGGCCGCCACTTCAGATTTGAGCCATCCACCTCGCAAGAAGTCAATGCCTCACCTTTTGCCAAGAGATGCTTTGAGAGGATTGGATGTTTGAGATTCTGTGAAAGAATTATGGAATAAGGTTGTCATCTCCAATTGACAAGCCTATTTGCCACTACTTTCAATATGGGAAAGGCCATCATTGCAAGTGTAGAGTTCAACATATCGGCAAAGGTGATTTCTTCAGCAACAAGTATCCTAGTCATGGAGAAAAGTGGTTCAAGGGCATGGACTTAGACCTTGAAGATTACAAATTGTTCCTCAAACCTCATGCCAAATAAAACCCTGAGTACATTTTCCCTTTCAGGTACCTACTTGACAAATATGCTCCTTTGATGAGGTTAATTATGAGATATTTCACATGTGAAGGGAGATTCTCTAGGTTGTACTGGTACCATGTCAGATTTTTTATGCACTTCACCTCTATTAAACCACTTGACTTGCCAAATTATTTGTACAGAAGTCTGCTTAAAATGACTAAAAAGGTTCAGAGCAACAACAAAGATCATTATCCAACTGTATTCCACCATGGCCTAGTCAAACTCATTGTTTTGCATCATCTCTCAGCCGTTGACATGACATGGGAAACCTTCATGGAGAAAGTAGCAGCAGCGCCCACTACTATTCCTCCTGTCCTTCATAGCATACTATCACCATCAGTATCAGCACAACCAATGGAAGGTGGCTCTTCCAACAAGCAAGCTCAGATTTCAAAGGCTCCTAGGGTTGTTGAGGTCACTCACACCTATGAGAAGGGAAAGAGACAGGTCTTTGCTCCCAAATACATCAAAAGTGTATATACACTCGATACTATAGTTGAGCAAAGAGAAATAGAGGAGCAGCCACTCATACATCAAATTGAATCACCATTGCACCAACATGATGAACAAGCCCCCTTGGATGTCGAGTTAGCAGAGCAGCTAAAGGATAAGTCACTTGAGGAGATCATAAAGGAGAAGGATGAGGAAATAGCAGAGTTGAGGGAGATTTTCTCAATTGCAAATTTTCAAATTACTTTCCTACAACAAGAAAATCTTCAGCTAAAGGTGAAATTGTTCCTCCAAGATAAACCTAAGGTACATGTTGATGCAGATAAAGGCAAGGGCAAAGAGATTGCAGATGATGATCAGCTGGAGGATGTAGAGGTTGGAACAAAAAGAAGAAGACCGAGATCAATAGGCCTCAAGAAGGCGCTTCAAAGAGAAAGAGAGTCAGCAGCTCCTAAATCAGGTTGGCAGATTTTTGATGCGTTGATTCTTGATGAGATCAATCAGGACAAAGAGTATTGGCTTGATAGGGTCAATGGGCACCTTGAGAAACTTCTGAGGAAAGCTAAAAAGAATAATAATCTCCAGAGACATATGGCCAATCATTATCCCGCCAGGAACAAAATTTCACAAATCAAGCTCAAACAAGTGAAAAAGAAGCTCAAAGAGGCTCAAATGAAGCTTAAGGAGAAAGACAACTTAGACCTCCTTGTTGAGGCATCCATGGATGTTTAGCTCATCCTCCACAGGTCTTATAGAAAAACAAATTGGCCAATTTTGAGCACTTTTTACATTTTTGGTGATTTTTGCACTAATCTGGAAATTTTGCCTTCACAAAAACGTAGCGCCAAGGCGCTACGCTTTTTCTTAGGACACCTAAATAAAGATTGGCTTATATGGTTGGATGCATTTTGATTAGTACATTCCATATCTGGAACTGGTTTTGCATGACAAGCTCTAATTTTGAAGAAAAAGCCAAAGAACCACCATTTTTCTATGCTTTTGCGAGTGTTTTTGACCAGATGCTACGCTTCTGGAGTAAGGTTGGGAGAATCAACTTTTGGAGGCCTTCCTGTGGGTGTTTTGTCAAAATTCAAGATGTTCTAGAAAGTAGACACACAGGGCTAGTTGACCTATCTTTCATATTTGGATTTGGAGCCCTAAATGTCCCTCAAAATCACCTCCAAAGTGGCGCTACGCTTCTGTAAAATGGCGCTACATTTCTGTCAACAGGCACTACACTTCTGCATTGGATTCCCTCGGGACACTTGTCAAGCTAGAAAAAGTCAGAATTTCGAGGATTAGATGTCCTTTGAGCTGTCATTGGAGTGATTGAGTTTGTTTTTGCTTCTTATCATGAGGAGACATGTATTTTAATGAAGGAGACACACACTCCTAGTTATTAGCTAAATTTGAGGGAATGATTTCTAACTTTCCTAGAAACTAGGAAATGACTCATAGGGTGCATTTATGAAGTGTTTTGGATCAGATTTCGACCCTATGAGGTATCATGAACTCTATTTTCTATTAGTAATCCACCTCAAGTCATTTGAATGGTTGGATAGTTGTTTTTTGCAGTGGAGCTATTGTACAAGCTTATGGAATGAAATCAAAGGTGGTGTTGCAAAATTTGTGTTGAGACTCTTGTGGTATGCCTTGGAACATTTGTTCTTTCTCTATATGTTTATCTTATCAAATTGAATGATATAATACCCTCTTTCACATATATGCTTCTATGTGTTTATCTCTATTAGTTTATAAGCTGCAGTTACTTGTCTTTTCTGTATGCCTGCTTTTAACAACTTAGGAATTTAAGTATGAGGGGTTTCCGCAGTGCATTATATTAGATATCATTTTTGGGATTCAACTGCGTTAATTTAGTCATTTATCTATGACCATTTCCATGAGAGGTAGTCGTAACTGACGAAGTTCTCATGATTTTTGAATAGTCCACTTAGCACTCATTGCATCAGGTGATGCTCACAGGGGTGAAGAAGTGGGATTGAAACTAGTGAAATGAATCACATTGTGTCAATCATCACTTTCGGGGCTTGCACTCGGTAACCAGGACTTCCTGGGAGGTCACCCATCCCAGAAAGCCTCTGGCTCAAGCGCACTTAACTGTGGAGTTTTCCCCACAATCAAGCCCACTTAGCTTGCTACCCCATTTGCAAAACCTTAGCAATTATTGTGCCTCATGAACCATTCAAGTAGAGCTCCCTTTACTCTTTGTATTTAAGTATGAGGGGTTTCCATAGTGCACTATATTAGATTACAACTGCGTTAAGTTAGTCATTCATCTATGACCATTTCCATGAGAGGTAGTCATAACTGACTAATGTCTCTGTTCTTCTAAATGAATGAATTCACCTAAATGCTCATTCAGATTCTCCTTCATTTCATCCTATACAAAATGGCAAACTAAGCATGATTTCAAGCTACCTACCTTGCCTCATCCTTGCCTCTACAATCTAACCTTTGAAATCCGACCAAAACCCTAGACCTAGTCTCCTAACTGTCATTTCCTATCCAACACAAGAAACATCAAACAAAAACCCTATTTATTGATCTTATATAACTAGCCAAAGATCATTATATTTTCAGTGATTTCATTCACTGCATAGTGACATTGAGAGAGCCCTCTTTGGTTCTGGTAGGGCTAGCTACCTGACCTAAAGGTTGGTTTGTGGTTACCTTCCTTCAGCTCCATTCTCAGCCTTGGGAAGCAGGGGGGAGTGATAACAAGATGGAGCATCCAACTTTTTCATCTGGAAGGCTAGAATCCTATCAGTTCTAGATGAGCATCGTATCAAGCATCTCACCAAGAGCGCGGTTGTTGTTCCAGTTGACGTTGATCCGTTGAAGAAGTATGAGGAAGCTCAAGCGAAGGCTAAGCGGTTGATCATGGATGGAGTCAAGGATCATGTGGTCCCACACATTGCTAAGAAGAATACAGCACATGAGATGTGGACTTTCCTGACCACATTGTATCAGGGGAATTATGTTCAGAGGAGAATGCTTCTGGAGAATCAGCGTCAATTATTCTAGATGTTGAAGGGAGAAGAGATCGACCCCTTCCTCTTTAGATTGAAGGTGATTCGTGATCAGCTGGTTGCCGTGGGGGCCACACGTGATGAAGTTCTTATGGTAAGGACTACTCTGAATGCAGTTTCTGATGAGTGGGAGAACTTTTTCCAAGGAATCTTGGGTAGAGCAACGCTTCCAAGTTGGGAAAACATGTGGGCAGCTCTTCGACAAGAGATCAGGAGCATGACCAAGGCGAGCATGAGCAACGGAGGGATCAAAATCAAGAAGGAGGAGGAGGAAGATGGGGCTCTCGCATCTAAGGGACAGCATGGGAAGCAGAGGAAGAAGAAGAAAGACCTTTCAAAGGTTAGATGCTTCAAGTGCGATAAATTAGGACATTTCGCCACAACAAGCCCTTTGAAAATGAAGGGCAAAGAAGATTATGATTCAAAGGCTTCCACAGCTAAGGACAATGATGGAGATGATGACAATGTGGCCATGAGTGCTCATGTACCTCGGGAGAGGTGGGACGACATTGATCTGTAGTTCTTTCGAACTGCAGTGCAAGGCAGGATCCTTGAGGTGCCCAAACTCTTGGATCACATATGGCTACGAGAGCCCTTAATGACAGTAGTAGAGTGACGGGTGTCAATTGTTGCGAGAGATGATGGAGTTACAGTGGCAGAGCTAGAATGCTGAAGTCTAAAGCAACGCAGAGCAGGGGTGGCAGCAATGTAGAAGCAGCAGCGCACTGCATGGAGGTGCAACACAGTGAAAAGCAGTGGTTACGCAATGAAAAGAAGTGGTTATGCAGTGCAGAGCAGGAGCAACACAGAGCATCAGAGGGTCAACATAGATTAGTAGTAGAGGGAGCTTCACCATCAACATGCATTCAGACTGACTTGTATGTCAGGATTTTGGGATGTCTTTTCAGTTTCTTAACTCTTAGCAACTGAGTTGCAGTGCAACAGTTAGCAGTGGCAGTGCTATGGGTAACATGATGTAGTATTTGAGAGGGAGCTGCAGTACAAATGAGGCAGTGACAAGTGGCAGTGTCATGGGCAGAAGTACAAAAGGCAGCAACACAGTGGATGAAGGGCAACAAGTCGAGCATCAGCAGCGCAGAGGACCAATGTCATGGATCAGGGTGATGCTTTTGGTATTGAAGTATTGCTAGAGCACATTCCTCACTAAGAGGGAGTGTTGATTTTTGGGGTAGCATCGGATGTGCTCTAGCTCCGAAACTTTGTGGAGTGGCTAGAACACATGAGATCTCCAAGACCCAGAAATCGTTTGGATAAATTCCACCCAGAGCCTAAGTTATTCAAATAATTAATTATTTTAAATGGAGCCTAACTTAAAACTTAGGGAATTTAAATAATTAAAGTAAATTAATTTAAACATGTGGGTGAGAATGTTCTAAGTGACGAGGATCAAGTCTTTTCTAATATTAGACGTCGATTAGAGATTAGATCATGGTCGTTGATTCGTCAACTGAAAAAGTATTAAAGGAAGGCTTGGAGTCAGTTGGAGAACACACACAGATAATGAATTTGGTGATCAAATTTTTCTGACAGAGCAGTGCTCGGATGAAGATCATATCTGAGTAATTCAATGCAATGAGGGGTAGTACGGCAGCGAGATTTGCATCCAAAGTCGAGAATACAATAGTAGAGAGGCCAAGCAGCACAAGAGAGGCAGCGCGGGACTAGGAGGGGTGACACAAATCCAGCAGTGCTCACGCAGGGGTGACGCAAAGGGGACGCAGAGCCAAAGAGGGTGACGCAGTCACTCGTAGAGCTGCGCTGGGGTTTCTGTGGGCCAGATCGGGCAACTATCCAGCAAATCATTTTCTGGGCCGGGAAGGCTCATGGAGAGGGTGATGTAGGCACTAGGAGAGGTGACGCAGTCTAGCCTACTGTAGCCATCGCTCAGCAGCATCGGAGACTGCGCAGTCACCTTTGGGGTTTCTTCATCTAGTTGTTGGATCAACCATAACATCTGTCTCCAGATAGAAGTACTTCTGCCGAGGATTTTCTATGCATGCCACTAGGATCCCCCTAGGGCAACTCAGAGTTGGGTCGCACAGGCTTCGGGTGGAAACAGACCACCATATTGACAAGATGGAGAGGATCTATCAACTTTGCCACTTGCAGGAGGTGGAAACTGAGTCACACTTCATCTTCAGATGCCCGGTCTACTATGAGATCCGCGAGCGCTTTTATTGCTTATTCAGAGCCCCCCAGAGCCTGGCCTACTTCCTTAGATACCCTGACCAGCGATGCATAGCTCTCTACCTCCAAGAGACTTTCAGATACCGTTCGACTCTCCTCCAGCCTCCATCTACTTTGGCCACCACATAGAGGATCATAGACTTCTTCAGAGTACTCTCAGCACCGCAGGGCACCAAGAGAACCTCCAATCGATCCATACACCATGACTCCAGATCAGTGCGGCTCCGGGAATCTTGTCCCACTAAACCCCATCAGCGTTCCAGAACCAAGCACCCCCCCCCCAAACCTAGGGGGTGCCCCAAATCCTCCAGGCAACAGAGGCTACAATCCAGATCCAGTTCCTCTTCAAGGCAGCAGGCATTGACAAGTTTCCTTCAGTCCTCTTCTATCGGCCTCGAGTGTTAGGACACGGAGTCTCTCTCTCCATTCAGGAGGCTCATCCTTCTCCCCCAAGACTTCCTCATCACAGCTCATTGCCATAATGTATTAGTCATTCAGTTATCCAGACTTTACTTTTACATTCCTTATAGCTTTGTATTTCCCGCTTTTATGAAGAAAGGGGACCGTTTGGTCCACCAGCTAGTGCGCTGTAATCATTGTAACTAGCAGTCCCATAGACCTTTTTGTGGTCATTCGATGGACATTAATAAAATTATCTTATCTTATCTTATCTTATCTGTTGGGTGAGCTGGACTTGGCACCCTAGTTTGTATTCAGAAATCTGCTTAATAATAACACCCTTAGAACTGTTGCACCGTTTTTCCTGCATTGGGTTTTTCCGGGGACATTTGTCCGAAAAATCCGTGTCCTTTGTCTGTGTGCTTTACTTATTCAGCACTTGATCTGTATAATTGTGTAGGCTACAGTATATTTACTATGATGTTTTCCTGAATTATTTAGAAAATAACTTGTTAATTAAAGAAAACAAGTAGGAGAAGTAAATCAGATTTACTGCAGTAGGATTTCTGGTTTAGATTCATAAATTTTCACATGTTGCATTTGTACTGCAGCTCCCTCTCAATATCCTGCATCATGTTTCCCATAGCACTGCCACTGCTAACTATTGCACTGCAACTCAGTTGCAGAGAGTTAAGCAACTGAAAGACATCCCAAATCCTGACATACTAGTCAATCTGGATGCACCTCGATGTTGAAGCTTCCTCTATTGCTAATCTGCGCTGACCCTCTGATGCTACTACGCTGTTGTTGTATCTGTTGTGTGCCTCCCGCATTGTTGCAACACTCCATTGCACTGCTTCAGACTTTGGCACTCTAGCTCTGCCACTGTCTCTCCATCATCCCTCGCACCAACTGACTCCCGTCATTCTGCTACTATCATTAAGGGCTCCTGTAGTCGTATGTGATCCAAGAGTTGGGGCACCTCAAGGATCCTGCCATGTTTTCCCTCTGTAGCTCCATCTACAACTCCATATCGCCCCACCTCTTCTTTAGAGGTGCATGAGCACTCATGGTGCAGTCATCGTCATCCTCCTCATCAACATGTGCTAGAGTAGCCTTCGAGTCAAGCTTCTCTTCTTTGCCCTTCTTCTTCAAAGGGCACTACGTAGCGAAATGTCCCACTTTCCCACATCTGAAGCATCTGACCTTCCAAAGGTCATTTTTCTTCCATCTCTATTTCCTTTGCTGTCCCTTTGATGCGAGAGCTGCATCTTCCTATTCCTCCTCCTTGACTTTGATCCCTTTACTGTTGCTTCCCGCCTTGGTCCACCGTCTGATCTCTTCTTGTCGAAGAGCTGCCCACATCTCCGCCTAGCTAGGAAGAGAAGCCCTGCCCAAAATGCTTTGGACAAAAGTTTCCCAGTCTTCAGTGACTACATTCAGGGAAGCCCTGACCATAAATCCAACATCTGGTGTAGCCCTTACAGAAGCTAGCTGATCTCGGATCCCTTGCAATCTGATAAGGAAGGGATCAATTTATTCTCCCTTCTGCATCTGAAACAATCTCAGCTAATTCTCAAGCAACATCTTCCGCTCGACGGAAGATCCCTCGTACAATATTGTCAAGGCCACCCACATTTCCCTTGTTGTGTTCTTCTCAGCGATATGTGGGATCACATGATCCTTGACTCCGTCCATGATCATGCGCTTCACTTTCGCTTAAGCCTCCTTGTACTTCTTGAGAGGATCAACATCAACCGGAACAATAATCGTGTTCAAGGCATGATCCTTGATGCGATGTTCATCCAAAACTGCCATGATCCTGATCTTCCAAATGACAAGTTTGGATGCTCCATCCAACCTATCCCGATCCCTCAGTCCATTCACGACCATCTCTGCTCAACTAAATTTCGAACAAGCTCCTTTCTCCCTCTTTCGTTGCTGCCCCAGCAAAACACGAATCTGGATTTCTTTAGCGCTATAAATCCTCTGAGGAACAAGCTCCCTCTGAATCTCGATTTCCTTCACGGAAATCCTTCTGCCAACAAGTGTCAAAGCACCCCTTTCTGATCTTTCTTTACTGCTGCTCAGCACTGGATCTAGATTTCTTGGCAAGAAATCTTCTGAGGAACTAATTCCCTCTACTTTGCTTCTGCCCCACTAAACGTTGTTCTGCACCAACAGAATCAATGTCCCACCAGCGACTCCAAATAGAAATTGTACTACACCTCCAGTCATGACAACCATAAAAAATGAGACTCAATAGCCTTTGCGTTGACCCAGCAACCACTGTGTTGCCTTCTGCAGCTACAACGTCACACTAGCAGGCTGACACAGGCTCTGCGTGAGCCTTCCTTGGTCACTGCGTCACCCTTCCTTTGCCTCTCTAGCCCAGAACTGCGTTGTCACTCGGGACAACTGCTTTCCTGTATTTCCTTTGCCCTTTCGTTGATGGATTCAGTCCTCCTTGATCTGCAATAGTTCTGATACCATGTGAAAATTTTTGAATCTAAACCAGCAAAAATCCTAGTGCAGTTAACCGATTTTCATTTCCTACTTGTGTTCTTTAATTAACAATTTATTTACAGCTTTCTTTAGTAAACATTAATGCAAATACACTGCAACCTACACCAATATACAGATCAAGTACTGAAAAATAAGATGAGACAAACACACAAAGGACACTTATTTTTGGACTAAACATCCTCGGAAAAACCCAATGGGGGAAAACCAATGCAGCTGATCTAAGGGTTTTTATTATGAAGCGGCAGTTTTCTGAGTACAATCTTTGGATGCCTTGTTTTCCATCCAATACAAAGAATTCACGAAAAACAAAAAATAGTGAGTTTTACCTCACACTGCAAGTCCCGGCTGATCTGGATTTGAATTGGCAAAATCCCATCTCCCTCTGTGCAGTAGACGTGTAGGCCTGTGTGGGGATGGTTGTGGATTGATTCACCTCTTCGTGGAATCGATCTGTTTCTCAGAAAACCAAGTTTCAGCCCTCCCGGCTCAGAAACCACGATCTCCAGCGAAACTCAGACCGTCTCTTGGAACCACTGTGCAATCCCTGCATGGGCCCTGTGTGGGCCTGCATCACCCCTTCTTGGTACTGCGTCACCTCTCTTGATGGTTGCGCTGCTTCCTCTACTATCTCTGCTGCCTCTCTACTATGCACTCTTGGTCCCGGAGAAGATCCTCCAACCAATAACTGCTTCTGTCCCTCACTGCACTGAATCACTTAGATCTCATCTTCGTCCGAGCATTGCTATGTCAGAAGAATTCGATCTCAAGATTCACCCTATGTGTGTGTTCTCCAACTGACCCTCAAGCCTTCCTTTATACTTTTCCTGTTGAGATATCCACGACCGTGATCGAATCTTTAATCAACGACTAAGATTAAAACAGACTTGATCCTCGTCACTTAGAAGCTTCTCACCCACATTTATATTAATTCACTTTAATTATTTTAATTTCCTTAGTTTTAACTTAGGCTCCATTAAAAATAATTAATTATTTGAATAACATTCACTTCGGGCGGAATTTCTCCAAACAATATCTAGGTCTTGGAGATCTCATGTGTTCTAGCCCCTCCACGAAATTTTGAAGCTAGAGCACATCCGATGCTACCCAAAAACAACAGTGTTAGGCATCAAAAACGCAGAGGCAGATATTACAAAATCAGTGTAATGCTTCAAAATGATGTATTATTAGAGCACATTCCTCGCTAAGAGGGAGTGTGTATTTCTGGTAGCATCACATGTGCTCTAAGTCTCAAATTTCGCAGGGAGGCTTAGACACATGTATTCCAAAATACCCAGAAAGTGTTTTGAGAAATTACACCCAAATGAGGTTTTATTAAAATAATTAATTATTTTTAATGGGAGCCTAAGTCTAAACTTAGGGAATTAAAATAATTAAAGTATATTAATAGAACTAGGTGTGAATCTTCTAGAAAAAGACAGAAATCAAGTAAATATGATCAAAGCCGTTGATTATGTTTTAATCTAGGTCGTTGGTTATCCAACGAGAAGATTATAAGGACTTCGATGGGCATTTGGAAAATACATCGAGAGAGTCTAGAGATCGATTTCTCAAGACAACAGCCAGAGGATTGATCGATTGATTCTTGCAGTGAGGGGAAGAGATAGTTCCGGTTGGAAATCTTTCCTGAGCCAGGAATACATCGCATAGAAGGAAAAGAAGAGGATGCAAAAGAGGCAGCGTAGGGGCTACCTTGGACAGCGCAGAGCCACGCAGAGACAATGCTGAGCCTCTGAAGAGATCTGCAATTTTGTTGAGGATGAATACGATCCAGTGCCAAAGAGTCGGGGTGTGAAACTGCAGGTGCAGAAGATCAGTATCCAGCCAGCAGAAATACCAATCAAAGGAGGTGACGCAGTCCCCATCCAGAGTGACGCAGATCTGTGTAGAGACAGCGTGGGGCTTGTCAGTTCGAGGTTGGGTCAGTGTCGGATCTCCAGTGTTAGTGTGAGGTCATTGTCTCATTTGTATCATGTAATACGAGCTATTGGACTTGAGGAGACGCTACATAATTGTATTCACTACTTGCAATATAATACAACAGTCTTTGGGGTAACTTGTGATGGTGTTCTTCTCCTTGCATATGTGGTAAATTCTTGACTTGTTGTTATGCTTCTATTTATATCTTCATGCTATTGTTTCTTTCATGCTTGTTTCAAGTTATGTTAGTATGCAGCTATCCCATATTAGCATAAGAATTACTTAACTGCTCTAGGAAAATAAATCTTCTTGTTGATGTCAAATATATCTCTAGGAACTCTTTCCATTGCACTTATTTAATTTCATGTGGATCTGATGAGTAGTGGTCAAGTTTTGTAGAGGAATCATTCTTTGGTCAAGCATTCAAGCATGAGGGGAAGTTCTTGGAGGAACCAACCCATTCTTGAAAACATTCAAGGAGAACCTGCATGTGTTTAATTATAAAGTCTCATCTATTTCGATTTGTTTTGCAGTCATGCTCTTAAGTTTTAGGCTCTTATTTATTGCATCAAAATTATATAAAAAAAATTATTTTGCACGTAGTGCACTTCATTTATCAATATCTGGCTATTTCAAAGAGCTAAGTCATGGCTAGTCAAAGAGGAGGGCCTGCTCATGCTCTTTAGCCTAGCCTCTTGTAGATTATTTTTGTAATACTTTGTGATTTCTTGAGCTAACATTTGTTATTGTAGATTTTCTCTAACTTGTTGTCTTCTAGATTATTTCTCTCTCTTGGCCGTGGAACTCAAAGACGTTTTACCTCTCTTCTTCTTCCTCGAAAAATCTGCATTTTGTTGAGCTTTTGTAGGCCTCAAATTGCAGAAATTTTCAGCAAGGAAAGGTCTATGGCTCAAGTCTAAATTGTGAAGACTTTCCTTGGATTTTCGAGAAGATTTAATAGTTTTCTCCTTGTAACAACTAATAAAATTCTTGGTTTTGGGAGCATGGGTTTTACCCATTGGTATCCCTATCTCTCCATCTTTTGGAGAAGATTGGCATTGTGATTTTGTTGGTTTATTTCATTTTGCGTGCATAACATCTAATTGGGAAATTAACACTACATGCATTCCACTCATTTTGCATGCACTTTAATTTAATTTGCTACAAGTTTAAAGTCTTTTCACTTTCATAGCAAGTTCAAACTTTGGTATGCATACACTTTTAACTTTAATCTAATTTTGTCATGAATCTTGTTCCAAGTCTACTTATGCTTCACCTTTAATTACATCTTACATGCATCAAGTATTTGGGCAAAATTTCTCCATAAAGTAACATTTTATTTCAAGTCAAGCAAGTACATTTCAAGTTAAAGTTAATTTTCATGTTTGGTTAATTCACTTACATGCCCCAAGCAACCACTAAAAATTTACCTCCAACATAAGTTGGTTGAATAGACATTTTAGGGACCCTCTACTCCTCTATTGACTCCTCACTGTGAAATCCATATCTTTGGGCGAGGGTGAAGTCTGAGGATTGAAGAGTTGAATTGTAACCTTGTTTTAAAACTAATTAATAAAATAAACCAAGAGCATTTTTCATCACATTTACCTTACTTGCAAGTTCTAAATTTTTTCTTTCTTGATGGTTTAGAGTCTCACATGCAACATCATTTCCTATTTTCGAGAAGCATTTCTTTTCATGCAAGTATTTTAATCTCTTTTGCAACAAGTTTAGTTTAATTTTCTTGTACTTCGAAAATTGTCTACTTTAGCAAACTCTCTTTCATGTTTAATTATAATCATGTTCATGAATGGTTAATGAGTCTCATTTTCTTTTCAAGTACTCTTATTTCATGTTGCAAGACTAATTGCATGTTGTTATCTTGGTCTAACATTTGAGTTTTTCTATCATCTCATTTACATTCTCCAAAATAGGTTACTAATTGTTTGTATTTTGGCAAGATATCTTCACATGTTTTGATTCACTTCATTTAAGCAAATACAATTTCATTTTAAGAGCAATACTCTGGAGGCACTAGTTTCTGATATGTTTCATGTTTATCTTATGTATTGATGGCTATTGCTCATATCAAGTTTTTGTTTATAAATTTGAAGAAGTAATCTATTTAACTATAAAAACTCTCCGAGGAAACTCACATCTTTAACTTAGTTTTTCTTTAGGGATCACCCCCCATATCTAACCTAGGAGATATCTTAAACGGAGAGAGTCGGGATTAGTGCGATAGCCCTTTCTCTGAGTTCCTTGCAACCAACCACACCTAGTGGGGTTCAAGGCTTTTCTCTCTAACATGTAGATAGGTGTAGGCGGCAAGCGATAACATTTTTGGCGCTGTTTCCAGGCACAAGCTTTCTTGTACTTAGGAAATCGACTAACTTTTGGTTTTTTCATGTTGGATTTTAGGGTTAGATTCTTGTTCAAGTGGCGACTCTACTTATCTCATTTTCTGCAAGGATTTCTGCTTGAAGCCTTCTTCTTGTAGATTCTTGCTAATCTTGGATATAAGAACACCTCTCCGATATCTTCTCGATTGTTCGTGGTCAAGGAAAGCATGATATCATGAATGATCTATTCGCCCCTTTTGATTTTACTAACATTCTAGGCTATCCTAATTTTATTCCAAATAAAGCCATTGAGGTTGTTGCTGAGTTGCCTAGTTTTCTAGGTAACAATGTCATTACCATCGAAACTCACCTTAGGAATTTCCACCTTTGTGTGACCAAATGGTGCCATGATATTAACCATGAGGACATTAAAATGAAACTTTTCATCTTTTCATTAGATGGCGATGTTATGGGTTGGTTCATAGACTTGCTTGCTAGCAGTTTTGATTCTCTAGAATCGATCATTGATGGGTTTGAAGAAAATATCGAGATCAAAGAAAGATCAAAGCGAAATTTCGAGCAAATGAAAATGATAGGGATCTCATCAGGGGGTTGACTCAAATGATTAAGGATATGCAACTCAACCAAGCTCAATGTTGAAATTTTGGGGTAGCATCGAATGTGCTCTAGCTCCCAAACTTTGTGGAGGAGCTGGGGTGCATGAGATCTCCAAGACCCAGAAAGCGTTTGAAGAAATTCCATCAAGTTTAAGAGATATTTAATTAATTAATCTTTTTAATTAAGGACCCTAAGTCTAACTTAGGAAAATTAAAAGATTAAAATTAAATTAATTAAACATGTGATGAAAATGACTTAAGTGATGCGAATCAAGTAGCTTCTAATCTTAGCCATCGATTAGAGATTAGATCACGATCGTTGGTTTGCCAAGGAGAAAAGTATAAAAGAAGGGCTTGGGGTCAGTGGGAGAACACACACATTGGCGGAGCACTGAAGCTAAGCTGAGATTCTAGGGTGTGGTTTGCTAATAATTTCAGAAGTGTTTCAGTCGCAGCGAGGGGCAGTATTAGCAAGGGGGATGGTCTAGTCCTAGGCCAAGAGTACAACGAGGGCAGAGAAGCAGCATTCCAGACCAGAGCAAAGGCAGCCAAGTGCTATTTAGTCTAGCCAGAGCCCAGCAGGGGCAGGGCAGAGGTAGCAGGAGCCACGCAAGGCTAATGCAGGCCCAGTCAGGGCAGCACAGGGGCAACGTAAGCCCTTCTAGGGTGACGCAGGCCCTTCCTGAGCAACACAGATGCTGATGCAGGCCAGTCAGGCTGATGTAGAGGGCTTCAGTGCAACGTTGGGGTTTCTTGTGGGCCAAAAAGGATTGAGTTTTGTAAATCCTATTTGAGGGTGTGAATCAGTCATATTTTCTGTCTCCAGGGACAAAGGTATTGCTTGTTGTATTCTTCTCTGTCGAGTAAACTAGTTTTGGTGCCTTAGATTGTTGTACCTAGATTCTACATAATAATGAAAACCCTCCAAAGCTAGTTGCACTGGTTTCCCGCATTGGGTTTTTCCGGGGATATTTATCCAAAAAAATTATATCACTTTGTCTATGAGCATGTTATTCAGTATTAGATCTGTTAGTGTACGTTTTTATATGTATTTACTTCGATATTGTTTCTGGATATTCAGAATAATAACTTGTGAATTTAATCAAGTAGGAGAAGTAAATCGAGAATTAACAGTAAGATTTCTTAGGATATGAAATTTTCACATGGTATCAGAGCGATTGCAAATCTAGTTGGATCTCCAACAAATCGGCTGAAGAAATTTGTGCTGCGAAAAGCAGCTAAAGCAGCAGAGAATCCCAAGAGGGCAGCACAGCACCAGAAGAACGCAGAGGCAGCAAGAGCCAAGCAGAGGGCAACGCAATCCCAGCTGGGTGACCCAGAGACAACACAATGTGTTACAGAGGGACGCAGGAGCAGCCTGCGCTGCGCAAAGGCTGCGTTGAGTTAGTCTACTCACGCAGAGGCCAGCGAGGGTGACGCAGTCTAGTATCGAGTGATGTGCAAATTTGTCATGGACCGGAAGCAGAGCTTCAGATCTTCAGCAGTTGTTGGTGGGGTGGATATTCTTCCGATGCAAAATCGTGCCTAAGCTAAGTTGACAAAGAGCGGGAGGAGAACAGTTGCTCAGTAGATTTCTCACCAAAAGAAATCTAAGAATCGATCGTAAGGTGATCGAAGAGACCTGATTCGTTGTGTTTGGCAGATTTCCAAGGAGGAAATCAGTTGTCAGAGGGAGCAAAGGGTGCCTTTCTCGCTAAGGACCCTAGATCCGAGTTTGCAGAAGCAGAAGTGGAGAAATGATGATCTGTTCCGACAAATTTCCGAGCAGATGGCGCCACACGGACTGCGTGATCAGGATGGGTTGGACTGCTTGTCCAACTTTGCTATCTAGAAGGCCAGAATCCTGGCAGTCTTGGAGGCATACGGCTTGAGGGAGCATGTAGAAAAAGTCTTGGCTACACTAACAGATGCTCTTCTCCTAGCGAAACATACTGAAGCAACGACACATGCCAAGTGCTTCATCATGGACAGGGTTAAAGATCATGTGGTACCACACATAGATGAGAAGAACACGACTAATGAGATGTGCAAAGCATTAACCACACTTTATCAAGGGAAATTAGTCCAGAGAAAGATGCTTCTGGAGAACTAGCTAAGGTTATTCATGATGTCCAAGGGAGAGGAAATCGATCCTTTCCTCTTCAGGTTGCAGTCGATTCAGGATCAGCTAATCGCCATGGGGGTCAAGGTGGAAGATGATGTCATGGTGAAGACTGCTCTAAATGAAGTCATAGAGGGCTGGGAAACATTTGTCCAAAGTATTTTGGGCAAAGTGGACCTTCCTAATTGCGACAATATGTGGGCTATCCTTCGACAAGAGGTGATCCGACGAATGACCAAGAGGCAGAATAGCACCAGTTCGAGCAAGGTAAAGAAGGAGGAAGAGGAAGATGCAGCCTTGGCATCGAAGAAACAACAAGGGAAAAAGAAGCGTGATCTCTCTAAGATCAAATGTTTCCAATTTGGCAAACTTGGACACTTTGCCAGCAATTATCCTCAAAGGAAGAAGGGCAAGGAAGCTTCTAGTTCCAAGGTTGCAATAGCAGACAATGGCTCTAATGACGACGTAGCCATGAGCACTCATGAACCACAGAGGTGGGGCGATATTGATCTGTAGAGCAGCTACAGAGTGGTGGCGGGATCCTTGAGTAGCCCAACTCTTGGATCACATCCGAGCTACAAGAGCCTTAAGACAATAGCAAGGAATGACTGGAGCAACGAGTGCAAAAATCACGAATGAAGCAGAGGCAAAGGCTAATACGCTGGAGAGGGAGCAGCGCAGTGTAAATGGAGCAGCAGCGTAGAGGAAGCAGCACAGAGGAGGCATGTTTACGCAATGCAGAGTTGCAGCAGCACAATGGCTTTAGGAAGACAACGCAGAGCAATAGCCTATGGAGCTTCAGTGATGAGATGCAGCCCGACTGACTTTTCTATCATTGGGCAGGGGTCCTTCAGTTGCTTACCCTCAATAGCTGAGTTGCATTGTAGCAGTTGGCAACACGATGCAGCAATTTGAGAGGGAGTTGCAGTATGGATGTAGCAGTGACGGTGGCAGAGTCATGGGCAACAGTACAGAGAGCAGCAGTAGTGCAGTGATAACGGTTGGCCATGCAGTGGGTCAAGCATCAACGCAGAGACCGATGCCAGAGATCAAAGCAGTACTTCAAGGTGAACTATATTGCTAGAGCACATTCCTCGCTTAAAGGGAGTGTTGAGATTTTGGGGTAGCATCAGATGTGCTCTAGCTCCCAAACTTTGTGGACGAGTTGGAGTACATGAGATCTCCAAGACCCATAAAGAGTTCGAAGAAATTCAATCAGGTTTAAGAGATATTTAATTAATTAATCTTTTTAATTAAGTTCCCTAAGTCTAACTTAGGAAAATTAAAAGATTAAAGTTAATTAAATTAAACATGTGATGAGAATGACTTAAGTGATGCGGATCAAGCTGCTTCTAATCTTAGCCGTCGATTAGAGATTAGATCAAGGCCATTAGTTTTCCAACGAGAAAAGTATAAGAGAAGGGCTTGGGGTCAGTTGGAGAACACATACATTGGTAGAGCACTGAAGCTAAGCTGAGATTCTAGGGTGTGGATTGCTAAGAATTTCAAAAGTGTTTCAGTTGCAGCAAGGAGCAGTATTGGCGAGGGGGATGGTCTAGTCCCAGGCCAAGAGTACAATGAGGGAAGAGAAGCAACATTCTAGACCAACGCAAAGGCAGCCAAGTGCTACGCATTCCAGCCAGAGCCTAGCAGGGGCAGCGTAGAGGCAGCAGGAGCCATGCAGTGCTGACGCAGGCCCAGTCAGGGCAGCGCAGGGGCAGTGTAATCCCTTCTAGGGTGACGCAAGTCCTTCCTGAGCAATGAAGAGGCTGACGCAGAAGGCTTCAGAGCAGCGTTGGGGTTTTCCAAGGGCCGGAAAGGGTTGAGTTCTATAAATCCTATTTGAGGGTGTGAATCAGTCGTATTTTCTATCTCCAGGGGCAAAGGTATTGCTTTCCGTATTCTCCTATGTCGAATAAACCAAGTTTGGTGCCCTGGATTGTTGTACTTTGATTCTGCATAATAATGAAAACCCTCCAGAGCTAGCTACACTGGTTTTCTCGCATTGGATTTTTTGAGGACATTTGTCCAAAAAACTTGTGTGTCACTTTGTCTATGAGCATGTTATTCAATATTAGATCTGTACGTGTAGGTTGTTATATGTATTTACTTCGATATTGTTTCTGAATATTCAGAATAATAACTTGTGAATTTAATCAAGTAGGAGAAGTAAATCGAGAATTAACTATAATATTTCTTAGGTTAAGAAATTTTCACTTGGTATCAGAGCGATTACAGATCTAGTTGGATCTCCAGCAAATCAGCTGAAGAAATTTGTGCTGCAAAAAGCATCTGAAGCGACAGAGAATTCGGAGAGGGCAACGCAGCACCAAAAGGACGCAGAGGCAGCAAGAGCCACGCAGAGGGCAGCGCAGTCCTAGCTGGGTGACGCAGAGACAGTGCAATGCCTTCCAGAGGGACGCGGGAGCAGCCTGCACTGCACAGTCGCTGCACAGAGGTTGCGCAGAGCCAGTCTCCTCACGCAGAGGCCAACCAAGGTGACGCAATCTAGTATCGAATGTTGTGCAAATTTGTCGTGGACCGTAAGCAGAGCTTCAGATCTTCAGCAGTTGTTGGTGGGGTGGAGAATAGCTGCTCAACATATTTCTCGCTAGAAGAAATCTGAGAATCGATCGTAGGGTGATCGAAGAGAGCTGATTCGTTGTGTTTGGCTAATTTCTAAGGAGGAAATCAGTTGTGAGAGGGAGTAGAGGGTGTCTTTCTTGCCAAGGACCCTAGATCCGAGTTTCTAGAAGTAGAAGCGGGGAAAGGAAGATTTGTTCAGACAAATTTATGAGCAGATGGCGCCACACGGACTGCGTGATCAAGATAGGTTGGACTGCTTATCCAACTTTTCTATCTAGAATGCCAAAATCCTGGTAGTCCTAGAGGCATACGACTTGAGGGAGAATGTAGAAAAATTCTTGGCTACACCAACAGATGCTCTTCTCCTAGTGAAGCATACTGAAGCAGCGGCACATGCCAAGCACTTCATCATGGACGAGGTTAAACTTTAAAGATCATGTGGTACCACACATAGCCGAGAAGAACACGGCTAATAAGATGTGGAAAGCATTAACCACACTGTGTCAAGGGAAATCAATCCAGAGAAAGATACTTCTGGAAAAGTGGCTGAGGTTATTCATGATGTCCAAGGGAGAGGAAATCGATCCTTTCCTCTTCAGGTTGCAGTCGATTCGAGATCAGCTGACCGCCATGGGGGTCAAGGTGGAGGATGATGTCATGGTGAGGACTGCTCTAAATGCAGTCACAGAGGACTGGGAAACATTTGTCCAAAGTATTTTGGGCAGAGTGGACCTTCCTAACTGCGACGATATGTGGGCTATCCTCCAACAAGAGGAGATCCACAGAATAACCAAGAGGCAGACCCGCACCAATTCGAGCAAGGTAAAGAAGGAGTAAAAGGAAGATGCAGCCCTAGCATCGAAGAAACAGCAAGGGAAAAAGAAGCGTGATCTATCTAATATCAAATGTTTCCAATGTGGCGAACTTGGACACTTCGCCAGCAGTTGTCCTCAAAGGAAGAAGGACAAGGAAGCTTCTAGTTCCAAGGCTGCAGTAGCAAACGATGGCTATGTTGATGACATAGCCATGAGCGATCAAAAAACCATGGAGGTGGGGCGATATTGATCTGTAGAGCAGCTATAGAGTGGTGGCGGGATCCTTGAGTAGCCCAACTCTTGGATCACATCCGAGCTATGGGAGCATTAAGACAGTAGCAAGGGATGACTGGAGTAGCAAGTGCAAAGATCACGAATGAAGCAGAGGCAAAGGATGATACGCTGGAGAGGGAGCAGCGCAGTGCAGATGCAGCAGTAGCATAGAGGCAAGAGCGCAGAGGCAGCGTAGAGGAGGCATGCTTACGCAGTGTAGAGCTGTAGCAGCACAATGGCTTCAGGAAGACAGCGCAGAGCAATAGCCTATGGAGCTTCAGTAATGAGATGCAGCCCGACTGACTTGTCTGTCGTTGGGCAGGGGTCCTTCAATTGCTTACTCTCAACAACTAAGTTGCAATGCAACTATTGGCAACACGATGCAGCAATTTGAGAGGGAGTTGCAATACAGATGTAGCAGTGACGGTGCCAGAGTCATGGGAAAAAGTACAAAGAGAAGCTGTTGCGCAATGATGAGTGGTGGCCATGCAGCGGGCCAAGCATCAGCGCGGAGACTGATGCTAGAGATCAAAGCAGTACTTCAAGGTGAAGTATATTGCTAGAGCACATTCTTCGCTAAGAGGGAGTGTTGAGATTTTGGGGTAGCATCGGATGTGCTCTAGCTCCCAAACTTTGTGGAGGATTTGAAGTACATGAGATCTCCAAGACCCAGAAAGCGTTTGAAGAAATTCCATCAGGTTTAAGAGATATTTAATTAATTAATCATTTTAATTAAGGACTCTAAGTCTAACTTAGGAAAATTAAAAGATTAAAGTTAATTAAATTAAACATGTGATGAGAATGACTTAAGTGACGCAGATTAAACAAATTATAATCTTAGCCGTCGATTTGAGATTAGATCATAGTCATTGGTTTGCTAACGAGAAAAGTATAAGAGAAGGGCTTGGGGTCAGTTGGAGAACACACACAATGGCGGAGCACTGAAGCTAAGTTGAGATTCTAGGGTGTGGTTTGCTAAGAATTTCAAAAGTGTTTCAGTTGCAGCGAGGGGCAGTCTTGGCAAGGGGGATGGTCTAGTCCCAAGCCAAGAGTACAACGAGCGCAGAGAAGCAGCATTCCAGACCAGCGCAAAGGCAGCCAGGTGTTACGCAGTCCAGCTAGAGCCTAGCAGGGGCAACGCAGAGGCAACCAAGTGTCACGCAGTCCAGCTAGAGCCTAGCAGGAGCCACATAGGGCTGACGCAGGCCCAGTCAGGGTAGCGCAAGGGCAGCGTAAGCCCTTCTAGGGTAACGTGGACCCTTCCTGAGCAGCGCAGAGGCTAACGCAGGACATTCAGGCTTACGCAGAGGACTTTAGAGCAGCGTTGGGGTTTCTGGAGGGCTAGAAAGGGCTGAGTTCTGTAAATCCCGTTTGAGGGTGTGAATCAGTCATATTTCTGTCTCCAGGGGCAAAGGTATTGCTTGTCATATTCTTATCTGTCGAATAAACCAGTTTTGGTACCCAGGATTGTTGTTCTTAGATTCTGCATAATAATGAAAACCCTCGAGAGCTAGCTACACCGGTTTTCCCGCATTGGGTTTTTCCGAGGACATTTGTCCAGAACATTTGTGTGTCACTTTGTCTATGAGCATGTTATTTAGTATTAGATCTATATGTGTAGGTTGTTATATGTATTTACTTCGATATTGTTTTTGAATATTCAGAGTAATAACTTGTGAATTTAATCAAGCAGGAGAAGTAAATCGAGAATTAACAGTAAGATTTCTTAGGTTAAGAAATTTTCACACTCAACTCATTAAAAACATAGAACTCAATCAAACAAGATTAATAGTAAATCATGCACACGCAATAAAGGCCATGGAGGTCAATCATTCTAATCAGATGACCTCTATTCAAAACAAGTTGCTCACCATGGAAGAAAAACAAGTGCAATTAATCCACACCATGGAAACAAATCATGCTGAGGAAATAAATGTTATGAAGGCTAATCAAATCATTTTTCGAAATAGGTTGGAGGAAATGGAAAGATCAGAGGTACAAAAATTCCAACTTAGATCAGATGACGAATGGAAAAAGAACAAAGAAACAGATCATAAGCCTCCTGATCCATTGAAGCAAGCTTCATCTTATTACGAGGAGGTCATTTCTTCCATTGAAAAATGGTTGATCGAAAGTGACCCAGAACACAAGGAAACTGAGGGTAATCAGGTTTATACTTATGATATTGGTCCATCATCCATGCTAGAGCAGATGCAGAATGGAGAAAGGAAGGTCACGGAAGTCTTGGTTACTTCAAATTCTCCATCTAAGCATCTTCAAGATCAGGCAGAAAGGTCTACTTTGATCGCATCAACATCACAATCTATTAAGAAAAAAAGAAAAAGTGGAAAGGATTTGGTAAATCTAATGATCATGTACAACACAGTGTTGGGACAGATCGAAGTCCTAAGATATTCAGAATTGGACAGGGCACATCAGAAAAGCAACCCATGGATCTACCTGAAAATAGGCAAGTTCTCAGCGTGAACTTCATTGAGGACATCTGATGCCATGGCGCATTTTTTTTGTATCATATTTCTAACCTTATCCCTTGTACATTTTGCTTAAGTAGATTTATTTCATAAATAAATTATGCTCTTAGAATAAAATTTCCATTTCTGTACTTGATTTTGTTTGATGATACTGCTAATATATATCTTTGGTCGATGGATGCAGATTCCAAGTTCTTGCACACTATCACTTCATATCTAGTTTGCATCCCCATATGGAGCCAAACGTTGACCACTGTAGTGGTACCTGATGATTATATGAAGACTCCAAGCCCAAGGATGAACTAAAGGACACTTGTACGATTAGATATCATCAGATATCCTCAGTTCAACAGATTTTTTAAACTCTAGTTCTACTTCTTATCATTTTCTCTTGTACCCAGATTCCACGCCTTGCGAGGAATTGTAATAAGTGATGCTAGTAATGATGAATTTGAGTCAATATTGAGTTTGTAATAGGCCTAAGTAGCTTGGGAGCTTGCCAACAAGTGAGTATTACTCTGGGAGGTTTTTTTCACTCTGTTAATTATCATCTCCCTATCAAGAATTAATAATTAATTAAGTTTTTTCCTCCAATTTTACCCCAAAGCTGAAGTACGGCTTGATGGTGAGGTCTTGGGTGAGTCCTACTGTCTAGATTCAATGTATGTTACCATACTAGAACACAAACAAAATTTCGTGGAATTTGGTTAGGTCTAGGTAGTGATTTTTTAATTTTTTAAATTTCCCGCAAGTCGAAATTTGCAATAAAAATTGAAATTGAATTGTAATAAGTGTTTCTTAAAGAAGTTGTATGGAGTATGAGTAATCAAAATTATACCTCTCACCCTCAAATTTCTACTATGACACACTTAGAGGGGTTAAAAATGTGTTTTGAACCCTCAAAACCCTCTTTTCCTAAGTTTAGTGGGAAATTTGGCAATTAATTAAACTGGAAATTAAATAAATAGAGAAAAATAAATATCCACACATGCTAAATGTTGTGGAAATGAAGTGGAAAATTATGCAAGAGTTAAAGTGAAGTCCCAAGGTGATGTGGACTCCCAAAATCAAGAAAATGACATGTGCTAAAATAAAATCGAATTTATGGCATTAAATGAGAGTTGCTTACTTGGAAATTCAAATTTGTGAAGTTAATGCACATTTGGTAGGATTTGGGAGAATATTTGGTGGAGATTTTTGTGGGAAATTGTCCCCACATGGGTTACCACCCATATACACTTGTCATTCCATCACAAAATTCGAATTTGGCACATAAGAGAAGAAGAAAATGATGTCCACTTGCCAGAATTCGATTTTTACACTTGGCATTGGAGCTCCACTTATCAAATTTGAATTTGCCTTGTGATCTTCTCTCTCTCACCACTTGACATTTGGTTCTTCAT
Organism: Pinus albicaulis; assembly: GCA_034641835.2. Classification (NCBI taxonomy): domain Eukaryota; kingdom Viridiplantae; phylum Streptophyta; class Pinopsida; order Pinales; family Pinaceae; genus Pinus; species Pinus albicaulis. The sequence goes on along the minus strand of CM076578.1, from coordinate 1,637,495,411 downwards.
TGGGATTTGCTCACATTCTCTTATATAAGTGAACCTTGGGCTCTCATTTGTATCATGTAATACGAGCTATTGGGCTTGAGAAGACACTGCAAAATTGTATTCACTACTTGCAATATAATACAACAGTCTTTGGGTTAACTTGTGATGGTGTTCTTCTCCTTCCATATGTGGTAAATTCTTGACTTCTTGTTATGTTTCTATTTATTTCTTCATGCTTGTTTCAGATTATGTTAGTATGCAGCCATCTCATATTAGCATAAGAATTACTTAACTTCTCTAGGAAAATAGAACTTCTAGTTGATGTCAAATATATCTCTAGGAACTCTTTCCATTGCACTTATTTAATTTCATGTGGATCTAATGATTTGTAGTCAAATTTTGTAGAAGAATCATTCTTTGGTCAAGCATTCAAGCGTGAGGGGAAGTTCCCGGAGGAACCAACCCATTCTTGAAAATATTCAAGGAGAACCCGCATGTGTTTAATTCTGAAGTCTCATCTATTTCGATTTGTTTTGCAAGCGTGCTCTTAAGTTTTAGGTTCTTATTTATTGCATCAAAATTATATAAAAAATATATATATTTTTCACATAATGCACTTCATTTATCAATATTTGGCTATTTCAATGTAATATCCCCAAAATGGAAATAACCAAGTAATGTACCGTAAATATGCCGGGGACAGACATAGAAAATACACACAGGAACTGTATCACCGAATCATCACATGACATGATGTAATACGTGAACCGAGCCATTTTATTAATCGTAAGGTACATAGGAGAGGAGTAAAACGTAATCGTTGCACCTATCCTTGCCCTAGGCAAGTGATGACCCTCCCATACAAGAAAAATGGCCGCAACAAGGACGCCGTCCCCAACAAGCCAAGACCGAAGATGAACCGCGCCGGCACCGGCTGATCTCAAGCCGCAAACCCCTCACAATGGAAAACGCCGTCTCCGCTAGTGAGCGCGCACAAATCCCTCAACCCCTCCGGTATGTATGAACCCGGCGATGTGTATCACCGGGAAAACGCCTGCGAAGCTCCTCTCAGCAATAGCTCAAGCCCGCACCGCGTCCCACCCGATGGATCCGGCTCCAATCAGATCTGCGTCCTTCCCTCTCTGAACTGCGTCCTCCAATATCAGATCTGATATCAAACCCTCAGATCTACACTAGATCCGGAACTATCTCTTCAGATCTACAGCCCCTAGGGCTAGATCTGGTGTTACCCTTTCAGATCTGGACTAGATCTATCAATATCTCCTCAGATCTGTCACTCCTTCAGCTGGATCTGGTGCCAAACCTTCAGATCTGCAATATACAAGACTAGATCTGCCACATACAGGACTAGATCTGCAAGATCTATCCTTCCCCAAGCTGGATCTAACAATAAGCCTTCAGATCTGCAACTCTTACCTTCAGAAATGGACAGCGTCCTCACTCTAGGGCTAGACAGCGTCCTTCTGCCTCCCAAAACAGCGTTTTCTCTGCCAATCCTGAACTGCGTCCTCCTTGGACAGCGTCCTTCCTCTCCTGCAAGGATCAGCGTCCTCTCTCCAGATGAGACAGCGTCCTTCTCCTTCAAGAATCAGCGTCCTTCTTTCTCTTGCTCTGCGCAGCCACAAGAGGGCTTTCTCCTCCACAGATATGCTTCAGAAACTGCTGCTGCTCTGCTGCTGGAACTGAAAGATGGAACTCAGGAAAACCTTACTAGGGCGGGCACTCGAAGTCCCCCGAAGCCAAGGGTGAAACCAGAAAACCTTACCAGGGCCGGCACTCGAAGTCCCCCGAGGCTAAGGGTGAGATCTCCGACCGGAGACACTCGTGCACTAAACAGTGCTGCAGACCGACTAAACAACCGGCGTGCTGAAGCAGACAAAGTCTAGCTATCAATAAGAATATCAAATCATGCATGCCCCAAATGAGGTGAGAACCTCTCCTTTTATAATGCCAAACTCCCTCCAAAACTTAACTCTCCTTTGACCTGCGCAGTTTACTTTGGGTCAGCCTGATGCCTCCCCCATCATACTCATGTGGACCCCCAAGGCCCCCTCTCTTAAGTTACAACGTCAATCTACTAGAAAAGAACACTTTATTATAAAGTGAGGTGACTAAAGTGAGGTGACCCCTCTTATTTCTCACTTTATTTATTATGTCTAGCTAAAGCGGCAAAATAAAGCAAAAATGAAATATTCCAATTAGCAAGGCTAATTGGGAATATTACAGTCTCCCCCGGCAAAGCGTTGCTTGTCCTCAAGAAACTGAAGTGATGGATGCTGTAAAGTCTGCTCGCTCTCCCGAGTGGCATCCTCATCCGGCAAAAATTGCTTGTTCTCAAGCAATGCTGGAACAAGCCTACTCTCTAGCTGATGCTCCCTGCCGATACTGCAAAATGTGCCTGGGTCCCACTGAAACCTCTCTGTCTCCTGCATCACCCTGACATGAAGGGATATCTCAATGCCAGGATCCCAAACTGGCCTCTCATGGTACCAACCAATCAATAGTCCTCCCGGATCCCATCGCCACTGTGGCCAATAATCGCACAAGTCCCGTGACTCGAACTGCTCACTGCCTCTGGCTATGACTAAAGACCATGACCGCTGCTGCTCTGCATCTATGACTGTGTAAGCTGGCCCATCAACTGTGAACCAACTCGTCACCTCTCTCCAATCAAGGCATGGAGTCGAAAATATAATGAGGAATATCTCCCTCCTGTGGATCCTCCATCTCCCAGCAATCATCCAGACAAAATGAGCCACCTCCCAACAAGGCAACTCCTGAAAATCTCCTTCCACCTCAAGCTCTGGTAATGAAGGTGGGCCGAAAATATGAACTTGGCAAGCATCATAGCTTACCCCATGCTGTCCTTCTCTCCACTCATGACAAGTGTAGAGTCTATGCTGATCCTGGGTTGCAAAATCATTGCCCTCCAATGGCAAAGTGAAAAACAATCCACCATAGAAGGTTCCTCTATCAATGAAGAACAAGCTGGCCCAACACAAACCATCCATGAAGAATATGACATGGTCATCATGGATCATCCTAATGAGATGTTTGCTAAAGGTGTCACATGAGGATACATAATGCAAACAATCCCTCACAAGGATACAGCGCAGTCTCATCCACTGCAACCTCAGAAAATCACATGGCAAGCAATGTACAAGATCCATCACATCTACTAATGGATAGTAAATGTCTGAATATGACAACAACATAAGACCAAACACTTGCCCATAGCTATACAATGGATGAATATCAATCTCATGGCCCATCTCAAAAGAGAACACATATGTAGTAGTGGTGGCCATGCCTCCTCCCATGCTCCTATTAGAACGTGTAGTGCAGAAAATACTCAAAGGCACATTCAGCTCATGTGTCTCCCTCATAATCAAGCCTCCTATACAAATCTGGCCAAATGCTGGAAGTAAGATGGTACATGGATCCATAGATGAGTCCTCCATAGTGTCTAGGCATGCTATGAAGAAGAATGAACCATGTGCTGCAAGAAGATAAGCCTCCTCATGCTTGGAAACCCAAGTCAAGAAGAATATGCCATAGATGTCTCTATCATCATTACCTCCTCTTTGTGCACCAAATATGAAGTGATCCCGGGACCTATGGGTTATAGATCCACCATATCTCTGCTGCGCACACTTCATCCATAATGTCCTGCTCCAAGGTGACAACGCTGGGGGCTTATGCAAATAAGCTCCTGTCAATACAAGACTCTGTCCTTTGACATGCTCCCTGTCAAAGACTCCTCTAATACTGCTGCAATAAGTGTGGAATACTCCCCAAGATGGAAGTGCTTCCCCGTCATCATCAAATATCAAGGAGATAGTGCCATCCCCTCTTCCTGCAACATCATGCAAGGTGTGAGAGCAGATCTGCCCTTGCTCTCCCAGAAACAAACCAAGCAACCAAACAATTTGCTGCCTCCCCATACTTCCATCATGCAACTCATGTGATGAAGACATAACAAGTATCATAGCAACACCATGTATACATACTCCATGCGGCTCAATGATGCAAGTATCCAGCCATCTTTCCTCCACCCTCCGACTCTTAGGAAGAGTGTTTGCCAAGAGATGGCCAAACTCTTTCAAGAGTAACCAGCGCAGCCAAGCCTCCTGCTGCCTGGTAGCACAGATCTGCAAGTAGCCTCCTAGCTCCTTGCTCATCATCCCCATCCACTCAATCGCTTGTGGATGCCTCCTTCTCCTCATCCTGTCACTCCTCCCATGAGGGCTACCATCCTCCCAAATCAAATTTCTGATTTTGCACTTCATGGGATTTTGGAATATAAACTTCTCAAGGATCAATGAGACCCTATCAAGACTCAAATAGGTGGTAGGCAAAAACCTCCCATCACGATGTGTATGGCTCAAGGGATGTCCAACACAAGCATGAGAGATGTTATCCATCCGAAGATGTCCTCCATATTCTATCTGCTCTCGTGAGAAGGGAACCAAATCATTGTGTTCCATAGCCCGCTCCACCGAGTACCAACTCAAAATCTCTCTCCATCCAATCTCAACATATGGATGCTGTATCCTGTACAACTCTGATCGTCTCATACCACTATCCAAGTCAACATCTGAGATCTGACTAGGTGGCTCTGCCTCTCTCTCTCCAATGGGAAGAGATGACCCAACAACTCTGCTAGTCCCATCCATGCATACTTGAAGGGGAATGATCTGACGCTGCAATGTGCTCTCGGGTTGTACCATCAGGGAATCCAGCTGTTCCCCAATGTGGACCAACTTGGCCGCCGACTTGGCACAAGTCACTCTCATACCCTCCAGCTCCTGGTCCTGCAACAAAATGGTCTCTCTAACTGACGCGGCCTTCTCCCTCAGAACTCGAAAGTCCGTCCGAAGCCGATGACACTGCTGTCTGCAACCATCATCCAATACCTCTGTATCTCCTAGTGCTTCATCGGTAATGGATATATCTCCTGATACCTCACCCATCTGTGTGCTGCTACCACTCGAAGACTCGGACACGGCTCCAGTCATCACCTCAATGGATGGCTCTACCGGGGTGGGCTCTATCTCCTCCACTACGATATCAACCGGCACGGTCAAGGAGGGCTCTAATGATGGTGAGTCCTGTGTCACACTAGGTGTATCCTCGAACTCCCTGCAATCCTGCGTGTCCTCATCCTCCAAGTGCGAGGTAACCATTTTAATGGTTTTCCTCTCCGATACTCGGTCAAGCTGGAAAGAGGTATCCAACTTGTCCACCCAAGCTCTTCCTGAGCGCCTGGATGACCCGTCAAATGTCGGTAGATGGAATCTGTCCTCTGTGCGCTGTAAGCCCTGATCATGTGAGGGCTTGTTCCCTCTGTGAAGGTCGTGAGGTCTACTATCATGCTGAACATAATCTCTACTAGCTGTGCGGTGGTCATCACGGTGGTATCCGTGCCCTTTGTGCTGGTGCTGCTCAGGGGGTTTGATACCACATCGGAACTGGATATATTGATCAAAAGGGAAAGCATCCCTGAATTCCTGTCCCATGCTCCGCCAATCTGCAAACATAGCCGCATGTTGAGCTAGATTATCCCTCTGTGCACCTCTCCGTGCTCCTGTCTCTGTGTCCTCGGGTGTGAATGTGGGCATATAGGGTCTCTGCGCTGTCACAATGGGAATAGCGTCTGGTATGTAGCGATACACTCCCGATCCTTCCCCTACCTGGAAAACCCTAGGGGGATCCTTCTCCGAAATCTTTTTGGTTACATCCTGCATGAATGTATCCATCTTCTCAGTCATCTTTTCCGTCAACTTCTCCGCCAACCTCGCAAACATGTCCTCCATTGGATTCCGCTGTTTTGTCTCCCTAAATCTCCTCTGATCCACATCACCTGCCATCAGCTCTTTCTGCTATGTGTCTACAGGTTCCTCAAAAATTGCACGGCTGCTGCAAAACCATACTGTTGCTTAACTTCGACCTCCGATTTATCCACTGAAAACTATTCAGACAATTCCAGGAATTTGGGAAAGTGATCCTCGCCCAAAACCCAGAAAAACCCAGAAAACGTTTTTCCTAATTCCAAAATTCAAAATTTGACCCTTTTTATTTTGGCCCTTTTTCCAACTGCGTTTCTGGAATTGCAACTGCTATTGCTCTGTATGATCTCTTTTCTGATGTCACATACCACAGGCTGAGCCAGAATTATGCTCTGATACCACTGTAATATCCCCAAAGGGGAAATAACCAGTAATGAACAGAAATATGCCAGACAGATATAGAAAATACAATACTGAACCAGATCACTGAATCATGACACATGTAATACCAGAAACTGAGCCATTTTATTAATCAGAAAGTACATAGAGAGGAGTAAATCAGAATCAGTGCACCTATCCTTGCCCTAGGCAAGTGATGACCCTCCCATACAAGAAAATGGCTGCAACAAGGACAGCGTCCTAGCTGCTTTGAAGACTGAAGATGAACTGCGCTGGTACTGGGGCTGATCTCAAGCTGCAAACCCTCACAAATGGAAAACGCTGTCTCTGCTAGTGACAGCGCAGAAACAGGTGAAGCACAAATCCCTCAACCCTCCAGACAGATGAACCTGCTACAGAATACTGGAAAACGCTGTTGAGCTCCTCTCACAATAGTTTACTCCTCAGATCTGCGTCCCACCTGATGGATCTGAAGCCTCCAATCAAATTTGCGTCCTTCCCTTCCTGATCTGCGTCCTCCAATACCAGATCTACTGCCAAACCTTCAGATCTATGCTAGATCTGGAACTATCTCCTCAGATCTACAGCCTCTAGGGCTAGATCTGGTGTTATCCCTTCAGATCTGGACTAGATCTATCAATATCTCCTCAGATCTGTCACTCCTCAAGCTGGATCTAGTGCTAAACCTCCAGATCTGCAACAGACAAGACTAGATCTGCAACATACAAGACTAGATCTGCAAGATCTATCCTTCCCAAAGCTGGATCTAACAATAAGCCTTCAGATCTGCAACCCTTACCTTCAGAAATGGACAGCGTCCTCACTCTAGGGCTAGACAGCGTCCTTCTGCCTCCCTAGACAGCGTTTTCTCTGCCAAACCAGAACTGCGTCCTCCTTGGACAGCTTCCCTCCTCTCCCTCTCGAAAGGACGGGGCCGTCCTCTCTCCGCATGAGACAGCCGTCCTTCTCCTTCAAGGCACCAAATCCGTCCTTCCTTCTCTTGCTCGCGCCCACAAGAGGGCTTTTCTCCTCCCTCGATACATGCCGTAACTACGTCGCTCTCGTCTACTGGAACCGAAAGATAGAACTCAGAATGCAAGATAGAACTCAGACAAACCTTACTAGGGCGGGCACTCGAAGTCCCCCGAAGCTAAGGTGAAAACCAAAACCTTACCGTGCGGTGCACTTGAAGTCCCCCGAGGCTAAGGGTGAGATCTCCGACCGTGAGACACTGTGGCACTAAACAAAGGCCGCAGTACCGACGAAAACAACCGCGTGCCGGCGTACAAAGTCACTATCAATAAGAATATCAAATCATGAATGATCCAAATGAGGTGAGAACCTCCTTTTATAATGCCAAACTCCTCCAAAACTTAACTCTCCTTTGACTCATAGCTTACCTTTGGGTCGCCCCGATGCCTCCCCATCATACTCATGTGGACCCCCAAGGCCCCCTCTCTTAAGTTACAACGTCAATCTACTAGGAAAAGAACACTTTATTATAAAGTGAGGTGACTAAAGTGAGGTGTCCCCTCTTATTTCTCACTTTATTTATTATGTCTAGCTAGAACGGCAAAATAAAGCAAAAAATGAAATATTCCAATTAGCAAGGCTAATTGGGAATATTACATTCAAAGAGCTAAGTCATGGCTAGTCAAAGAGGAGATCCTGCTCATACTCTTTGGCCTAGCCTCTTGTAAATTATTTTTTTAATATACTTTGTGATTTCTTGAGCTAACATTTGTTATTGTAGATTTACTCTAACTTGTTGTCTTGCAGCTACTTGCAGGTTTTCTTCAAAAAACTACTTACAAGATTGCATGCAGGACCTTGGGGTTCCAACTTCCAGATTATTTCTCTCTCTTGGCCGTGGAACTCAAATAGGCTTTGTCTCTCTTCTTCTTCCTCGAAAAATCTGCATTTTGTTGAGCTTTTGTAGGCCTCAAATTGCAGAAATTTTCAGCAAAAAAAGGTCTATGGCTCAAGTCTAAATTGTGAAGAATTTCCTTGGATTTTAGAGAAGACTTCATAGTTTTCTCCTTCTTGTAACAACTAATAAAATTCTTGGTTTTGGGAGCGTGGGTTTTACCCATTGGCATCCCTATCTCTCCATCTTTTGGAGAGGATTGGTGTTGTTATTTTGTTGGTTTATTTCATTTGGAATGCATAACATCTAATTGGGAAATTAACACTAGAAGCATTACACTCATTTTGCATGCACTTTAATTTAATTTGCTACAAGTTTTAAGTCTTTTCACTTTCATAGAAAGTTCAAACTGTGGTATGCATGCACTTTTAACTTGAATCTAATTTTGTCATGAATCTTGTTCCAAGTCTACTTATACTTCACTTTTAATTACATCTTACATGCATCAAGTATTTGGGCAAGATTTCTCCATAAAGTAACATTTTATTTCTTGTCAAGCAAGTATATTTCAAGTTAAAGTTAATTTTCATGTTTGGTTAATTCACTTACATGCCCCAAGAAACCATTAATATTTTACCTCCAACATAAGTTGGTTGAATAGACATTTTAGGGACCCTCTACTCCTCTATTGACTCCTCACTGTGATATCCATATCTTTGGGCAAGGGTGAAGTCTGAGGATTGAAGAGTTGAATTGAAACCTTGCTTTAGAACTAATTAATAAAATAATCCAAGAGCATTTTTCATCAGATTTACCTTACTTGCAAGTTCTAAATTTTTGCTTTCTTAATGGTTTAGAGTCTCACATGCAACATCATTTCCTATTATCAAGAAGCATTTCTTTAGTATTGTAATCTCTTTTGCAACAAGTTTAATTTAATTTTATTGTACTTGGAACATTGTCTAGTTTAGCAAACTCCCTTTCATGTTTAATGATCATCATGTTCATGAATGGTTAATGAGTCTCATTTTCTTTTCAAGTACTCTTATTTCATGTTGCAAGGCTAATTACATGTTGTTGTTTTTTTCTAAATAAGACTAATTCTATTAAGCGATCATATAGTACAAGGTGAGATTACAATCAAGAGAGGCAAAAAACGGGCCAACCGGAAATGATGAACTATCAACCTTGGTCTCAAAGAGTGTAAGTGAAACAAGAAAGAGAGTTATGAAGCGTGACTAGAAAGCAAGAAGATAGTAGCTGGGTTCTACCCAGAATGGGCAGAAGCCTCCATGCGAAATTTTTTCCCTTTCTTTTTGTTGACTTTGACCCATCTAGCTTGGTGTGGATGGGCAGGAACCACTTGTAGACTATTGTTGACTGTGGGAGGAGTCTTCTTATCTGTATAGGAAGAGGAGGACTCATGAGTGCATTTCTGAGAGATCATCGTGGCTGGAGGACCCTCTGGGATGGCAGAGGACGAATCATTCGTCTACTTTGCATGCTCCAATTCTGCATCAATCTCCTCATCTAAACTCGAGGAATTAGTGTCATCCACGGGAGGCGAATAACTTGGTATTCATCTTTTGGATTTAGTTTTTAGATTGTTTTCCTTTTTTTTGGCAAGGAATGTGGGGTAGGAATTCTGAAGGTGCCCTGTTTGGTGACAATGGCGGCAACGAAAGGCAGTGTTCTCATAATCTAGAATTTGTGTCCATAGGAAGTCGTTGATCTTGAGGTTAATTTGATCAGGCAAACCTTTAATTATGTCTATTTCCACACATATTATGCCATATGTGAATAGTCCTTGGTACTCTCGAAGGTAATCCGTTGTCAGATAGCGGCCCAAGGTGTTTCCTATTCCTTTGAAGACTGAAAGGTGCCATAAATGGGATGGTAAATTAGGAAGCCTGACCCAAATAGGAATCTTGGTGATGACTGTTGTAGCTGGGTCGAAATCTGAGAACCAGAGGGTGAGGAATAGCCCAGCTATTCCCCAAAACCACAGACCTTCTGTTAAGGCCTTTTGATAATCCTTGTTGTGATCAAACATTACTATGAAGAAACCCCTGAGCAGAAGTTGACCATGCAGTTGTGGGTCCAGTTGGCGTAGATCCACTCAAAGAGATCCTTTGTACGAGGCCAAAGACCATTGAATCTACATATGATGGCGGTTTCTGCAGACTTTTGAAGCTGATCTGCCAGATCTGGGTGGGAAATCTCAATGGAGGGAACATCCTCTATTTTATCAACCAGAAAAGGCTTGGGGGGCCACAGGGGATTGAGCAGCTTTCTTGGGTTGTGCATGGACAACATCCTTGTAGGAGAAAGTTGGAGTAGATGATGAATTTCCCGTGGCTCCCCCTCTCAAACGAAGGGATAAGACTAGAGTAGCATCTCTTTCAATGTTATAAAATGAAAGGGGAAAAGAGGCATCAAGTTTTTTACCTCCATATAGAAGTCTCTAAAGAGCTAAGGTAATCCCTAACCTATGCTCAAGGGCGTCTAAGAGATTTTGGACTCTATCCGTTGAGCAGACCCAAAGCAGCATGGATCTGCTCGTGAGAAGCGAGATCTGGATTTGAAAGGTAGGAGAGAGTAGATCTAAGAAACCCTAGCTGCCAAGATGCATTGTGGAAGCCAGATTGATGACTCTTGCCTCCTCTTTGGTATCCGCGACTCGTTCTGTTTTCCTGACGGGGAAGCGCCAGGCCTCTTTCCAGAGATTCGCGGGGCCGGAGGCCTACATTTCCTAGATTTCATGGTAGCCGAGGTACTGTTGGTGAGGAGGAGCAGCTTCCAGTTCGAATTTGGCGATCGCGCCTCTCACAGGGATGCCAAATCTGGTGTGTGATCCGTGATCCTTCGATTGGCGGCTTGCGTGATCTTTGCAGAAGCATTCTTGAGCAGGGGCGCGGCCATAGTCCTCTGGACGCCAAGATTTCCGAGGCTTGGCGGTGGCTTGACGGCGTCAACGGAATGGGGAGTTGCAGAAGGGAAGCTAGGGTTCATCTTGCGCTTCCTGTGTCTACCTTAGTAACCAAAATTTTGAGGCTAATTGCATGTTGTTATCTTGGCCTAACATTTAAGTTTTTCTATCATCTCATTTACATTCTCCAAAATAGATAACTAATTGTTTGTATTTTGGCAAGATATCTTCACATGTTTTGATTCACCAATTTATATATCTTAAAAGAATTCTTGTATCTTGCATTTATAATATCTTGTGTGAACAGTTTCTTGTTTCACTTTTCAAGATTACTTTTGCTTTCCATTTGAAAACAGTGCACTTCATTTAAGAAAATACAATTTCATTTTAAGAGCAATACTCTGAAGGCACTAGTTTCTCATATGCTTCACGCTTATCTTATGTATTGATGGTTATTTCTCATATCACGTTTTTGCTTATAAATTTGAAGAAGTAATCTATTTAACTATAACAACTCTCCTAGAAAACTTACATCTTTAACTTAGTTTTTCTTTAGGGACCACCCCCCCATAGCTAACCTAGGAGATAGCTTAAACGAAGAGAGTCGGGATTAGTGTGACAACCCCTTCTCTGAGTTCCTTGCCACCAACCACACCTTGTGGAGTTAAAGGCTTTTCTCACTAACTTGTAGGTAGTTGTAGGCGACAAGTGATAATAGGTTCCATTAAAAGTAATTAATTATTTTCATAAAACACAATCGGGGTAAAATTTCCCAAAACACTTTTTGGATTCTTTGGAATACATGTGCCTAAGCCTCCCTGCAAAATTTGAGACTTAGAGCACATCTGATGCTACCAAAAATCAACACTTGGGAACCCATAAATGCCATCCTCCTCACCTATTTGGATCGATTTGATAATATGATGGATGTTTTTGAGGGAACAATCCTCTTGTTCACATTCTTGGGCCACACTTGGCAATCTTCGAGACTAGAACCTAGTTGTTTGGCCTATTATCAACATATTATTTCCTCATTGTGGATTGATCCTCCTTTGGAGGCTATTCTTCATGGTTTTGACTTCACTTACTTCGTGATTTTTGAAGGGCATTCACCTTATGGAGCCATCCATGGCTTGGAGATTGCACATGTGGCACCAGCCCACCATATTATTCCATTTTGTTGACTCCCTCTCAAGTTAGTTGGAGGATATATGTAGTTTATCATTCCCTAGAATAGACCTAGAGTTAGCTATGGTTTATCATTTTCTTATTTGTGGATTAATTGATCCAAAACTCCATAACTTTGAGGCTCCTCCCCTTGTAATGGCTGTTGAAAGTGATTGTAAGCTTTGAAACAAAATTTCTCTTGTTACTTGTTCAAGCTCTTGTGAAAGGGTTCTGATTCTTTGTTGAATGTGTGCTGGATGTTCTTGGTGCATATTGGTGACTAACATTGCAGATTTGTGGATGTGAAAGTCAATTCAAGAAGCCATAGGGCAGCAACATTGCTACATTGGAAGAGGTTGTGTGTGATAAGTCCTTACCTCCTTAATCTCTTTGTTCTTTCGCTATAAAGATAAAAACTTCATGCTTTTGGTATCTTGAGAGTTATTGCATTATTTGGAATCTTTAGGAAAATCCACCCATGCATTATCTTGAAAGTGGATCCCCTTAGAGACTCTTTCCTGCTACAAATTTTGTGAAGTCTGCTTTCAGAATTTAGGACAATTGTGGCATGTGTTTTGCAGCTCAATTAACTCCCAAATATTCATAAGAACAATCCTTCAAAAAAGACTACTTGACCCCATAACCCAACACAAAGACAAGACACTGATCTTCTCCTTTCAAAATCTCAAAAATACATAAAATCATAAATTTTATTTTTGTTTCAAGATTCTGGAAATTACAGCAGCAAATATCTTATTTCAGGTTGTTGAAGTGATATAAGCCCCAATTAAACACCTTAAAACTTGGATTTTCAAGATGTAAATCGCGGATTTCAAGCACATATTTCCAAATTGGATTGCATAAATTAGCCAATTTATCTTGCTGTTTTGTACCTCATTAAAAGGCTAATTAAATCTGATCATAAATCTGAAATATTAAACTGTCATTAAACCCTAGATTAGATTTGTTCCAAAACCCTCTGCTCCCTCCCTATCCATGGTATTTTGGGCTTACATTACTTTAGGGATTCCACTCTTGAGCTAGAGAAAAACTACCCAAAAGAGAGAGAGATAATGCTACCAAGGTGTCAGTGAGTAGCTTATCTAAGTCACCCTTGGGTTTCACAATTATGCTTTTGGAATTTTACACCAAGTGAGAACCTGGGAGGTAACACAACTGATGAATCTTTCCTTTGAAGCATTAATTTTTTTCCATTTTCAATGGTTTTCAGAAAACATAAAAATAAAAATAAAAATAAAAAATTCTCTGAAGTTTAGAATATCTAATAACTTTTCTTTTAAAATCCCTTGGCCCCTGAACTTTGAACATTGAAGTATGTTCTCCAAATATTTCTTGTTCAATCCCTTCTCAGCCTTCATAAGTACAAGTTCAATATTGCTCCAATACCATGTTGGTATTTAGAGATGCATAACCATAATAATGAGATATGAGAAATAGATAAACTACAGTTTCATCAATGGAATCATTTGATTCAGTACGAGTACATCCTTTCATTTATGAATTGGGTAGTTTCTCTACCTAATTGAACATCTTCTCCCTAAGAAAGTTGGGCATGTACTCCAACCAGAAAGGAGTCTACATCAGAAACATGTAAGTTCTAGTTTGTCATGTCAATATTAAATGCTCTCAATTCTACAAGTTGTGGGTGCTATGGTTAAAATTTAAAAGTTATTCAAAATATATTGCATAAAACATTTGTAAACCAAGCACTTTCCCAATCTCATTTTCATGATCATTATTGAACACAACCATACAACAAAGTAGCTCTAGCCCCACCTAATACACCGCCATCACTATAAGTGTCCCCTAAGTTTAAATTATCTGCAATTGATTCATACATTTTTTGTGATTTACTTGTGTGTGCATTGATATTGAGAGAGAGGAGAGAGAGAACTCTAAAATCTTCACTAATATTTGCAAAGATGAAAACGAATATGGTCTCTAATCAGTGTTAACAAGTGAAATTAAATGACACAAAGTTACCATCTAGAGAGAAATATTTAAACTTTTGAAGGGACAGAAAGAGAGGGATCGATAAATACCATTCTATCCTAGATAAAAACACGGAACTGACCAAAAGGATCAACCAAAATTCCTGTAATTATTTTCTACATATATAACCTAAAAATCCAGAAAAAAGGGGCAAAGTAGATTTAATGAAAATAACTAACCTGCTTATCTAACATAGTTGACATCTCTTTTAGAACCTGACGGCGATCCATTTTTCCTTCCTGAATTTGTTGAGCATACTGCCTCACCTTCTTCTTCATTAACTTGTAGTTTATGTAATATCTTAATTACCAAAAAAAGAAGCAAGTTCTCAAATCAATGTCAATACACAGAACACATGATTAATGTAAACAAAAATTAGGACGTTTTTTTAATAAGAGCCTTGAGAAAACAACCATAGCTTTGCCTAATTTTAAAGAAATTTGTTCAATATTAGTAGCACGTTCGAAAACAAACAAAAAAAGAGGTGTGAAGTATCTACAAAAGTTTACCATAAAAATCAATAAAAGCAAGTAATCAATGGATCATGTCTTTCACGAGAAATGTTACTCCATTAGTTGCCAACTATGGAATAGAACAATATTGACATATATTGTCTCAAAAGTATGTTGATTTGGACACAGTTATCTTTCATATAATACTAGTGTGCCTTCTTAGAGCAATAACTATCTTGTCTAACCAAGGACTTAAACTAAAGTTATAACTTGTGTAATATGTCCCATTTCCATATATTTATGTTCTTTTGTGAACACATCGAAAGTTAGCAAGTAGTATGTTTGAGTTAATAAAAGATAGCAATATAGTCACGCTTTGAACAATTAAAAAAACCAGGGGCATAAGATGACATGAGATAGAGAAGTATGGCCCTTCAAACTTTACCTTTTGCATTGTATTCCATGGTCATAGAGACTTAATGAGGAGTAACCAACATATCCAGTTGGATAATGCCAACTAACTAGATATGCTTATAGCATATTTTTCTCTATTACCAAAAAAATAATATAGAGAAGCAAAAGACCTATATGATAGGCCTAAGATGGGACATGTATTATAAAAAATACGATCATTACAATTGGGCCATTGTCCACCAATAACATCAATGGAGTACTAAGTCATCCAATAAAGTTCTATTCTCACAATAATCTTCCCCACTAAATAGCATGTCTCAAAAAAAGATAGTGCAAACACTAGGTGATTTGGTGAAATAGTTGTGCCTCAAACATGGCACCTAAGACAAAGGAACTTTGTGTTATGCAATGCAGCCGCCAACTTCGACGCATGTTTCTTGAAGCGACTTCTAATAAATAAAGGAAATGTTGGAGGTTAACCAAAGGAAATAGATTAACCTTAGAAGGATCCCTTTAGTTAGAAAAAGTGCTCAAAAGCACTTGTAAGGAAGGAAGGCTAAAAGTGAAATCAATTGTAAGCTCTTTGCATTATAACATTTAAGAATGATGGTGTTCTATTGCTGGCACACAAATATTGGCATCCTCTTTAAAGTAAACACCCACTGTACCACTATCCACTTGAATCGGTCGATTGACATGTTTTCCTAGGAATTATTCCTCCTCTTAGGGTTGGAAGCACCTAATAGGGCCTATGGATAACCCTTCCATATCTAAGCATAGTAAGTTATATAAAAATCCTAAGCTAGAACGACATTGGAAAATGATGCTTGAATGAACTACTCTTGTGCCTTTTGCATTAAATTGGTCCACTATGATACTCTTATGGTTACTTTACCTATGATGACGATCTCACTTGATTTTTAGAGTATATTTCAAATGTTTCTCCTATGTTGTAATGTCCCCCATTTCTTGAGCTTGGAGCCATTAATTCCACTCACCTAATTGTTTCCATGAGGTTAGCGAAAAGGAAAAAGTATCAAGGAGACCAAAAGGGTTTTTCCCAATTTTGATACTATTATCTATTAAAAGGGGGTAAATTATGATTAATAAAAGGGGGGAAAATTAATTTATTAGAAAAAGGGGCAAAAAGTCACTTAGATATTAAAAGGAGTTCTAGAAGCTTGGAGAAAACTCAATGAAATCTTATAAAGGGAGATAGGAGATCATTTCTCATCTTATCTTGGCATTTCTCATTGTCGTTAGGGTGGAACTCAAGCGAGTTTTAGACCGAGGGCTTCAAGCGAGAACCTCACATGCTAGTTTTGATGGATTTCATTGCCACCCTAGCTAGTCTATATCCAAATTCAATGGACTCTTTTGCTATCCTAATTGGATTTCCATATATTGCCCAGATTTCATTGCCAAAATAGTTTTTGATATGTTGAAGAAAATTATTATTTATCTGTAGGAGGTGTCTTTCTTTTAAGGAGGTTGAGTTACTTCAGAGATGATTATTTTGTTAGGAGGTTGAATGCTTATTGTGCTTGCAGACCCATTGTAAGCTAAATTGATACTCATATCACATTATTAAGGATGAGTTGTTTAGATATCATCGTTCCCTTCAGGAGAACAACTTCAGAGTATTCTTGCATGAGATCCATCACTATTGGGAGCAGATTCAAGTGTCGAATTATGTTGGAAAATCGATAGAGATGGCAGTTAAATGATTTTCCTCTTAATGATATTAACTTGTGATGTTTTCATTATTAGTATTAGGTTTCTTAATTATATTTTCTTATCATCAAGATTAATGCCAAGCAACAAATAGAAGAGAACACGGGATATAGGCACGTTGCCAGGGAAAAATCCCCCTCGAGGGGAAAAACCTAGTGACAAATTCTTCTTTCAGTAGATTCAAAAGATGAGACGACCAAGACCCTTTCAATCTAGACCTAAGACATCCTCCATTAAATCATCCTTGTAACTGTGAGAGCACCAAATCCTTATTACTGTGATAATAACGAAATCATCTCACTGTGAGACCTTGTCACTGTTGCAGCACTGAAATCTTCTTCACTGCATCTAGACCTTAACATTATAGCAACACCGAAACCATCCAGTAATAGCACTGAACTGTGGATACCGAGATCATCCCTATGCCTAAACCAAGATCCATTGTGACACCGAAACATCCTCTCTGTAATCCGAACTACTCACTGTGATGTCACCAAAACTTTCATAAGAACAAGCCCTCTCATTGTTGTCACATTGAATTCTTCTTCATTGTATTTGCATTGAAATATGCACCATCATACTGTGATATCCGAACTGTAATTTAAGATATAATCCAAACCCTTCTTCAGAGATATATGTGAGCTTATTTTCTGGTATGTGGAGTGAAGTATAGGTCAGTATATATGGTAGTATGACCAAACAAAATAAGACGACATGAACCATGAAGAGATGCGACTTTATTATAGGCCCACATGAATCATTTTATGAATGTTCATTTGAGGCCGACTTAAAGGGTTGACTTTATGATGATCTTATTGAAGCCAATAGAAGGAGACTTGATGAAGGATGCTTTGACCAATAAACAATTTGATTTTTACCCATATAAATAATCCTAAAGCCTACAATGGAGGCTTGACCTATACATTTGACCCAAGCATGAAACCCATGCTTTAACAAGTCAAATAAAATAATAATAAAATTCTTTTCACTCTCTTTTGACAAATATATTACATTTTGACTTCAAGTACAATAATGAAGACCGAACCTAGTTACATTTTCCAACACTCCCTCTTAATAAGAGAGGTATTCATATAATCAAAGAGGTACATGGAAGATCTCAACACATCATCTATGAAGAAGTTTAGGCACCGCAATGCCATGGTCTAGATTCCTGACCAGGGAAATTTATCTGGGTGGGACTAATATGGACTCAAGCTTTCAACCTCTCTAGGTGCCATCAGGCTTACTTGCTAACCATCAACCCAAGGACCTAGGTGGATATCCATGGTTAGAGGTCTATGACCCACGCCACCCTCCATACTTTGTGACCTAGACATCAACACAAAGTGCCAACCAGATGTCCTCCCAGGCAATGCTTCACTCAAGGACAGCAAATCTCTCCCGATCAAACTGATCAATAATCAGCATGCTTATCAAATATTCGATAGATTCACCTATACAAACCCAACCCCAATCAATAATATACTTTCGCAAGTTCATAAATAAAGACAAACCTCCAAGGTATTTCAAGTAACTTGATGTTGCTTCTCAACACAGTAGGATTATCAACCAAATATTTTGACAAAAGATTCCTCAATCATACACTTTCCTTTCCTACTTTACATGAAACAACATATTCTTCAATCAGATCCTGTTGTCCTTCTTACAACAACAATTCAATAAAGCATTCTCCAATCATGACTATGGTTCTTACTCATGCCCTTCATTAAGACTTACGACTGTTAGTCCTGGTCTAGTGCATGATACATGAAGTAGAGAACCATAACCATCACTTCTTTTATCCAGGTTCCCACTTAATCTAGGGAGATCAACTTCTTCCTTCGGTGTTTGGAGAATTGTTCGTGGCTTCCATCCTTCTCATCATGCTTAACATATCATCTTCTCTTACAGACATCTTTACCAACTTGAATATGATGTACCTGCATAGCTTGGACAACAAGTACAACCGGATCTATAGAAGCATGAAGTTAGTCACAAAGAAAACATATAGTAGTGAAAACATCAAACATAATCATTAGGAGACTATGCTTCAATACTTCAACTTCTAGCCCAGGTTTATTACAAACCCTAAATCACATTAGTAACTCAATCAAGATGACAGAAGATTAGTTCTATGATATGGCGATCCCTAAAAATAAGTCAAAAGAAAAGAAAAATATCTAATAACTTTCAGAAGTCATATATATTAGATTTCCCACTACGATTTTATGTAAACCCTAGATTTCATAAATGAGCTATAACAACCAAAACAATCACGACTTGATCAACATGAGTAGCTTCTACTAGGATTCGATGTAAACCCTAGATTTCTCAAATAACATCATCCTCGAAATTCAAAGTTTGACTAGGGCTTGTTTCCAAACCCTAGGACTTATGACCATTAACAATTTGGTCTACACGCATATCTAGGAGATTACAACCATGCATAAGCATATCATATGTCAGACAATATTAATACAATAGACATATACTGACCTAAACTAAGCTAGGGTTTCAACCAAATGAACACATACCTAGGGTTGCATTCCTAGGAGTTTAGATACATAACAAGGATTTTGCTTGTAGACTCCAACTAAACCTGCGGTTTCGGTTCATAACAAATAAACCTTATTATACCAAAATTTCAAAGGTTCGAGATTTCAAACATCATTTCATCCCTAACAAGTTAGAGTTTCCATGATCATACCAAAACCCCAAACATGAAATCATCAACATAATAGGAATTTCTTCATCAATAGCCCTAAGTAGGTTTAGGGTTTCACACATTAATAGCATACCCTTAGGTTAGGGTTTTCTAGAGAACCTTTTTAGGTTTCTTTTATACAGATAGTCAGAGATATAAAGTGGGTAGATTCATCAGATGATGAATCATCCCAAACAAGAATATTTTAAGATTCAAGAGAGCTAGACATA
This sequence comes from Pinus albicaulis, assembly GCA_034641835.2. Classification (NCBI taxonomy): domain Eukaryota; kingdom Viridiplantae; phylum Streptophyta; class Pinopsida; order Pinales; family Pinaceae; genus Pinus; species Pinus albicaulis. The sequence continues at coordinate 1,637,475,713 of CM076578.1, read as the reverse complement.
ACGATGTTAGTAGTATAACGTAAATTTCAAAATAAGATAAAGAGAATTTTATAAGATGTATAAAATAAGACATGCCTGGAGATGTTTCTTGACAAACTTGATAAGGTTTTCTTGAAGTGTTCTCTTTGTTAAGCCATCATATTTTATTCCTGAAGTACATACTTACAAGCAGAACATGCGATACCAAGGACATAATTTATTTTCTCAAGTTAGATATTCTACATAATCATGGAGGATGGAATCCGGAGATCAAGTTGTTCATTCTTTCAATCAACAGTAGGACCTTTTATTTGACATCCTAGATTATTTGTAAACTCTAGAAAGACAAGTATTAAGGTTCTAATCTAGGGAGTACTATATTTATCCTAGTTATAAACAAGGAACATATTAACCATTAGAGATAATAGCAATTTAAATGCTTATGAACATACGTACCTTGTGAATTGCATACCTTTGATTGGACCCCTTGTGTGTAATTTTGACAATACCAACTTGATTTACCTTAAGTTGGTCCCTTGCACTTGTATTTGGATCCTTGATATATCTTATTAAGAGCATCAAACTAATATCGTTGTGATACTGAAGTCATTGTGATGGCTCTGGACTGAGGTCACTGTAGTTAAACTAGAAAAATCATATTGGAACCTGAAGCGGTCACAGAAACAAGAACTCGACAACTACGGAATCGATCAATTTCAGAATATCTCATCAAGTGGAAGAACTTACCCACTGAAGATTCTACATGGGAGGATGAGAATTTCATACAGAAGCACCCAGAGCTACTCAAGTGTTGAGGACAACACTTTTTTGAATGAGAGGGGCATGTTAGGTCCCTATATTACTAGTATAGTCCCTTATTGTTGTTAGTGTAACCCCCTTATTGTTATTATTGTACCCTTGTAACCCCCATTTTATTATTATTTTGCCCTTAAATTATTATTGTTAGGTTGGCTAGGATTACATTGTGGCCCACTAGGATTACATTATGGCCCCATGGACTCCTATATATAGAAAGGAGGTTTTGTAAATTGGATCATCTAAGAATTGTTCATTTATGTAATGTATTGAAGGTTGCCCCCTCGAAGTGGCTCATTTCTAAGGCGTTGATATCTCTTTTCTTCTCTTTTTGGAGCTGGTTACACAACATGATATACCATTGTCGAAGGCCGCATTCATTCCTTCTTTGTAGATCATTTTTTGAGGAGGCAAACACTATATTTAGTGGGCCAAATTCATCAGAAATCAAATGACGAAGTTGGAATTTTGTTGTTGCACATTGGCAGAGATCCAAGACTTATTGCTTAATGTATCCATTAATTTGTTGCTACAACACTCAGTCTTTGGTGGCCCAACCTCTTCATTAATAGCTTGTTTACAAGGGTCGAGTTTTCTCAGACATCAAATCGAGTTTTCTCTTGAGACAAAGTGGAGTGCTGGTGAATTGCATTAATATTTTTAGTCGGTCGAGTTAGTCCTGAACTCTGTTGGAGCGAGTTCCAAGTTCATGTAATATTCCAAACGGGATATTTCGACCAAATTTGCAGAAAATAGCTTAACCCAAAATTTCACAGTAAATTCAACATTCTATTAACAAAATATTGCCATGTAAAATAAAAACAAGTAGAGCACTGCAATCCATTAACACATTGAACACGAAAATTATCAGCTTTTTATTGTAATGGACAAACTGGGATTACATGCATATCTGATCAAAATCATTGAGATGGAAATGTTGGCCTCCAATATAATCTGTTGCACTGCACCGGCCTCCGAACTAGACTGAAATGACACTAATAAGCTCACTTGTGAATTCAGGATGAATTCACCAAGGGGAGCTGGGCATGTGAAAATTCCTAGATCTGAACAATCTAAGGAATCCTACTGCAACCAACTAGATTACTTCTTCTATTATGTAATTTACTTTACACATTTTTTCTGAATCATACATGAAATACTAAAGCTATCACTGAAGCAGCCTACATTATAATAATCGTGATTAAGAAACAAGGAAACTGAATAAGGAAATCAGTCACTAAGTCCCTGGAAAAACCCAATGTTGCAAAACCAATGCAGCAGATCTAAGGGTTTTATTATTAAGCAGTAGCAATGTCTGAATACATCTTTGAATACCCCTAGGGTAATTCAATTACAGAGAGAAATACTAGCAGAATAATTTGTGAGGATTTACCTCACTCAATCACTAAGTTCCCAGCTGATCCAGATGAAGAAAACCCTGCACTGTGGATGCACTGCACAGTCCCAGCGCTGGACCTTCCAACCTCTACGACACCCCCTTCCAGGCTCAGCGTTCAGCCCCAACCAAGTCGTTTTGCCTCTGTGGACCCTGAGGAACAGCCTCCCGATGTCACTTTTCAGATTCCGGCCTCCGAAACTGATCTACAAGCAAAATTCTGGAAACCCTCCTCTGCCTATGCGCTTCTTCTGCGTGAGCCCTACGTAGTCACTGTGTTAGCCCTGCTTCCTTCAGCGTTGGCTTGGTTAGATCACCTCTGCCTCGCTGACTTATGCTCCACCGGCTGAGAAAATCTCTCTCTGGATGATATCTCTTCCCCTCATTGCTCAGATCTCTAGCCCGAATTTCTTAGCAAACCCCGCCCCAGAAATTTTGGACTCTAGATCAATTCAGTGTGTCTTTCCAAATGGCCCTCAAGCCTTCCTTTATAGTCTTCTCGTTGAGACATCAACGACCGAGATTAGATCTCTAAGCAACGGTTAAGATTATAACATGACTTGATCTTCATTTTCTAGATCATTCTCACTCATGTTTTATTAATAGCCTTTAATTATTTAATTTCCCTAAGTTTAGACTTAGGGTCCCCATTAAAAAAAATTATTATTTTAATAAAACATTAACTGAGTGGAATTTTCACAAATGGTTTCTGGGTTCTTTGGAATACTAGTGTCTAAGCCTCTCCACCAAATTTGGGGCTTAGAGCACTTTCTAATGCTACAAAAATCAACACTCACTCTTAGCGAGGAAAGTGCTCTAACAATTATGCCTGCTGCATATTGCTCTGACCTTGAAGCATCCTCTGCGTTGTTGAAGTCCATCAATCACTGCGCTAATGCTGCCACTGTACTGGTGCCCATGACACTACCACTGCCACTGCTGGATCCATACTACAGCTCCCTCTCAAGTGTTGCATCTGCTATGCTGCTAACACTACATCTGCACTGCAACTCAGCTGCTGAGAGAAACAACTGAACTCACCCAAGACTGAACAAGTGTTCAGTGGATACACTTCGGTGCTGAAGGCTCTGACTGTTGATAACTACTGTGTTGTCCCTCTGATGCACTGCGTTATTGCTACTCTGCACTGCGTTGCACTCCTATGCACTGCATTGTTGCTGCCACGCTGTTGCTGCCTCTGCTCTGCATTGCTCCAGAAATAAGCATTGCTATCTACTGCACTATTGTCTCCATCACTCCTCGACTCTCACTGAAACTGCTCCATCCGGCTACTGCAAATATGGGCTCTTGTAGCAAGGTAATGATCCATGAGGTGGGCTCCTCAAGCATCCTACCCAACTGACGTCCAAGAAGAACTATAGTTCAATATCACCCCACTTCTCTCCTCGAGAAGCGTGGGCACTCATGGCAAACTCATCCTCAATTTTCACAGCTGCAACCTTCGAGTCATGCTTCTCATCTTTGTCCTTCTTCTTCAAAGGACATTGAGATGCATAGTGGCCCATCTCGCCACATCTGAATCACTTGACCTTCGAAACATCACGCTTCGGTTTCTGTTGCACTTGCTATCCCTTCAATGCAAGGGCTGTGTTCTCCTCCTCCTCCACGTATTTCGATCTGCTTCCACTATTGCCGTCATGTTTGCACTTGACGAGGTCTCTCCTCAGCTCTTCCTCCTGAAAAGCTGACCACAACTGCTCCCAACTAGGTAATGCTTCCTGACCCAGTATGCTCTGGACAAACACTTGCCACTCCTCCGGGACACCATTAAGGTCCATCCGTACCATGGTTGCAGTTGTAGGTGTAGCACCTACTGCCAGGTGTAGCACCTACTGCCGACAGCTGATCTCGAATCTCCTGAAATTGCGTGAGGTATGAAGCCACACACTCCCCTTTCTACATCTGGATCATACGGAGCTTCTGCTCTAAGTACAACTTCCGTTGCTCGGAAGATCCCTCATATAGGTCATGCAAAGCTACCCACATCTCTCTAGCAGTAACTTTGCTAGCCACATGTGAGACGATGTGATCCTTGACACCATCAAGGAGCAACCTCTTTTCCTTGGCCATATCTGCCTTGTACTTCTTGAGCTGATTCGCATCCGTAGGAACAGCGACCATTTGATCAGTTGTTGCTCAACTCTACGCACTCCCTTCTGGAGTGAGATACTCTGCCAACAACGACTGCTGGTTTGCAAGGGAAATCAAACTTCTTGAGACTAGAAGTTCCCTGAGAAAAATTTTCCCTCAGTGTGTGCTCTTCTTCCTCTCGGAGATAGTTTTGCTCTAGCAAACTGCCGCAAAACTACTACGTCCAACTAGAGATCTGCTCTACAAGAAAATAATGGTTGCTCCCTCTGCCTCTCAAATTCCTCGATCTGGAGAAATTGATTTTTTATGTCTCTCTCTCAGAAAAATTGATTTTCCTCAAGAAATATGGAACGTCCCTTCCTAAATTATTTTGTCACGGGATTTATTTTCTTGTATTGAAGGCCAATTTTGGTGATGTCGGGGCCCATTTGATTTTTCATTAGAAGACTTGGGAGTTATAAGTTGGTAACTTTATGTTATGTTATTTCATTAGTGGTGAATGGGGACCACCCACACATGAAGTACGCATACCATTAATAGTTGGTTCGAAAAGCATAAGTGTGAACAGGGTATGGAGGGAAAAGGCAGGAAAAAGGCCCAACGAAGATTATAAAAGGAAGGAAGCTCACTTCATTTGGCATCATTGGATTATCGATTTTGATATCAGTTGCTCGAGCTGCTTAGCCAGGTCACTTGTTTAACACGAGTTTTCCGAGCAGAGAACTCACCCATTCTTCAGGGGACTTCGATTGCCACCCTAGATTGGTTTTCCATTATCATCCAAAAGAGCTTCAATGTGATATCTTCATCATTTGTATTTAATTGCCCCAGCAGTGCGTATTTCTGGAGAACGCAGTGGTATTCCGGGAAGACGCAGTTGTATTCTTGCGTCACTGTTGATGGACAACGCATCACAGGCCAGTTTTTCTAGGTTGTATTGTCTCATTTGGGCTTTGCTCGGCTTGCTAGAAGGTAAGATCAGGTGCATTTATCTATATATTTGTTCTCTTGCCCATTTCATAATAAAATGGCTCAGTTGTTTTCGTATTTCACGTCATTCTGAGTATTTATTGCAATGTTTGAAACTTCCATGGTGTAAATTTATGGTTTTCTGTATTAGCATTGTTTTTTCCATTCTAGAACATTGCAGTGGTATCAGAGCCTAAATCTTGGCTCAGCCATGGGAATATTTCTTTTATGAAAGAAGGAGATAGACAATATACCACTTACAGGAAGCAAAGAGAGGGATTTGGAGATTACTCCAGACACTCAGGATCGAGCGAAGGAGGTGTTAGTAGAACACATGGGAGAACCCAAGGGAAAGGAGGATATGGTCTTTGACAATATTTTGAAGGCCATCAATGATTTGGCCAAGGGGAAGAAAAACATGCTTAATGAGATCAAGATAAGACTAGTGTTTCGTAAGACTGTGGATAATCCGGCAAACTCTTCAGTAAACAATAACCACAGGAACTTGAAAACCAAAAAGAGATCAAGATGCAGAACTGGGAATGAAGCACCTAGAGTTTTCATTTGGAGAGACTTTCGGAGCATCTCAACAGTATGATCAGCCTGTAACTACTGTGGAGCCACCATCTTCTAGCAAGCCAGCTAGAGCCATGCTATCCTCTTTCATAACTATAGTATCGATGGAATAAGTGGGGCTTGATGAAGAAGAATATTTCAGAATATGGCAGCCCATGGGTGATTAATTCAGAGCAGCAAAACCCTTGAAAGATTATTACCAGCTCAAGAAAAATGAGAGGGGAAGATGCCATGGAGGCCAAGGCACGCAGAGTTATGAGTTGCAACGTACCATTGGGAGGATGTTCTTCCCTACATATGATGGCACTGCCAGGTGCACAGCTCGTGCTTGGGTGGAGAAGTTGGACATATTTCCAGCTCAACAAGATGACCAAGAAAGAGGCCATTAAAATGGCCACTTTGCATCTAGAGGGGGAGGCACACGATTGGTGGTTTCATGGCTTGTCTACTTTGGGGCATGCTAACGTGATTGCCTATGAGGACTTCACACGAAGAGTAGTGGATCGTTTTGATCGAGGGGATTCAGAGGCTCACTTCAAGGAGCTAATCCAGCTCAGGCAACCAGGACACCATGAGCATTATATTTCAGAGTTACTGCGAGTTTCAATTATGGTGCCGGATTTGTCAAATGCTCGGAGGGTGTACATTTTTGTAGAGGGTTTGACAAAGCCATTGCGTGGACTAGTGAAGTCACACAAACCTTCCACTTTATTGGAGGTTGTGTCTTGTACAAGGGATTTGCAGGTGGCCATCCCCAAGACACGGGGACCTTTTCCTTCACGCACTCCCTACCCTTAGAAAGGGGGTGACACTAGACCTGCACCAGCGCAAAGAGCAGCTCCAAGGAAAGGACATTTGGATGATGAGATGAGGAGAGACCTCAGGAGGAGAAAACTATGTTTTACATGTCGAGAGCCATGGGCACCATGCCTTCGGTGCACTGCGGGAAAAGCCCACTATATCGAGGTTTTCTCAGATAGTGATCAGGAGGATGAATTTGAGTTGGAGTTTGAGGGAGGAGATGGCGAGGGGCCATCAGAGAGAACTCCACCACCACCACCTCCAACAGGAGGAACATCTTTTACACCATATGGAGGAGACCTTGCATCTTTGTGCAAGGTTCCCAAATTTCTGACCATGAGGATTAGGGGCATAGTGCAGGGGCAGCGTGTCTCAGTCTTGGTAGACAGTGGGGCAACCCACAATTTTATTGATGCTCAATTGGTCCAGAGTAGAGGCATCACCACTACAGAGTTTGAGGGATTTTCAGTACTAGTTCCAGGGAACAGGACTAGGCAGTGCAACCGATATGTTCCTGCTTTGACAGTGGCCATGGGGAACTATACGATGACAGATCACTTCTTTGCAGTGGATGTACCAGACACCAATGGAATTCCCTTGGCAGAGTTACCACCGATTGGAGGAAAATTGTGATGTAGTTTACCAAGTTGGATGGTAAGCTAGTATTTCTTCGGGGTATGCATTGATATTCCCCACAAACAGTTTCAGCTCATTGGATGAAGGCAGACTTGAGACATGGGGACATAGCGTGGGCAGTGGAGCTGAGGGTTTCAGAGCCTGGGGGACAGACCAAGCCTCCACCACCAGACATATAGGATGTGTTGGATAGATATGCGGGAATTTTTGGAGATATACCACAGGGATGACCACCAGATAGAGGATTTGAGCATACCATAGAGATGGAGCTTGGTGTGTAGGCTGTCATTACTACTCCCTATAAGCATCCCAAAGCCTATAAGAATGAGATTGAGTGGGCCATCAGAGAGTTGCTAGCATTGGCCCATATCAAGCCGAGTTCCAGTCCCTTCACTTCTACAGTCGTGTTGGTGAAGAAGGACGGGACTCTCCACAAGTGTATTGACTGTAGGGCGCTCAACAGGAAGACATTGAATAACCAATATCCCATGTTGATTTTTGGTAGCATCAGAAGTGCTTTAAGTCTCAAATTTTGTGGAGAGACTTAAGCACTGGTATTCCAAAGAACCCAGAAACCGTATTCCACTCGGATTATGTTTATTGTAAAAAATAATTATTTTGATGGGGGCCCTAAGTTTAACTTAGGGAAATTAAATAATTAAAGGGTATTAATAAAATAGAGTGAGAATGATCTAGAAAAGTGAATATCAAGTCATGTTATAATCTTAGCCGTTGATTAGAGATCTAATCTCGGTTGTTGATATCTCAACGAGAGACTATAAATGAAGACTTGAGGGTCATTTGGAAAGACACACCGAGTGAATCAAGTGATCGAATTCTTCTGACGAAGCAAGTGCTTAGACAAAGATCAAATTTAAGTGATTCGTGTTGCAGTGAAGGTCAGAGACAGTTATTGGTCCGAAGATCTTCTCCGGGACCAAGAATACATAGTAGAAAGGTAGCAGAACCAGCAGACGAAGCAACACAACCACCAAAAGGTGTGACGCAAGCCCCAAAAGGGGTGACGCGGGCCCACGCAAAGGCTGTGCATTGTTTTCAAGAGAGTTCGAGATTGGCCGAAGATCGGTGTTTCCGAGCCGAGAAGGCTGAAACTCGACTTTCGAAGAGGCATATCGATTCAGAGAGGAGGTGACCCAGTCCATAGAAGTCCCCACACAAGCCTATGCATCTACTGCGCAAAGGGGGCTGGGGCTTCACCAGTTCAGATCCGGATCAGCCGGGACTTTCAGTGTGAGAAAAACTCACAATATTTTTGTCTGTCGTGATTTCTCTGTACTGGATAGCCAGCAAGGCACCTAGAGATTGTATTCAGAAACTGCTGCTTAATAATATCAAACCCTCAGATCTGCTGCACCGGTTTCCCCGCATTGGGTTTTTCCAGGGACTTAGTCCAAAATAAAGGTGTCCTATTTGTGATTTAATTCTTGCTCAGTTTCCTTGTTTTAGAATCATAAAGTATTAAGTGTAGGCTGCTTTAGTAATTTACTGCAATATTTCATGAAGAAATCTGAATTAATTTTGTAATGTATTTTACAAAATAGGAGTAGTAAATTCAGTTGGATGCAGTAGGATTCCTGAGATTGTCAGATCTAGGAATTTTCACATGGAATCAAAGAATTTGATGTGAAACAAGAAGAACAGATCTAGCACTGAAGTGAAGGCCAAATTTTTGCAGTAGCAGCAAATCGAATCGCCAAAGGGATTGCGCAGTTCTAGCTAGGAAGGCTAATTTTTCGAGGTTGTCTCTCTCTGAGTAAGTCGACAGAGAGGTAGGACTTCCGGTTCGAGATTTTTCCGAGGAAAAGGGAGCAGCACAGAACCTTCAAGCAAAGCCAGAGGAACGCAGTTTTTTTGCAGGAAGTTGCTAGGCAAAGAAGCGTCAGAAGAAGAAGAGCACAACGGGGAATTCTTCCTCAGTGAGTTCCTTGCCGAGGGATTCAGTATTTTTCCAAGATCTAAGCAGCAGATCTACGAACTCCACAAGGAGCGCGTAAGCCTGCCTAGTGCTACGCAAAGGGGGAGAAAGAGGAAGTAGTTTGACAATTTTCGGCTGAAATGGCATCTCACGGACTGAGAGATCAAGACCGTTTGGAGGGATCCTCCAACTACGTAATTTGGAAGGAAAGAATCAAATTCCTTCTAGATGAATATGATCTCAAAGTGTTCGTGGACAATCTAGTTGTTGTACCTACAGATCTGAATCAGAACAAGAAGTACAAGTCCGATATGGCAAAGGCCAAGAGACTAATCCTTGATGGTGTCAAGGATCACATAGTTTCTCATATATCTGGCAAGAACACCGCCAAGGAGATATGGGAGGCCTTGTCCTCACTATACAAAGGAACTTACGAGCAGCGGAAGATGTACTTGGAGCAAAAGCTCCAGATGATCCAGATGTAGAAGGGGGAGCGCATTGCTCCATTCCCTATGGGACTTCATGAGATTCGAGACTAGTTGGCAGTCGTGGGATCCATCCCAACTGCAGAAACTATGGTGAGGCTAGCCCCTAACATAGTCACGAAGGAGTGGAAAGTTTTTGTCCAAAATATTTTGGGCAGGGCTACGGTTCCTAGTTGGGAGCAGATGTGGGCAACACTTCAAGAGGAAGAGTTGAGGAGAGATCTAATCAAGTGCAAGCTTGACGACAGCAGCGGGAGCGGATCTAAGAATCCGGAGGAGGAGGATAATGTAACCCTCGCATCGAAGGGACAACAAGGGAAATAGAGACAAAAGAGAGATGTCTCGAAGGTGAAGTGTTTTAGATGTGGCAAGATGAGCCACTTTGCATCACAATGTCCTTTGAAGAAAAAGGACAAGGATGAAAAACATGATCCTAAAGTTGCAGCCGCTAAGATCGAGCAGGATGAGTTTGCCATGAGTGCCCACACTTCTCGCGGAGAGAAATGGGGTGACATAAAACTGTAGCTCATCTTGAACTTTAGTTGGGCAAAATCCTTGAGGAGCCCACTTCTTGGATCACAACCTTGCTACGAGTGCCCTTAAACAGCAGTAGCAGGATGGAGGAGTTTAAAGTGGGAGTCGAGAAGTGATGGGGCGACAGTTGCAGTAGGTAGCAACGCCTACTTCTAGAGCAACGTAGAGCAGAGCAGCAGCAGCATAGAGCAAAGCAGTAGTAGCGCAGTGCAGAGCAGCAGCTACGCAGTGCATCAGAGGGACATCGCAGCAGCTATCAGCTGTCAGAGTCTTCTGCACCGAGGTGCATCCACTGAACACTTGTTCAGTTTTTGGGTGATTTCAATTGCTTTGCAGTGCATATGCAGTGTTAGTAGTGGCAGTGCTAGCAGCATAGCAGATGCAACACTTGAGAGGGAGTTGCAGTACGGATGTAGCAGCGGCAGTGGCAGTGCCATGGGCAGCAGTACAGTTGCAACAACCGCGTAGTGTCTGATGGACAACCTGTCAGAATTCAACAGTGCAGAGGATGCTTCAGGGTCAGAGCAGTATGCAGTAGGCATATCGTGAGAGCACTTTCCTCGCTAAGAGGGAGTGTTGATTTTTGGTAGCATCGGAAGTGCTCTAATTCTCAAATTTTGTGGAGAGGCTTACGCACTAGTATTCCAAAGAACCCAGAAACCATTTATGAAAATTCCACTTGGATTATGTTTTAATGTAAAAATTAATTATTTTAATGGGGACCCTAAGTCTAACTTAGGGAAATTAAATAAGTAAAGGGTAATAATAAAACAGAGTGAGAATGATCTAGAAAAAGCAAAGATCAACTCATGTTATAATCTTAGCCATTGATTAGAGATCTAATCCCCGTCGTTGATATCTCAACAAGAAGACTATAAAGGAAGACTTGAGGGTCATTTGAAAAGACACACCGAGTGAATCAAGTGATTGAATTCTTCTAACGGAGCAAGTGCTCGGACGAAGATCAAATCTAAGTGATTCCAGTCGCAGTGAGGGGCAGAGACACTTATTGGTTGGAGGATCTTCTCCGAGACCAAGAATACATAGCAGAGAGGAAGCAGAACTAGCAGAGGAAGCAACGCAGCCACCAAAAGGTGTGACACAGGCTCGAGAAGGGGTGATGCAGGCCCACGCAAAGGTTGCGCAGTGTTTTCGAGAGAGTCTGAGATTTGTTGGAGATCGGGGTTTCTGAGTCGGGAGGGTTGAAACTCGACTTTCTGAGAGGCAGATCGATTCAAAGAGGAGGTGATGCAATCCACAGAAGTCCCCACGGAAGCCTACGCATGTACTGTGCAGAGGCAGTGCAGAGGGAGCTAGGGTTTCGCCAGTTCAAATCCGGATCAGCTAGGACTTGCAGTGTAAGGTAAAACTCACTATATTTTTATCTATCATGATTTCTCTGTACTGGATAGCCATCGAGAGATTGTATTTAGAAATTGCTTCTTAATAATATCAAACCCTCAGATCTGTTGAACTGGTTTTCCCGCATTGGGTTTTTCCGGGGACTTAGTCCAAAATAAAGGTGTCCTATGTGTGATGTAATTCTTGCTTAGTTTCCTTGTTTCAGAAGCATAAAGTATTAAGTGTAGATTGCTTCAGTAATTTACTACAATAATTCATGAAGAAATTTGAATTAATTCTGTAATGTAATTTACAAAATAGGAGTAGTAAATTCAGTTGGATGCAGTAGAATTCCTGAGATTGTCAGATCTAGGAATTTTCACATCCCATACCGTGCATTGATGAGTTGATGGATGAGCTTAGAGGAGCCAAGTTCTTCTCTAAGATTGATTTGTGGTCAGGATATCATCAGATCTGGGTGAGGGATCAAGATATCCCGAAGACAACCTTCAAATGTCACTATGGGAATTTTGAGTTCCCGGTCATACCTTTTGGATTCACCAACGCCCCGGCCATGTTCCAGTCATGCATGAACCATGTGTTCAGGGGGCAGTTGAGGAGGTTTGTATTGGTTTTCTTTGATGACATCTTGATATACAGTAGGACATGGGAGGAGCACCTGCAGCACTTAGAGACAATGTTGTGTATTCTGTAGGAGCAACAGTTCTACGCCAAATTGTCCAAGTGTGAATTTGGGCTGACAAAGATGTTGTACTTGGGACACATTATTGGCGCAGATGGGGTCAAGGTGCATGAGGAGAATATCAGTGCCATTAGGGATTGGCAAGAGCCTAGAGATGTGACAGTGTTGAGGGGATTTTTGGGTATTTGTACATACTACAGGAAGTTCATCAAGGGCTTCTCACAGTTGGCAAGACCCCTCATAGATTTGACCAAGAAGGGGGCTTTTGCATGGACAAATGGAGCTCAGGTAGCCTTTGATTTCCTCAAGGAGGTGATGAGTAGTTTCTTGGTTTTGGCACTTCCAGATTTCACACAATCTTTCACTTTGGAGTGTGATGCATCGGATAAGGGGATCTGAGCCATCTTGTCCCAAGAGGGGCACCCCATTGCTTTCGAGAGAAGGAAGCTCTTACCCCATGAGAGGTCATATTCCATATACGACAAGGAGATGTTGGCCATTATGCATGCATTGGCCAAATTCAGACAGTATTTAGTGGGGAATAGATTCAGGGTGAAGACAAATCATAACAGTCTTCGCCACTTCATGGGGCAACAGGGCCTCAATGATAGATAGCAAAGATGGATCAGCAAGGTGCAAGACTATGATTTTGATATTGAGTATGTGCAGGGAAAGCACAATATGGTAGTCGATGCACTATCTAGGATACCTGCAGGGCTTTCACTCATGAGCATTAGCCACGACTGGAAGGCACAGTTATTAGTGGAGTACTCCAAGGATTGTCATGCATGTGAGGTCCTGGAGGGCATTCATGTAGATAAGCGATATCGGGTGACGGCAGAGATCATCTACTATAAGGAGCGCATATTTATGGTTCTGGGCTCGCATTTGAGAGAGCAGGTACTTCATGCAGCTCATGATTCTCCACTGTTGGGGCATCAAGGGTTCAAGAAGACATATATGGTTGTGAGAGAGCGCTTCACCTGGAAGGGCCTCAAGGGAGATGTGTTGAGATATGTACAGGAGTGTGAGGCATGTCAAAGGAATAAGGGAGAGTTGATGCATCCAGCAGGACTATTGCAGCCTCTGCCCATTCCGAAGGGAAAATGGGATAACATTTCTATGGATTTTATCACACGACTTCCCGCAATGCAAGGGAAGGATTGTATTTATGTAGTGGTCGACAAACTCGATAATCAGCTTCTCAGGTAGCAAAGTTGTTCTTTAGGGAGGCTTTTCGCCTCCATGGACTCCCTAAGACCATAGTCAATAATAGAGACAGTAGATTCATGGGGGGATTCTGGCAGGAGCTTTTCAAATTGGTGGGCACAGAGCTCACTCAAAGCACTAGTTACTACCCATAGACAGATGGTCAGACTGAGAGGGTGAACAAGTGGCTAGAGGGGTATTTGAGGAACTATGTGATCGGACAGCAGAAGGCATGGATTCATTGGTTGCACTTAGGAGAATATTGCTACAACACTACGCATCATATGTCCATCGGTATGACTCATTTCCGTGCTTTATATGGTTATGATGTTTTGTCTTTTGCTGACATTGTTTTTGGAGACAGTTGGGCCCCAAAGGCCAAAGATGGGATCCAAGAGAGCTAAGATATCCTCAAGGAACTTAAGGATAATTCGTTGAAAGCTCAGAATCAGCAAAAGCTATATTCTGACAGGCAACAAGCAGAGAGACATTTTGAGGAGGGGGACTTCTTGTTCCTACGTTTGCAACCATATCGACAGTCCACTTTGAAACAGAAGGGGGTCGAGAAGTTGCAACCTCGGTTTTATGGACCTTGCAAGGTGACCAAGAGGGTCGGAGAGGTAGCTTATGAGTTGGAGCTGCCACCAGGGAGCATAATCCACAATATCTTTCATGTTTCATGCCTCAAGAGAGTGTTGGGGCAGCAGATCATGACAGTTGTGGAGTTGCCTCCGATTGATGATGAGGGGCATCTGGTTTTAGAACCGGAGGCCATTCTAGACACTAGAGAGAGTAAGCTCAGAAATAGGAAAATCAAGGAGTATTTGGTGCATTGGAAGAGCTTGCCAGATGAGGATGCCACTTGGGAGGGTGAACACATATTAGAGCATCCAATACTAAAGTTGCTTGGGAACAAGCAACATTTGGGAGGGGACAAGCAACTCCTGTGAAAATAATCCTAGATTATTTTTTTACAAGATTTATTTTCATGTATTGAGGGCCAATTTTGGTGATGTCGAGGCCCATTTGATTTTTCATTGGAAGACTTGGGAGTTAGAAGTTAGTAACTTTATGTTATGTTATTTTATTAGTGGTGAATGGGGACCACCCACACATGAAATACGCATGAGTGTGAACAGGGTATGGAGGGAAAAGGCGGAAAAAAGGCCCAACGAAGATTATAAAAGGTGTTATCACTCCGTAATTTTGAGGCTGAAGCAAAACTACAGAGGCAACATCAAAACCGCTTTGGGCCTAGGATCTAGCCCTCCTAGACCCAGAGAGGGATCTCTCTGTTAGATATAGCTTTGTTGATTGGGCATTTTAGGCTAGCTATTAGTGCATAGGGGTTTGTTTGAAAGTTTGTGGTTGAGACAGCAGAAGAGGGCCATTGGGCTATGGAGTCAAACAGGTGTAAACAGATTTAAATGGATGAACAACTGAGCTCATGTGTAACCAGGCAAGCTAGTCATGCCAATGGATCCTTACAGTTTATGAAATGGAAAAGGAGAAAATATTAAGGTTCAATGTGAATGCAGAGCAGACCCTATCTGAATTCTACATTCAAATCTCAGAGGAAAACATAAATTACTGTTTCAAGACTGAGCGGGGTGCTTGATGGCAAATCCTACACAAAAATTTCTTATCCACAGTAAAGAAAGAAAACAATATGCGAAACAATAGAATAACAAATTACATGGAGAAAACACTTCACCACAGATCATAACACAAGAATCTGGAAACAACAGTGTCTTTTCATTCATCCACAAAAGAGTGTTTACAACTAGATGAGCCTATTACAATGGTTTTTCCCCTTCCGGGCTCTCCTTGATACTGCTAATGCATACAGTATTTATCTAAAATCTAAGTCAGTTACTCCGTCTATTTTAATGATAGTCATTAATTACATTCAAGCTAAACTTTGACAAGTGGAACCATGCAGACTGTGTTTAGATAAGTCTGGCCATAACAGTGGCCTTAGAAGTTCGTTATTAATTGTAGAGTGATCATAATCTGGCTCGAGTGATGCCGAAGAGGCAATGATAAAACAAAACTGACATCTGGCTCTGCTTCTTCAGAAAACCGTCGCTGGATAATTAAATCTGGTGCTACGCTAGCTAATTTAGCAGATCTGATTGCTGTGTTGGCCGTCATGATGGTCATTTTGTCTTCTAACCGCCTCTGTCTTTACTGTGTCGGTGACTACTGCAGGAAGTTTTAAAAACGGAAAACCAACTGCTCCCATTGTAAATAGCAACTCATAACCATATTCGGAAACCCACAGTCCCCTCTAACATACAAAAATGTTTTAATAAGCCGTTCGGATGGAAATGGCACAGAATGGCTACATGAGTAGATGGTGGCGGGAGTCGGTAGCTGACGTGGAGCAGTGAATTGGTGGACGGTTTGTCAACACAGAGCATTGGTGGCGGCAGCGGGCAAGTGGACGAGGAGTGGTTTCGTTTGCAGAGAAGAGCAGTTTCCGGTGGGGTAGCGGAGTGGTAGGCAGTATCGGAGAAGGGGGGCACAAAGTATCCTAGGCACACCATGTAGTGGGAATGACGGTAAGAGATACCACCTATTTCGAACCACCCCCCCCCCCCAATTGTTAAAGTTCAAAGGCCGAGGGGGA
Organism: Pinus albicaulis; assembly: GCA_034641835.2. Classification (NCBI taxonomy): domain Eukaryota; kingdom Viridiplantae; phylum Streptophyta; class Pinopsida; order Pinales; family Pinaceae; genus Pinus; species Pinus albicaulis. The sequence continues at coordinate 1,637,459,588 of CM076578.1, read as the reverse complement.
GCCAAAAAACAATATGGACCGTCAGATGTGGGACGACGCGCGAGGTGACGAAGAGGTGAGGGATAGTTAGGGGGGTATGAGTGGATGGTGGGATCGAAGGTGACGTGGCAAGGAGGTGGGTCCGCCCGCAGCTCGCAGATCGGCGCTTTTGTTATGAGCGGCAGGGAGGTAAATGTTAAACTTTGCGAAGTGAGAAGTGCGACGGGTGGAAATGATGTGGCAAGGAGGTGGGCCCGCCCGCAGCCCACAGATCAGTGCTTTTGTTATGAGCGGCAGGGAGGAAAATGTTAGACTTCGCGAAGTGCGATGTGTGACGACGGAGAGTGATGTGGCAGGACGGAGATGGGGCCCATTCAATACCGCGAGTCGCATGTTTTAAGGTTTATGTTATGAGCGCGGGGAGGTAAATGCTAAAACTCGCGAAGTGCGATGAGAACGGAGGTGTTGTGGCGGGAAGGGTCCCACTATATCGCATTGGAAGATTTGTGGAGTGGCAAATGAATGCGGAAAGGATTGTTGCGAAATGCCAATGCGAAAAGGTAAGGGGTCAATGATATAAAGGGTTCGGGCGGAATTTGTGATAAGGTAAGGTTGATGTGGTTTATAACATATGCATAACATATCAAGCGGCCTAATGTGGGGGGCGGAGCTGCAAATAAGGAAGTGTATGGTAAGTTTAAACGGGAAATATGATATGGTTGTTGGTGAGTGGGGGAGCTGTTTTTTTAACTATAAAAATTGAATTTTAATAGTTAAAAAAAAAGGGCTTTGAAAGAAATGAAGCATGCGACTTTAGAGTTTGGAAAAATGAAGGTAAAAGAGGGTAAATGAAATGAATGAGGGCAAAAATGAAGCTTGCTCACCATTACACCTTATCAACAACACTTTCCTCTTTCCACCGAACTGAAAAGGCAAATTGATTTCTTTGAAGTTCTTGAGAGTCAGGATTTCCCTTCTTTTTTCTGAAAATAAATGACAGCCATGGAATATTATTTTCAATATGAAAGATCTGAGAAATAATCAATCACCTTGTGATACTGTGAATTACAGAAGTCTAACAAAAGGAACGAAGCTCACTTCACATGGAATCAATGGATTATTGATTTTGATCTCAGTTGCTCGAGTTGCTTAGCCGATTCACTTGCTATTTAGCACGAGTTTTTCAAGCGGAGAACTCACCCATTCTTTGGGGGATTTCGAATTTCCCCATAGATTGGTTTTCCATTATCATCCGAGAGATCTTAATTGTGATATCTTCAGCATTTGCATTCATTTTCCCTAGCAGTGCGTATTTCTGGAGGACGCAGTGGTATTTTGAGAGGACGCAGTTGTATTCTTCCGTGACTGTCGCTGGTTGATTCTGGGGGTTGATTAACGGGAGAATATTTGGAGGAGAAAGGTTCATTAGCTTGTTAAGCTATAGGCGAACCTCGAAGGCTGAGATTGATAGCGTATCTCAAGAGCAGCGTGGCAGTCACTGGGCCAACGCAAAGGAGGAAAATTCGGGCATATTTGTGGGAGAGTGCCTCAACCATTTGGGCCATTGTTTGCAAGGAGAGATAGGGGAAGTGTCGGAGGAGTTATTTGTTGCACTCTTGGAGAGTTGTTGGGTATTTCACTGCTAGTTCTGTAGACAGCGTATTCAGCAGCTACTGGGGGAGCGCAGGGCTCGTTGGAGGTCATCCTTGGAGGGTCATGATCTGGCCAAACCATTTTTAGGTTTTGGTCAAATTGGCTTGAGGAGTCCAAGAGTAATTTTGGAGAATTTTCTAAGCACCGAAAGAGGGGTTTCCAGCTATTCCATTGCAACAAATAGTGCAGATTCACTAGGACACCGTAGAGCATCACTAGGCAGTTTTTCTGGTTTGTATTGTCTCATTTGGGCTTTGTTCAGCTTGCCAAAAGGCAAGCCCAGGTGCATTTATCTATATATTTGTAATCTTGCCCATTTCATTATAAAATGGCTCAGTTGTTTCCGTATTTCATGTCATTCTGAGTATTTACTGCAATGTTTGAAATTTCCATGGTGTAAACTTATGGTTTTTTGTATTAACACCATTTTTTCTATTCTAGAACATTCCAAAATACTGCCTCTTGACCAAGGAACTTTGATGCCCTCTAGGGTTTGGAACTGCTACTCACGTTGAGCAGCAAAACTCCTCTTTTCTTCTGCTAGTGAACTCTCTAGCTGATCATTTGTGCTCTAATACCATGTGAAAATTTGGCAAAACCCCGAATCTTATTGCAACAACTAGAAATAATTCTCCGAATTGTTAAATTAATTCTTAACAATTTATTTACTGATATAAAAAATACTGAATCAATCACACTGCAACCTACAAAAATAAACTGCAGAAGAAAATAAACGTTGGAAGAAATATATGCACACATAAAATAACACCGTTATTTTTGGACCAATGTCCTCAGAAAAACCCAACTTGTGAAAACCGATGCAACAGTTGAGGGTTTTATTATTATGCAGCAACCTGGATGCCCAACCTGGCAATCCTACAAAGAAAAACTGGCAAGAAAATCTAGTGAGGAAATTCCTCACTCCACAGGCGAATCTGAGCACTGACCTCAACTCAAAATGGAGTCGTCCAAACTGCCTCTGTGCAGTCACTGTGCAACTCTCACACAGTCTCTGCATCACCCAATGTGGAACTGTGTCACCTCAAACTGTCTCGTCAACTGCTGTCTGAGAAAATGGCTCTCCTGGCCTCTAGAAACTTTGCCCAGCTTCCGACACTGAAATATTGCTTCTCCCCCAGCAAATACAAATTTCCCACTGAAGCTACTGTGTTAGCCTCACTGTGGCTTCTCTGCCTCTCTGCAATTGCACTCACCAGATCTGGAATGCCTCCTCCGGCTTCACTGTCTCTACCCCTCTCTCATTGCTTCGACCTCACTGAATCTCTCTCTAGCAACAAAACCGTACTACTCTGGAAATCGATTTCCCAGTAAAATCGAACTACATAAGTGTCTCGAGTGATTTCTCCAAGCCCCATCGAATTCTTCTTATAATCCTCTATTGAGACTTCAACGGACAAGATTAGATCTTAAACGATGGCCAGTATTAAATTGAAATTGATCCATGTGTCTTTCTAGAACATTCACACCATGACTTAATTAATTATTATAAATTAATGATATTCCTAAGTTTAGGCTTAGGAAATATTTAAAAACTGACTAATAATCTAATTAAGTCGTCTCTAGGTGGAATTTCCAGAAACGATTTATGGGTTTTGGAGATCTCATGTATTCTAGCCTCTCCACAAAATTTCAAGTATAGCACATATCCGATGCTACAAAAACTAACATAAAGGGGACACCAATAAAGTTTCCAAAGATGGGGAACAAAAGGGGGATCATGAGAGAGTGAACCAAAACTTCCAATGTAAGAGCTTACATTCCTTGTCATACCAATGATTCATGGGATGACAGTTGAGCATGGGATCACAAGAGTGGTATTGAATGGTGTGAGGGTAGGAGTCCAAAGCAGCCTCCTAGAAGGCATTAGAAAGGTTCTCTTAATTGGCTGAAGTCAAAGTGAATGATGAAAAATAGGGAAGGGGCAACAACCATTAGTGAAGGAAAGAGATTCAAGTGTCTACAAAGCTCTCATTGAAATGGATGGTAATCTAAGGTACATCAAAGAAGATGCAGTGGGGGGATGGGGGAAAGATATCCTTGGTTGGCTAGTGTGGAAATTTTTTAATCTTTACACACTATGCAAAAATTATTTACTGTTAATCTGGCTATGCACCTCCTACTTAGATAAGTTATTAACTGAATAAAATTCAAGTTAAAATCGAAGAAAAACACATAACAGATCTCCACCAATCCAGATCTAGAATAAGTTCATGCACACATAGACAAAGTGACAGTTATTTCTAGACAAATAGTCCCCAGAAAAACCCAATGTGGGAAAACCGGTCTTCTGGCTGCTGGAGGGTTTTATTAGTAAGAATTTTCTTAATACAACAAGCCTGAGTTCCATATCTGGAAAACCCGACAGAGAAATATTAGATCTACAGCTCACTCGCTGATCTAGGGCCAAAATAATCACTAATCCACACCCTCAAATGGGATTTACAAAACTCAGCCAAAATTAGGGCCTAGAAACCCCAGTGCTGCCCCTGAAGCCTTTGTGTCAGCCTCTAAAGCCCCTCTGACCCTCAACGCTGCTCCGGAAAGGGCTATGTTACCCCAGACTGGGTGACGTAGTCCCTACGCTGCCCCTTAGGGTCTCTGCGTAACCCCTGAGGGTTTCCTGCAGCAATTACGTTGTCCTTGAGGGACTGCGCAGCACCTGCATAGCATAAGTCATTGCCCTCTTGCTGTTGCCCTCCTGCTTCTCTGCACTGCCTCTCTGAGCTGATCTCTGCCTCTTGCTGATTCTAGACCCTAGGATCAGATCATCCCTTTGGTCTAAATTCCGCTCTGCAGCTGAAACACTTCTGAGATTTCTTAGCAAACCCGCCCTAGAATCTCAGCTTAACTTCAATGCTCTGCCTCTGTGTGTCTTTTCAAATGACCCCAAGCCTTTCCTTTATACTTTTCTCGTTGGAAAACCAACGGCCATGATCAGATCTTGAATAAAAAAAAGCTTGATCCGTGTGACTTAAGACAATTTCATCACATGTTTAATTAAAATCACTTTAATTATTTAAGTTCCATAAGTTTTAACTTAGGAAATACATTAAAATAATTAATTAATTTAATATCTCCTAAACCAGATGAAATTTCCCAAATCCTTTTCTGGGTCTTGTAGATCAAGTGTACTCTAGTCCTTCCTCAAAATTTGGGAGCTAGATCACAATTGATGCTACCCCAAATACACAAAAGCTCAACACTCCCTCTTAGCATCAAGAGTGTGCTCTAGCAATACATCACACTATGCATTACAAGACTTTGGGTACTAGTTTTGTGTTGCTAACACTTGGCCTGTTGCCACTCAACTCTGCACTGTTGCTACCATTCTTACTGCTGCCCATGACTCTGCCACTACCACTGCAACATCTGTACTACAGCTCCCTTTCAATTTGCTACATCTGTGCTGCTCATAGCACTGCCACTTCTTATCTGTTGCACTGCAACTTTAGTTGTTGAGAGAAACAACTGAATCTCCAGCCCAATTTTTGACAGACAAATCAGATGGGTTGCATCCTCATCACTGAAGCTCCATAGGCTATAGATCTGTGCTGGCATCTCCCCCAATACATTGGGAGCTAGAGCACAATTGATGCTACACCAAATACACAAAATCTCAACAGCTAGGACATAATCAATCACACTAGTGCCACCACTAGAAGGGAAACAAGTGAAGCCCTCAAAGTCTATAAAAATAGGGGAGATCGTTCAAAATAAGAAGATTGTGGCATCAACCTAGTTGAAAAAGGTGTCTCTCATACACTATGAGGGGGGAAAGAAAATGATATAAAATCCCATGGAGACCCACTAATACCAAGCCAATTTATTGATGAAAAATAACATCCTCAAATATATCATGCATCAACACTTGTAAATGCCTGGTCGATGTGTTGAAAATTGAAATCCCCTCAATTTTGCATCCTCGTATTTATCATACATGAGACATACTCTACCTATATATAATATTAAGAACAATTTAAGCTAAAAAGGCTTATATGATAGTTTGAACATGTGTGCATCTCTTTGACCTATGAATGGATGTAAATTATTTAAATCTCCAAATATTCCACATTGAAACTACATAATCAATTCAATCAATTCCAACTAATTTAAAACAATTTGAATACATACATATATAAATATAGCAAAATGTATTTGTAGGGGGAGATGAAGAGAGTAACGAAAACTTTTAAATGAGGGCATAATGTTATTGTTCAATAGTAAATAACAAATGCATGGAGAAAAAAAAAATATAAAACATGACCTACGAGGTGACAACATACTTTTTCCATTCTGGATATTGCCAATCCTTCAATTTTTTGCCAAATGCAACCATTTTTTTCCCTGCATATTATAACATTTTATTCTGTTAAATAATGAACAGATTCATAATTGCACAAAATCATATACAATTGGTGACAATATAAGGAAAAATAAACAAAAGAAAAAAGGTGACTAAAATACAAGTTTGATACATTGCAATATATAGGATATTTACTAGGACACTAAAATCTACACACATGCAGATAAAATGAAAGTTATTCAAATTTTGTAGGCAATGTGTTTTATTGTCCAACCAATCATCCCCTTCCATAAGTGACTAAACTCTATACATAAGTAACTCAATTACTTATAGAACATGACTAAAAGTGCACTATAAACAGACTATGGCATACTTCTAATGCTAATTGAGATAATATTATTTTGGTGAAAAGATCTTCGATCAGTCTATGGATACAGAAGTAGATGGATAGATATTAGATAATTGATGATTTGTTAAATTTAAACTTGCTTTGTTGTTGATCAATGTCACATTATTTTATCACCCCATTAAAGTTAACACAATTTGATTTTGAGTGTAACGTTAGAAGCAAACCACATGGAATTCATAAGGTAATATTTACACAATATACTACTGTACTAAAAAAGAGTACTTCTATTGACCAAAAATACATCAAAGTGAAAGAGGTATGGAAAGGGTTTAACTTTAAACATCTATGAAGTTATAGGTTTCGTAGGCCTTGTTGCTACAAAATCTAGCAAGTCTGATGAAAGAACTCACTGGGCAAGGAGCCAGACCTTATGGCAACAATGACGAAGGATTGCCACTGTCACCTCAACAACCTTCCTCTTGTTGTTTAGTGGGATTTCAACCACAAGGGCTGCTTCCCCATGCCACCTATAAGGTATTCTAACACTAGGGCTCAAGGTGAAATATTTTGAAGGTCCAAGTATAGATATTGGGCTTGGCTGAGCCAAAGATGACCAAGATATTCAAAGCTACGGTTCAAGCTCTCTAAAGGTTAGACCAATGACAAGGCTGCTATAAGTTAGGGTTTGAATGATATTCAATAATAGAGCATACAATGGCATACAACAACCTAAGAAAAACCCTACACCTGATATCCAACAAGAAAAGAACAAGGGTTTCCAATAGACACTAGGGCTAACTCAAGTAAACAGGTTTCAGGCTTGTTAGATGCGTAGAAACAGCAATACATTAGGGTGACGTCAATCACCCTTCTAGGGCATGCAAGACAACCTACAATGCTAGATTTTGCTTTTAGAGGGTTTACAAAGATTGGCCTACAATTTAGAGTCACTTTCAAGCAATAAAACAACACTTTTACACACAAATATGCACATAAACCCTTGTGGCTGCCCTAGCTGTCAAAGAGAGAAAACTTGAGGAAATTTTGTTTTACTTTGAGGTGACCAACACACTCTTAGACAAGCGACTTAACCTACAAGGGAAATGGAGTCTTGATGGAGCTAAATACCAAGGAAGGACTATGTTGGAGTAAGGGAGATGCTCTAGGGCATCCACTTCTAAAACCCTAATTATTCTTGTGAGGGGAGACATCTGTCATTAACTATAAGGTCTGCACACTAGGAGTTTCCTTATAGGCTATGAAGATGACAATTTTACATGTAATTATGAAGAAAAATTTCAACAATGATAAGCATTTGGACATGGAACAAGACAAACCCTACTTTAAAGTTTAAACATGAAGGCATGAAACATATCAATAATCAGCAATAAAAAGTACAAAATCTTCCACAGTAGCACTTCTTTCAATCCCAAAATAAAATTTCCAAGCAAAAGTCACATCCAATAGAAAGTAGCATCCATAGATGATCACATTATGCCCAAGTAGTGAAAAAGAAGCTAGTTCACACTGTTGATTTTTGTAGCATCGAATGTGCTCTAGCCTCGAGATTTTGCAGAGAGGCTAATACACATGCATTCTCCAATACCCATAAATCATTTGGGGAAATTCCACCCAGAGAGGATTTAATTAAAATAATTAATTATTTTTAATGTATTCCTAAGTCTAAACTTAGGAAATGAGAATAATTAAAGGGTATTAATTAAATCGGGTGCGAATCTTCTAGATAAAGGCGTGGATCGAGTCTTAGATAATTTGAGCCATTGATTAAGATCTAATCTTGGGTTGTTGATATGTCAACAAGAGATTATTAGAAGGAGCTCGATGGGCACTTGGAGAACGCACTTGAGATTTGCTGAGATTGATTTTGCTAGAAGTTTCAATTCTCAAAGAGGCAACGGTGAGCTACTAGAGAGAGATCAAGTGAGATTGTTAAAGTGAAGGGCAGAGATAGAAGACCGGAGGAAGTTTTCCAGATCCGGGGAGTGCAAAGCAGAGAAGACGTTGAGAGCCACAAAGAGGCAGCATAGTGCCACGCAGAGGCAGTGCAAAGCTTTAGAGGGAGTATGTTATTTTGCTGGGAGACAGTCGGGATCTAGTGCCGGAGAGTCCGGAGGGACAGAGGGTCGAGTTTCCAGTTAGCAAGAGATCAAAAGGAGTGACGCAGTCCTAGGAGCTATGACGCAGCGTCTGCATAGGTAGACACAATTACTGCGCAGAGACAGCACAAGGCAGCTCTTCTCCTGTCCAGCTCAGTGCCAGATTGCCCGTGACAGTGTGATATTTTCTCACTTCTCTTTCGTCAGTATTTCTCTGTATGAGATGCCAGTTTGGGCATGCAATGATTTGTACTCAGATTACTACTGTATAATATTAAAACCCTCAGTTGTTGCACCGATTTTCCCAAGTTGGGTTTTTCCGGGGACGATTGTCCAAAAATAATGGTGTACTTGTGTGGGTGTGTGTTTCTATCTTTCCTACGTTATATTTTCCGTTGTATTTTCTGTTGTGTAGGTTGCAGTGTATTTAATTCGATATTTGTTGTAGAAAGCTGCAAGTAAATTATTCATTTAATTAAACAATTAGAAGAATTAACATCAGTTGTTGCAGTAGAATTTGGGTAACCAAATTTTCACATGGTATCAGAGAGCATATAGAAGCTAGAGAGATCAGTTACAGAAGGGAAGAAGGGTGATCTGAGGCACTGCGTAGGCAGCTACTCGAAACCCTAGAGGTTGCGCAATCTAGAGGCCAGCAAGGCAAATTTTTTAGGGAAATGGTGTCTGAGTGAGTCAACAAAGCACAAAACTTCCAAATCGTGATTTGTCAGAGGCAAAGGGAGCAGCACAACAGTTTCCACGTCAAGCAAATCTCCAGCTTGGAAATTTTGTCCTCAGAGAATTTCTAGCCATGAAATTCTAATTTCCCACGTAGAGCAGTAGTAGTCGAGAGCAATTTTGCTCACTCCAACAGGGAGTGCGTAGAGCCAGTCAGCAGTTGCGCAGAGGGTTAGAGGCAAAGTTCGACTTTGTTGTTTGGCGAGATGGCATCTGCTGGGTTGAGAAATCAAGATCAGTTAGACGAGCATCTAACTACGTGATCTGGAAGGAAAGGATCTCCTTCCTTCTAAATGAGTAGGATCTCAAAACCTACAACGATAGTGTGGTGGTTGTCCTCGTAGATCCAAATCTGTTGAAGGCGTACAATAAGGAAATGGCTAAGGCGAAGAGGAGGATCCTTGATGGAGTTCGAGATCATGTTGCATCTCACATAGTGGCCCTGGGAACAACCAAAGAGATGTGGGACTCCCTTGCCACGTTGTACGAGGGATCTTTCGAACCGCATAAGATGTATCTGGAAGAGAAGTTAAGGAGCGCACGTATGGAGAAGGGAGAACGCATAGACCACTTTCTCCACAGGCTTCAGGATGTCTAAGATCAGTTGGCAGTTGTAGGGTCAGTGCCTTAGGCTACAACACACGTATGGAGAAGGGAGAACGCATAGACCACTTTCTCCACAGGCTTCAAGATATCTGAGATCAGTTGGCAGTTGTAGGGTCAGTGCCTTGGGCTACAGCACACGTATAGAGAAGGGAGAACGCATAGATCACTTTCTCCACAGGCTTCAGGATGTCTGAGATCAGTTGGCAGTCGTAGGGTTAGTGCCTTAGGCTACAGAGATGGTGCAGATAGCTCTAAATGTTGTCTCAGAAGAATGGCAAGTGTTTGTCGAAAGTATCTTGGGCAGAGAGACATTGCCAAAGTGGAATACGATGTGGGCAGATCTGCAGCAAGAAGAGTTGAAGCGAGACTTGGTGAAGAGCAACCTAGAAGGTAGTAGAAACAGTGGACAGAAAGCAGAGGTGAAGGAAGAGGAGAATGCAACCCTCGCATCAAAGGGGTCACAAGAGCAGCGCATAAAAAGAAGGATGTTTCGAAGATCAAGTGCTTCAGGTGTGGTGAACTTGGTCACTACGCTACCCAGTGTCCACTCAGAAAGAGGGACAAAGAGGAGAGGTAGGATCAGCAGGCGGCATCCACAAAGATCGACGGGATGTCCTCCAAACTGGCGGAGGAGTTTGCCATGATCACCGAGATACCTCCAAGGGTGAGGTGGGGTGATTTTTTTTTATAGCCCCAGAGAGCTACAGGATGGGAAGGATCCTTGAGGAGTCAACCTCATGGATCAATTCCTTGCTACAGGAGCCCATAGCAGCAGTAGCAGGATGGACCAGTGATAGTTGGTGCAGTCAGGTGCCAAAGTGATAGATGCAGTGGTTAGTAGCATTAGAAACTGAGCAGCGCAGAGAAAAGTTGGAAGCAGTGCAGTTGGCACACTCAGAGTCAGCAGCAACACATAGGCTTCAGTGACAGCGCAGAGACTAGCAGCAATCGAAACTCGGGTGACAGATGCACCAGAGTAAACACAGTTGGTTCAGTATGATGGACATCTCGCAGTTGCAGCAGCAAATGAGAGACAGTTGCAGAGGTTGCAATGGCAACAACAACAGAGTTGCAGTACAGATGCAGTAGTTGGAAGCAGTATGCAGAGTCAACAGCAGCACAGATGTAGCGCGGAACAGAGCTACGTAGTAGTTGGTGGAAAGTGAGGCCAAACATCGGCAGCATAGCAAGAGGTGATACAGAGTCGGAAGTGATGCTTCAGCGGGTTGCAGCACTTGAGCACATTCCTCACTAAGAGGGAGTGTTGATTTTTGTAGCATCGGATGTTCTCTAGCCTCGAGATTTTGCAAAGAGGCTAAGACACATGCATTATCCAATACCCAAAAATCGTTTGGTTAAATTCCACCTGGAGAGGATTTAATTAAAATAATTAATTATTCTTAATGTATTCCTAAGTCTAAACTTAGGGAATGAGAATAATTAAAGGGTATTAATTAAATCGGGTGCGAATCTTCTAGATAAAGGCGTGGATCGAGTCATAGATAATCTGAGCCATTAATTAAGATCTAATCTTGGGTCGTTGATATGCCAACGAGAGATTATAAGAAGGAGCTCGTTGGGCACTTGGAGAACACACTTGAGATATGCAGAGATCGATTTTGCTGGAAGACCGAATTCTCAGAGAGGCAGCGTTGAGTTGCTAGAGAGAGATCGAGTGATATATTTGCAGTGAGGAGCAGAGATAGTAGATCGGAGGAAGTTTTCTAGATCCGGGGAGTGCCAAGCAGAGAAGATGTTGAGAGCCACAGACAGATAGTGCAGTCCCACATAGAGACAACACAGAGCTTTAGAGGGAGTTCGCTATTTTGTTGGGAGACAGTCAAGATCTAGTGTCGAAAGCTGGGGTGTGAGTCCAAAGGACCAGAGGGTCGAGTTTCTAGTCAGCATGAGATCAGAAGGAGTGACGCAATCCCAGGAATTGTGACGCAATGATTGTGTAGAGACAATGCAGGGCAGCTCTTCTCCTATCCAGATTAGTGTCGTATTTCTCGTGACAGTGTGATATTTTCTCACTATCTCTTTCGTCAATATTTCTCTGTATCGGATAGCCAGTTTGGGCATCCAATGATTTGTACTCAGATTACTACTGCATAATATTAAAAGCCTCAGTTGTTGCACCATTTTTCCCAAGTTGGGTTTTTTAGGGGATGATTGTCCAAAAATAATGGTGTACTTGTGTGTGTGCGTGTTTCTATCTTTCCTACGTTGTATTTTCCGCAGTATTTTATGTTGTGTAGGCTGCAGTGTATTTAATTCGATATTGGTCGTAAGAAACTACACGTAAATTGTTCATTTAATTAAACAATTAGAATAATTAACATCAGTTGTTGCAGTAGGATTCGGGTAACCAAATTTTCACGCACACTCTTTTGGAAAGGCCAAATTACATGTGTGTGATGATGAAAAGAAAGTGAGGAGAGGCTTTGTTTATATGAGCCTTCTCCCACTCACTTTACAAGTAAAATGACTAAGAAGCCCTAAACACAAGTTCACTTTGAGTGTTCCACAAAAAAGAGGTTACAATCCAACCTCATAGCTCAAAAACAAAACAAATATGCCATAAAATACCACACGTGGGAATAATTGCTCCAAAAGTATGATATCACCCTACAAGTGAGCTTAGTAAGCCCTCAAAATGTCAGATAAGGGCTAATGAGTGCTCCATACTCCAATAAGTGCCGCAGGGATGATGTGCAAGCCATCAAAAGTCTCTCCATGCCAACATGTCATGCCCAAGGTGCCCTATATCACCCTTAGAGGAAAAGAGGTTGGGCACTAAATAACTCAAGCATTGGGGCTTCTGTTAGTTTTTGAGGTAGCAGCAAACATTTGTTCTATTCTCTATGGTGTCTAAGAGGCTAAGGAACACAACATATCGAAAACCTAGAAAACATTTCATGAGAAAATCCTTAGAAACACCTCAATTAAATCAGACTAATTGAGGGAGGTCGATTTTTCTCTAGAGACTTCCAAAAAAGTTAATTCATGGAGTCAAAATGATCTTAGCCATCAGTTGAGATGTGACCGTGACAGTTGAGACTCCAACGAGAGACTATAAGAGCAGATCGAAGGGTTTAGAAAAGAAAATTGAGAGAGTTCAAGTAGTTAAACTTACTTAGTTGCAGTGATTCAGCAAGGGCACAATTGAAGCTAGGGAGATACTAAGCAGTGAGGTTTCAACAAGATTTGGGAGGAAAATTCTCGAGAGGAGTTCCACAGTTTTCTAGTGTCTCAAAGACAAGAAAGAGAGAGGTTGAATTATATGCAAAGAGTCTGAAAACAACAAGTGTGAATAATCCAAGCAAGCTAGTGCGAGTTGTAGAGGCTACAATTCGAGTGCCAGCGTCGGGAGGTGATCCGAAGGTAGAGCGAGTGGCTTCAGAGAGCAGCTAGAGTTAGACTAACTGTCAGAAAGAGTTTCTGGAGGTTGTGTGAATTATCCTCAACCAGTAGTGCGTATTTCAGGAGGGAAGTGAGTGTCCCAAGAGGAAGTGTGAGTGGCTAGGAGGAGGTTGAATTGGTTGTAGAGGGAGACAATTAGTCTCCAGTATATTTTTTCAGTGGAGATCAGTATTAGCTGGAGCAATGTCAGTGAGAGGCAAGTAGATCTATGTAGTCTTAAATTTCCAAATAATTTATAATAATAAAATCCTCATCTGCAACATTAGTTTTCCCTTCAGGGTTTTTCTAGGGACACCGTCCAAAAATAATGGTATCAAAATTATTGTGTGTGTGCATTATTTTCTCAGTTCCAATAGTTTATTTTCCACAATTTATTTGTGAAGATTATAGTTGTGAGATATTTGTTATTTGTCGTAATATTAATTTACAGGAGACAAATAAAATGCATAAGTTAGGAGAATAATATCCAATAGCTGCAATCATGGGAACTTCACATGGTATCAAAGTGGATTAGATCAGAGAAGCTCAAGAGTGAGATTGGTGTAATTCAAAGGGACATCTGAAGCACTGAATAGCAAATCTACGTGGGCCAGACAGGCAATGCAAATTGGAGAGGCAGTAGTTGATTTCCAGTTTAGGGAGGTGAACAAGAGGAAATGTGAGTTGTCTCAGTGACAGCAGCAAGCAGTGAGGTTGTCAAAAAGGGTTTCCGAAGGCAGATCAGATTTTACAGAGTAGATATAGCACAGAGGGTTTGCAGCAAAAGGGTTTTGCAACAGAAGATCAACGCAGGGTTTGGAAGCTAAAACACACCCTCATGTGAAAGGGTTTCGATCCAGTTTATTGATTTCTCTAGTTATTTGAGTTCGCAAATTTTTCCGGAGATGGTCACAACAAGATTGAGGGATCAGGACAAGTTAGATGGAGCCTCCAACTTTGGCATCTTGAAGGCAAGGATGTTGTTTTTGTTAGATGAGCATGGTTTGAAGGAGTTTGGTACAACAATTATAGTTGTGCCAACAGGTCCCATCGAGTTTCATGATTATAGAAGGGACAATGTCAAGGCTAAGAGGATGATCCTCAACAGAATACAAGATCACATAGTCCTGCACATCATAGAGAATAACACAAAGAAAGACATGTGGGATGCCATCAGTGAACTGTAACAAGACTCGTCAGAGAATCGGAAAATGATCCTCAAAGAGAAGTTGAGGACCATCAAAATGCAAAAGGGCGAGGGTGTGATCACCTATCTCACTAGGATTCAGTCTGTCAAAGATGAACTTGTTGCAGTAGGAGAGAATCTTGTAGATGACGAGCTAGTGCACATAGCACTCTATGGGTTTACCAAGGAATGGCGTACATTCGTCTAGGTGATTTCTGGGCGAGACACACTTCCAAGATGGGAATGCCTATGGAGTGATTTCACTCAGGAGAAGCTAAGGCTCAGCTTAGTCGAGGGAAGTACAAGAAACAGTGGCAAGAAAACAAAGGTGGAGAAGGAAGGGGAAAATGTCACACTTGCAAGAAAAGGTAAAACCAAATAAGGTCCCAGTAACGGAAATGGCTCAAAAGGACAAAAGAAGGACTTGTCAACGGTCAAGTGTTTTGGTTGTGGTGAACTTGGTCACTATGTTTGTCAATGTCCTAAGAGAAAGAAGGACAAGAAAGAGAAGAGGACATCTAGTTCAGCAGAGATTGAGGATTTGCATTCAGATTGGATGATGAATTCGCACTAATAGTAGCAGTACCTCCATGAGGAGGAGGAGTATGACATTCCAATAAGTCAGATTGGGTAGGTTTCGAGGAATGAAGAGCAACGAGATCTAGATCTAGATCTAGCCAAGGAGGGCTTGATCAGTAGATCAGATCCAGTTGTTGTGTATGAGGTTCCTCAGTTGGACTAGTACTTTTGCTACAGGAACCCAAGTATTAAAGCAGGAGGGAAGCAGTGCAAATTAGCCAGTTACAGAGAACAAGGCATAGTTCCAGCTAAAGGGGTTTCTAGCATTCTAGTGTTAGGAAGGGAGACAAATTTCTAGCAAAGAAGGCCAAAGCAAGAAGTTTCCAGTGCATGTTAGACAGTCAACTAGATCATGTTGCAAAGGCTGCAGATCGTGTGCCAGTGCCAGAAGTTGATTCGAAGGTAAAACGAGTAGCTTTATTGAGCAGGAGGAGGCAGAGTGAATGCTAGAAAGGATTTATGGAGGCAGAACTAGTTTCCCAAAGCAGTGTTGCGTAGTCCAATTAGCCAGTGCAATTGCACGCAGGAGTGCGAGTAGCAGGGAGCTAGTCGAGTTGATTTGCTGGAAGGAAAAAATATTTCCCAGTTATTTTTCAGTGGGAGATCAAGACCAACACACATAGTTGCAGTGATAGTAGCAGCGCAAATGCAGTGTAGGGGCATCAACAGTGTGAGATTAGAGTAGCGCAAATTGATTCAACTACAACGTGTAGTAGGTGAATCAAAGTAGCACAGTTGCATGGTGGACAATGATTGTTGAAGGGCTTTCTTCGCAGTGATTTATAGCTTCTTAGTGATAGAGGGAGAATTATTTGCAGAGGGAGGATGCAATCTCTCTAGGAGTGCGAGTTGACAGAGGCAGAGGGAGTTGTCGGGGCAACGAGATGCTTTAATAGTCAAATCGATTTGTTGAAGAGAAGCAGTTCCCAGTTTGATGGTTTGATTTTCCAATGGAGGTTGTAGTATTTTCCCAGTAGTGCAAGTTTTCCAGAGGATGTCAGAACGCAGTTGCAAAGGTTGATTCAGGGTCTTAGAGGGAGGCCAAATTGATTTAGAGGCGTTGAGTAGCTTCTAGGAGGTCAGATCAGCTAAGAGAAGTGAAGGAATGAATAACCGAAGGTTTGATAGTTTTTGGCAACCACTAGTATCACAGATGTTAGACACCAACAGTGTTGATCAATTTGGCTACAACATGTTCCCATAGATCAGGAAATTTACTCATGAAGGCCTTGGGTAGGGAAAAGTTTGTCTACTTCAAGAAGTAGATGGGAGTAGTGGAGAACACCTTCCTCGCTAAGAGTGAGACTTAGTTTTTGAAGTAGCAACAGACAAGTATTCTAGTCTCTATGGTGTCTAAAGATTAAGGAACACGAGATATCCAAAACCCAGAAAATGTTTCACGAGAAAAGCCTTAGAAACACCTCAATTAGATTAATTAGCCCTAATTAAATATTTCCCTAAGTCTAACTTAGGAAAAGTGGTTAATCAAATCAGATTAATTGAGGAAGGTCGAAATCAACAAGTGTGAATTAGTCAGTCAAGCCAGTGTGAGTTGTTGAGGCCATAGTTCATGTGCCAGTGTCGAGAGGTGATCTAGAGGTAGAGCGAGTGGCCTCAGAGAGTAGTTAGAGGTAGAGTGATTGCAGGAAAGAGTTTCCAAAGGTTGCGTGAATTATCCTCAGCGAGCAGTGTGCGTTTTGGGAGGGAAGTTCAGGTTCCAGGAGGAAGTGCGAGTGGCTAGGAGGAGGTCGAGTTCGTTGCAGAGGGAGACAATTAGTCTCTAGTATATTTTTCCAGTTGAGATTAGTATTAGTCGGAGCTTTGCCAGGGAGAGGCAAGCAAATCTGTGTACTCCTAAATTTATGAAGAATTTATAATAATAAAAACCTCATTTGTTGCACTAGTTTTTCCTTCGGGGTTTTTCCAGGGACATTGATCCAAAAATAACAATGTCAAAGTTATTAAGAGTGTGTATTATTTTCTCAGTTCGAGTATTTTAATTTTTGCAGTGTTTTTATTTGTGAAGATTGCAATTATGAGTTATTTGTCGTAATATTACTTTACAGAAGACAAATAAACTGCATAAGTCAATAGAATAATATCTAGTAGCTGCAATCGTGGAAATTTCACAACTTCAAGGTGACGTGCAAGCCCTCCCTTGTTACCTCCAAGATGACCACCATCATCTAGACTTTGGATCAACTGATGCCAATCAAACAGTGTGAAATCCAACCTAGGAACATCCTAGTTCCACTTGGCACGTCATCAATGTCTCCAATACTAAGCATCATGTGCTCAACATTTCAACATTTGGGGGTCCCTCAAGGTGTCAAGCATCATGTGAATTCATCACATAGCCCAACACTCTGCTCTAAGTAGGAAATGTTGCACCATCAAAGTCAAATTCTCTCTCTTTGCACTAAATATCATGGCCTTCATTGGTCTGTTGGGGAGGTGGGGCAATCACCTCAAGAAGCTTCTACTGTTGTGATATGAACCACCTGACAAATCCTCCTCAAAATCAAGTGTAAATCAACAATCATTAGGTAACTAAAACCATGGATGCATCATAGTGGACCATACTGAATATTAAGGGCACAACCAATACTTCACACAAAGATCACCTTCAAATATGTAACTAGACCAATTCATGTATAGGTGTTCCCTCTCTTTTATTTGAGATGGCTAGATGGATAATGTTGATTTTTGTAGCATCCGAAAGTGTTCCAAGTCTCAAACTTTGCAAGGAGGCTTGGACAACAGCATTCCAAAGAACCCAAAAACCGTTTGTGGAAATTCCACTCGGTTCATGACTTATTAAAATAATTAATTATTTTAATGAAGACCCTAAGTCTAAACTTAGGGAAATAAAATAATTAAAGGGTATTAATAAGTCATAGTGTGAATCTTCTAGAAAACGAAGATCAAGTCAAGTTTTTACCTTAAGCATTGATTAAACTTCTAATCTGGGTTGTTGGTTCTCCAAAGAGAAGATTATAAGAGAAGGCTTGAGGGTCATTTGGAAAACAAGCCAGGCATACACTCAGTACCCAAAGGAGATCAATTCTGAAGCAAGAGAATTCGATTTCAGTGGGAGAGTTGCAAGGCGAGGATTTTGCAGAAGCAGAAGGAGGGAGTCAGCTAGTGATCGAGGTCAAGGACAGAGGGAAGAAGTGGGCCACTGGAGGCAACTCTGGGCTGCAGCGCAGAGAACCCACACAGACCCTACGTGGACTTACGCAGTCTAATGCTGGGACCGCGCAGAGAAAACATGCAGACAGGCACAGGAGATAGCAGAGGGTGATCAAGGTGTCAGAGATTTGTCGGAAGGAGCCGAGAATCATGTCTCAAGTGTTTCAGATTTTACTTGCCAGTATTTTTCCTTGTAAAGAAATCAATTGTTGAAGAATTAATCAAACCCTCATCTGCTGCATCGGTTTTCCTGCATTGGGTTTTTCTGGGGAAAATTTTCCAAAAATAATTGTGTACATCTAATTGATTCTTATGCTTATGTCCTTTACTGTTCATTTCTCTGCATATGTATTTGTGAATGTTCCAATAGTATCTATTTCAATATTTGCCAGAAGATTTCTGAAAATAACTTATTTAAATAATAAGTAGGAGGAATAAATCTATCACTGCAACTATATAGTTTTCAGATTGAAAATTTCACAGATAACACTATTAGGTGTTTCCAACCCCCAAGATGAAGTGGCAAGTCCTAGGTTAACCATGTTAGTTTTTGTAGCATCAGATGGTTCTCTAGTCTCGACAATTGTCAGAGAGGCTAAGAAACATTAGGACTCCTAAATCCAAAAAGTTTCAAGAAAACCCACCTAGAAATGCCTTGATTAAGTTAATTAATCAGTAATTAAATTTTTCCTAAGTTAAACTTAGGAAAAATGATTAATTAAAAGTAATTAATTAAGGAAGGTGAGATTTCTCTAGAAACTCACACGGATCATCTAGGAAATAATCTCAACCATTGATTAAGATTTAATCTTGGTTGTTGGAGACTCGCAGTGAGATTATAAGAAGAAGTCGATGAGTAGATGGAGGAACATACTTGAGATCGATTTGGGAAGTTCGATTTCTCCATAGAGAAGCAACATTTGCAGGAAGAGTTAGAGCCAGAGAAGGGAAGTAGAGACAAAGAGGAGAAGAAGCAGTGAGTCCAAAGGAAGTTTTCCAGTTTCGGAGAGTCAGAAAGAGGAGGCCGAGATTTTCTCCAAAAAGTACCACAGGGACTGCGCAGTTGCTTCAAAAGAGCAGTTCAATCAAACTGAAGGGGAAGACATTTTCAGTTCTAGAGGCTGGGAAGTTTTTCCAGAGGATCGAAGAATCATTTTCCTAGTCAGTAGCAGGCAAGACAGCTAAATTGGAAGTCAATTTTGGTAGTGCATGTGGCAAGCAGCGCTAGGGTGATACAGAGCCTGCGCAAACCACTTGGACGACTAGCTTTTCAGAGGCCAAACAGTGTCGAGATTGCTCAAAGAGAGAGTAAAACCCCTCAGATAATTTTTGTCAGTAATTCTCTTGAATAGATTCATCATTTTGGCGATATTTATTGTACTCAGAATTTCTCACTATCGCTTAATAATAAAAACCCTCAGTTGTTGCATTAGTTTTCCAACATTGGGTTTTCAGGGGACTTTTTGTGAAAATTTCTTAATCTTCTAAACAAAAATCCAACTGCAGTAAATCTGATTTACTTCTCCTACTTGTTTGATTTAAATTAACAAGTTATTTTTTGAATAATTCATGAAAACATCAAAGTAAATACATTGTAGCCTACACAATTATACAGATCAAGTACTGAAGAATAAGCAATCATGCAGACAAAGGACACACAAGTTTTTCAGACAAATGTCCCCGGAAAAACCCAATGCGGGAAAACCGGTGCAACAACTCTTGAGGGTTTTATTATTAAGCAAATTTCTGAATACAAATTAGGGTGCCATTGTGGCTCACCCAACAAAGAAAATCCTCAACAGAAGTACCTCTATCCGAAGACAGAAATTATGGCGGATCCAGCAACTGGATGAAGAAATCCCATAGGCGACTGCGCAATCTCAAAGTGTTGTTGAGTGATGGCTACAGCAAGTTGGATTGCGTCACTTTCTCCAAGAGCTGCATCTCCCTCTCCATGAGCCTTCCCGGCTCAAAAATCAAAACGATGGATGGTTGCCCGATCTACCCCACAAAAACCCCAGTGCAACTCTCTAAGTGACTGCATCACCCTCTCTAGCTCTGCGTTCCTCTGTGTGAGCCCTACTGGCTCTGCGTCACTCCTCATGGGACTATGCTGCATCTCTGGTGCTGATCTTCCTCTCTGCTATTGTATTCTCGACCTTGGATGAAAATCTCGCTGCCGAACTACCCCTCACTACACTGCAAGCTCACTCTGAAATTCTCAACAAACCGCGCCCCAGAATTTCGACTTAGCTCAAGTGTTGTTCACTGTGTGTCTTCTCCAACTGACCCCAAGCCTTCCTTTAATACTTTTCTAGTTGACGAATCAACAACCGTGATCTAATCTCTAATTGAAGGCTAAGATTAGAAAAGAATTGATCCTCGTCACTTAGAACATTCTCACCCACATGCTTAAATTAATTCACTTTAATTATTTAATTTCCCTAAGTTAGACTTAGGGTCCCCATTAAAATAATTAATTATTTGAATAACTTAAGTTCCAGGTGGAATTTCTCCAAACAATTTCTAGGTCTTGGAGATCTCATGTGTTCTAGCCCCTCCAAATTTTCAGAGCTAGAGCACATCCGATGCTACCCAAAAATCAACACTTTTGTACAAAAATAACAGTGTTATATTTTTGTGTGTGCCAGTATTTTCTCAATTTCTAGTTTATCTTTCATAGTATTTTTATTTGTGAAGATTGCAGTATGATTAATTCGTTGTTGTCGTAGCAATAAACACCTCAATTAATTAACAATTAGAAGTATTAATTCCAGTTGCTACAATAGAATTTCAATGGTGAATTTTTCACATGGTATTAGAGCGATTTTGATAAGATGGTAAGCTTAGAAGCGAAGGCAGAAAAATTCATTGTTCAAAGGGAGCAACTATTAAAATTATGCAACTACAGTCAAATTCCACTATGGACAGCTCATATGGTCGAGATTATAATTGCATTAGATTCCTCTTTTCGAGAGGACCAAAATCGACCTATAGATCGCCCCAATCAGTTAAGCGGAAGTTAAATTATGAATTATTCTATTTATTAAAGTGAAATGGACTGGGTCAGCCTAACCACATGTGGAATTAGTCAAGTTGGCCATAACCCCAAGCGGACCCACACAAAAGCTATAATTAGAATCGATCTATAGATCACCCCAATCGGTTAAGCGGAAGTTAAATTATGAATTTTTCTATTTATTAAAGTGAAATGGAATGGACCGGCCTAACCACATGTGGAATTAGTCAAGTCGGCCTTAACCACAAGCGGACCCACACAAAAGCTATAAATAGAGTCAATCTTGTTGACCACTGGAGTGGCACCTGATGATAATGAGAAGACTCCATGCCCAAGGATGAACTAGAAGACATTTGTACCATCATATATCATCAAATCAACAAAGTTTTTAAACTCTACTTCTTCTTCTTATCATTTTCTTCTTCAGTCCTCGGATTCCGCAGCCCTACGGGGATATTGTATAAATGTCACTAGCATGATGAATAAAGCCATGTAATAGGCCAGGGATGTTGTGACTCGATCAACAAGCAAGTACACCTTGGAGTGTTTTAATTACTTGGTTAATTATTCCTTCTTTTTAACGGCGGATAATTTTCTAGGTTTTTTCACTCATTGCATTACCCCAAAGTTGAGGTGACGGCTTGAAGGTTGAGCCCCTAACGCATTTTAGTGTCTAGAGTCAATGTATATTACCATGCTAGGTCATCTCTGAAATTTCGCGAAATTTGGCTAGGTCTAAGTAGGATATTTTAATAATTAAAAATCTCCCGCAAAACGAGATTTTTTAATTAATTTCTATGTAATGATGTAAATAAGTGGTCTCTGGAAATGTCTAGGGCATGTGACTACTCAAAAATCATCCTCAGAGACCCAACGTTATCCTAGGACCCACTTTGAGGGTCAAAAAATGACTTATAGTCCTTCAAAAGCCGATTTTCCTAATGTTAGTGGCAAAAATGAGAAAAAATTCAATAATTGAAAAAAATTTAAAAATTTTCCAAAGTCAAAACAAGTCAAATTTTGAAATGGAAAACTCAATGAAGGTCAAAGTTGATATGGCAAGTATGTGGGTCCCACCACATAAGGTATAGCAAGCTAATGTCAACATTCCAAATCAGCAAGTCAAAGGTTCCACATTGAAATCACAAGGCATAATGTATGGGTAAATTGTAATAATTTGATTTAATCAGAAATATGTGGTGCACTTTAAAAGTTTAAAGGGGGCCAAAATGTATGATATGGCAGCCACTTCATCACCATGAGTTAGTGGGCCAAGTCAAAACGTAAGTCAAAAGGGTCCTGAATTATCAAAGGGGCAGTTGAAATAATTATCAAAGTGTTTTAAGGAATTGCTAAAGGATGAGTGGGGACAACACTGCCACATAGGACAGTTCTTGTCCCCCACTTAATTTCACTTGTCTCCCACTGATATCTACACACAGCAGTCTACTCCAGTCTCCAGCGTGTATGCAACAATTAGAGGCATCCATACATGAAGGATTACGCACATGCTACAACAAAGGAATATCCACACTGGACAGAGATATTTCCACACAAATTTTTAATAGCAATTAGATCAACCTACGCACAGTCTACTACACCTAATACGCAACACATTTTGACATATTGTGGGCACGAATTTTATGGATGAGATTTCAGTTCTGATTGGAGTTTGTCTCCCACTTAACTCATGCATTGTTGTTCCTTCTCCACTGCCAGCCAATTAAATCATATGCAGTCCTAGTCCACAGCGATATGCAACAGTCAACTCCAGCACTTGGGTGGAGTTTGATTTTCTTTGATGCCACCTACAACAGTCATCTCTCCACATGTAGCTTGACTTAACACTAGGACTGAAAATTATGTGTCACTTATGTGATAGATTGAACATTGGGATTGGCTCCCATTTTCCTATTTAAATGAGCCTTGGGCTCTCATTGTAATCATGGTTTTGAAGCTTGTGTTTATTGTTACTATGCCGAAATTGTTATTGAGCTGAATAAAGGAAAGTATTTGGGGTTATTAGCTTCTCTTGTGGGGCATTATTTGGTTGATGAGGTATACTTGTTTCATTTGATGTTGTTATTCATTTATTTCACATTGCAATCTAGTTGGTTTTTTTTGCATTTGCCTGAAAGCACTATTGTCTAGGGAGGGGAGATTTGTAGCTATCTCAGATCTCCTTTGGCCTTGGTATATTTTGTGCTCTTGTTGTAGCTTGTTATTTTCGGTTGAATGACAAGCTCAACGTGGCCTCTATATGCCAAGTTTCTTTTGCACTAACAATTGGTTTGCAGAGATTTGTGTGTTCAAAGGACAAGTTGCCAAGTCTATTGGAGTGCGAAGACTTCTTCGATTGGAATAAGTCAGCTCCAAAAATATCAAAGATCCCACAAGTTGTTCAAGCCAACAATTTCATAAGACATCAAGAGATTTATTTAAAAGGGGGTTTCATGAGCCCTTTGCTTCTTTTCCATCTCTAAAAAATCATATATATTCTTCTCTCATGTGTGCACATATTGATTTTATCTAGCATTTGAGGCTATGTGGTTGGATTTAAATCCTAACTCTCACTCACTAAATCAACTCTTTCAAGCTGATCTTTGTGAGGGAATTTGTAATATTAAGTGTATTTTATAATTGCATTGAGTTTCTAACTTTTTCCTTCTCATGCATGTGATTTTCTCTCACATATTTCAACACTATTTCTTTTGCATGCTAACTCTTTTGCTTGCTTGCGCATAGGTTTTCTTAGAGGCAATTCATGTTTGAAGAAATGGAGCTAAAGCATAAGCTAAGGAACACTTTTCCATTTGGAACCTCAAGTCCAAGTTCCTCCTTATCACTTCACCTTTTCCTCTAAAGCCTCATTTTTTTGAGGAATTGTAACCACCATTCACCTCAAGGCTTTAGGCCTTTACTTGGTAACATCTCACAAGTAAATCTTTAAAATCTTACACTTTTAACTTTGGGAAAAAGTAAGTTTAAAGCGCATATTGTAAGCTCTTCCCAAGCCTCTCATTTCTATAAGAGGGTCTCACTTTCAATAATAAAGCGCTGACTTTTCTTAAAGGAGCTTGGGAAGTTTTTCCCATGGTATCTCACCTACTCATTTAGAGGGAGGAAATCTTCTTGAGTGGTTAACTTTATTTTGTCTAGTTTTTAATTTTCTCAACTAATTAACTTGCATTCATCATTTCGTTTGCTAATCTAATCTAGTTGCATGTGAATAACTCATATTTTCATTTCATTAATTTCTTAGATCGCATAGTCCTTTAATTTCCTAATTTGCAATCTCATTTGCCATCACTTACTTGTGTTTTGTGATCTATTTCTCAGTTGATTAAGTTTCACAATGTACTACAAGTAAAGAAGCATAGCACTTTAAATTTATGGCAACTTGAGTTATTGTTCTAACTATGAAGCATATTTAATTGAAGCATCTCCATCTTTTACATAGCACTTGCAAGCTCACTTTCATATCATTTAGGCATTTCACTTTGCATAATAAATTAGACTTGCATCTCTAATTAACCTCCAACTTAAGATGGTTGTATAGACATTAGGGACCCTCCACCCCTATTGACTCCTCACTGTGAGACCCGGATTTCGGGCGAGGATGAGGTCTGGGGACAGGAGTTAAATTGAAAATTGTTTTAGAATTCTATTAATAAAATAAACCAAGAGCACCTTCACATCACAACTTTACTCGCAAATTTTCTATCTCATGTACTTGTTACTTTGGTGGTTATTTAGCTCATGAATATTTAATGTCACTATCGTTTGTTGTTCGAGCACTCTCTTACAAGTACTTTTTTTCATTTATTACAAGTGATGCGTATATGTTTATCTTGGCCAAACACTTCCTTTGCGGGATTATTGTCATTGTATCTTGGATTTCATTTTTTAGCAAGCACTTGTCATTTACTTTAAAGCACTAGCCTATATTTTGAACACATTATTGAATATTGCTCATATACTTATATTCTTGTTTACATTTTGGAATTGAGTCATCTTTGATAAGTAATTCCTTCTAATCAATTCGCCTAGAAACCTCACATCTTTAACATAGTTTTTCTTTAGAGACCACCCCCCATAGCTAACTTAGGAGATAGCTTAAACGGAGAGAGTCGGGATTAGTGTAACAGCCCCTTCTTCGAGTTCCTTTCCACGAAGCACACCTTGTGGGGTTAAATGCTTCTCTCACTAACTAGTAGGTAGGTGTAGGCGGCAAGCGATAACATTTTTGGCAGCGTTGTCAGGGACAAGTCTTCTTGTGCCTGGGATAACGACTGACTTTAAGTTTTGGCATATTTGAATTTTAGATTTAGATTCTTGCTCAAGTGGCGAGTCCACTCAATCCTAATTTTGCAAGAGTCTCTACTAGAAGAAATTCAAGTGGTCTAGTTAGCCCCTCTACAGATCCTGAAAGGGTTTTTAGAGAGAGGTTAAATAGACTTTCTCACAGTAGAGCTCTTGCTAGCCTTGGGCAAGAGGCTATTTCTAACATTCATTTGATGTTTCAAGAACAAGTTGAGCCTAACATTATGAATGATCTTTTTGCTCCTTGGAACTTTACTAACATTAATGGCTATCCTCACAATATCCCTGACAAGGCTATTGAAAGGTTGCCTTCTTTTCAAGGTAACAATACTATTAGCGCTGCATCACATGTGAAGAACTTTAATGTCTGCATCTTTAAGTGGTGTAACATTGCTAACTATGAGGATGTAAAGATGAAGCTTTTTGTTCTCTCTTTAGAAGAGGATGCTCTTGATTGGTTCACTGAGCAACCTGCAAACTCGTATGATACTTTGCAAACAATTATTAATGCTTTAATGGGAAAGTATGGAGAGAGAAGAGAGAATAGTCATCTGATCAGTGCCATTAGCACCATAAAGAAGAATGAGAATGAAACCATGGAAGAGTTTAACAAAAGATTCAATGAATTGGTTAAAAGCATGCCTGCAACTTTTAAAACTCTGGATGAATTTCTCTTATGCTCATATTTAGATGCTTTTGGTGTGGACACTGCTTATGAGTTGAGAAGAAAGGAGCTTGCAACTTTGGGTGTAGCTCAAACTGAAGCCTTGAAAATGGAGAGGGGTAGAAAGCAATCAAGAAAATCTGAGATTCCTAGTTTCACTAGAGGGCCATCAAAATCGAATGATTCCAAAGGCAAGGCCAAGGAAGACACTACACATGATTCTATTAAGGAATTAACTCAGCTCATCAAGAGCATGGAAGCAAACCACACTAAAGAAATGCAAGTCATGCAAAGTAGGTTGGTGGCCATGGAAAGATCGCAAGTGAAAAGATTCCAACTTAGGCCAAATAATGGATGGAAAAAGAATAAAGGCCCTCAACAAGATTATAGGCCTCCAAATCCATTGGAATCCACCAACATGGTTGATCAAATTCCCCCTTTTTGTAGGTCATGTAATGAGTTCCATGAAGAAGCCACAAGCCCATATGTAAAGAGGATTATGGAAGGTAGCATGTTGGGAGATGAACATGTAGGAACTAGTGGTCAAATCAATATGTTCTCCATGGAAGATCAAATATACACCATTGAAAGTAATCAAGAGATTGACCATAGTCCTAATAATCTTGGGGTCGACAATATGATTGCAAATCTTGACAAAGTCACTAAGATTTTTGGGGAAAAGCCTACATCTAGACAAATTCTTGCAATGGCAAAACACAAAGGGATGACTTAAAGGAGAAGGGATATTCAAGACCGGAATAATCACAGAAAATTTTCTCCTCCTACTTCAGAATTAAATTTTGACTTGGGCAATTGGGTGAATAAGCCAAAGGTTTATATCCCAGTGACAGAGCTTTTAAAGATACCATCCCAAAGGGCCAAGTTACTAAGTGCAATTGAAGTTACTCAAAGGGAAGAAAAGCCTAATAATGAACCAGAAGATGAAGAAATTGTATTGAAAAGAATGAACTATTATGTGGGGAACAAAGATCATCTGCCATTTTATGTTTCTTTGATAGTGAATGATCGTATTTTACACAACTGCATGCTTGATTCAGGGGCTTCATCAAATGTCATGACCAAGAGAGTCATGGAGCAACTGAATTTAAGGGTATCTAGGCCCTATCACAACATACATTCAATGGATTCTAAAAGAATTGAAGTGTGTGGGATAACTAAAGATATACATGTTTTCCTAGTTGCATACCTAGACAGAATAATGACTATGGATATTGTTGTGATAGATGTTTCTGATTCATGGGGAATGCTCCTATCAAGAAAATGGGCATCAGATTTAGGTGGTAGCCTTCAAATGGATTTATCATATGCCACCATCCCCATGCCAAATGATACCATTGTCAGACATGATCGGGAGTTAGAGAAAAGATATCATGTTGAGGATCGAAGGAGACCCAACAATGAGATTATCTGTAGATCATGCCACATAGGAAGTGATGTTGTGTTGACAAATTTTCTTCCCCCCTTTAAAGAACAGATTCAAAACGAAGAGATTAGGCATATAGCTCAAAAGTCTTGGGTACTTCAAATCTTCCATCAGATCATTTTCAAGACGGAGCAGTACGATTGACAATGATTGCATCATCATCGCCATTGCAACTAACCAGGAAGAAAAGAAAAAAATGAAAAAAGAAAAAGGATATAAAAAATGAGCCCCCAGTTTTGAGCAGGATCAAACCTCAACACATCAAAAGTCGAAAAAGGAAAAGGAAGAGGTTTGGTGTATCTGATAGCCACAAATAGATTTACAATGGGGCAAGTCATAGTCCAAAGATAGTCAGAATTGGAGAACGCACATCAGAGAAGGAGCCTATGGATTTGCCTGTGAGTAGGCTAGTTCTCAAGATGGATTTCACTAAAGACATCTGATGCCATAGGGCATCTTTTTGTATCATATTCCTAACATTATCCCTTGTCAACTTTGTTTAAATAGATTTCTTTCATGAACAAATTGTTATTTATGTTTCCTAGAATAAATTTCCATTTCTGTACTTGATTTTTTTTTTATGTTATTTTGAATGGATACCGCTAATATATATATCTTTGGTCAGTGGATGCAGATTCTAGGTTCTTGCATACTATAACTTCATATCTAGCATGCATCCCCATATGGAGCCAAATGTTGACCACCCAAATGATAATGAGAAGACTCCTTGCCCAAGGATGAACTAGAAGACATTTGTACCATCATATATCATCAGTTCAACAGAGTTTTTAAACTATACTTCTTCTTCTTATCATTTTCTTCTTCAGTCCTCAAATTCTGCAGCCCTACGGGGATATTGTATAAATGTCACTAGCATGATGAATAAAGCCATGTAACAGGCCTAGGATGTTGGGACTCGATTTGCAAGTGAGTACACCATGGAGTGTTTTTTTTACTTGGTTAATTATTCCTTCTTTTTAGCAACAAATAATTTTCTAGGTTTTTTCACTCATTGCATTATCATTTCACCTCTACTTCCAAAGACTCATTCTTTGGAGGAATTGTAACCACCTTTCACCTCAAGGCTTTAAGCCTTTACTTTGTAAACATCTCACAAGTAAATATTTAAAATCTTACACTTGTAACTTTGGGAAAGAGTAAATTTAAAGCGCATATTGTAAGCTCTTCCCAAGCCCCTCATTTCTATAAGAGGGACTCACTTTCAATAATAAACAGCTGAATTTTCTTGAGGGAGCTTGGGAAGTTTTTCCCATGGTATCTCACCTACTCATTTAGAGGGAGGAAATCTTCCTTAGTGGTTAACTTTATTTTGTCTAGTTTTTAATTTTCTCAACTAATTTACTTGCATTCATCATTTCGTTTGCTAATCTAATCTAGTTGCATGTGAATAACTCATTTTTCATTTCATTAATTTCTTAGATCGCATAGTCCTTTAATTTACTAATTTGCAATTTCATTTGCCATCACTTGTGTTTTGTGATCTATCTCTCAGTTGGTTAAGTTTCACAATATACTACAAGTAAAGAAGCATAGCACTTTCAATTTATGGCAACTTGAGTTATTGTTCTAACTATGAAGCATATTTAATTGAAGCATCTCCATATTTTACATAACACTTGCAAGCTCACTTTCATATCATTTAGGCATTTCACTTTGCATACTAAATTAGACTTGCATCTCTAAAAATTAACCTCCAACTTAAGTTGGTTGTATAGACATTAGGGACCCTCCACCCCTATTGACTCCTCACTGTGAGACCCGGATTTCGGGCAAGGGTGAGGTCTGGGGACAAGAGTTAAATTGAAAACTGTTTTAGAATTCTATTAATAAAATAAACCAAGAGCACCTTCACATCACAACTTTACTCACAATTTTACTATCTCATGTACTTGTTACATTGGTGGTTATTTAGCTCATGTATTTAATATCATTATCCTTTGTTACTTGAGCACTCTCTTACAAGTACTTTTTTTCATTTATTGCAAGTGATGCTTACATGATTATATTGGCCTAACACTTCCTTTGTGGGATTATTGTCATTGTATCTTGGATTTCATTTTTGAGCAAGCACTTGTCATTTACTTTTATGCACTACTTTATATTTTGAACACATTATTGAATATTTCTCATATACTTATATGCTTGTTTACATTTTGGAATTGAGTCATCTTTGATAAGTAATTCCTTCTAATCAATTCTCCCAGAAACCTCACATCTTTAAGATAATTTTTCTTTAGGGACCAGCCCCCGTACCTATCCTAGGAGATAGCTTAAACGGAGAGAGTTGTGATTAGTGTGACAGCCCCTTCTCTGAGTTCTTTTCCACCAACCACACCTTGTAGTGTTAAAGGCTTCTCTCACTAACTAGTAGGTAGCTAAGAAACCGGATTCGTCCCCCAGTGGCTCTGAATCCTGAATCTGACGAATCCGATACAATTCGCCAGAATTCGTACCCGATTCACGAGATATGGCCATATCCGTACAAGGTACAGCGAATCCTGATTGTACCCTGTACAGATACGGCCGTATCCCGTACGGTCAAATTCGTTGTCCAAAAAAGTGTGATTTTTGCTTTATAAAACCCCGAATCCACTCATTCTTTCTCACCGTTTTCTGTTTGTGAAGTGAGTAAGGAGCAAGGGTGAGCAAGGAAAAAGGGTTAGCAAGGAGAAAGGGAGTTCTTTCGAAGAGATTCGAGCATCCAGTAAGTGCATTGTCCCTCTATGTTTTGCATTTAGTTTGCTGTTAGTGTTTGCATGTGCATATGTTTTATATATTTGGTTATTTTTGTTTATTTTTTGCAGTATTCATGGCTCAATCAAAGGCATCAAGACAGGGGCAAAGAAAGGGGAAGAATGTCCCCATTGGAGATGCCCCTCCTATCCCTGTTTCATCAGGGTCTGCAAGTATTCCATCTATTGGAAGTGGGGCTGCAACAACAGCTTCAAATGCGCAGGGAAAACAAACTGTTGACCCCAAATACTCATTGTGGAAATATGTGACAAGAGAGGGAGGGGCAAGAAAAAAGGGAGGAGGAGGAAATTGTTCATGGAAATGCAATTTTTGCAACGACCATTTCACTTGCACATATTTCCGTGTGAAAGGTCATTTGTTGGGTATTCCAGGTTATGGCATTAAATGTTATACAACAATTGAATCAGCACAGAGGAAGGAATTGGAGAAAGAGCAATTTATTGGTGAGGCAAATGTGGCATCAAAATTTAAAAAAAAAAAAAAAAAAACAAGATTGATGACCCCCTTCCATTCTTAAGAAAAAGCAACAACAAGTTCCCTTTTGAGACTTTAGTAGGGGACAATCAGCAAAGAGAAAGGCAACTGCAGTTGGTCCAATGGACAAGATTTTTCAAAAAGAGAAGAGGGAAGAGTTTGATCTCACCATTGCATTTTTTTCCTATCAAAACTTCATATCCTTTAATGTTACACGGTCACCTTTATTTATTGAGATGTGTCGAGCTCTTAGTCATGGGGCTCCATCAGGGTATGTGCCTCTTGGGTCAGAGAAGCTCAGAACCACATTGTTGACAAAGGCAAAGAAAGAGGTGGACAAAATGCTTGAGCCTATTAAATCAGCATGGCCAACATCTGGGGTTAGCATTGTTTCTGATGGATGGACAGATCCAGCACGCCACCCACTCATCAACTTCATGGTGTCATCCTTGAATGGTCCACTTTTCTTGAAATCAGTGGATGCCCTTGGACAGTACAAGGATGCACAATATATGGGTGAGTTATTTATTAAAATTATTGAAGATGTAGGTGTCGATTCTTGTGTGCAAATCATTATAGATAATGCCCCTGTTTGCAAGGTTGCTGGCATGATTGTGGAAGCAAAATATCCACAAATATTTTGGACACCTTGCATTGTCCATTCATTGAACTTGGCACTGAAATCTATTGCTTCTGATGTGCTTTGGATTGGAGCCATTATTGAGGATGCACAGCATATCTGCAACTTTGTACAAAACCATACAAATGCCCTCACTATCTACAAGGAGTACAACAATCTATCATTGTTGAAGATTGCAGATACACGGTTTGCCTCTTCATTCATCATGTTGAAGAGGTTGAGGGAGGTCAAGACCGCTCTTGGGGCCATGGTTATTTCAGAGTTTTGGTCTTTTTGGAGAAAGACGGATCAAGCAGCCTCAAAGAAAGTGAAGGACACAGTGTTGGACGATCTATGGTGGGAGAAGGTAGCCTATCATTTCCTATCATGTAGCCTATCATTTCAGATCATGTAGCCTATCATTTCCTTGCTCCAATTTGCAGATACAGACCAACCCATCCTAAGAGAGGTTTATGAGGGATGGGATTCCATGATTGAGTCTGTGAGGACCATTGTTTTACAGAGTCAATGCCCAGAGTATGAGACATCACCAAAGGCCTTCTTCACTAGCATACAGGATATTCTTGTCAGCAAATGGGACAAGAATTGCACACCTTTACATTGCTTAGCTCACTCCTTGAACCCAAAATACTACAGCCATGAGTGGTTGAATGGTGGACCTTCCCGCAGATTCCCTCCTCACATGGATGGTGAAATCTCACAGGGGAGGAAAGATGCATTGAGGAGGATTTTTCAAGAGAGGGCATCCCTTGATGAGGTGGAGGATGCCTTTGCAAAGTTTTCCACAGGCCCTGGGCGATTTGCAGGCTATGATGTGATTCGAGACAGGGGGGCTAAGAAGCCCTATTCTTGGTGGGCAACTCATGGGGCAACAAGCCCTCCTCTACAGCAGTTAGCAATGAGGCTCCTCTCTCAGGTGACTTCATCCTCTTGTTGCGAGAGGAATTGGAGCACATATGGGAATTTTTATAGTGTGAAGAAAAGCAGGCTTGAGCAGTGCAGGGCAGAGACAATGGTGTATGTGCACACCAACCTTCGTCTCATCTACAGGCAGAGGGAGGATTGGTTGAAGGGAAAGACAAAGATGTGGGATGTCTTTCCTAATGATATGGGTCTGGACAGCAGTATTGAGTTAGAATTGGCCAACTTGGATCTCAATGTGCCAATGCTAGAGCCTATCACATTTGATGATAGAGTAGAGGCGTCATTCTCCACACCAGCAGATGCAGAGATGACAGAGGAGGAGGATGCATCAGAGCCAGAGGAGAGCAGTGGTGAGCATGATGATCAGGATGAGGACAGTGATGCTGATTATGATGATGAGGATTGATAACTCATTGACTCTAACTCATTGAGGCTTCAGGCTTGTAGTTTTGTAGACTGTAGTTTTTTTGTATTTTCTATTTCTATTTGCCTTTGGCAGTGTACTTATGTAACACATTTTGATTCTGATGACTTAATGAGAAAACTACAGTATCTTACTATCTTGTCTTTCTGAGTAAATTTGACAATTGTATGATGTATCAATGTATCATGTATGAGTATCTAAGATCTTAAATCTATGTTTGAATCAATGAATTTGTATGAATTTGTGTTAAAAATATCTAATTTTTAATATATTAATATATATATATTTAATAAAATAATATATAACGTATCGTATCCTAGAAGTGTCCTGTTCCAAGGGTCACCGTAACCCGAATCCGATTCTCGAATCCCCGTATCCCCGTATCAGGTGACTTAGATAGGTAGGTGTAGGCGGAAAGCAATAACAGACCTCAAGCTCATTCTCACACACTTGCTCAAGTGATCTTCAATTTGCATCCATTGTCTTGGTTCATCTATTTTGTCTTGGCTCGCACAAGTTCGATGGAAGAAACTCGCGCAAGGTACGGGATCATAGGCAACAGGCTCGCACAGGTTCGATGGAAGAAACTCGCGCAAGGTACGGGATCACAGGAACATGCTCGCTCTGAACTAGGGCTTCTGGGCATAGCTGCGAGCAGAGAACTACAAAAATTCGAGCTAGAGTCGCGAGCATAACGTGGAAACGTAGAAGCTAAGCTGCCATAGCCGCAGGTTGAGAGTGTTAAGGTCGCGGCTAGGGTTCCTGGGCTAGATCGGACTGATCAGGACCTCAATCTCAGGCACAGTGTGTCTAGGTAGCGGCAAGGGAAGCTTCAGCCACGGGCACAGCATCTTGAGGTCGCAGCTAAGGGTTTCTGGGAAAATCTGAGCTTGATCCAATCACCAATGCTCATGTAGATGTTTGCAGTCAACTTTGACAGTGTCCTGGATTCAGATCTAGGACTGGACACTTGTTTTCAGTGAGTTTCAGTGATCAGTTGTATCTGTGGTTTTGTACCGTTGTGGATCTACAGATATGTAGATCTACTCTATATATTTCCACTGCAAGATGTATCAACAATTATCACTCAGTATCATCAGTGTTCATCAATATGCTACAGCAAGTGTCAGTGCATTTCAGTTCTCAGATTCAAGCTCCTTCAGCAGAAGTATGTTTATGGTTTTGTTGTACATATGCTAGTTGTTCTCTACATCATGAAGATATGGATCTATGGATCATTGTACTCTTGTTTGTTGAATCATTTGATGTCGATCTAAGAAGAATTTGCAAGGGTTTTCCCTGTAGTGTGTTTTGCCCTGGTCTTGGACCAATCCTAGTGTCAATATGTGTGCATGCTTTTCTTCTTATGTTTGCTTCCGCTAAATAGATGATGATGATGGTATTGTTCTTTCTACATAGTTGCACATGCTGATGGTTAATAACGTAGATATGAATAATGATATAATGATATGGGGTGAACTTAACATGTTATTGAACAAATGCAACTATCAAAACAAAGAACAATGTAGCTCTATGAAAAATTAACATGGTATCAGAGTTGGGTTGAAGAAAAGTCATGAAGATCACCCCCATGGAGACACTTTTATGGAAGCAAGAAGTGGATGGTAGAGACCTAAAAGAATTCTAGGGTATGAAGAAAACTCTAGTTAGTTAGTGCTTAAGGGTTTGATGGTGAGTATTTGAGAGAAACCCTGGTTTATGGTGAAGTCTTGAGATGTGATCTATGTGAATCACTTGGGATCGATTTGACAGATAACCTGGTTGATTGAAGGCAACATTTTTTTATTGTCTATGGATGGCTCTTGAAGGTTGGTTCAAGAGGGAGAGGATCATCCCTCAATGAAGATAAGTATTCCTGGACTTATGACCTTACTCTTGTTTATGCTTCCGAATATGATTATTATGATTATTGTTTCTAGTCATTACTTCCTGCATGTATATTTGAGCACCTAGATATTTCTAACCTCCTTGATGAGATGTGGTGAATGGATCTGTCTTGAGGATGTTTTGAAATGTAGGAAAGATGGTTAGATCTGGAAAAGGTAAAGAGGCACTTGAGAACCACAACCTGTCTATGTGACAGTACACAGGTAATACCACTAGGTATGCATGGTATATTGTATTCCAACTATAACATTGATGGCTAGGTGAGCCCTATGGTATGTTGAGAATGTCTCCTTCTCAAATGGCTCATGCATGTGAAAGTGATATTTGGATTCATGATCCTGATGATGAAATGGTGCACTTGGTATTGAACATTTTGATCAGGATAATTGATTCTATGAGGCTTCTTAGTAATGATGCTTTAATACAATGATATGCTAACATATTTCTCTTGGATTCTTTGAAGAAGGCTAGCACCTTGACTCTAGTAGATGATACTCTTGATTCTTGACATACATAAGTCATGATGGATCTCATGCAAAAGGTTACTACATTGATTTCTTTGATAAGCATGATGTAAGCTAACGGAAAAGAGATTAATACTCTTGTAGTTCTGGTAAATATTTATTGATCATAATAAGTATGGTAACCATGATGATAGAGGTATTTATATGAGATTAATGTTATAGATCTCTTACTACCGGTGGTCATGTCTTGATGGCATATGGTAAAACTAAATGCCCTAATTTGATGGATTGACTTGATAGAAAAATGATATTATGATCATGATCTTTGAAGTGTGATATCTCACCTGTCCACTGCCCCTATCATGGGAATCCAATACCTGATGAAAGGTAGATGTCATGATGTGATGACCATGATGGATATATGTTTGATTTTATTAGATCTGTTAATGCATAGTAAAACAGGTTGATGACTCGAATGAAGTGGATTCTCAATCACAGGGAGAATCTCTCTCTCAAATATTCTTACTCATATTGCTAGTATATGTTTTATTGAAATATGGTTTATGGATATCTGACATTGTTAATCCACAACAAAGGTCTAAGACTCTCTCACACAATGGAAGGCCCATATAGGTGTGACCATCCCCATCAGCCTCATATTTGAAGTTTTGATTTCAATGATTTGTACTCTGAATCAAGGGATCTCTAACATGTCCTGCCATTGTAAACTGATTTATGGAATTGTTGGAATTGAGCATGAAATCAAATGGTCACTCGGAAGATGTCAGTTCTGCAGATGTGTTGCAGATACCAATAAGATCTGTCAGCAAGAAATGTTCATATGTTTGAACCAAACTTGTGTTTGCAGGTGACCGAGACATTCATATGAGTATGTCACTATGTCTGTGCTACAAAAGATCGACATGATTAGGCTAATTTATAAACTGTGTTTGGAACTTTTGACATGATGCTTAATGATTGAGATATGTCTAGAATTATAGATCTTACCATGATCGCACATTTGAATTTGACATGTATTGATCTGGTGATTGTTGATTTTCCCAGATGACAATGCTATAGTGACCTTTGGTGTCTTATGTGAGTATTCAGAATTATGGTTTTGTATTGGTCGTATTGTTCCTACCACAATGGTTGTTGTTACTCATTATGAAGATGGAACATGCATGACTTAACCTTGATATATGCACTAGCATCTAGTAACGAAAATGGCTTGTAATGGCTTGTTAGATGACTGAACTGTTGACTTGATAGTAAATTAAGCCAAGACTTGATATGAGC
This sequence comes from Pinus albicaulis, assembly GCA_034641835.2. Classification (NCBI taxonomy): domain Eukaryota; kingdom Viridiplantae; phylum Streptophyta; class Pinopsida; order Pinales; family Pinaceae; genus Pinus; species Pinus albicaulis. The sequence goes on along the minus strand of CM076578.1, from coordinate 1,637,423,105 downwards.
TCTACCTATCATTGGTTGAAAGAATTGATATTATGATATCAATGTCTTTGATAATAGTTTTTTGTCTGGCTTCTAAACTCTGATGAGATGATTTTGTTGACACAACATTGATTTATGTAAGGTTGAGTATGTTGGATTAGTAAGACATTATGCTTACAGAGACCGTTGCATGATGCAAGCTCCCCAGTTCAGATTTGTCCATATTTGACTATTATCTGACAAAGTCATGATAATGAGTTCCAAGGAATGGCCTTGAATTTGATTATGGCTTTTGTTTTACATACTGATGGTCTACCCTTGACAGGTGATGAGCATCTGACGATCTAAGTTAGAGGGAGATGGCTTCTAAAGCTCGAAATTATGTATCATGGCATGATGAATCAATTTCTGAAATTTGGGAAAGAAATCCTATATTGCAAATCTCTTGATAAAATGTCTTTGTGTAATGGAAACGTATATCCATGGACCCTCTAGGTTAAAGTTCAAATGTTGTTGAAATTGACATGGCATCCGATAGTTGATTGAAGCATTGATGTTCCTTTTTGAAAATCCATCCGTATATGATGTGTATAGAACATGATTGAGTTGCTTCATTCAGAATTGCTACCAACTATCCTTTCGAAATGTTTGCATGAAACATTCTACTTTTAAAGGTCGAGATATATCTCCCATGATATGTAGCTCCATGAATGAACTGATGATGATTGGGATTATTATTAATGAGCACATTTGGATGCTGCCTTAATATGAGATATGTCATGATATCCTAGACAAGAGGCCCTTAGCACGACCGACGTCAAGTACAATGCTGCTAGCATGGCTAGCTGTGAGGCAGGATGTAGAAGCTCCTTACAGAGTTGTCTGAGCGTGATCTGGAAAAGAAATGGATCCACTATGATGACAGGGAATCCCATATACATATAGTTGGGACTGTGATTTCTCCATTCATTGAGACAGTGCAGTTGTTCGAGACAAGCTTATGCTTGTAATTGACACCTCCTTGAGAGGGAGGATGATTATGGTATCCATGTGTGATTGACACCTCCGTGAGAGGGAGGATGATTATGGTATCTTGTTGAGATTTAAATTTTTATGTATGTTCTAACATAACATTTGATTTGATGACATGTATGAGCAGGAATCAGCTACTATTGTGATAGATATAAGTATGATGAGAGCAACGCTGATCGAGGACACTGAGCAAACTCTTCCTACCTATCTGAGCTCCTAGGATGAGGAATTGAGATGGAGAGCTTCTGGGGTTGAGGGATCTCTGGACAATAGGGTACTTCCCTATCTGTTACCCAGGGCTGAGATGCTGCTCCCCTATCTTCATAGGGTCGGAGATGTTGCTCCCCTATCTGGTCTATGCAAAGTATACCCCAGTTGGCATCAAACCCTCAAGCAAGGCTTGTTGGGAATACCGCTCCTCGTTTGGCCAACGAATTAAGAGTGTACTTGGGGTGTACAACCCAAGTCGATTATGATGCAAGTGTTCTACCACATGACTATGTTGAGATTTTGGGTAGCATCGAATGTGCTCTAGCTCTGAAACTTTGTGGAGGGGCTAGAACACATGAGATCTCCAAGATCCGAAAATCATTTGGAGAAATTCCACCCGGTGTGAAAGTTATTCAAATAATTAATTATTTTAATGGAGACCCTAAGTCTAACTTAGGGAAATTAAATAATTAAAGTGAATTAATTAAAATATGTGGGTGAGAATGTTCTAAGTACGTGGATCAAGTATTTTCTAATCTTAGTCGTCTATTAGAGATTAGATCACGACCGTTGAATGTTCAACAAGAAAAGTATTAAAGGAAGGCTTTGAGTCAGTTGGAGAAGACACATATAGTAGCAGCGCTTGAGCTGAGTTGAAATTCTGGGGCGCGATTTGCTGAGAATTTTCGAGTGAGCTTGCAGTGCAGTGAGGGGCAGATCGACAGTGGGATTTCAGATCTGAGGCCAAGGATACATTGGCAGAGAGGAAGATTCGTACCAGAGCAGCGAAGAGACCCAGCAAGGGTGACGCAGGCCAAGTCAGAGCTGCGCAGAGGCTGCGTAGGCTCAGGTGGGTGACGCAAGGCTAGCCAATGTTGCGCAGAGGCTCACACAAGGCCATAGTGCTGACGCAGTTCCGAGAGAGACAGTGTTGAGGTTCCAATGGGCTAGAAAGGACTTGTTTTCAGCAGATCCAGAAGGTCCAACTGCGTCAAGTAAGTCATTCAACTATGACCATTTCCATGAGAGGTAGTCGTAACTGGCTAATTTCTCATGATTTTTTGAATAGTCCACTTAGCACTCATTTTTTAGTAAAGGGAGCTCTACTTGAATGGTTCATGAGGCACAATACTTGCTAAGGTTTTGAAAATGGGGTAGCAAGCTAAGTCGGCTTGATTGCGGGGAAAACTCCACAGTTAAGTGCGCTTGAGCCAGAGGCAATCTGGGATGGGTGACCTCCCGAGAAGTCCTAGTTGCCGGGTGCAAGCCCCGAAAGTGATGATTGACGCCATGTGATTCATTTCACTTGTTTCAATACCGCTTCCTCACCCTTGTGAGCATCACCCGATGAAATGAGTGCTAAGTGGACTATTCAAAAATCATGAGAAATTAGTCAGTTACAACTACCTCTGATGGAAATGGTCATACTTGAATGACTTACTTAACGCAGTCGAATCCCAAAAAATGATATCTATTATAATGCACTGCGAAACCCCCTCAATACTTATAGATCCAGAAGGTGTGAAGCAGCCACACTGAAGGGTGACGTAGAGACTGCATAGGCACCCATGGGGTCCTTCATACTCAGCTGAATCAGCCAAATTTTCTGTCTCCAGTGATAGAGGTACATCTATCGTGATTTTCTCTGTTTGGGCAAAGCATGTCTGGTGCCCTTGAATGTATTCAGAATTCTGCAAAATAATAAAACCCTCTAAGAGTTTTTGCACCGGTTTTCCCACATTGGGTTTTTCCAAGGACATTTGTCCAAAAAATATTGTGTCCTTTGTCATGTGGGCTTTATTCTTGAGTGTTTGATCTATATGTATGTGTAGGCTGCAGTAGTCTTTACTTTGATGTTCTACTGATAAATTCAAAAAAATAACTTGGTTATTATATCAAACAAGTAGGAGAAGTAAATCAGAATACCGAAGTAGGGTTTCTATAATTTGGATTCAGAAATTTTCACATGGTATCAGAGCTATTGCAGATCAGGGGCAGTTGAAGCCATCAGCGAAGTGACGAAGATTTTTGCTGCAGGAAAGTGGCTGAGACAAACCAGATCCCAAAAGAGGCAGCGCAACACCTGAGGGACAACGCAGACCCAACAGGGGTGACGCAGAGCCTGTCTAGCTCATGCAGAGGCTGACGCAGGCCCAGAAGGGTGACGCAAAGCCTGTCTAGCTCACGCAGAGCTGACGTAGAGGTTGACGCAGGCCCAAGAGGGTGACGCAGTTCGAGAGGGGGTGACGATGTGCCAGTTTCTGTTGCTGGAGGTGCAGTTTTTTGATCTTTGAAGTTGTTGGTGGGGCATTGTTTGCTGGTGCAGAATAGTGTCTAGTAGGATTGAAAAAGTAAGGGGAAACAATTCCTCCGTAGAATTTCTAGCCAAGAAGTCTGAGATCCGATCATCAAAGTGATTGGAGAGGGTTGATTCGACAAATTGGTGGAGGATTTCCGAGAAGGAAATCACTGGTCGCAAGGAGCGTATTCTCTAGAGAGTTTTCTATGGAGTAGAAACCTGCCAAATCCTGGCCTCTGTCAGAGCAAAGAAAAGAGAATAAGGGAGAAGAGCATCCTGCTTCGACAAAAGTTAGATGGAGCATCTAACTTCGTCATCCGAACATGATGATCCGTTGAAGAAGTATGCAGAAGCACAAGCAAGGGCCAAGCGCTTGATAATGGGCGGAGTAAAGGATCATGTGGTCCCACACATAGGCGAGAAGAATACGGCAAGTGAGATGTGGACGACCTTGACCACATTGTATCAAGGTACTTCTGTCCAGAGGAAGATGCTTCTGGAGAATCAACTGCGACTATTTCAGATGCACAAGGGAGAGGAAATTGATCCCTTCCTCATTTGATTAAAGGCAATTCGAGATCAGCTGGTTGCTATGGGGGCAACTCCTGACGATGGTCTCAAGGTGTGGACTGCCCTGAATGCAGTCACTGATTATTGGGAGACCTTTGTCCAAAGTATTTTGGGCAGAGCACAACTTTCAAATTGGGAGGACATGTGAGCAACTCTTTGTCAAGAGGAGATCGGGAGGATGTCCAAGATGGGCAGTAGCAGCAGAGGAGCCAAAATTAAGGAGGAGGAGGAGGAAGATTCGACCCTCGCATCTAAGGGACAAAGGCAACAACAAGGGAAGAAGAAGAAGGACCTCTCAAAGGTTCAGAGCTTCAGATGTGGCGAATTAGGACACTTCGCCAATACTTGTCCTCAGAAGAAAAAGGGCAAGGAAGATTCACATTCCAAGGCTGTAGCAACCAAGGGGGATGATGGCAGTGATGATGATGTGGCCATGAGTGCTCATGTACCTCGAGAGAAGAGGTGGGGCGACATTGTGTAATATCCCAAATTGGGAAGAAACAGCAATACAAAGCACACAAGACTAAAAACTACAGCAAAACATAAAACAACATTAAGACACAGGAATTGTAGCCAAAATCATCTGATCCATTTTATTAATCTATGTGGAGAAAGAGTACAATGAGACGTGGCACCTGGGCTTGCACTAGACAGACTGAAGTATAGCTCAAACCCAGGCATGAAACTCTACTGCAAAACTGCTTTGCGTGGCTCCTCTACGTTGCTAGTGTTGGACTACTGCTACTAGCTGGAATCGGACTGCGAGTTGGGCATGCTCCTCTGTTCAGAATATTACGGGATTAAAACCCCAGGTTTTACTCACAAGACCCACAAAAACCCACGAAGGGTTTCCAGAAATTCCAACCTCGGAAAATAGCCCCCTTGGGCTTGGCACGTTGCTTTGCTTGGGAAATCAGTCTCCTCCCTAAACTGCTGGAAAAGTGTCCTCAAAATGATGTTGGAATCCCTAGTAGGAGGTGGCTAGCCTCCCCTCCAAACCTCCGGTTGAAATTTGCTCCGCTTCCCTTCTTCCCAACACTCTCCTCAGTTGGACTGTGCAATCACTGCGCAGGCAGAATGGCCTCTGCGTTGTCCTGAAGGAACTGCGTATGCCTAGAATGTCTCTCTGCAAGCTCCTCCAAAATCATATGGTACTCTTCTCCTAAGAGGGTACTCGAATCCCCCGAGGTAGAGTTTGAGATCTTCGCTCGGAAATCTTTGTGCTAAACAACACTGCAAACTTGGCTAAACAGCTCAAGCGTGCTACAGTCAATCAGACAGTAAATAGATGGATGAGTGAATGAAGAATGAGTTGCTCTCACCCTCTTTTGTCCAAGCTAAGCCTCCAACATTCCCTTCGCTCCACTTAGTCTGTGTTGCCCCTCCTTCGGCCTATCTCTGCGCTGCCTCTCCCACTCTGCCACTAGGACGTTGCCTCATTCGAGTGGGTGGCCACATGGAACCCACTTCAGCCTCAATATTTGCCTCTAGTGACTTTAGGAAAGCACTTTAGCTACATAGTTTATTTCTGGGTCCCCTTACCCACTTTATTTCTGCTGAACATTAGGAAAAAGGAAAAATTAATCAAAATTAATATTCCCATTAGCTGACTGCTAATTTGGAATATTACACATTGATCTGTAGTTCTCTTGAACTGCAAATAGGGGTAGGATCCTTGAGGTGCTCAAACTCTTGGATCACATACGAGCTACAAGAGCCCTTAAAGACAGTAACAGGATGACTGGAGTCAATTGGTGCAGAGGATTATGGAGGCACGGTGGCAGTGAGGACGTTGAAGACTAGAGAAACATAGTGCAGAGGTAGCAACAACGCAGAGGCTGATGGGACTTCAGCAGCGCAAAGGGGCAGTGCAGAGCAGCAACGCAAAGCTTCGAGGGTCAGTGCAGTTAAGCAACAGAGAGTGCTTCAGTATCGAGATACAGCCATACTAACTTGTCTGTTAGGATTTTGGGTGATGTCCTTCAGTTGCTTACTTCTCAGCAACTCAGTTGCAGTGCATCTGTTAACAGTGGCAGTGTTATGGGCAGCATGATCCAGCATTTGAGAGGGAGTTGCAGTACAAATGAGGCAGTGACTATGGCAAAGTCATGGGCAGAGCGTAATGGATGAGGGGCAACAGGCCGAGCATCAGCAGCGCAGGGGACCGATGCCATGGATCAGAGTAACGCTTCTGGAGTGAAGTGTTGGTAGAGCACATTCCTTGCTAAGAGGGAGTGTTGAGATTTTGGGTAGCATTGGATGTGCTCTAGCTCCAAAACTTTGTGGGGGGGCTAGAACACATGAGATCTCCAAGACCCAGTAATCGTTTGGAGAAATTCCACCCGGTGCGAAAGTTATTCAAATAATCAATTATTTTAATGGAGACCCTAAGTCTAACTTACAGAAATTAAATAATTAAAGTGAATTAATTAAACATGTGGGTGAGAATGTTATAAGTAACGTGGATCAAGTCTTTTCTAATCTTAGCTGTCAATTAGAGATTAGATCAGGGTCGTTGAATGTTCAACGAGAAAAGTATTAAAGGAGGGCTTGGGGTCAGTTGGAAAAGACACACATACTAGCAGCGCTTTAGCTAAGATGAAATTCTGGGGCACAGTTTGCTGAGAATTTTCAAGTGAGCTTGCAGTGTAGTGAGGGGGAGCTTGCAGTGTAGTGAGGGGTAGATCGGCAGTGGGATTTTAGATCCTAGGCCGAGGATACATTGGCAGAGAGGAAGATCCGTACCAGAGCCAAGCAGAGACCCAGCAAGGGTGACGCAGGCCAAGGTAGAGCAGCGCAGAGGCAACGTAAGCTCAGCTAGGGTGACGCAGGCCAAGCCAGAGCTGTGCAGAAGCTGCGTAGGCTCATCCTGGGTGACACAAGGCTAGCCAGTGTTGCAGAGGCTCACGCAGGGCAATAGGGCTGACGCAGTGCCGAGAGAGGCAGTGTTGAGGTTCCAATGGGCCAGAAAGGGCTCGTTTTCATCAGATCCTGAAGGTGTGAAGCAGCCACACTAAAGGGTGACATAGAGACTACGTAGGCACCCATGGGGTTCTTCATCCTCAGCTGAATCAACCATATTTTCTATCTCTGAGTGATAGAGGTACATCTGCCATGATTTTCTCTGTTTGGGCAAACCATGTCTGGTGCCCTTGAATGTATTCAGAATTCTGCATAATAATAAAATATTGTGTCCTTTGTCATGTGGGCTTTATTCTTCAATGCTTGATCTATATGTTTGTGTAGGCTGCAGTAGTGTTTACTTTGATGTTTTACTGAATATTTCATAAAAATAACTTGGTAATTAAATCAAACAAGTAGGAGAAGTAAATCATAATACTGCAGTAGAGTTTTTGTAATTTGTATTTAGAAATTTTCATAGACTATTCAGGGTCATCGATGGGAAGATCAGTAGGCAACAGGATGGGTTGAGATAACATTATGCGGTTCCGGGTTGAGATTGAGCTCCCCGATGTGATGCCAAGGTTGAGATGGGCTCCCCTGTATGAAGGGATATCCTATTGCTAGATATGGGGTTGTAGAGGTATAGCTCCCCCATCAAATTCTGGGTTAAGATGTGCTCCCCGATGCGTTTACAGGTCGAGATGTGCTCCCTAACGACATGCTCTCTAATGATGATTGATGATGATATTCCGAGTAGTAGCCCACTGCCAGAGATTATGATTGTTAGCTTGATAGACGAAGGGTGGTAGCCTAAGCTCCCCTCCAGTGACAAATTCTTCTTCTTCTAGATCCGAGAATGTTCAGCATACAAGCAGGAACAATCAAGAGATAAGCATGAGAAGTACATTGATGATCTGTGATGAGAAAGGTTCACAACATGACGACTACAGGACAAAGATGATCAGTGACGATATGTGATGATGCATGAAGATACCAGATTGACATATTGATCGATGATCAGATATTGGCAGGTGGAAATCTCCCTGGTTGAGAGGGAGTATTAAAATTATGCAACTACGGTCAAATTCCACCATGGAAAGATCAGATGGTTGAGATTATAATTGCATTATATTCCTCTTTTCGAGAGGTCCAAAATCGACCTATAGATCGCCCCAATCGGTTAAGTGTAAGTTAAATTATGAATTATTTTATTTATTAAAGTGAAATGGAATGGGTCGGCCTAACCACATGTGGAATTAGTCAAGTCGGCCTTAACCCCAAGCGGACCCACACAAAAGCTATAAATAGAGGCAACCTCAAGCTGATTCTCACACACTTGCTCAAGCAATCTTCGATTTGCATCCATTGTCTTGGTTCATCTATTTTGTCTTGGCTCGCACAAGTTCGACGGAAGAAGCTCGCGCAAGGTACGTGATCACAGGTGAGAGGCTCACTCTGAACTAGGGCTTATGGGCCATAGCCGCGGGCATAGAATTGCAGAATTCAGGCTAGAGCCATGGGCATAACATGGCAAGGTAGCGGCTAAGCTGCCATAGCCACGGACTGAGCGTGTTGAGGACGCAGTTAGGGATCCTGGGCTAGATCGAACTGATCAGAACATCAACCGCAGGCACAATGTGTCTAGGTAGCGATCAGGGCAGCTTTAGCCACAGCGCACAACGTCTTGAGGTCGCAGCTAAGGGTTTCTGGGAAGATCTGAGCTTGATCTAATCACCAGTGCTCATGCAGATGTTTGCAGTCAACTTTGACAATGTCCTGGATCCAGATCTAAGACTGGACAGTTCTTTTCAGTGAGTTTCAGTGATCAGTTGTATGCGAGGTTTCGTATCGTTGTGGATCTGCAGATCTGTAGATCTACTCTATATGTTTCCGCTGCAAGATGTATCAACAGTTCTCACTCAGTATCATCAGTGTTCATCAGTATGCTACAACAAGTGTCGGTGCATTTCACTTCTCAATTCAAGCTCCTTCAGCAAAAGTATGTTTATGGTTTTATTGTGCATATGCTAGTTGTTTTCTACATCATTAATATATGGATCTATGGATCATTGTACTCTTGTTTGTTGAATCATTTGATGACGATCTAAGAAGAATTTGCAAGGGTTTTCACTCTAGTGCGTTTTCCCTTGGTCTCGGACCAATTCTAGTGTCAATATGTGTGCATGCTTTTCTTCTTATGTTTGTTTCCATTGCATAGATGATGATGATGGTATTGTTCTTTCTACATAGTTGCACATGCTGATGGTTAATAATGTAGATCTGAATAATGATATAACGATATGGGGTGAACTTAACATGTTATTGAACAAATGCAACTATCAAAGCAAAGAACAAGGTATCTCTATGAAAAATTAACAGTAGCAGGACAGTTTTTTTCTGGGGGCTGCGTAGTACCTAGCCAGGTAGCGCAAATTACTTGAGCAGTTCGATTTTTCAGTGCAAGGTTACAGAAAAATTCGGCTTGCCAGATTGAGTGTGATTCCAACAGTGAGAAGGAGTCGTAGTCCAGTATTTTCGCTGGGCAAATTCCTTGTTTAGGTGCAGAATGGTTTTGCAGCAGTTTGCAGTAGCAGAATTAGCGTCAGGTGGAAGAGAAAGTGCACACACAGAGGCAAATTTCTCTCGAAGGGTTTCTAGCCTAGAAATCCAAATTTCCAGTTGCAGTCGGCGGTAGCAGCAAGTAGATTGTCTCACTCCAGAAGGAACTGTGAATAGCAGATTCAATAGTCGAGCAGGTGGAAGAGGGAGTTTTATGTTCCAGTTTCATAGATGGCCACAAATGGGCTTAGAGATCAACATAGGTTGGAGGGAGCCTCCAACTATGTCATCTGGAAGGGTAGGATGTCCTTCTTGCTAGATGAATTCGGCCTGAAGACCTTGGCAGAGAATGTTGTGGCAAAACCGACCGATGCAGATCAGCTCAGAGAGTACAGGAAAGGGATGGCAAAGGTGAAGCGGATGATCCTGGATGGAGTCCGGGACCATATAGTTTCACATATATCTGGCAAGAATACTACCAAGGAGATCTGGGACGCTCTCGCTCAGCTATATTACAATTCTTTCAAGCAGCAGAAGATGTTTTTGAAGGAGAAGCTGAGATACCTCAGGATGCATAAGGGTGAAGGCAACAATCCCTTTCTCACCAGAATTCAGGAAATCCAAGATCAACTTGCAGTCGTTTGGGAAGCACCTCAACTTATAGAGCTTGTGCATTTGGCCCTAAACAGTGTCTCCAAGGAATGGGAAATCTTTGTCCAAGGCATTTTGGGACGAGATACAATACTAGGGTGGGACAGGCTGTGGTCAGAGTCCAGACCTATAGTAGGAGGAGACGAGGCAAGCTCTAGTGAAGACCTCCATCAGCAGAAGTAGCAATAAGGGTTCGAAGGTTGAGGAGGAAGAAAATGTGGCCCTTACATCTGTGAAAATTCTACTGTAGTGTCATGGTTTATTTCTCCTACTTGATTTAAAATATTACAAGTTATTTCCAAAAATTAGATTTAGAAAATACCGAAATAAACACAACTACAGTCTACACATGCAGATCATTTATTGAATAAACGCTCATCCAACAAAGTGACACATGGATTTTTGGACATAAGTCCCCGGAAAAACACAAAGTGGGAAACCCGGTGCAACAGATATGAGGGTTTATTTTATTAATTAGATTCTGAGTACAGTAAATCTGGGTTCCAATTCTGGAAAACCCGACAGAGAATAAAATAAATCAAGTTTATAGCTAACCTGTTGTTCTAGAACCAAATATCTGACTGATCCACACCCTCAAATGGGATTTACAAGACTCACCCTGGATCTGGCCCTAGAAACCCCAGCGCTGCGCTTGAAGCCCCAGCGTCAACCCTGCTAGCCTCAGAATGCCACTGCGTTGCCCAGAGAGGGACTGCATAACCCTTGAGAGGGTGACGCAAGCCTTACGTTGGCACTGGAGACCCTTTGCGTAATTTCTGAAGCCATCTGGAGCCTCTGCACTGTCCTACGTAGTACCTGCGTAGCTGCTGCTCTGCTTCTCTACGTTGTCCTTGTTGCTGCTCCTCTGCCTCTTACTGACTCTTGGCTCCGGGATCAGATCATCCCCTTAGCCAATACTACCCCTCGCTACAGAAAAATTCCTCTTGAAATTCTTAGCAAACACACCCTAGAATTCTAGATCTATTTCTCAACTCTACAACTGTGTGTGTGTCTCCAACTGACCCTCAAGCCTTTCTCTTATACTTTTTTGTTGAACCCTTCAACTGCCGAGATTAAAACATTCATCAATGATTGAGTTTAAAAGACTACTTGATCTATGTCTTTTAGAACATTTCAGCACATTTGTTAATTAATTCACTTTAATTATTTAATTTTCCTAAGTTTAGACTTAGGAAATCCATTAAAATAATTAATTATTTGAATATCTTGAACACCAACTGAAATTTCTCAAAACACTTTCTGGGTTTTGGAGTTCAAGTGTGTCCTAGCCCCTCCACAAAATTTTAGGGCTAGAGCACACCCAATGCTACACCAACTATACGAAATCTCAACACTCCCTCTTAGCATGGAATGTGCTCTAGCAATGCATTCACATCATACACTACAAGATCTTGAAGTTGGATTTTGTGTTGTTGATGCTTGGCCTGCTGCCCTCCATCCACTGCACTGTTTCTCTCTGTACTATTGCTCATGCCACTGCCACATCTGTACTACAGCTCCCTCTCAAATTGCTGCATCATGCTGCCCATAGCACTGCCACTACTAACTGCTGCACTGCAACTCAGTTGCCGAGAAGTAAGCAACTGATGGACTTCTGCTCAACTGTTTGACAGATAAGTCAAGTTGCATCTATCACTGAAGCTCCCTGGATGTTGATTCACGCTGTCCTCCTGGAGGCAATGTTATGCTGCAACACTGCATTGCGTGAGCACAACCTCTCTGCACTGCTGAAGTCCCATCACCCCTCCGCATTGTTGCCTTCACGTTGTTGTTGCCTCTGCATTACGCTTCTCCTTCTTCAGCTCTTCAGCTCCCTCTTCTGCTTCAATGTGACCTTCTGCAACGTCCTGACTCATCCCGCTACCGTCTTAAGGCTCCCGTAGCTCGTATGTGATCCAAGAGTAGGGCTGACTCAAGGATCCCGCCATTGTCTATAGATGCTCTACAGATCCATGTCACCCCACCTCTTCTCTCGAGGCACATGAGCACTCATGGCTGCATCATCATCAGAGCCATCTTCCTTTGCTATTGCAGCCTTGGAATCAGAAGAATCTTTGTCCTTCTTCTTAGGACAAGTCTTGGCGAAGTGTCCAAGATCGCCACAGTTAAAGCATCGGACCTTGGAAAGGTTCCTCTTCTTCTTCCCTTGCTGCTTCTTTTCCTTTGATGCAAGGGCTGCATCATCCTCCTCCTCTTTGACTTTGGCCTTTCCACTTCCACCACTGATATTCTGCCTCTTGGTGACCCTCCTGATCTCCTCTTGGCGGAGGATAGCCCATATGTCTGCCCATGATGGTAACGTTGCCCTTCCCAGAATGCTCTGAATAAACATTTCCCATTCTTCGGAGACTGCATTCAAGGCAGTCCTCACTAAGAACCCCTCATCTGGAGTAGCACCTATGCCGATTAGCTGATCTCGGATAGCTTGAAACCTGAAGAGGAATGGATCTATCTCTTCACCCTTCATCATTTGGAACAACCACATCTGGTTCTCCAGAAGCATTCTTCGTTGGACAGAGCCTCCTTGGTACATCGTATCCAAGGCTACCCACATGTCATTTGCTATAGTCTTTCTAGCAATATGAGGTATAATGTGGTCCTTGACTCCGTCTATGATCAAGAGCTTAGTCTGTGCTTGATTTTCTTCATACTTCATTAGAGGATCTACATTAGTTGGTACAGCAAGAACCTTCTTTGCATGATCTTTAAGACCATACTCATCCAGAACTGACAGGATTCTGGCGCTCTAGATAACATAGTTGGACATGTCGTCCAATCTATCCTGGTCCCTTCGTCCATATCTCGCCATCTTGCTCAAATCTGACAGAAACAGTACTTCTTCTCCCTCTGGATCTAGGTTTCTTGCTGACTAGAAACCCTCTAGTAACTGCTTCTACTGAAGACTAATTTCCCTCCTGGAAATCTTTCACCCAAACACAATCAGACAGCACTCTGTCTTCCTCTCGCCTTTGTTGACTCAGCTAGGCACAATTCTACACCTGCAGAATCTCCACCACACCAGCACTGCTTCCAGATTTTGGAAAAACTTTTCTGCAACAGAAGAAATGACTGGACTGCGTCTCACTGACTGCTCCAGCACAGCCTCGGCGCTGCTCAGAAGTGGACTGCGTAACCCCAGACTGGGTGATGCAGTCCTTACGCTGCCCTGGGAAGGGTCTGTGTAATTTTGATGTCCTTCTGCAGCTTCAGCGCTTTCCTTTCCTGGATTTGAGTTCTTCTGCTGTTAAGTTGCCCTTTCCGGATCTGTTGCTTCTGCTGCCACCCTACAGACAAAATTTTCTTCAGTTGATTGCTGGAGATTCAGCTTGATCTGCTATCGCTCTGATACCATGTGAAAATTCTACTGCAGTATCATGGTTTATTTCTCCTACTTGATTTAAAATATTACAAGTTATTTCCAGAAATTAGATTCAGAAAATACCGAATTAAACACAACTACAGTCTACACATGCAGATCATTTACTGAATAATACGCTCATCCAACAAAGTGACACATGGATTTTTGGACATAAGTCCCCGGAAAAACCCAAAGCGGGAAAACCAGTGCAGCAGATATGAGGGTTTATTTTATTAAGTAGATTATGAGTACAGTAAATCTAGGTTCCAGATTTGGAAAACCCGACAGAGAATAAAAGAAATTAAATCTGCAGCTAACCTTGTTGTTCTAGAACCAAATATCTGACTGATCCACACCCTCAAACGAGATTTACAAGACTCAGCCCGGATCTAGCCCTAGAAACCCCAACGTAGCCCCTGAAGCCCCAGCATCAGCCCTGGTAGCCTCAGAATGCCACTGCGATGCCCAAAGAGGGACTGCATAACCCCTGAGAGGGTGACGCAGGCCTTACGCTGGCCCTGGAGACCCTCTACATAATTTCTGAAGCCATCTGGAGCCTTTGCTTTGTCTTGTGTAGCTGTTGCCCTACTTCTCTGCGTTGTCCTTGTTGTTGCTCCTCTGCCTCTTACTGACTCTTGGCTCCGGGATCAGATCATCTTCTTAGCCAATATGTTAAAATTGGACAACTAGGTCCAAACTCCATGTTGTGATGCTCAGATGAAGATACCGATATTTTTATTGGGTTCCTCTTTCGGAGAGGTGTAAGATCGATATAAAGTTGATCTTAATCCGATGAGCAGAACATTTATATTGGATTTATTATTTATAATAAATTATATGTGCAGGTCGGCCTTAAGGTTTTACACCCCCAGCAGATGTGTCACACACCTCAATGATGGATATAAATACAGTCAATGTTGGAGAGCTTTTCACTCATCTCATCACACATCTTCTCCTCTAATTATCTACAAGCATTTGAGAAGCAGTTTCATCTCCCACGTGAGAAGAAGGACGAAATCTACTGCAGCTAAAGGACGAAATTTACCGCAGCAAATTTTCTGTAGTTAGGGTTTCTGGGCAAGTTTGACCAGCGTTGACTTTGGTCAACGCATGGTCTGTTTGAGCTGAAATTTTGTGGAGAGTTCGATTTTTGTAGGCCGTACTCATTGGCACAAAAATCGAGGTCAAAAAGTTGACCGAAGTTGGAGCTGCGTTGACTTTCTTGTTGCTGCACTGCGTTGACTTTTTCTAGACTGCGTTGACTTTTCTGGGGTTGACTTTGAGTTGACTGGGTGACTGATTTGAGGATTGTTGTGACACATTCTGGGTTGGCTGACCAAGAAGACTTTGCTGGTTGAAGCATCTTGCTGACTGCCGTAACGCACCAACACATTCCTCTGTTTCTGGTTTGTCTTCTATAGATCCACTGGTATGTTCTATCAGCATTTTACTTAACTGTTTGTGTGATTGCTGTAATAAAAGTAAAGTTGCATCAAGCATAGAACATCTTCAAAAATTTACACAATACTACCCCTCGCTGTAGAAAAAATCCTCTAGAAATTCTTAGCAAACTCACCCTAGAATTCCAGATCTATTTCTCAGCTCTGCAACTGTGTGTATGTCTCCAACTGACCCTCAAGCCTTTCTCTTATACTTTTTCGTTGAACCCATCAATGGCCGAGATTAAAACATTCATCAACGGCTGAATTAAAAGACTACTTGATCTGTGTCTTTTAAAACATTTCAACACATGTGTTAATTAATTCACTTTAATTATTTAATTTTCCTAAGTTTATACTCAGGAAATCCAATAAAATAATTAATTATTTGAATATCTTGAACACCAACTGAAATTTCTCAAAACACTTTCTGGGTTTTGGAGTTCAAGTGTGTCCTAGCCCCTCCACAAAATTTCAGGGCTAGAGCACACCTGATGCTACACCAACTATACAAAATCTCAACAACATCAAAGGGTCCCAATTAGGGATAGGGTGAAAAGAAGAAAAAGGACCCGTCTAAGGTCAAGTGCTTCAGGTCAAGGTTACCTAGGAGCGGGATCGGAAGCGGGGAGTGACATTTTCAAAAGCTCCTAGTTCGGGAGCAAATATTTATATAATATATATTTCTATATATTTTGATGCATATATGTCAACAAAAGCATGTAGAATGATGAACTAGATATAAAAGACATAAAAACATGAATTGAACCATATAACATCAATCATCTACAAGTTTTAATCTTCATCAACCACGTCCACAAATTAGTAACATACAACATATCGAGTCTCACGATTCATGAATCTTAAAGTTTCAACTTTCAAGCTTTCAAAATTCAATATATAACATTTATCATCATTGATCACTAAAGTTGTGACTTGTACTTGTAACCATTACCATTACCAAGTAACCAAACGATAACAAAGAATATCTAACATGAAATGAAATGTTTCAACTTTCACGAAGCATCATATTCATAATTCATTACCAATGAGTTATAAATGCCAACTTCAAACTTCAAACTTAAGTTGTCATATATTGTTTACTAAAAATACCATAATAAATATGAAAGAGTCAATAGTTATAAAAATTACTAGAAAGTAGAAAAGACAAGTAAATCTATTATCTACTGCTTGACCCTCTTGCCACGAGAAATTTCTAATTTCTTGTCTCATGCTTTATTGGGAGTTTCCTCCTGCATAGTCGAACAACATTGGTGCTCTTGATTAAATACGAGTTCCATACCCTAGTACCCTAGGTGCTCTTTATTATTGGGAGTCTCCCCCGCATAGAGGACTTGGTGCTTTTGATTAAATACAAGTTCCATACCCTAGTACATGACAAAGTCCAATGGAAACATTACAATCCCCCCCAATCCTGAAATCCTAAAGAAATGATAAGTTTGCTAGATTTTTAGTGAGATATAAAATTCTACTTTCTCCATATGAAATCCAATGAGGTTGACACCACTCTTAAACATCCTAAGTCATTTCATGGTAATGTTAAAAATTTAAGTAAAAGGATGAAAATAAAATATAAAGGAGAATGTCACTTTTGCTTTAAGAATTTAACATTACCATGAACTCCATATCGATACTAGGGCCATAGGATAGAACATTAGGATGCCCCACTCAAAAACTCTTTTTTCCAATCTTCAATAGCTCCCTCTATCACTCCTGAATTGGCAAGGAGAGAAATTTTTTTTCGGGAGTGCGCTCCTCAAAATTCACTCCCATGGGGAGCAAATTTTGAGAGCGCACTCCCAGCATCGCTCTCACCCAGAGTGTGCTCCAAGAACGGGTTCGAGGGAGGGGGCATGTCCCTGCAACCCTGGGCCATCATAATTGTGATGTGGGAAATCCTTCCTTAAGTGATTTCCTCCACAATTCCAACATTTATACGGAACCTTCTCATAACTCTTGGCTTCTTCTTGAGTAGAGTGTCCTTTGCTGGCAGTGTTGAACCTCTGTTGATGTGTTTTATTAACAGGGGTTGTACTCGTTCCCTTGGTTGCTTTTTGCCTCTTTCCTTTAAACTTCGAATTGCCTTTGAATTTCAAGTCTAATTTATATTCAAACCTACGCCTAGGCTGCTCATAGCATTGCTTCAGTTTTCGAATTGCATCCTCTAATGTATTGAGATCATTGAATTCAATTATATCCTTGAAGGATTGTGGCAATCCACTGACATACCTCTGAATGTTTGTTTTTTCTTCCTTAAGGTAGGGAACATACCTTAGCAGCTCTAAGAATTTGGTGGTATACTCGTCATCTGACATTTGACCCAATCTGAGCTCATAGAACTCCATATCCTTATTGTCGAAGTATCTCTCAGATAGATACTTGTTCCTTAAATATCCCTCAAATTCCTTCCAGGAAAACTCTTCTTCTCTTATGCCCTTTATATTTTTCAGATCTTTCCACCAAATATCAACACCTTGCTTTTTAGGTTGAAAGTAGCTACCTTTGCTTTCAAGTTCTCTGAGTAATCATGAATTCGGAGGAATTTCTTCATTCCCAACAACCAAGCTTCTGAATCCTCTAATTTCTTCATTTCACCATCAAATGTAGGAGGCTCGGCCTTCTTAAACTCGTCTGGTACATATTCTCTCTCCCTTCTTCTCCCATGATGATGATGTGGCCACCTGTGAATGTTCTCATACTATTGTTCATGGGTACACAAATCCTTTTTAGGAGTACTTAGTAGAGTGTCTCCTTTCACAATGTCTTCACTTGACAGCCTATGCCTCTTTCTAGATCCACTCTCATTTTCCCTATTAGTTCTTTCTTCTTGTCCCAAAGGACCTACCTGTCTCTATGACTAAGCGCCAACTCATGTTGCCTCTGCCTTTGTAAGTCTGAAAGGCTTTGCAATATGACAGCATTGACTTCTGCATGTTTCTCTTGTGCTCTGACAATCCTTTCATTGTCATCCTTGCAGCTCCTTATTTCAGCTCTCAAGCTCCTCAACGTGTCCATCCAATCAGGACAGTCTACTCCTCGTTGCTCAACTGGTTTTTGCTCTTCAACTGTCCTTTCTTCTTCATATCCATGTTGTGATTGATTAGAGTTCATGAGGCACAACGAAATATTTGAGGTTCCAAAGTTAATTCAATTTAAACATGGTTGAATTAAAGTGAATTGGCATACAAAATAAAAGAAATCAATAAAAAATGGTTGAGTGGGGGACAATGTGAATGACATGGCAGCCACATTGGAAAATTAGTGGACCAAGTCAATCGCAACAGCAAAAGGGTCCTGAATTACCCACTCAAACACATAAAAAGCATTTGTAAAAAATGTTTCATGGATATGATAGTTAAAGGGGGGCAAGATTGCCACATGGGACAGACTTTGTCTCCCACTTGTCCCCACATGTTGGCACTCAGAAATCAACGCAGCAAAGGAAATCAATTCAACGCAGCCAGCAAAGGGAGTTTCCACGCAGACTTGAGAAATTATCATATTACAAAATATTTGATTGAGATTAAAGTGGAATATGTCTTCAACAATCTTCACTACACTCCAAGTCACCTTACACGTGTACGCTACAACAGTTCAGTTCATCAAATACTCTCAACAAATTATTCTCAACGCTGCCAGTCACTTACAGCAAGCATGCAAAGCTAGTTTGATTAGATTTGAGGTGGCAGATTTGTTGGGAATGCACTGGAGTTTACAGTGGCTAATTAAGGAGTGGTGTCCCCATTCCAGCAGCGTTCAAACACTTGGACAATAGTGAAGATACACACAGGTTTCCAAAGGATGAACGTTGATTCTCAAGGGAAATATGCACAGCACAGTTACGGAACAGTCAACAAATTTCTCAAGTTAACACATCAGTTCAACTCATATTTGCAAGGGATATGTCTCTTTTTACTCCAAGTTTTTTTTTTTTTTTACACATAGCTCACTCTACTTCAAGCTAAAGAGTACGTTGCCACTAGAGGAGAATCAGTGCTAATTCTCAAGAAGGAAAACATAGGCCAGCAAGGCCCTATTGGTTGCCAGCTACAAGATTGCACACCAGTCATATCAGCCACTTGAAAATTCGTTTTTGCATTGGGATTATCTTCACCTCTCCACTTGTCATGAGGTTTCTCATTGAGATCTTCTCCAGTTTTTGTATAAATTGAGCCTTGGGCTCTCATTGTAACGATGGCTTTTTGAAGCTTGTGCTTATTGTTACTATGCCGAAATTGTTATTGGACTTAATAAAGTAAAGTCTTTGGGGTTACTAGCTTCTCTTGTGGTGCATTCTTTGGTTGATGAGGTATACTTGTTTCATTTGATGTTATTATTTATTTACTTCACATTGCAATCTAGTTGGTTTTTTTTGCATTTGCCTGAAGGCACTATTGTCTTGGGAGGGGAGATTTGTAGCTATCTCAGATCTCCTTTGAACTTGGTATATTTTGTGCTCTTGTTGTAGCTTGTTATTTTCGGTGGAATGACAAGCTCAACGTGACCTCTATATGCCAAGTTTCTTTGCACTAACAATTGGTTTGCAGAAATTTGTGTGTTCAAAGGACAGGTTGCCAAGTCTATTGGAGTGTGAAGACTTCTTCGGTTGGAATAAGTCAGCTCCAAGGATATCAAAGATCCCACAAGTTGTTCAAGCCAACAATCTCATAAGACATCAAGAGATTTATCTAAAAGGGGGTTTCATGAGCCCTTTGCTTCTATTCCATCTCTATAAAAAATCATATATTTTCTTCTCTCATTTGTGCACATATCTATTTTATCAAGCATTTGAGGCTAAGTTGTTGGATTTAAATCCCAATTCGCACTCACTAAATCAACTCTTTCAAGCTAATCTTAGTGAGGGAACTTGTAATATAAAGTGTATTTTATGCTTGCATTGAGTTTCTAACTTTTTCCTTCTCATGCATGTGATTTCCTCTGACATATTTCAGCACTATTTCTTCGGCATGCTAACTTTTTTGCTTGTTTGCCTATAGGTGTTCTTGGAAGCAATCTAAGTTTGAAGAAAGGGAGTTAAAGCATAGGCTAAGGAACACTTCCATTTGGAACCTCAAATCCAAGTTCCACCTTATCACTTCACCTCTACTTCCAAAGACTCATTCTTTGGAGGAATTGTAACCACCTTTCACCTCAAGTAGATATTTAAAATCTTACACTTGTAACTTTGGGAAAGAGTAAATTTAAAACGCATATTGTAAGCTCTTCCCAAGCCCCTCATTTCTATAAGAGGGCCTCACTTTCATTAATAAAGAGCTGACTTTCTTGAGAGAGCTTGAGAAGTTTTTCCCATGGTATCTCACCTACTCATTTAGAGGGAGGAAATCTTCTTGAGTGGTCAACTTTCTTTTGCCTAGTTTTTTAATTTTCTCAACTAAATCACTTGCATTCATCATTTCGTTTGCTAATCTAATCTAGTTGCATGTGAATAGCTCATATTTTCATTTCATTAATTGCTTAGATCACATAGTCCTTTAAATTTCCTAATTTGCAATCTCATTTGCCATCACTTACTTATGTTTTGTGATCTATTTCTCATTTGAATAAGTTTCACAATATACTACAAGTAAAGAAGCATAGCACTTTCAATTTATGGCAACTTGAGTTATTGTTCTAACTATGAAGCATATTTAATTGAATCATCTCCATCTTTTACATAGCACTTGCAAACTCACTTTCATATCATTTAGGCATTTCACTTTTCATACTAGACTTGCATCTCTAAAAATTAACCTCCAACTTAAGTTGGTTGTATAGACATTAGGGACCCTCCGCCCCTATTGACTCCTCACTGTGAAACCCGGATTTCGGGCGAGGGTGAGGTTTGGGGACAGGAGTTAAATTGAAAATTGCTTTTAGAATTCTACTAATAAAATAAACCAAGAACACCTTCACATCACAAATTTACTCGCAATTTTTCTATTTCATGTACTTGTTACTTTGGTGGTTATTTAGCTCATGAATATTTAATGTCATTATCCTTTGTTACTTGAGCACTTTCTTACAAGTACTTTTTCATTTATTGCAAGTGATGCCTATATTTCTATCTTGGTCTAACACTTCCTTTGTGAGATTATTGTCATTGTATCTTAAATTTCATTTTTGAGCAAGCACTTGTCATTTACTTTAAAGCACTGGTCTATATTTTGAACACATTATTTAATATTGTTCATATACTTATATGCTTGTTTACATCTTGGAATTGAGTCATCTTTGATAAGTAATTCCTTCTAATCAATTCTCCTAGAAACCTCACATCGTTGATTTAGTTTGCCTTTAGGGACCACCCCCCTTAGCTAACCTAGGAGATAGCTTAAACGGAGAGAGTCGAGAATAGGTAACAGCCCCTTCTCTGAGTCCCTTGCCACCAACCACACCTAGTGGGGTTGAAGGCTTTTCCCACTAACTTGTAGATAGGTGTAGGCAGCAAGTGATAACATTTTTGGTGCCGTTGCCAGGGACAAGTCTTCTTGTGCCTAGGAAAATGACTAACTTTTAGTTTTGGCATATTTGAATTTTAGATTTAGATTCTTGCTAAAGTGGCGACTCCACTCAATCCTAATTTTGCAAGAATCTCTACTAGGAGAAATTCAAGTGGTCTAGTTAGCCCCTCTCCTGATCCTGAAAGGGTTTTCAGAGAGAGGTTAAATAGACTTTCTCATAGTAGAGCTCTTGCTAGTCTTGGGCAAGAGGCTATTTCTGACATTCATTTGCTGTTTTAGAGACAAGTCAAGCCTAACATCATGAATGATCTTTTTGCTCCTTCTAACTTTACTAACATTAATGGCTATCCTCACAATATCCCCGACAAGGCTATTGAAAGGTTGCCTTCTTTTCAAGGTAACAATGCCATTAGCGCAGCATCACATGTGAAGAACTTTAATATTTGCATCTTTAAGTGGTGTAACGTTGCTAACTATGAGAATGTAAAGATGAGGCTTTTTTTTCTCTCTTTGGAAGAGGATGCTCTTGATTGGTTCACTAAGCAACTTGCTAACTCGTATGATTCTTTACAAGCGATTGTTAATTTTTTCATGGGAAAGTATGGAGAGAGAAGAGAGAATAGTCATTTGATCAATGCCATTAGCACCATGAAGAAGAATGAGAATGAAACCATGGAGGAGTTTAACAAGAGATTCAATGAATTGGTTAAAAGCATGACTACTACTGTAAAGCCTCCTGATGAATTTCTCTTATGTTCCTATCTGGATTCTTCTGGTGTTGACATTGCTTATGAATTGAGAAGAAAGGAGCCTGCAACTTTGGGTGTAGCTCAAACTGAAGCCTTGAAAATGGAGAGGGCCATAAAGCAATGTGGGAAATCTGAGATTCCTGGTTTCACTAGAGGGCCATCGAAATCGAATGATTCCAAAGGCAAGGCCAAGGAAGACACTACACATGATTCTATTAAGGAATTAACTCAACTCATCAAGAGCATGGAAGAAAACCACACTAAAGAAATGCAAGCCATGCAAAGTAGGTTGGTGGCCATGGAAAGATCGCAAGTGCAAAGATTCCAACCTAGGCCAAATAATGGATGTCAAAAGAATAAAGGCCCTCAACAAGATTATAGGCCCCCAAATCCATTGGAATCCACCAACATGGTCGATCAAATTCCCCTTTTTTGTAGGCCATGTAATGAGTTCCATGAAGAAGCCACATGCCCATATGTAAAGAGAATTATGGAAGGTAGCATGTTGGGAGATGAACATGTAGGAACTAGTAGTCGAATCAATATGTTCTCCATGGAAGATCAAATATACACCATTGAAAGTGATCAAGAGATTGACCATAGTCTTAATAATCTTGGGGTTGACAATAAGATTGCAAATCTTAACAAAGTCACTAAGATTTTTGGGGAAAAGCCTACATCTGGACAAATTCTTGCTGTGGCAAAACACAAAGGGGTGACTTATCAGAGAAGGGATATTCAAAACCGAAATAATCACAGAAAATTTTCTCCTCCTACTTTAGAATTAAAATTTGACTTGGGCAATTGAGTGAATAATGCAAATATTTCTATCCCAGTGACAGAGCTTTTAAAGATACCATCTCAAAGGGCCAAGTTACTAAGAGCAATTGAAGTTACTCAAAGGGAAGAAAAGACTAATAATGAACCAGAAGATGAAGAAATTGTATTGAAAAGTATGAACTGTTATGTGGGGAACGAGATCATCTACCATTTTATGTTTCTTTGATAGTGAATGATCGTCTTTTACACAACTGCATGCTTGATTCAGGGGCTTTATCAAATGTCATGACCAAGAAAGTCATGGAGCAACTGAATTTAAGGGTATCTAGGCCCTACCACAACATATGTTCAATGGATTCTAAAAGAATTGAAGTGTGTGGGATAATTAAAGATTTACAGGTTTTCCTAGCTGCATACTCATACAGAATAATGACTATGGATATTGTTGTGATAGATGTTCCTGATTCATGGGGAATGCTCCTATCAAGAAAATGGGCATCAGATTTAGGTGGTAGCCTTCAAATGGACTTGTCATATGCCACCATCCCCATGCCAGATAATAACTTTGTCAGTCTCGATCGGGAGTTAGAGAAAAGATATCATGTTGAGGATCCAAGGAAACCCAACAACGAGATTATCTATAGATCATGCCAGACAGGAAGTGATGTTGTGTTGACAAATTTTCTTCCCCCCTTATCAGAACGGATTCAAAAGGAAGAGATTAGGCATAGCTCAAAAGGCTTGGGTACTTCAAATCTTCCATCAGAGCATTTTCAAGACAGAGCAGTAGGATTGACAGTGATTGCATCATCATCGCCATTGCAACTAACCAAGAAGAAAAGAAAAAAACAAAAAAAATAAAAAGTATATAAAAAATGAGCCTCCAATTTTGAGCAGGATCAAACCTCAACGCATCAAAAGTCGAAAAAGGAAGAGGAAGAAGTTTGGTGTATCTGATGGCCACAAACAGGTTAACAGTGGGGCAAGTCATAGTCCATAGATAGTCAGAATTGGACAAGGCACATCAGAGAAAGAGCCTACAGATTTGCGTAAGAGTAAGCAGGTTCTCAAGATGGATTTCACCGAAGACATTTGATGCCATGGGGCATTCTATGTATCATATTCCTAACCCTATCCCTTGTAAATTTTGTTTAAGTAGTTTTATTTCATGAATAAATTGTTATTTATGTTTCCTAGAATAAATTTCCATTTCTGTACTTGATTTTATTTGATGTTATTTTGAATGGATAATGCTAATATATAACTTTGTTCGATGGATGCAGCTTCCAGGTTCTTGCACACTATCACTTCATATCTAGCATGCATCCCCATATGGAGCCAAATGTTGACCACTGGAGTGGCACCTAATGATAATGGGAAGACTCCATGCCCAAGGATGAACCAGAAGATACTTATGCCATCAAATATCATCAGATATCATTAGTTCAACAGAGTTTTTAAACTCTACTTCTTCTTATAATTTTCTTCTTCAGTCTTCAAATTTTGCAGCCCTTCCAGGATATTGTATAAATGTCACTAGCATGATGAATAAAGCCATGTAACAGGCCTAGGATGTTGGGACTCGATCAGCAAGCGAGTACACCTTGGAGTGTCTTTTTTACTTGGTTAATTATTCCTTCTTTTTAGCGACGAATAATTTTCTAGGTTTTTTCACTCATTGCAGTGCCCCAAAGCCGGGGTGACGGCTTGAAGGTTGAGCCCCTAACGCATCTTAGAGTCTAGATTCAATGTATATTACCATGCTAGGTCATCTCTGAAATTTCGCGGAATTTGACTAGGTCTAAATATGATTTTTTAATAATTAAAAATTTCCCGCAAAACTGGATTTTTTAATTAATTTCTATGTAATGATGTAAATAAGTGGCCTTAGGAAATCTCTGGGGTGTGTGACTACTCGAAAATCATCCTCAGAGACCCAGCATTATCCTAGGACCCACTTCGAGGGTCAAAAAATGACTTATGGTTTCTCAAAAGCCGACTTTCCTAATGTCAGTGGCAAAAAATGAGAAAAAATTAATAATTGGAAAAATTTAGAAAATTTACCAAAGTCAAAATAAGTCAAATTTTAACATGGCGATTATGTGGAGAGGTAAAGTGAATTGGCATACAAAATAAAAGAAATCAATAAAAAATGGTTGAGTGGGGGACAATGTGAATGACATGGCAGCCACATTGGAAAATTAGTGGACCAAGTCAATCGCAACAGCAAAAGGGACCTGAATTACCCACTCAAACACATAAAAAGCATTTGTAAAAAATGTTTCATGGATATGATAGTTAAAGGGGACAAGACTGCCACATGGGATAGACTTTGCCTCCCACTTGTCCCCACATGTTGGCACTCAGAAATCAACGCAGCAAAGGAAATCAATTCAACGCAGCCAACAAAGGGAGTTTCCACGCAGAATTGAGAAATTATCGTATTACATAATATTTGATTGAGATTAAAGTGGAATATGTCTCCAACAATCTTCACTACACTCCAAGTCACCTTACACTTGTACACTACAACAGTTGAGTTCACCAAATACTCTGAAAAAATTATTCTCAACGCTGCCAATCACTTACAGCAAGCACGCAAAGCTAGTTTGATTAGATTTGAGGTGGCAGATTTGTTGGGAATGCACTGGCGTTTACAGCGGCTAATTAAGGAGTGGTCTCCCCATTCCAGCAGTGTTCAAACACTTGGACAACAGTGAAGATACACACAGGTTTCCAAAGGATGAACGTTGATTCTCAAGGGAAATATGCACAACACAGTTACGGAACAGTCAACAAATTTCTCAAGTTAACACATCAATTCAACTCATATTTGCAAGGGATATGTCTCTTTTTACTCCAAGTTTTTTTTTTTTACACATAGCTCACTCTACTTCAAGCTAAAGAGTACGCTGCCACTAGAGAAGAATTCGTGCTAATTCTCAAGAAGGAAAACATAGGCCAGCAAGGCCCTATTGGCTGCCAACTACAGGATTGCACACCAGTCATATCAGCCACTTGAAAATTCATTTTGCATTGGGATTATCTTCACCTCTCCACTTGTCATGAGGTTCCTCATTGAGATCTTCTCCAGTTTTTGTATAAATTGAGCCTTGGGCTCTCATTGTAACCACGGTTTTTTGAAGCTTGTGCTTATTGTTACTATGCCAAAATTGTTATTGAGCTGAATAAAGGAAAGTCTTTGGAGTTACTAGCTTCTCTTGCGGTGCATTCTTTTGTTGATGAGGTATACTTGTTTCATTGATGTTGTTATTTATTTACTTCACATTGCAATCTAGTTGGTTTTTTTTGCATTTGCCTGAAGGCACTATTGTCTAGGGAGGGGAGATTTGTAGCTATCTCAAATCTCCTTTGAACTTGGTATATTTTGTGCTCTTGTTGTAGCTTGTTATTTTCCGTGGAATGACAAGCTCAACGTGGCCTCTATATGCCAAGTTTCTTTGCACTAACATTTGGTTTGCAGAAATTTGTGCGTTCAAAGGACAGGTTGCCAAGTCTATTGGAGTGTGAAGACTTCTTCGGTTGGAATAAGTCAGCTCCAAGGATATCAAAGATCCCACAAGTTGTTCAAGCCAACAATCTCATAAGACATCAAGAGATTTATCTAAAAGGGGGTTTCATGAGCCCTTTGCTTCTATTCCATCTCTAAAAAAAAATCATATATTTTCTTCTCTCATTTGTGCACATATCTATTTTATCTAGCATTTGAGGCTAAGTTGTTGGATTTAAACCCCAATTCGCACTCACTAAATCAACTCTTTCAAGCTGATCTTAGTGAGGGAATTTGTAATATAAAGTGTATTTTATACTTGCATTGAGTTTCTAACTTTTTCCTTCTCATGCATGTGATTTCCTCTCACATATTTCAGCACTATTTCTTTGGCATGCTAACTCTTTTGTTTGTTTGCCTATAGGTGTTCTTGGAAGCAATCTAAGTTTGAAGAAAGGGAGCTAAAGCATAGGCTAAGGAACACTCTTCCGTTTGGAACCTCAAATCCAAGTTCCGCCTTATCACTTCACCTCTACTTCTAAAGCCTCATTCTTTTGAGGAATTGTAACCACCATTCACCTCAAGGCTTTAAGCCTTTACTTTGTAAACATCTCACAAGTAAATATTTAAAATCTTACACTTGTAACTTTAAGAAAGAGTAAATTTAAAACGCATATTGTAAGCTCTTCCCAAACCCCTCATTTCTATAAGAGGGCCTCACTTTCATTAATAAAGAGCTGACTTTTCTTAAGGGAGCTTGGGAAGTTTTTCCCATGGTATCTCACCTACTCATTTAGAGGGAGGAAATCTTCTTGAGTGGTTAACTTTCTTTTTCCTAGTTTTTTTTAATTTTCTCAACTAAATCACATGCATTCATCATTTCGTTTGCTAATCTAATCTAGTTGCATGTGAATAACTCATATTTTCATTTCATTAATTGCTTAGTTCACATAGTCCTTTAAATTTCCTAATTTGCAATCTCATTTGCCATCACTTACTTATGTTTTGTGATATATTTCTCATTTGGATAAGTTTCACAATATTCTACAAGTAAAGAAGCATAACACTTTCAATTTATGGCAACTTGAGTTATTGTTCTAACTATGAAGCATATTTAATTGAATCATCTCCATCTTTTACATAGCACTTGCAAACTCACTTTCATATCATTTAGGCATTTCACTTTTCATACTAGACTTACATCTCTAAAAATTAACCTCCAACTTAAGTTGGTTGTATAGACATTAGGGACCCTCCACCTCTATTGACTCCTCACTGTGAGACCCGGATTTCGAGCGAGGGTGAGGTCTGGGGACAGGAGTTAAATTGAAAATTGTTTTTAGAATTCTACTCATAAAATAAACCAAGAGCACCTTCACATCACAAATTTACTTGCAATTTTTCTATTTCATGTACTTGTTACTTTGGTGGTTATTTAGCTCATGAACATTTAATGTCATTATCCTTTGTTACTTGAGCACTTTCTTACAAGTACTTTTTCATTTATTGCAAGTGATGCCTATATTTCTATCTTGGTCTAACACTTCCTTTGTGGGATTATTGTCATTGTATCTTAAATTTCACTTTTGAGCAAGCACTTGTCATTTACTTTAAAGCACTAGTCTATATTTTGAACACATCATTTAATATTGCTCATATACTTATATGCTTGTTTACATCTTGGAATTGAGTCATCTTTGATAAGTAATTCCTTCTAATCAATTCTCCTAGAAACCTCACATCGTTGATTTAGTTTGCCTTTAGGGACCACCCTTCTTAGCTAACCTAAGAGATAGCTTAAACAGAGAGAGTCGGGAATAGGTCACAGCCCCTTCTTTGAGTCCCTTGCCACTAGCCACACCTGGTGGGGTTGAAGGCTTTTCCCACTAACTTGTAGGTAGGTGTAGGCGGCAAGCGATAACAGGACACAGTGTTAATTTTAGATAACAATGGTATGTTCTATGCTTGCAACAATTACTTCAATGTTCTTTAGTTAGCCCAATGACAATTTTCAATTTAATTTTCAATAGCAATCACATTAACCATTAAACACATTGATAGTAACTGTAGATAGAACATAAAAAATAAAAGCAGAAGACATGCCAAGACAAGAGAACACTAGAATTTGGCTAATGCCAAGGCAAAACCCCAAGATGGGGAAAACCCTTTGATCAATTCTTCTTATTATTATATCAAATGTTCAGCAGAGAGAGAGAGTACAATAAAGTCAAAATTGACTTGCCAATAGATGTTGTCCAAAACAACCCTGTCAAATCTGCAATTTTGTCCCTGTTCAACAACAATCAAATCAACAGCAGTGTGTGCCCTAACCAGTGAATGGTCAAGGGCCAAAACAACCTTTTAGCAGCTTGGTCAAAGTGCATTCAACTCGACCTCCTTAGCTTGTCAAACAATAATCAAAACAGTCCTCTTTGGAGTGATCAAACCCAACGAAACAAAAGTCAACCCTGCGGTCAACAGGCTTGTAGTCAATGTAGGTCAAACAACGCAAAAAATATCAGTTTTTGTGCCAATGAATGCAGTCAGCTGAGACAAAAATTCTCCCTGAAAATCGAAGTAAAAAAGTGCCCAAAATTTCAAAGTCAACATTGGTAAAACCCTGGTCAAACTATAGAAAGTTTTAGAATTTTGGCCCTGTAATTTTGTCCTCCTTCCTACCACACGTGTGAGAAAATCAGCAGCCCAATGAGGTGTACGAACCAACCAGATGAGGAGAGAGAAGAATGCTCTAGATTTCTCAACAATTGATCTCTAGCATCAGTCTTTAATCTAGCTTCAAGGGCAAAGCATTTCAAGGAGTGTTCCTTAATTATTATCATTGCATAGGGACCCTAAAAGTCGTGATATTTCACTATAACCCATCTCTTTAGTGATATATAAGACATCACATTGTCAACTGTAAACATCATTCATCATATTCAATATATATTTTATTCTTTCATATTATATGGCTTCATGCCATTTCTAATAATTTAATGATGGCTCCTTATGAGTACTACCAAGTAAATTGCACATACTAACTATTGCAAAATACCCATATTTCGTTTCATGATCTCTAACATTGATGAAGAAGAATTTCTCCAAGAACGTCGTGAGCCAGAAGCATTGCTTATTTAGAAATGCCACAAACAAAAACTTTTGTAGAAAACTACTAATGAAAAATGATCTACCTGCAGATTTGAAAAACTAATGCAGAGAATCACACAACAGGATAGAGACACGAAAAAGGAATAACAAAGTAGCTCTGGAAACAATACCACAGTCTTTATTATGAGGGAGAGATGAGCATTTTAAAAACAATGCAATCATCCTCCTTATTTTTCATTAGTAATTACAAAAGATATTTTCATAAAATCAAATGCATTATTAGATAAAGCAAATACATTGAGATGTTTACCTCTTTTCTACTCTTAGATGTTTCCAAGGAAAGAGTGTGTTTTTTCTTGGTTTCCAAATCAGTGAGAGGTTGTTGATTTGTGTGTCTTTCTTGGTTGCCCAATTCCTCCATGTTTAGAGCAAGAAGCGTCCCGGCTTCCTCCACCAAATGAGGGAAAGTGCGTTGCAATGTTTTTGCAGTCATTCATTTTATCTACGCTAGTTTGTGTCCCTTCCGACCAACCAGATATGATAAGTATGGTTGCTAGCATGTATTCCTTTTCTTGGAGTCCAGAATTGTATCTTTGAGCATAGGATGCTGAAAATCTGGAATATTATCCACCAGATGACGAATTGTAACAGATTCCTCAAGGAGAGGTGGTTCAAAGAGTTTAAGATTATTAACATTAAGCACATGTGGATGCCGTGTTGGGAAGGCATGTCCAAGCGATATGCATTTTCTCCAATGCATTCTAGAATAGTATACAGGCCATATCACAGAGGGTGCAGCTTATGATGCTGGCCCTTGAAGCGTTGCTTGTTCAACAAGAGCCATACACAATCTCCAGGTTGAAAATACAAGGGTGTTCGCTGCTTGTCATGCCTCTGTTTGGCGCGATCTTGGGGTGCCTGCAAAGCAGCATTTACTTAAGTTTGGTGTTGAGAAATGGATTGTATAAAATGATGAGCTGATTTTTGTCCCTGTTGTTGATGTGCAGACCCAGAAGGGGTGATCGACAGTGGCATCTCAAAGGGTGCACTTGGCTGAAACCCAAAGAAAACCTCAAAAGGCGATAAACCAGTTGAGGAGTGTGTGTCTCGATTGTAATTGTGTTGAATGATGTGCAAATATGTATCCCACTGTTTTTTTTTGGAAAAATAGTTGCGAAGTGAGTGAACCAAAGTACAATTGGCAACTTCGGTTTGTTCATCTGTTTGTGGGTGGAAGGCAGTGGAGAAACGAAGTTGGCAACCCAACAAAGACCAAAGAGTATGCCAAAATGTACTGAGAAAACGAGAGTCGCGATCAGAAATAATGCTACTCGACAAACAAAAGTGTGGCCACACATGCTGGAAGAAGAGATCCGCGGTCTGAGCAGCAGAGGTAGTCTTATGACAAGGAAGAAATATAGCCATCTTGGAGAAACGACATACCATTACCTAGATAGCATCATGTTTGCGGAAAGTAGTAGGAAGACCACTTAAAAAGTCCATGGAAATGGATTCTCAAGGACGAGAGGGAATTGGTAATGGTTGATACAAACCATGCTTACGGTTTGAGGGCTTCCTTTGTGAACAAAGAGAACATGCATGAATGAATTTTTCCACTTGCTTGGGTAAGGCAGGTCAATAGAAGTGGCGTTGAAGATTGAGAATGGTCTTGCCTGTGCCAAAATGCCCTCCGCATGAAGAGGCATGCGCTTCACGAATGAGAAGGAGATGATCATCAAATTGTGGCACACATAGTTGGTTAAGTTTATACAACCAACCATCACGAATGGTATAATCAAGAAAGGGAGTTGGACTATTGGACTGTAGGTCGTTGCAGATCTTCCCATATCTCACCAAGGACCGAATCTGTTGCATACATATCTTGCCAAGTATCATATGCAACACAATGCACCTCTAGAATGTGTAGGACCTAAGTAGGTGGTCGACTTAACAAATCATCCATTTTATTAGTTGTCCCCTTCTTATATTTAATCACCAGATGCAATTGTTGAATGTAAGCAACCCACTTTAAATGGCGTTGCTCTTGAATCCTGGGTTGTGAGTTGATGAAGATTAGTGGATGATTATCTGTATGGAGGATGGTCTCTTTGCCAAGAATGTAATGGCGCCACTGCTTCAAAGCTTGCACTAAACTGTAGAATTCCTAGTCATAGGTGTTGTACATGAGCTTAACATCCACAAGTGCGTCAAAATGGTATGCCATAGGGTGGCCTCCCTATTTAAGAACAGCTCCAATGGCGAATTGAGAGGCATCAGTTTCCATCTCAAATGGTTGATTCATATCCGGAAAATGAAGAACACGGGCAGAGAATAATGCATTCTTGAGTTGAGCAAACTGTCACTCAGATTCGATGTCCCAAATAAACTGTGCTTGGTGATACAATTAGTGCAAAGAGCGACAAATTTTCTGTAGAAATTAATACCTCCCATGAAGCTCTTGAGCCCATGTGCATTGGAAGGGGCTGGGCATTGCGCCAAAGCCTGTACATGAGAGGGATATGGGCGAACCCCTGTGATGTCAATAATAAATCCCAAATATTGAACTGATGTTTGTCCAAAATAGGATTTATTTTCTTTGACCTGAAGGTGATGTGCTCGCAATAACTCAAGTATGGTGCGAACATGCTGAAGATGGTCTTCCCAAGATTTATTGAATACTAAAATGTCATCAAGGTAAATGACCACAAACTTACCCAAATGTGCCCTGAAAACATCATTAATGAATCTCATAAAGGTGGTTGGTGCATTGGTTAGTCCAAATGGCGTGACCAACCATTCAAATAGCCCAAACTTTGTTTTAAAAGCAGTTTTCCATCTGTCGGTTGCATGCATGCGAACTTGATGGTAACTTGCAATTAAATCCATCTTTGTGAAGAAACAAGCCCCATGTAAGTGGTCCAACAAATCCTCAATGTGGGGAAGGGGGTAGCGGTTTTTAACAGTGGCTTTATTAAGGGCTCGGTAGTCTGTCACGAGGAGCGATTCAGAAGTATCCTTTTTGGGAATAATAAAAGTTGGAGATGCACATGGCAAGGATGAAGTCTGAATATGACCGGATGTCAACAATTCTTCAATTTGGTGTTCTCTCTCAACTGCCTCTCGAGGAGCGAGGCAATAAGATGGGGTATTGGGTAAGGAAACACCAGGAATAAGATCGATTCAGTATTCAACAGAGCGTGCTGGAGGCAGCCCTATGGGTTGGGTAAAGACATCTGCAAATTCTTGGAGTAGAGGAGCCATTGTAGGAGGGACTGGATTGGTGAGGTTGTTTGGCTTGACAGGGCAAACAAAGCACAAAGAAACACCTTGGTTTAAATTGACTCTCATAATGGGAGCTTTGCCAATAGAAGGTTGAGTTGATGTGCTAGCTGAGGATGTGAGCACATAGGTGTGCCCATCGTGCTGCAAGTAGTATTGGTGATCTGTAGCATGATAAACAGCATGTCGAGCCTCTTGGTATGGAATGCCTAGCAATAAATCAACACAATCGAGAGGAGAAACATCACATACCACAGTATCACAGAAAGGTCCAATAGCAAAGGTGAGAGCACAACATTGGGAGATGGTAAGACGAGGATTGTCCTTTTGGACCCAACCGAGCTAATACGGGTGTGGGTGAGGAGTGGTGTGAAGGAAAAGGCGCTCAACCAAGTCCTGTGCCACAATATTCTTTTGACTCCCATTGTCAAGAATAAGCATGGCCAACTCATGTTTGATTTGACAATTATGGGTAAACAAAGGGGTAACAGAGGTGTTTGTTGCATTCGCAGTCATGATGATGAGAGAGGAATCCACTTCGGTAGGATTTTCGAGAGAAACAGCTAGAAGTGGGGTAGTGGCATTTGATTGCTCAACCTCTATAAAAAGGGTCTTGTTAGGGAGTATATTTTTTAGTACTCGACAATCTACAGAAGCATGTGAGTTGGTCTTATGAAATGTACACCAGGGGGTATTGTGAGGTGTGGGGGATGAGGCAGAGGCGACATTAGAAGAACCAAAGGGAGATGGACCATTTCTGGCTTGAGGAGATCGGATTCAAGTACCCACTTTGCATTCCACAGCCAGGGCCTGAATAAAGGCCTTGTCTAATGAAGTACTATCAAACAACTCAACTTCATGTCGAAAAAGCATTAGAAAACCAGAATTAAATTTGATAATTAGTACCTCTTCTGGACCGGATATATGGAGTTGAATGCGCAACTTCCAGAAGATATCAATGTAAGCTTGCACTAATTGATTGGGTAGTTGTCGAAGTTGTAACCATTTGGCAAGGAAATTTTGTATATATCCTGGAGGATAGAAGCGTTCTCTTAAGGCCTGGAAAAAGAGATCCCAAGATGTGATAGTTGTTGATCTAGTCTCGGCTGGTTCTCCAAGTTCGACAACCAAGGGCATATTCTCAAGATGAGTATCCCACCATGTTTCTGCTAGGCCTTCCAATTGTAGACTGGCGATCTGAAGTTTTATCTCCTCTTCCATCTTTGGACAGGTTCTAAAATAGTTGGATAGACTACGAAGCCAAGAATCAACAACCTCACCATTCATTTGGCCTGAGCATTTGCACAGTTGAAAGCGTGTATCAAGCTGCATTTTCTCTGGAGGACGTCGTTGTTGTTGCAGCGTAATTAGCTCTTGAAGAGCCCTAGCTAAATCATTCACTGGCGAGTCTACAGTGGAGGGCTCTGGATAGGGTGGCATGATTTTCATCCACCGAATGGATTGAAATGTATGACCCAATAAAAAATTCCTTGAACAGGTGGATGGCTTCCAAGATCTTATGCTCTTATACCAATTGATCTACTTGCAGATCTGAAAAACTAATACAGAGAATCACATAATAGGATAGAGGCACGAAAAAGGAATAACAAAGTAGCTCTGGAAACAATACCACAGTCTTTATTATGAGGGAGAGATGAGCATTTTATAAACAATGCAATCATTCTCTTTATTTTCCATTTGTAATTACAAAAGATATTTTCTTCAAATCAAATGCATTATTAGATAAAGCAAATACATTGAGATGTTTCCTTCTTTCCTAGATTTTTAGATGTTTCCCTCTTTTCTACTCTTAGATGTTTCCAAGGAAAGAGTGTGTCTTTTCTTGGTTGCCCAATCAATGAGAGGTTGCTGATTTGTGTGTCTTTCTTGGTTGCCCAACAAACTTGATAATGAAGTTGCTTCCTTGCAAGATAATCAATACATTCAACTGTAATATTCCTAATGGAAATATTAAGTGTAATATCAAATACATGCACTAGCTACAACTCATAACAAGTACAAAAATTCTGGAAATTGTTCCAAGCATGCACACAGTAAAAAATCATATTGCAGCAATAAGAATTCTGAGCCGTTTTATTAATAACGAGCTGAAGTCTAAGTACAATGGGTGTTGGAAAGTGGGCACCTGGGCTTGATGTGTAAGCAAGCAAATACCCAGGTGGAGATAGCTGAGAATTTCACCACAAATTTGGCTCCAATAGGCTGAACGTTGCACCCAAAAAATTTTGCACTGTTGCTGAAGGAAACTGGAGTTTGAGGGCTCCAAAAATTCTGCTAAATTAGGAGAGTCTTTCTGAAGTCTATCCAAGCAAAACCCAGAAAGGAATTGGGCTAATTCCGACCACCCAGAATTACCCAAGTTTATGCTACGCCTTTCTAGCTAGAAAATTGCGTCCCCCAAATTCCTCTTCCACTGAATGTGCCCTTATCCCTCCTCAATCTGCTGTAAAAGTGCTTCAAAAACTTTTCCTGGAAGAGAGAGAGAGTTTCCACCCCAAAATCATGCACAAGAGTGCTAATCCCAGCCCCACAGAATTCTGCCCAGTGACCCCCTGTGCAGACCCAGAGAGAACAAATTTGGCCTCCTCCAAAGCAGCAACTCCCAACTCCCAACTCCCAAACTCCCTACAAATGTTGGTCCTTCCTTGGTGAAATAACCCCAAATTTCTCCGGCCAAAATACACCTAGGAACTAGCCTTGTTGAGTGGTTTGATTTGCCTTTTGCATCCCCTCTGGAGCACGAACTGGCTGAGGAAATTCAGCTAGAAAACACTACGTCCTCCCCACAATCCTCCTGCTGAGTTTAGTGATACCTCCCTAGGGTGGCACTCAAGGTCCACCAAAGAAAGGGTGAGTTTTCTCCTTGGAAAACTTTTGTGCTCAATAGCACTTGTGACCCAGCTGAACAACTTGAGCAACAATGATAAATGATAGATGATCAAAAGGTTCCAATAGCTGCTATCCTTCTCTTATCTATACTTGCTGCCTTCCTTCCCCATGTGCGTCCCCCCATCCCAAAATTTCAACTTTCCCTTAGCCAAGTTGATTTCTCTTCCAAGGGGTGCGTTCTTCATGTGGGGGTGGCCCTCACATCCCACCAACTCAAACATTTCGACCCACTTTTCCTAGGTTGGTGTCCAAAATTGTGCTGGCTTCAAAATTGCAAAAAGGGCAGTTCTTCTTTTGGAAAAATTTATTGAGAAGAGACATTACATCAACTAAATAATATTGCTCAGCTTCAAGACCAAGTCGCATCCATGCAATAATCCAACACCCATCTTCATAATGAAGTTATTTCTCTACAACACCATACTTCTGGTCTTGGTGAGCATAATCTTTCATTGCAGAAAATTAAAATGTAGCTTCCAGATGAGAACAAACAAGACTCTATTCCCCGTCTTTGTGAGGAGGTTGTTCCACTTCAAAAACAATGTTCATCACTTTGACAAGTATCAAAACTTGAAGCATGATTATGATCTCCTCCTTCCTCAGTAGAACAAGGACAAATCCATCCAAGAACCACGATGCATTAATCAAGACCTAGCACATGAATTTAATGATTTAAAATCACTAAAGGCATGTTAGAGTCTTCTCTTAGCAAATTGCAAAAAATTGCCTCTTTTGTTTTTGAGAAGTACAATAATCTTGTTGAAAGCTGGATGCATAGTATTAATGAGCTTGCAAAATGCTCTTGGATGAATCAAAGGAGCAAGAAACATTGATTGACTTTTTGGAGAAAGATGGTCACCACTTCTCAAGAAACGTTCTCTTATTTATTGATGCATCTACTTTTTCACCTACTTCTGCATCAATTCATACGCTGGCAGTGACTCACAGGAAATCTTCTCCTCCTATTGTTGATTGTGCATACAAGAGAAGGAAGAAGTTCTTGACACTTTGTGACTTTTGATGCCAATTCTTCTCATGCATAGTTGGCTACTCATGAGCAGTCTTCTCCTCAGTTCGGTAAGCCTACTAAAAAAATTGGTTTCAGATTGCTTCATTAGATGGGTTATACCTACGGTGGCCTTGTCACACATTGACGCGACACTGTCACTCCT
Organism: Pinus albicaulis; assembly: GCA_034641835.2. Lineage (NCBI taxonomy): Eukaryota > Viridiplantae > Streptophyta > Pinopsida > Pinales > Pinaceae > Pinus > Pinus albicaulis. Next base: position 1,637,386,092 of record CM076578.1, on the reverse strand, counting down.
ATTGTCCTTCATATGAGACTAGTATGAACAAGCCTTGATTTTGACACTTCATCACCAGATGTAAGCCCCTAATCCTCAACCACTTTTGTTTGATAGGAACCAAATCCTACATAGTCCGATGATTTGTCTACGAGAGAGATTCGCTTGAAGTTGAATGATGAATTTAATCCTAATTAGAAAGAACCAAATCCTGTAACTTCTGTTCAACCAATTCCAGACACTTCAATATCCATATGTTAACCGTATAGGCATCTTTCTCTCCATCTAGGTATTGAAATTCCTCTTGTTATGCTAGCAATTCTTCTTACAAATATTTAATTAAGAAACATAAATGGTAAAAATGTATATTGGTGCCAACTCTTAGGACTAAATGTGGCTAGAATGATGATTGGTCATGGTGTCATTTCAACTCATGTGAGGACTTCATATCGATTTATGTTTTCAACCATACAACTGTACAATCCACACCATTCTCTTTAAATTTTCGGTTGTAGGCTGTAGCAGCAGTCTCCTCTTGACAGTTTTTTAATGGCAGCCTTTATTTGTTGTTTCCCTTTGCAGGCATGCGCACTTAGGATGGGAAGACCATCTTGCCACATGTAGTGTTTCGTACACTTGTTGAGTCTTTGACGCTCTTAAGCACGGGGAGAGATTCTTGGTTGCTTGCTTGGAGCATGCTCATTGATCTGTGATACTCTTTGCTTTACTAATATCTCTATCTGATCACTTTCAGCTTCAGTGTGCTTTTTGCCATCTATCGTGTCATCTTTGGAAACTGTTCTTTGATAGCAATATCAGTATCTAAGCATGTTCAGGATCCATATAAAATCAGGAATTTGGTTTTCTAACAAACCCATCCAAACAACTATTAAATACCATTGTCAGTTTCTAAGCATGGTCAGAATCCATCTAAAATCAGAAATTGGGCTTTTTAACTAATCCTTCCGGACAACAATTAAATATTGATTGTTGAATATTCCATATTATATCTGGTCAACGGGTAAATAAGGCTACGATGATGGGCTAGAAGCAGTTAGGCAGACTCCAATTGCACTCATATGCAGTTAGGCTTCACCAAATTATTGAGAATAAACGTCTCCAACAATTATCGGTGTTTTACATCATAATGAAAGCTATACCCACTATAAACCATGTAACACCATGACACACAACAGCTTTTGGCTCCTACTACGTAACGATTGTTTCAGACAGGTTAGAGTGACTAGAGTATCTTAATGAATTAAACTTGCTGTCAAATTTTAAACACGGAGAAAATATTCATGAACCTCTCAAATCACCCCGACAACACAGTCATTCACTAAATTCTTGCTCTTCGAAAATTTCAAACAAATTAAGGTGAAGCAGAACATCAAATACATTCGCCTGCTCTGTATCAGCTGTAAACATTCAATCCATCCAACGTCTTAAAATACAAGAGGTCTTCGAGATGCATGAAGTCAGAAATCTTACGGAATTTCCAAACATAAAAGCTTTTCAAAGGTCGTGCTATCTATTCTTTGCGCGAATACAGGTTCTGCTCCAAAGAATCCCTGAAGCTGGCCAGACGTAAAGCTCGCTTAAATTTAAAGTCCTGTGAAGGGTTTAACAGAGTTTAATCCCCTGCAGTGGACTGCAATATAAAAAATCCCATTGTGTTGGTCGTCGGATTCCCTCTGCAAGAGAGTTTGCAGGCCTCAAAATTTGGATCACGGCCAGGACAGAGGGCAGAAAATTCAGGGTCATCGCCAATTTATTGCTTCAGGGAAATAGAATGTAAAAAGGGCTACCATGTGACCGCCGCAGGATCATCATCAAACAATTGGTTTTGGCACCGAGGTCTGTAAAAAAGGGCTACTTATACATCTGATCTCCAACTCGCGCGACCTCAAATAAACTCAAGTTGCGCAGTAATCCAAGGTTTGTCTGTAAAGCCCGGGATATTTGAAGACAGAACCACCGATTTGGAATAATTTATAAATTCGCAAGGGTGTCAAAGTTCACTACTATAATTTCCTTTTAGGATTGTAGTAGGAAGCGGGAGACTTCATTCTTCAGGTAGCAACATTGTCGAGTCAGAAATTTCAAAAAATTGCTTTCAATAACCTCTTTCTCTGGATAAATCATATTTTATATTACAGAATGAATTTGGACCACGTGCTTTTCAGATTCAGTATGAATTTGATATGGTTTCGATGTTAACAGCGTCACGCAAACTGCGCTACAAAAAGGAGTCTTTCTTTTCTTTTATCGTGCATTCAAAGAAACAAATGGCGGTTCTGAGAAATAATTTAATGTCACTTTATTGAAAATATTCTTTGTATCAATCTTTTCCTCATCCGAATCTCAACCAACCACCTGGATATAATGGGTGGCCTGTTTTTAATGAAATATGTAACATTAAAATAATATTATGAAATAAGAAACATCTCCATTCCTGTGAAAAAAAATTATAATTTCTAGAAGTGAAGTGTAAGGAAATATTATGCACACTTGTAAATTAGTAAAGGGAAGAAAGTTGAGTAGAGACTCCGTAAATTAGTAAAGGGAAGAAAGTTGAGTAGAGACTCCGTATATTGGCCAGATTTCACGAAAAGACTTATCACCTCGCTCTGGAAAGAGAAGTTGTCTATTTAGGTAGTGGAATTGTTGGAATAGTTGGACGGCAGTTTTTTTTGCTGAAATTTGATCAACTACAATTCAAAAATTCAAGTAGTTGGAGTGTTTGGAATCCATTTTTGATAGTAGAAATGGATTCAGTATTATCAAAAACTTTCAAGGCGCTCAAAACACTAAAGTTTAACCACTGTAAACAAGAGTTTGATAAAATCTTAACCGATTTTTTTCAAAATCTTTACCAAATTCTAACTCAAAACATTGATTTTACCAAATTCTAACCCAAAACATTGATTTTTTAAACTACGCACTGGAAAAATCTTTTCAAGCCTCACATGTAATTTTTTTTTTTGTCTTAGTCCTGTAAAGGCCACATATCTACAATATAATTGAAAGTGATAGACATTAAATGGGACAATACACATATCTACAATATAATTGAAAGTGATAGACATTAAATGGGACAAGCGGGTATCTAGCAATCAATAACTACGATACAGCTTGTATGTACGTGATTGGCGTGAGAGGTTGGCACGTTTTTCCTGTTGGCCTGGTAGGGATTGATCTATCGTTGAAGCGAGTAGTTTATAGTGCTATTTTTTTAAGGTTTTTATGGTAGTTTTTTTTCCTAATTTTTCTAGATTTAAATAGGAATTTATTGAAAATAGAAATTTGATAAGTAATTTTGCACAATCTAAGTGTTCTAAAGATTTTTTAGGGTGCTAAATCCATATATACAATCGAAAAACCAGTTTAATTAACAGAAATCAATATTTTATTTCAATTTTTTTCATCGAATTACAGCACCTAAAACTCCAAAAAAACCACAAATAAAAACAACTCTCATTAAAACAAAACCCAATGATTGGATCATCCAAACAACCGTTCCATCCGTTCCATTCCCACTGAAGCTCTGGAACGATGGGAAGCCCACACCATGCCTAGTCAGATTGATATAAAGAAGGCCAGATGTCATAGTAACATGCATGTCCATTATAATTGAAAGTGACATGCACGAAAGGTAACCTGCAAGGATTCCGCTAGAAATTACATCGCATTATTGAGAAAGATACACCTTCGATACACTAGGGATGTGGACACTAGTGAGGAAAGGTTTGACACGGATTCAACTTGGTGATCATTGAAAGAAAGTGATATACATGAACAGATTTTTATACAAACTATTGCATTATTAATACACCTTGGATCTTCATGAAGGCCTTAGAGATTAGTGTAAAAGATTTATTCAAATAAGATGGAGATCTTTGAAAATTTTATTGTTGTTAATAATCTAATTTTGAAATTGATTAAAAAAAAAAATTAAAAAGATATTGAAAATTGATTTAGTTTAAATTTTTAAATTTGAATTTATGATATTTTAAAAGGAAATACTTAATCTTAATCACATATATATATTAGCAATTTAATTGGTGATTGTCATGTTATGAAGTATTATGTAAATTATGAGATTCAAGTTCAAATTCTCTGTGGTTCAAAAATCTCTCTCTCTCTATATATATATATATATATATTAAAAGGAAACATTTATTCTTAATCATTATGCCGGTTATATTTTTATGTTAATATATATAGATAATTGTCAATAGGGAGTAGTTCAGTTGGTAATCATCTTGTTATGAAGTATTATGTAAACTATAAGATTCAAAGTTCAAATCTTCCATGGGTATATATATATATATATATATATATAAAAGTAAAAGTGGACATTAAAATATTTTATTTACAATGGATTTGAATTTTTTTGGTTATTAATATTTTTTTTAAATGTCACATGTCAATTCTGTATGGAGCATGAAAGGAACTACACATCTCTCTCATACACGATAATAAAAAACAGTTTTTCAAGGCAATAAGAAATTGTACAGTTGGTAGTGGAATAAGAATCTTTTTACTTTACCCTCCATGGAAGGTGTACACTCCAAAACCCTCACATGATGATGCTCCTCCCCAAAGTAGCCACCACCACCTACAATCGCAAGCATGGGACAACTAGATCATGCGTATAGTTTTCGTGTTAGCATGAATGTGAAGGTTGTTAAGGTATACCACCTCAAGCTCAATCTACACTCACCAATGTTCACTCTAACACTTAATCATTATTGCAGTTAAGCCCTAGTGCATTCCTTGACCATGATGAAATATATTTCGGTTTTATGGTTGGCTAGCTTTAGAAGTTGTGTGTTTTTGGATGGACACCTGACTCTGTATGTTGTTTGGGTAAGTTTCCTCTAGTTTTCCTTGTTTCTTAGTTTCATTTCTCATTCCTATAATCATCTCCTTCTAGTTAAAGCAATCAAGCGGCCTTCTCTCCCTATCAACCCAATCTCTCCTTCTCTCAATTCACTTCTTGGTTTTCAAAATCATTGTCTTCCAAATTATTGGTTGGCCCATCCCTCCCATCCTTTTTCTCTGTGTTCTTTTAGTCAGTGGTTAGCTTTGGGTTCAATTTCTCAGAATCTCGCTCCCCCTTGAAAGTTATATCCCTATTCTACTTGTCTCCAGTTAGCTCAATATCATGCCACATCCTAATTCTTCTCAAGGTCGTTGCAAATGTTGTCGGAGAGGGGAGCCTCCCCATTGGAGGATTCGAGTTAACATTGAAGCCTATGCTACTCAATATTGAGTGCAAAAATCCGGTGTTGCAAGGGCCAATTTTGATGTGGTAGATCAAGAGGTTAGGGTGGAACAATGTTTCCAATTTGATGCAAAGGTAGAGGCTAACATTGGTGACTATATCCCATACCTAGGAAACACCCATTTGAGGTAGACCCAGTGTATGTGACCTATCAATATCTATTGGAAAATTAAGATCATCATGGACAAGGTCCTGGTGGAAAGAAGTGAAGCACAATAGGAAGTTATACTCAACATTGATGCCTTGTAGCTGCAACTCACAAACTAAACAACAAATTGTCCTTTCTTACTAAGAAAGTTGCAAATTTGGGCTTCCCTTCCAATGATGAAGAGGAAGGTGATCCTATAGCCATTCAAGTGGACTCGCCCACAACATAATCGAGCAATATGTTTGTTTTGATTTTTTTGTATCTAAGTGTTGAAAATGGCAACAAGAAAAGATCCTAATTTAATTTTCCCTTGAATTAAATTAGAATAAAAAATTGTAATTCCACATCACAAGACAACTTGTACGAGTTAACTAAGTTAGTTGACTTAGTTGGTTCAGTTAATTCGAGTTAAGGGTCTAACTTGAGTCATGTATAGTGTCTCCTAGAAAATAGGAGCCCTGGCTGAGTTTATTTTGAGTTGTAATTAATTAACTTAGTTTATTTGAGTTAAAATCATTTTAATTAGTTCTAACTGATGGAGGAACTAGTGAGAGGTCAAAGAGTGGAACTTGAACTTTAACCACATCTAGTTATCAATGAGATAATTGATTATTCACTCATAAATAACTCATGCATGACTGTCCTGAGAAAGACCCAGTTGACATTGGATTTCAAGGGCAGTGTACTATCAGTTGTATAATCATCAAAATCATACAGGTGGTGCATGCAGTTAGAGGAAGGCCCCTAATGGATTGCGCAATTGGGAATTTCCCTAATTAATAGGTCTTAATTGCCCTAGGAAACAACACAAGGAAATAGGAACCTTGGAGGGCAAAAAATTGGTTAAGTATTGAACCAAGCTTGTCTAGGAATTAGTGAGACAGATAGAGATAGTACAGAGGTTTCTCTAGTTGGAGAAAAACATTGTAATCTTCTCATATTTTCTGACTTATGCAATATACAGATAGCGGAGTTTTTAGCTAAGGCTTTCCCCAGGAAATATTTGTAATCTGTGTGATTGAAATTCTTTCTCTTTCATGTTTTGTGGTTTCGCAATTGTAATTGGTTTCCGAAATAATTGGTGGAGTAGATTCAAGTATATTGCTTTAGCATATTACAATTATCAATTTGATTCTACGTGGATTTTCTATACTAAGCAAGAAAATTGGTCTAGTTAAAAATTCTAGCTCTAGCTTAATTAGTATGTTTCTAAATCACTCTAAGTAATAAAAGTTTGAGTGATAAATTTGACAAAGATTCTCAACCTCTATTATTAGTCTAGTTTCTCAAGTTGTAGGCCAAGAGCTACATGAATGTTATTTTTTTCTTAAAATAATACAAAATCATGCCTTGCTTAAAAAAAAAAACTTTTATTGTATAAAAATATTTTAATTTAAAATGGACATCTATTTTTTTTTTTCAATATGGTTCACAAACCCCAAAGATCAATGATCTCTACGTCCACGAAATATTTGTACTAGGAAAATCCACCCAAAGGGATCACTTCTTGCAAGCTCAACCATGGAGCCTTGCCCCGAGAGTGTCGAGAGAATTGAACTTGTGAGCTCCTAATATCAAAGGTTCCCTAACGAAGGGGACTCGGCCAATTGAGCTAACTCTCGAGGATTTTAAAATGGACATCTAATACTTTAACAAACATTGAAATGTTTTTTTATTAATATTTTTTTTAAATGCCACATGTCAACTCCCCATTGAGCATAGAAGGAATTACACATCTCCCTCATAGTAAATTGTAGTGTGTTTGTGTGTAGGAATATTGAAATATTTTATTGCCCCAAGATGTGCTCTAGAGCTCAATATGAGGGAAATGTTGTCACTTAGTGTTACATTAACAAATAATAAAATAACACATACATTAACAAATTAAAAAATAGTAATAACAACAAAAAAAATCAAATTTCGTCATAGATAAAATACTTCAATTTACACCTTAATTATATATCAACTTAATATAGAGAGATAAAATAATTCAAAGTAAAAAACAACGAATACTTTTAAGTATGAGGGAGATATGTAATACCTCCACTACCTAATATGGAATTCACATATGGAATGTAAAAATAATATTATTGATATTTCATTATGTGTTCAATTTACATATAACATTTAAAGCAAAAATATATTAATAATAAAAATATATCAACTTAAAATATACATATATATATATATATATATATATATATATATATATATATTGTATTTTCACTTTCCATTATGAAAGAGATGTTCATTATTAATACAAAGTTTATATATATTATTTAAAATATATTAATAACACAAAAGTTTAAAGTGAGTTAGGAAATTAAATATTTCCATTTGATGTTGAGTAAACTATCTCAAAAGAGTTGATATGTAAGATGTTATATATAGAGAGAGGGGATATGATGCTAACTAAAAGATCTAAAAAATGGTCAATGTTTAATATAAAACAAGTGAAAAAAAAAAGAACTTGAATCTTTCTAGGTACAAATTTTCTCTCAAATTTTACATTCAAAAAGATTTACATCTTGAAAAATTTAATCCTTTATATCTAAAATTAAGATGGATCTATACTAACTTATAACCAATATTAAAATTATTTTTGTACTATTAATATATTTTTTAAATATTATATATCAATTCTATATTAAATATTAAAAAAATTACACATTTATTAAAATATAAAATACACTTATAAACAAAATAAGAAAATTATTTTTATATATGTATGTGAACATTTAAATATTTTATTTTATTTATAATAATATTAAAATACATTTTTCACTCTTAATAATATTTATTTTAAAATGATCAATTCCATAATTTACATCATTAAAAACCAATATCAAAACGATGAACACATAATATATATTATAAATTTTATATATAAATAAACTTTTATAGATAAGTTTTGATATACTTTATGCGATATATTACCAATTTTATATATCTTTATTTAGGATTTAAGATAAGTCACTATATAATTCTTACTACTAATTTTATATTTTGATATAAATAGAGAATTTTAATAATCGTGATTGCTTTGTTTCCGTTGACTTAAAATGGGTTATTTTTTTAATCAAAGGTCTTTAATTTATGTTGCATCTACATCCTATAATAAGGTTTTTAAACGAGTTAACTTATGAAAACAAAATTTGGTTTTTGACTGTTTTTTAAAAGGATTTGGTGTTGGTTTAATTTTGACCTCGACACCATTAATGATGGGTTTACTATGTGTTTATGGTATTTGGTAATCTATGATATTTGTTTAAGGTAATGGTTACAATGTTTCATTGTAAAATGTTTTATGGTATAGATTTCAACGTTAAGAGTTAGTGTATTAGTTCGTATAAGTCTATGTGTATTAGTTCGTATAAATTTATGTGATTAATTTATTTTTAGAATGTATAATTATGTGATAGATATGTATATTTTGGAATTAGGATTTTAATTTAATTATCGATAATCATTAAGTAGATGATAGGTATTTAATTTTCATTATTCTAAAATTTGTGATTTATTTAGAAAGTAATCACATTTTTTTTCTCTTTTAATTAAATTTATTGATTAAAAAATGTCATATAAATAAGTGTCATATGCAATGAGTTTCTCTTTTTTGAGCATGTGGTATTGATAAGTCATGGTATTGGCTCATAGTATTCTAATCATGCCTATTTACAAATTAAGAATATCCATGATAGAGTAGGAGTAAATCTTCATAGTTAAGAATTTGTTATATATATTTTAAAAATTGTATATATGTTTAACGTATATTTAATTCTTTCAATCATTAATGATGATAATAATTATTTTAAACAAAGTAATGATTTAGTTAATTGATATGACTTTTTTTTTTTAAATTTTAGCAACTTAAGATGTATTATGAAGTGTTTTGATGTTTATTATGGATTGATGTTTATCCGCATTTACTAGCCATTTAATTTATATATGGATGTGTTGTTGTCAATCTCTATAATGTATTGTAACAATTTGGTTGTTTAATAATATATTAAATGTGTTTTAGAATGTGAGTTTTCTCACCAGAGGATTTTGCGTCAAAAAATTGTGTTGTTAATGGTTTGTTGTTTATTTCATTTATTTGCAACATTTTTGTTTTAAGTTTCTACACATTATTCTCTCGTAGAGTATTATAGAAAATGTATTCATCGTCATTATTTCTTTTCACTTGAAACATTTATTAGTACTTTAATGTTTTATCTCTACATAAATATTTTTTATTTTTTTCTATGTGATTGACGATCTCGCAGATCGGTGATAACTACGTTCACAAAATAATTGCACCAATCACAGATCGCTTCTTAAAAGGAACACTTCCTGTTAACTCAATTATAGAGCTTAACCCCAATAATATCGAAAGAATTAAACCTATCACCTCTTAATAAGAAAAGTACTTTACCAACAAAAACTTAACCAACTAAACTAACCTTCAAAACTATCTCTATACAAATATTACCAAAACAACATTTTCAAAAAAAAATCAAAAATATTTATAACCTCTAAATTTATTGATTTTCCCCCTAAAAACCTCAAACTTTAAATAAGCTTCTTTTGTATACCCCATCTCTAAACATACTCTACAATACAAGATGATATTCCCATAATCCATTTCTTGAATTCATTGAGAGTCATCGCATTTTGGAATGAATTAATCAAATAAACTTTTACATAAGTTAATTTGTACCTATATCATTATATTATTGCTCTTTAAGTATCGCATTTTATAGTATTGCTCTTTAAGTCATCGCATTTGAGAATGAATTAATCAAATAAACTTTTACTTAAATTAATTTGTACCTATATCATTATATTATTGCTCTTTAAATCAATCTTAATGAATTCGTTAGAAAAAAAATCTATTTAAAATCTCGATCCTCGTAACCCAATCATAAATGAAAATTTTAAATAATATCATCTAAATTAAAATTAATAAGATAAACTTAAAATTAACAAACTACACAACAAAGAAACAAACTATATCCACACACATAATCCTCCTTACATGACCTTCCTATTATCAATTTTACTTTTGCTTGCAATACAGGTCTATACATGTTCATGCCATGTTGTCCCTTTACAAAAATAGATATGTTTGCTTACAAATAAGAAATAATATTAAAAATAGTCATTTACACCTTAAAAAGATGGATATTATATTTATTATATAAAAATTTAGAAATAAATGATGAGTATGAAAGCTTTATAAAAGAATTTGGTTGATAAATTTTTCATGTGAAAATCTAATAAGATGATGTAAAATATATCATTTTTGTTTTTCATTTATTTTGGTATTTTAGAAAGAAAAATTGAAGAAATTAGTTTCTAGAACTTAGTTTAGTGGCTAGTTTTAATTTGGAATTTTAAGAATCAAAATTTTCCAAATTCATTTTGAGGTATTAAATGGCAACTTTTGGAGTCAAAATTTTGTGAGTTTAGATCTCACTCTTCAATGTTCTTTTTCTCATTGGTACATTTTTAACAATGTGAGAAATCACCTCAATCGAAGCTCATATGTAGAAGTTATGCATCTTGTAAGTTGAACTACATTGTTGACCACCATGGTACAGAGTGAATGTCACATTAGCCCCCATTACTCACACATGTGTATCTAACCATGTGTGGACTTCCAAGAAGTTCTAGAAGGTCCAAAACCTAACACTAACTTAGGGTTTTGGTATGCAAAAACACTAACCATAGATTACTATCAAGATATATTAAATACTAGCCCACTAGTAGGAAAGGAGGTTTGGTTCTTTTATCATTATATTTGTTCCATAGTTGAGTAGAGCATCTTGGAGTAGGATTAGAGAATACAATATAGGAGGAAGAAGATTAGGTAGCAACCATTCAATCCATGGTGTCAAAAGGAAAGATATTAGTGAGTGTCATTTTCTTTGTATTTGCATTTTCTTAAATGAAGAAAAAAGAGTTGAACATAGACCTCACCTTCTAGTTGGTTTTTCTCTAGTAGAAGGTCTCCTAGGATACATATTTTGTTCATCTGTGTGGATGGTATGTTCATTCACTTTTTCTCTCCTTCTCATGTTTCAATTATTTCATAAATTTGATTAATAATCTAGTGATACTCAATCTAAGGAAATAAACCTACATAGTAAAATACTTCAAAATATTATAAGATCTATTATGACAAAATATTCCAGTGGAATATTCCCTGAAGGTATACATCATATAGGTATCATAACATTTTTCTTTGGTGTTTTTGTTGGATGTTGCAAATTCCAATAACTGATTTAAGAAGAAGGTCACAAAGCTCAAGCCATGATAGATAAGTCATAACAAACCTTGGGATGCGACAGAAGAGAGATTTGTGCGGTTGAAGGAACAAATCATTGAGGTTTCTCACAACATGGCCATCCTCGTAGTGGTTTTAGCAAACAATTTTAGACCTTTTAGGGAGGTCAATAGATCTAACTCTAAATTTGGATCAGACAACAAATGGAAAGATAGAAAAGACCCTGAAAAGGAGACAAAAAAAGAGCCCAAGAAGGATCAAGTAACTTCCAATGCCATTTTTCATTTACAACCCCTATTTAAAATTGAAGCAAAAGTGAACATCAAAACACACCAAGGTGAGATATATGTTGTTAAGTTGAAGTTTATTGTGATAAGTAAAATTGTATTTCAGTGTCCATAACATAGATGAAGAGCAGAAATCATTTTCCCGATTGAAACTAGAGCATCATGCATTAACCTGATGAGAAAACCACATAGAGACACTTAGGTTGGAGGGTATTCCACCAGTGACTAAGTGGGATATTTTTAAATCCTCATCAAGTCCTAATTCTACCTTGTTGGGCATGTAGAAGACCAATGGATCCATTTTCATCACTTTAGGTAGAGGAAAGGATAGAATGTGTAAGAGTACACCACAAAATTTAGAAACATGGTGATCATGTGTGTATCACTCTCAAGAAGAAAATGTACTTCTCATATCTAGAGGGTCTCTATAATCACTTCCAAAAGCAAGTGATGTTCTTCAAACTAGGGATCCTTGATGAGGCCTATGTATAAGCACAATATCTGGATGACATTAGGCATAAGAAAATATAACCAAGTGGCTCTAAATAGAAATACCACCAATATGCTTCCAAGCAGAGGAAGAAGAAGTGGACAAAAAATAGTACAAAATGACATATGTTACACACTAGTGCAAGGATATAAATAATCATTACAACCATTATAATATTTATGGTCACATTGAAGATAAGTGTTGGAAGCCACACCCAAAAATGAATCCAAAGAATAGGAATAAGGATGCAAATATGAAGAAATGTCTAGCCATATATTCAATAAACCTGGTAGAGAGCAACTCAAATGTGGATGAGAAGATTTCAGGCACCTCAATCCAAAAGGAGGTGAATATGAGGAGCCTTCATCAAAAGGAAAAGAAGGAGATGAAACAACTTTCCATATTAAGATCAAGTCAAAAAGACCAAGGTAGATGCTTTATTCAATTCTGGTTCATATCCCAACCTCATAATAGTTGATATGGCTAGCAAGCTTGCGTTGGAAGTTCATGATCATCGCAGTCCATGTCCATTGGGATGGGTAAACAAGGATGTAGAGCTCAACATCACAAAACAATGTAAGATCAAAATTTCTCTAACTGTAGATTTTATTAATGAAGTAGAGTTAGATGTAGTACCCCTCGACGTGTGTGGTGTAGTGTTTGGAAGAACTTACATGTATATGAGGGATGCAATCTTCATCGTGATAGGAAACCACTACCACTTGATCAATGATGAGAAATATTACACCATCAATTCACACAAAGGTTAGTCACAGATCTCCATAGTAAGTGTCAACCGAGCCCAAAAGTTGATTAGTTATAGTAAGAAGTATGCATTGTTATTATCACTAAAGAATCATACGAGTGATGAACCCATAAGAGTAAAGGTTAAGAGTATGAAGTCAATCATAGTTGTTGTAGGTGTATAGAAAAATGTTCCAATATCCTATAAGGTTACCACCTAAAATGGAAGTGGAGCATGAGATGCAGTTGTTTCCTAACTCCCCTTACCAAATATTGGGTTTGAGTATGTAGGTATTCACAATTTGAAATCATATTGTTGATCTTTTTATTTTGGAAATAACTATGTAGAGTGTGGGTAATGAACAAAATTTCAATTGGATGCTCCAACCATAGAAAAAGTTGTGTTTGTCCATGATGATGGGTGGAGCATCCACTCAAAACATCATATGTTTCCCACCTTCTACACAGTTATTTCTAGGAACAATAGATCGAAAATATTGGGTTGTATAGGAAGTCTATTCTAGAAGAAAATGAAGTGAAGAAACAATTGCAACAATTGTTGAATTAGTGAGTAATTAGACCAAGTACCTCACCTTGTGGGTCACCTATCATCAGAGTATCCAAGAAGGATGGGACTTGGCAATGTGTATCGACTACAAAGATTTGAATAAGACCACATTGACCAATTGGTACCCTCTATCTAATATTTATGATTTTTTAAACCAATTGCAACATGTGAAGTACTTCATCAAGTCCAATATCAAATAAAGGTACCAATAGGTACACATTAATGAAGAAGACACTTAGAAGACTCCTTTAAGAGAGGGAAAGGGTTGTATGAATAGTTGGTCATGCCTTTTGGTTTAAGTAATGTACCAACTACATTTATATTATTAATAAATGGTGTACTGTGTCCCCATTTAAATTCATTTGTAATAATGTATTTGGATGAAATGTTGGTTTATAGATCTACCTAGGAAGAGCGCATATCACATCTCAGGCAAGTGTTAGAAACTCTAAAAAAGAATTGGTTGTTGGTTAGCCTTAAGAATGTGAGTTTGATCAGTAGTTCGTGTATTTTGGGTACATGATCAATGGAGGGGAACTCAATATAGATCCTATGAAGATGAAGACCATCACAAGTGTCAAGTTCCTACTAATGTCACTAAATTTATGAGCTTTGTTGGGGCAACGTCGTACCTATGAAAGTTCATAGCATCCTTTTCATTAGTAGCTACACCACGTCATGCCATAACAACCAACAATAAGAGTTTCTAGTGGGGAAAGAGTTACTAGAAATATTTTGGTGAGTTGAAAATGAAATTTAGTCAAGCACTAGTTCTTACATTACCTAAATTGTAGAAGGCTTTCATATTGGAGATGGATGCAAGTGGATATGATATGGGAGTGGTCTTGATGCAAGGAGGTAAGATAGTATGCTATCATTCTTAAAAAAAATTGTGGGGAGTCCTGAACTAACATATACGATAAAGAATTATATGCCCTAATGCAAGATTTTGGGAAACAGAAGCATTATCTAATGAGCAAGGAAACCATTATCCACACTAATCTCTAGCCATTGTATTATTTGCAGATCTAGCATAAGCTTCAGTGAATTATCCATTACAAGTGGATGGATATTTTGCAATAATTTCATTTAGTCATTAAATATAAGAATGGAAACAATAATAAGTTGGTAGACATGTTTTCAAGGCCACCTACATCTAAAATTACCATTGTTTTGCGGCACCCCCACGTTTCCCATGCTCTTGGGATGAAGGAATTCTTAGGGAAATGTGTCCTCACATCCCAATTTTGCGGAAACATGGAGAAAATTAGGGTGAAACATTTCCATAATGCCGGGGGGTGTGTTTCCCCAAAAGGGGGAATTTTGGGTAGATCCCCGCCGCCTCCCCTCCCCTCCCCAAATAAAATAAAATACAAAGGTGTGCTTTTGGGAATCCCCATAAGAAAGGAATCCTTTTGGGTAACTTCACATTAAAAGAGGACTTTTGGGCATCCCTCCAAATAAAAAGGGTGCTTTTAGGTGTACCCCCCAATGTTTTGCCTATAAACGCTTAAAAAAACAATATATAAAAATACCCTATCTCACTTTCAATTTTATTTACAGCACTCCTTGATGCTCATTTTATTTTTAAAGTTCATTGTCCATTATTAATTTTCAATTTTGACTTTTTAGTTTTGACTGTAATACTGATGACCTTAAACCAAGTCTTTGACATGTCACTTTTAATTATTTTTTAGTTCGAGTAATTGTAATTTACTACAAAATTCAATATCTACATTTTTTCTTTATACTAATTAGATTTAGAATGGTGAATTTAAATCAATGTATCAATATTTTATTATTACCATTTCATTTGTGGTTTATGAATCAATATATTTCATTAATGAATCTTAATCTGAATCATGTTTATATCATTTACAAATTTGAATTTAGTACTATTTTATTTTTATTGTTTAATACTTGCATTGCATAATGATGGATTTGCATGGGATAAATTGTTATTGTTGAGATTTAATTATTAGGTCTCTATAATACTAGTGTATCCCCCTTATTATTATTGTTATTGTAGCCCCCTTATTGTTATTGTTGTGCCCATGTAGCCCCCATATTGTTATTGTTGTGCTCCTTACAAGCCCACTATTCTTATTGTTGTGCCCATACATTATTATTGTTATGCAGGCTCTAATTATATTGTGACCCGTTAGACTCCTATATAGACAAAGGAGGTCTTGTCATTTGTATCATCAAATAATTGTTCATTTATGTGATTTAAAGGAGGTTTCCCCCTTGAAGAGGCTAATTTTCAAGTCGTTGATCTATCTTTTCTTCTTTTTGTGATATGGTTGCATAACATTTGGTATCAGAGCTTTGGATTCTAGGATTTCATTGCTTCAAACAAGTCATCTTGAAATTTTCGCTATAATTTTTTTTCTATGAGGATTCAAAAGCTTAAATTTAGACCATGTAGAGCTGAAATATTGGTGAACATCATGTAGAAATTTAAGATGCGGGTTCGCTATATTTTCTAAGATATGGTCTGAAGAAGATATGGTTTTTGAAGGCTCTAGAATTCAGCCTTAAACAAGTGACCTAGGGAAAATCATCATAAATTTCTCAACAAGCATCAGATTTGAATTTCTTAAAAAGTGAATGAAAGTGCACAAAATTTATTTTTCCGAGTATAGTTTTCAAGGCTAAAGGCTGAAACAATGACACATGTAATTCCATATAATTTCGCTCTACTGAATCAATCCACAATCAGTTCATTGTGGGAGATTGGGGATAAATTTACCTTGGAGAATCCAAACTCGGTATGATTTATGGTGTTGGAAAGAAAATTTGGAGGTATACCAAAAGATTAAATTTTAGACCTTGGAGAGCTATAATTACAAAGATAAAAAAAAAAAATTTCAATAAGAGCTCTTATAAAGCCAGAAAAAAGTGTGTATTTTATTTTTTTATTTTTGCATAAATTTTGTTTGAAAAATCAATTTGAAGTGATTCAAATGGCATAGTGAAGCATAGATATCATTATTTGATTCCAAAATGTTTGAAACTAAAAAAATGGACACATCTAGCAAGAAACCATAAATCTCTACTATGACGCATGAAGAAGAGGAAGAAATGTTGTTGATTTATGGTAGCATCGAATGTGCTCTAGCCTTGTAATTTTGTATATAGGCTAAGACACATGTATTCCATAAAACCCAGAAATGGTTTTAGAAAATTCCACTTAGAGATGATTTAATTAAATTAATTAATCATTTTTTAATGTTTTCCTAAGTCTAAACTTAGGGAATTTGATTGATTACAGTGTATTAAATAAATCAAGTGTGAATCTTCTAGATAAAGTCATGGATCACCTCCAAGTTAATCTTAGCCCTTGATTATGTTTTAATCTTGGTCGTTGAAGAGTCAATGAAAGATTATAAGAAGGAGGGTGAGGGGCCTATGGAAAAGACACTTGACACTTGAGCCATTGAGCATTTTTCAAATTTATGTGAGGAGACACAACTTTTTGATCAAGAACAAATCACTAGGTCTGGGTCTGCTATGTGATTTGATTCAGTGATAAGATTCGGAGAGGGGCAGAAGCAGAGATTGGTCAAGAGGGCCAAGAATACATTTCAGAGAGAGGAAGCATGAACACAGGAGAGAGACAGTGCAATTTTTGGCAGGGGGTACACAGTTACTGCAGAGAATCACACAGAGCCAACGCAGTGTCTCTTGGAGTCAGTCCAAAGAAAGATATAGGCTGGGGTTCTGAGCTAGGAGGGCCAAGATCTAGCTTCAGATCAGCCAGATCAACTACAGGAAGGGGTAACACAGTCCCTCTAGCTTGCCTACACAGGCTTACGCAGATCCAGCGTAAGAAATCACACAGAGGCAGTGAAGGCTTCATCAATGTTGTTTTGATCAGCTGGAGACTTGTTGAGTGAGGTATATCCCACATATATTTTTGTTGTCTAGATTTCTCTAAAGGGTTTTTCGGATGTTGGCACCCTAGTTGTATTCAAGATTTTGCTACTTAATAATACAAACCCTCAGATTTGCTGCACTGTTTTTCCCAAGTTGGGTTTTTCCGGGGACTTAGTCCAAAAATAACTGTGTCAATGTGGTTTTTTTCATTGAGTTTTGTTCAAATTGTTTCAGCACTTAGATTTATTCTGCAATATTATTTGTGTAGACTGCTTCAGTTATTACTTCGGTATTTCAAATGTAATGAAATAATAGGAGAAGTAATTCATATTTGTTGTAGTAGGAATCCAGATATAGGATTTTTCATATGGTATCAGAGGTTATTTAAGCTGAAGTGCAAGAGAAATGAAGAGAACCAGTAGATTAGCGTTGTAGAGTCTGGGATATGCGTAAGCAGTAGCAGACCATCCCAGAAAATTACGTTGTGCAGGCTAGGAGGGCATTCTAGTGCAGAAAAGGCTCCCTTTAAGAGAGTTGACAAAGGGGTAAGTTTTTTAGTTGCAAAAGAGGCAACGTAACAGAGCAGCGTAGCTGAAGGACACATTTACTGCACAACAATAAGAGTTGGTGCATAAGCGTCAGAAAATTTTGAAAAACGTATTTGGGGATTTCTTGATCTCAGAGGGTTTCTTACTCAAATAAACTCATTTTTTTCCTGTGCAGCAGCAGAAGAAGTGACTTACTCAACAAGGAGTGCGTATGTCAAAGCTGAGCAGAGGGTTAGAGCAAGGTATCGAAATTTGAGGAGATGGCCAACAACGAACTGCGTGACCAAGATAGATTGGAGGGTGCCTCCAACTATGTTATCTGGAAATCAAGGATAGAATTTCTCCTTGATGAACACAATCTGAAAGCCCTCATAGACAATGCAGTTGCAGAATCTCTAGATGCAGCACACCTGATGTAGTTCAAGAAGAATATGGCTAGAGCCAAGAGATTGACCCTAGATGGAGTGAAGGATCACATTGTACCTGACATAGCAGCCAAAAACACTACTAGAGAAATGTGGGTAGGGCTAGAAAAGTTGTACCAAGGATCTTCAAAGCAGTGGAAGATGTACCTTGAAGAGAAGAAGCAGAATATCAGGATGAAGAAGGGAGAGCGTTTTGACTCCTTGTCTCGGATTCAGGAGAACCGAGATCAACTGTTTGTGGTAGGATATGCTCCTAAAGACTCAGAGCTAGTAAGGCTCACGCTGAACTCTGTTTCTTAATATTATCAAGTCTTCGTCCAAAGTATATTGGGCAGAGAAAAGCTTCCAGGATGGGAAGCAATGTGGGCAGCATTATAACAAGAGGAGTTGAGGAGAGATCTCCTGAAAATCCACTTGGTGGATGGCAGTAGCAGTTCAAAGGTCAAGAAGGAGGAAGAAGACAACACTGCCCTTGCATCAAAAGGCCAAACAAAGCAGAAGAAGAAAGATCTATCTAAGATCAAGTGCTTCCGGTGTGGGGAAATGGGGCATTATGCCACACAATGTCCTCTCAAGAAAAAGGATAAAGAGGAGAAGGAAGACCCACATGCAGGGGCTGCCAAGATTGAGGCAGAGAAAGATTGTGCTATGTTAGCTCATATTCCAAAAGGAGAGAAGTGGGCTGACTTGGATTTTTAGATCCAGAATCTACACGAAGGCAGGATCCTTGAGTATTTTCGAACTCTTGGATCACATGTGAGATACAACAACCTAAAGACAGTAGCAGGATGGACAGTTGCAACCGAAGATGATGAGATTATGCAGTGACTAGCAGTACTAGAGACTGATCAGAGCAGAGAGGTAGCAACAACAACAGATATGAGTAGCAACAGTGCAGTGCACACTGGTGCAGTGCAGTACAGAGCAGTGCTCACATAGTGCAGAGCAACTACAACGCAGTATCTTTAGAGAGCTAGCGCAGAAACTAGCAGTAGTCAATTTCATTCTTCAGTAGTAGACTTACTTGTCCAAATTTTGGATGTTTTTCTGTTGAAATTAGCAACAGTAGAAACAGTGCAACAGTAGCAGCAGATGAGCAGAAGCAGCGCAGTGCACAAATAGGCAGCGCAGTGCAGAGTAGTGCTCATGCAGTGCAGCAGCATGGTTGCAGAATTTAGAGGGAGTTGCAGTACAGTGGCAGTTGGCAGCAGCAAGCAGAGTCAGCAGTAGTATAGTTGCAACATTATTGTGCAGTGTTGGTGAGCATCATCAACAACACAATAGAGATGTTACAGAAGCCAGATCAATAACACATTAAGTTGTCTTGCTAGAGCACTTTCCTCGCTAAGAGGGAGTGTTGATTTATGGTAACATCGGATGTGTTCTAGCCTTGTAATTTTTTATATAGGCTAAGACATATGTATTCCATAAAACCCAAAAATGGATTTGGAAAATTCCACTTAGAGATGATTTAATTAAATTAATTAATCATTTATTTAATGTTTTCCTGAGTCTAAACTTAGGGAATTTGATTAATTAAAGCCTATTAATTAAATCAAGTGTGAATCTTCTAGATAAAGTCATGGATCACCTCCAAGTTAATCTTAGCCCTTGATTATGTTTTAATCTTGGTTGTTGAAGATTCAATGAAAGATTATAAGGAGGAGGGTGAGGGGCCTATGGAAAAGACACTTGACACTTGAGCCATTCAAATTTTTTTGAATTTGTGTGAGGAGACACAGCTTTTTTATCAAGAAAAAATCACTAGGGCTGGGTTTGCTAAGTGATTTGATTCAGTGATCAGATCCGGAGAGGGGTAGAAGCAGAGATTGGTCAGGAGGGCCAAGAATACATTTCAAAGAGAGGCATCATCAACGCAGGAGAGAGACAACACAGTTTCTGGCAGGGGTGACACAGTTACTATAGAGAATCACGCAGAGCCAGTGCAGTGTCTCTTGGAGTCAGTCCAGAGAAAGATAGAGGCTAGGGTTCTGAGCCAGGAGGGCTAAGATCCAACTTCAGATCAGCCAGATCAGCTACAGGAAGGGGTGACGCAGTCCCTCTAGCTTGCCTACACAGGCTTACGCAAATCCAGTGTAAGCAATCACGCAGAGGCAGTGAGGGCTTCATCAACGTTGTTTTGATCAGCCGGAGACTTGCTGAGTGAGGTATATCCCTCAGATATTTTTGCTATCTAGATTTCTCTAAAGGGTTTTCCGGATGTTGGCACACTAGCTGTATTCAGGATTCTGCTGCTTAATAATAAAAACCCTCAGATCTGCTGCACCGGTTTTCCCAAGTTGGATTTTTCCGGGGACTTAGTCCAAAAATAATTGTGTCAATGTGGTTGTTTTTCATTGATTTTTGTTCAGAGTGTTTCGGCACTTAGATTTATTCCGCAGTATTATTTGTGTAGACTTCTTCAATAATTACTTTGGTATTTCAAATGTGATGAAATAATTATCAAATAATAGGAGAAGTAATTCATATTTGTTGCAGTAGGAATCCAGATCTAGGATTTTTCACAAATGCAACATGATATATCAAAATTATGAGATAAATTGCAACAAATTTAGCTCTCACAAAGAGTAACAAAAAATGAACTGAAATATAAGATGGATTTTATAGAAGAAAAAATGAAAGGCAACATGGAGATTTGAAAGATGGTTTAAAAGCATACATGGAAGTTTTGACAAAGTTGTTACAAGAAATTCTTCCTAGTTTTGACAAGATACTCCATGAAAATTAGGATGAGGACAAAAGGAATTTGAAATATGATTTTAGAGACTCCAACGTTAGGTTTAGGACCCACCGCATTACAAAGATAGATATGAGGAAGTTTGATGGCAAGGATTCGGTAACATGGATACTAAAAATGGGGCAATTATTTGATCTACATTATGTATCACACACACAAAAGGTACGCATTGCATCTTTATATTTAGAAAAAAATCAGTTGTGTGGTATAGATGGTTTTTTTCTCGTAAATCAATTGTCACTTAGACAATTGTTGCACAATAATTGGTATCACATTATGAGGATACAAAGAGAAATACTTTCTTTATCCAAATGATAAATATCAAACAAAAGGGTTCAATGGTGGAGCACATTGAGGACTTCGAAAGATTGAATATCAAGGTAAATGATATTCTAGAGGAGCATAGGATTGATGTATTCATAGGGACTTTAAAGGATAACATCCAACATGAGGTTCGCCTTTGGGAACCTGATTCATTAGAGAAGAAATTCAAGGTGGAAAGAGAAGTTGAAAGCAAAATTATGTGAACAAGGAAGTCTATTGGTCACAACTATAAAGATGGAATTGTTGTTGCTCCTAGCCTCCCACAAACTTCAAGGTTGACACCATAATAACTGGAGGGTAAAAGAGCAAAAGGGATTTGTTACAGTTGTGATAGAAAATACACTAAGGGTCATAAGTGTGTTGAGAATAAATGATTTTACATAGATTTTGAAGATGAGGGAGAAAATGAACTAGAAACATCAAAACAAGAGAATATACACTAGGAACCAACCCCAAAGAAAGATGAAATGAATCGAACCATATCTTGTAATTCATTGGCAGGAATAACCACTTCTCAAACTCTCAAGATAGAAGGATTTATCAACGAAAAAAAATGTAATAGTGTTGATCAATTCTGGTAGTACCCACAATTTTATTCATTGTAAGATAGCCAAGGAATTGAATTTCTTTCTATATCCAGTACTAGAGTGTCAAGTGATAGCTGCAAATGGAGGAAATATAAATTGCTTAGGCAAGTGTCATAATACCAATCTAACCATGGGGGAATATGTATTGAATAGTCAAATGCTTTCCATTCCAATAGGTGGTAGTGATGTTGTACTAGGAGTCCAATGGTTACAATCTCGGGACGATAACTTTTAATTTTCAAGAAATTTTCATGGGAAGGAAAGGAAATTAAACTAAGGGGCATCACAGGGAAATCGGGGAAGTTAATCAAAACTAATGGCATGACAAAGCTTTTGAAGAAAAAAAAAATGACCAAATGTTCAAACATTGAAATCATTTGTTTCTAAAAATCTCCAAAGAATATTTGACAATCATTCCAAAGTATTTAAGACTCCCAAAGGAATCCCACCTATTTGTGATCATGATCATTCTATTCACTTGATTCTAGGAAGTGTTCCTCCAAACATCAGACCTTACAGATATCCATATGCCCAAAAGAGTGAAATTGAACATATGGTTGCAGAAATGCAAGAGGTGGGTATAATTCAACCTAGCCAAAATTTTGTACCTACTCTACTAATATTGGTACACAAGAAGGATGGATCATGGCATATGTGTCCAGATTATAGGGAGCTCAACTCACTATCAAAGATAAATTTCCCATTCCTTTCATTGATGAATTGTTGGATGAATTAAATGGAGCAATTTATTTCACCAAGTTGGATCTTTGTTCATGATATCATCAAATTAGAGTGAAGACTTAAGATATTCCAAAAACAACATTCAAAACTCATGAAGGTCATTATGAATTTTTGGTCATGCCTTTTGGCCTTACTAATGCACCTTCCACATTTCAAGGTTTGATTAATTCCATTTTCAAACCCTTAGAAAATTTGTGTTAGTATATTTTGATGATATATTAATCTACAACAAGTCTTGGAAGGAGCATGTTCAACATGTTAACAGGGTGCTCAAACTATTGGAGGAGAAACAATTGTATGAAAAAACCTCCAAATGTTTCTTTGTGGTATAAGAGGTGGAATATTTGGGTCATATTGTATCTCATGAGGGTTTAAGGTAGATCCTGACAAAATTAAAGCCATTAAGGAATGGAAAATTCGCACAACCCTAAAACATCTTCAAGGATTTCTCAGGTTGATTGGGTATTATCGCAAGTTTGTTAATAATTATGGGAAAATAACAACACCTCTAACAACATTACTGAAGAAAGATGCACTTTTTTGGACTTTAGAAGCAACTAAGTCCTTTGAACATCTTAAAGAGGCAATGTGCTAAGCTTCGGTTTTAGCTACTTCAGACTTCACAAAAACCTTTATGGTGGAGTGTGATGCCTCACGAAATGGAATTGGTGTCGTTTTAACACAAGAAGGAAGACCCGTTGCTTTTGAAATTTGTCCAATCAAGGGAAAGTATTTACACAAACCTATTTATGAGAAGGAAATGTTGGAAATACTACATGCCCTAAAGCAATGGCGCCCTTACCTAATGGGAAGACACTTCAAGGTAAAAATGTATCATGATAGTCTTAAATACTTTTTGGAACAAATATTATCTTTAGAAGAGCAGCGAAAATGGGTCACTAAGAGGTTGGGTTATGACTTTGAAATCATCTACAAAAAAGGGAAGCAAAATGTTGTTATAGATTCACTCTCAAGAAGGGATGAGGATGTGGAAGCATTGGTCTATGCAATTTGAATTATCAAATCTGACTAGATAACCAAAGAAAGGGAGGAATGGAAGAATGACGAAGAGGCGTGGACACACATTCAAAAGTTTAAACAATATCCCAATACATTCGATACATTTATCTGGAAAAATGACTCATTGCGGTATAAAGATCGCTAATATCTATGTAAGAATACCCAACTCAAACAAAATATTATTTTGGAATTGCACACCTCTCCTTTAGGAGGGCACTTAGGAATTTTAAAAACATACCATAGGGTCAAGAAGGAATTTTTTTGGGATGGCATTAAATATGATATTCAAAAGTTTGTGGTGGAATGTTTGGTTTGCCAAAAAAATATAGTTGAAACAATTAAGACCCCAATTTGTTACAAATTTTAGTCATTCCAAGTCATTGTTGCGAGGAGGTCTCAATGGATTTTATCATAGGTTTACCCAAGTCCGAAGGAAAGAGTGTCATCATGGTGGTAGTTGATAGACTTGCCAAGTATGCACACTTTTGTGCATTATCCCTTCCTTTTAAATCCAGTACAATTTCTATTGCATTTATGGAAACAACTCAAAAGATACATGCAAACCCAATGATTATTGTAAGTGACAAAGATCCCATTTTCACTGGAAATTTTTGCACGGAATTATTTTCTTGTCTTGGTACTCAATTAGATCATAGCTCGTCTTATCATGTTTAATCTGATGGGAAAAATGAGACATTGAAAAAATGTTTGGAAGGATATCTTTGTTGCTTTATCTCTGATAAACAAACACAATGGGTCAAGTGGTTACCTATGGATGAATGGTGGTATAACACTTCAGTCAATACTACATAAAAAATGACCCCATTTATGGCACTTTATGGATACGATCCACCGTCCATCACATCATATTTAAGAGAAAATTCTAAGGTTCAAGCAGTGGAAGATCACATCAAGCATCAACAACAAGATATCCAAATCTTAAATGATAATTGTAGTAGAATCGAATGAAACAACAAGAAGATCAACATCACAATGAAAGAAGTTTTGACATAGGCGACTGGGTATTTTTATGGCCACAACCATACAAACAAATGTCCCTTAATCAAGCTAAGAATGATACTAAATTATCACCCAAGTACTATGGTCCTTACAAGGTGTTGCAAATATTGGTACTATGGCATACAAATTAGAGCTTCTTGCATCTTCCCAAGTACACCCAGTTTTCCATGTTTCATGCTATCAGTGACAAGCTCCAAGTTCAAACAATATTTCCAAAACTTGACGAGGAAGGAAAAATAATATTCGAGTTTGAAGCAGTCATATAAACAAAAACCCAACAGCTGCAAAATTGATCAATTTCATAGTATCTCATTAAGTGGAAGAACTTACCCGGTGAAGATTCCACATGGGAGGATGAGATTTTATATAGAAGCATCCAAAAATACTCAAGCATTGAGGACAACACTTCTTTTAAGGAGAGGGTAATGTTAGGTCCCTATAATACTAGTGTAACCCCCTTACTGTAATTTTTAGTGTAGCCCCCTTATTGTTATTGTTGCGCCCATGTAGCCCAAATATTGTTATTGTTGTGTCCCATAAAATCCCATTATTGTTATTATTTTTCCCTTACATTATTATTGTTATGTAGGATCTGATTATATTGTGATCCCTTAGACTCCTATATATACAAAAGCAGTCTTTTCATTTGTATCATACAAAAATTTCATTTATGTGATGTAAAAGAGGTTCCCTTCTTGAAGAGGCTAATTTTCAAGTCATTGATATATCTTTTCATCTATTTGTGATTTGGTTGCATAACATTTATTAATATCATTACTATTATTATTATATTTTTAGAGACAAGGATCCTAACGCTAGGTACCCAACATCCTTCCATTCCCCCTAAATTTCCCCAAAATTTGAGAGTTCTTCCACATGTACCCCATGTGCATCGCCTTGCTCCCATGCTCCCTCACCCTGAAAACTTGGTGGAATATTGAATATTATAGCTTTGGAAACTCTTATGCACATTGAACCTTTTACACATGGTGCATACAAAGAGTCATATATAGAAGATGAGAAATTTAAAGAAGTGTTCCAATATCTACAGGGACAAATATGTGTAGAAGAAGGTGATAGTATGGTTAAAAATCATCTCCAGGATGAGTTTCTCTACAAAATAAACAAGCTTTGTGTTCCTAAAGGTGAAATATTATATCTTATCCACGAGGCTTGGCCCTCCAATGCTACAGGATAATTTGGTGTTGGGAAGACAATTGTCAACTTAGATGTATGGGTATTGGCACATAATAAAAATAGATGTATCTCAACATATTAGAGGATGCATACTTTGTTGTATTAGTAAGCCCAATAATAGAAAACAAGGTTTATACCATCCCTTACCTATACCCATGCAACCCTGATAAAAAATTTCCATGAATTATGTGGGTGGTTTGGAAACAACCAAGAAGAGACTTGCATATTTTTTTGTCGTAGTTGATAGGTCCAATAAGATGCACATTTGTGTGCCTTGTAAGAAGACCATCAAACAAGAAGAAGTGGCAAACATGTTCATTGAAAAAGTCTGGGTGAACTTTGAAATAATAAGGAAAATCATATTAGACAAGGATACTAGATATCTCAATGCCATTTGGACTACCTTTGGGAAAATATGGACACCAAGTTAATGAGGTCTACAACATTCTATCCATAGAAAAATGGGAAGAAAAAAGTAGTCAACAAGATGCTAATTTAGCTCTTGAGAGGTCACAATTAGAAACATCCAAATATCTGGGATGAAAATATGATATATATTCAATACTTTTATAATAGAGCAATCCATACTTCTACGCGTAAGTCACCTTTTGAGTAGTTTTTGGTATTTGTTTCCTTTTCTCGTAGATGTTGTATATGGATAGTGAGCAGGGTATAGGGAAGAAATCACAAAAGAAGCATTGAAAGTAAAGAAATTTGTTGAAAATATTAGGCAAATCCATTTCCAATTACAAGAGACATTGAAGAAATCATAAGAAAGGTACAAGGCTTGACATGATCATCAAAGAACTGAAAAAACATTCAAGTTGAGACAAATGTTTGGTTGTAGATGAATAAGGAAAGACCATGAGGTCTTGGAAAGAAGATCAAGGATTTGTGTTATGGTCATTTTGAAGCCTTGGAAAAGGTGTCTTATAATGCATTAGATTCACTTTAGCCCCATATATGTGCATTTACTTAGTAATGAATGTGGAAAATCTAAAACTCTATGAGCATTATGTGTTAGATCATGAAACTGAGGAGTAGATCCTACCTACGATAGAGGACTTAGCACTAGAAGCTTATGCAAGGTTGGTAGAATATATAATTTTGTAGAATAAGTCCAAAATTACCGAACAAGGGTAGCATGACCTTTGTTAGAGCCAGTTGAAAGGAAAACTTCTAGGAAATAAAAAATGGTACTCTAAGGAGAAGGCAGAGGAAAATTTTCCTCGCTTCATTTAGAAAGAAAAATGGGACCAAACAACTCCTTAAATGGTGATGTATGATTTCGAACAGATCATAATATAACTTTTCATCTATCTTGGTAATTTTTTCAAGGAAAAAATGGGAGGAATTGGCTTGCAGGGCTCATCTTAGTGGCATAGCTTGGAAATTTAGGGCGAAAACCTTCTAGTTCCATTTTGAGGCACCAAATGAAATTTTTTGGGGTCAAAAATTTATGAGCGTATATTCCAACCCCATGACACTATTCTACACATCGAGACCTTTCTAATGGTGTCAAAATAACCTTAATTTAAGCTCGTATGCAAAAATTATGCCTCTTAGTATGACTTGTGGGGTTGGAAAGAAGACTCAGAGGGCTAACACAAGAACAAAATTTAGACCTTAGAGATTATAAATTACAAAGATACAACAATTTCAATATCGAGCTCCTAAAAGGCAAGAAAAAGGTGTGTATTTTTTTTAAAAATTGCATAAATTTTGTTTTGAAAAATCAGTTTGAAGTGATTCAAAGGCCATAGTGAAGCATAGATATCATTGTTTGATTCCAAAATGCCTCGAAACAAAAAAAAGATGGACACACCTAGCAAGGAACTAGAAAGCTCTGATACTAAATGTTATGCAACTAGCTCAAAGAACAGAAGAAAAGATAGATCAACGACTTAGATATTGTCCTCTTCGAGGGGGAAACCTCCTTTACATTACATAAATCAACAATTCTTGAATGATACAAATGATAATACCTCTTTGGTATATGTAGGAGTGTAAGGGGTCGAAATATAATCAAATCCTACATAAAAATAATAATGTAAGGGCACAACAATAACAATAGTGGGCTTCTATGGGGAACAACAATAAGAACATGGGGGATACATGGGCACAACGATAACAATAGGAAGCTACACTAACAATAACAATAAGGTGAATACACTAGTATTATAGGGATCTAACAAGTTATAAATATTTGGGACTTAAACAATTGAAACTAGTGAATAATTCCTCACCAACCCAAATGGCCTGCAATGGAGAAAAAAATGAAGAAATATGATGAAGCATAATATCATGACTCAAGATGTTGTTGTAGGAAACCCTTAAGTGATAGAGGGACAAGATAATGAAGCATTTCACATGGACCCTTAAAAATAATGTTGATGATAAGCACACTTGATAAGCAATCATTTTAGAAGAACAATGCCCAACTTCAAGGTACAAATTATCTTTCATATACCTATATTTGATGGAAAGATAAATGAAAAATCTTTGAGAAATGATTAAATTTACTAGAGGGTTATATATTTCTTTACAACTTTTCCAATAGTGAGAGCATTATCTTTGCACTCATAAAGGCTCTTCCCTGTGTCAAAGAGTTGTGGGATACTTATTGTGCACAACATGATATGACTATATTTAACATAACCCAATTGGAGAAGAATTTGTTGATGTCCTCAAGTGGGAGTATTTACATAATATGAAGACTGATATACGAGATGGACAATATTGTGCCAAGGTAAATATTAGATTATGTGAGGTTACATTGATGCCTTCCATGCCCTAGATATAAAGGGGGTTACACATGACTCTAAGCTGCACTTAGTTGTCAAATACCATCACAACCTACACAAAAAATCCATACAAATATGATTTTTTTGGATGTATTTTTGTTGGGAGTTGCTTATTGTTATGTCATTAAGATTGAGCAAAAAATTGGGACTAGAAACCAACAACAACACAAGATTAAGGGTAAAGTTAGGCCCAACTCTTGAAACAAAGGACAAAGAAAAGATAAATTTCCTCAAGAAAACCAGTTAAAGCCACATGAAAAGAAGAAGAATAGGATTAAATTGAAGGAGAATAGCGGAAATTGTGGAACCACCATAAAAGTCCCCAGCACAACAATGATAAATCTCACGTAGACAATCATTAGTAGGCATGCTAAAAGCCTTAGATTCTATTTTATCCTTGAAATCGCAAGATCCCATTGATAGGGGGAAAACATCATTGATGCAAAACTCAGTGTTAATGTAACTACCACAAAGGTCCAACTAGAGGAAAGAGCTAAAGGACCCATAGGAAGGTGAGAGACTCTTCCACCCATAGAAGTGGATGGAGGGGACACCATTGCATTTCATTTTTGACAACATCCTCTAAAAGAAACAAATATTAATTGAGGTTGTTAGAAGATGAATTTTCCAATGGCATGTAATGTTCCTTTTTCTGGTATCCCTTATGACATCGTTAGGATGGACTTTCAGAGTTGGGGGCAGATGGGTCACAAGTGCAGGTTGGCGTCATTGGCTGGCCCTGGGGTCTTTTGGAGGGTTTTTGAGAAGTTTTGATGAGATCCGATGGAATTCACTTGATATATTCCACCATCTGCATATATTGCCTTCCGTTTTGTTGCATTCTGACAAATTTAAAAAAAATAAGTTATTAATGGGCCTAACTCAATTAATTACTTGTAAGGTGGAATTTCAGGAGAAATTCTTAGCAGATCACCTTAGTGTAATATCTTGTTGGAACTAGAATGATAATATCTATAGGATGGGATGGCTAGGAGTGGATTTTAGTGACTTGAGGAGGCATGGTGGCCAATTGACCATTTTCCACATTAAAAATAATATTTTAATTAAGGGAAATGTGCTCAATGATTAAAATCATAATAAAATAGGAGCTTTTATAGGAGTCCATCAGATCTATAAAAAAAGGAAGAAGGGCCATTAGAGATCATCTTGGATTTGGTATTGTTTCTTGTATGAGAGGTTGAGAACCTGGGTCTCTACCTCATTGGTAGCCCCAGGACGGAAATCATCGGGTGATTCAGTGAGATTGGGCGAGTACCCATCTCCCCATTGGTGGATTCATCCAAAATTCACAGGAGAGATCAACAATGTAGTTCAGTTCAGTTTGGAGGGTCAACATAATAGTGCAACAAATTATCTTGGAGGCCAACTTTCATCTGAGCTATTTTGGTTAGGAGGGCCTACGTAATTATTGGAGAAGGCTCATTTGTGGGAGTTGCATTGGTGGGATTTTGGAGTTGGGGTGTTGGGAGATTGATAGGAGAGCCATTTGAGGAGGTTGGCTGGGATTTTGGAGAGCAGATATTGACAGTAGCAGTTGCAGTGCGAGAAAATGAAATTGGAAGAGGGCCAAGCTACAAAGGGTAAGATTTTGAAGGTTGGAATTAGAGGAAACCCTTTTTGGGTTTTTCTGGATTTTGGGCAAGGATCACCTTCCCAATTTAATAGAATTTTCTGAGCAGTTTTCAGTGGGTAAATCAAAAGCTGAAGTCAGGCAACAATGTAGTCTTGGAGCAGTAGTGCAATTTTCTAGAGGAGCTTTCTATTGAAGCGTTGGATTTGCTTGTACTCGTCACCTGATGCTTGTAGCTTGCCTTGTAGCTTGCCTTGTGCAAGCCCAAGTGTATTTTCTCCAATTATTTTGTACCAGGACATTATCATATAATAAAATTTTCCAGTTTGTGGAGTTGGTGCACAATTTTCAGTGGGTAAATCAAAGGCTGAAGTCACGCAACAATGCAGTCTTAGAGCAATAGTGCAATTTTCTGGAGGAGCTTGCTATTGGAGCGTTGGATTTGCTTATACTCATCACCTGATGCTTGTAGCTTGCCTTGTGCAAAACCAGGTGTATTTTCTCCAACTATTTTGTACCACGTCATTATCATATAATAAAATTTGGCCAGTTTATGGAGTTGGTGCACATTTTTATGGTTCATGTGTTAATTTATGAAAATTTATTTGTTGTTGTAATTGCATGTTTTATGTTATCATTGTTAATTTTCCATTAGGAACATTATAGTGGTATCAAAGCATGATTTTGGCCAGCTGTGGGTTAAAATCAAAGTTGTCGTATTGTTCTTAAAGAATAAGGGAGCCAAGTTTGTGGATCAAAGTTTTCAATCTATTTTGCTTGAGGATAATTGTTGTAGGAGATTTCTCTAATTTGAGTTGGTGATTCTGCAGTGAATTTACAAGATTGTAGAATTCGAACATTGTGGTATGAATTTATCCTATTTGGAGTAGTGTATAGATTTGGACATACTGGGAAACTCACGCTAAATTAGGGATTTTCTAGGTCAGCTAGAATTTGCCCAAAAATTTTCTGGGTTTTTTTTTGGTTTTGTGACAGGAGTCCATGATTAAAATTTCATAATTTTCTGGGCAATATTCAAGATGTAAATAAACAGTCCTTCAACAGTGTGTTTTATTAGTGAAATGAGTAATTCACATCCCTCGGTGAGCTTGATCTTGGCTTGGAGTTAAGCCAAACTATTTCTGGATTTTTATAGGTTTTGTGTGAGGAGCTCCGGGTCAAAATTTTCATAATTATCTAAGCAATTTTGAGGGTAGAAACTCCAGTTCTTATTCATGAACATTTGTAGTATTTTCTAGGCAGTGCATGCTACCTATTTTAGTCATTATCAACCTTGGGTCTACTTCATTTCACCTAGATTTTCCATGCATGCATAGTTATTGGTGAATTTATGGGCACTTCAATGACACAAAAAGAGAAGAGTACACAGGGGATCATGGAGGAGTTGATGAAGCAGAACTAACAGTTGAGGAGGCAAAACCAACAAGTCCTAGAGAGGATGCAACAAATGATGGGGACGTTGAGTCATATCCAACAGAGAAGCCATGTGCATGCGCACGCACTCCAACATAACAATACCCATGGGTAGCCTAGCCAACTTACCATGCCTAATTTTCTAGATGAACCGGAGAACGGGAGGGAACCCGATACCTTTTTAGATTTAAGGAGGTCCTTCGTGGATAGGATTGATGAGTATGAGGTGTCAGGCCCTAGGATCAGGAGGGCTTTCTCGTTTAAGGAGCATAGAGGAGGATCATTATAGGATGGAGCTAGGGGGCATTACTGTTGGTGGAGATCGGGCCTCATATGTCGAGAGCCTGAGGAGGAGATTGGGTGGGAGGTTGAGGGCGCACAAGAGTGCGAGGAGCAAGTAGACATATCCAGTGTGATGCGGGTGTCACCCTTGTTGGAAATCCCTTTGATAGTTTCAACTGACACCTTGGAGGAGAAAACTGAGCATACGCCCGTAGGGCCATCCGTTGAGGATCTATTAGTTGATGAGGCACTCAATATTGTGATTTAGTTTCAAGATGATGACCACCTACAACACGTTGATGAGGGTCTAGGAGACATAGAGGTATCCAATGTTCTAACTCAGTTTAGAGATGATAGTCACCCACGACAGTTTCGACAACTCCAAGATGACCTTATAACCTTGAAAAGGAAGGCCGTGATAGTATGAGAGACCATTATACAACAGAATGAGGAGCTAAAGGGCATGAGATTGGTTTGTATCGAGTCAGTGGCTAAAATATTTCACATTGGGGAACGGTTGGATTCCCTAGCCACACAGCTAGAGGAGTACACCTTGGAGTGTCTGAGCAACTCTCTTCGAGCATATATAGATGGGGCTTGTAGCACTGATAGGTTATTTGTGCACATTGGCGAGAGAGAGGTAGAGTTACCTAGTCAGATTATATGTGAAAACCAGACTAGCAAAACGAGGCGACGTGAGTTGCACAGGGTGCAACATTTGCAGAATGGAGGGTTTGTTCACTGTACAGGTGTTCGTGCATTTGATCCTTCCCCTAGGGTTGGATGATGAGATATTATGAGTTGGAAACCGACGAAGTGGGCTAGCCTTGTAGAGATGATCGTAGTTCAAAGGGAAGCTAAGCAAGAGCTCTTAAACATTGGAGATGCTGGAGGCTCAGGTTGGCATTGGGATCTAGGTGGGGCTTCCTATCATATATCTAGGATGTAGGAGAGCTATGGATCTGGTGGGATAGTGAACTTGGTGACTGAGTGCACTCATTCCTTGGGGGAGTTCCAGTCGACACTAGTAGTCAGGGGGTTCGTGAGCTAAACCCATGGATTGTTTAGACATGTTGGATGCACACAAAGTCACAATGGGAGTGGCATACTCTGGCAGGGGTTAGCCAGAGGATGTGGCATCAACAGGCCACCAGACGGCGCATTGTATGGAGACAGTGCTCTCTCATGGGCACATTGGACACATGTGCCATGGAGGCTAGGCATAGTAGTGCCATTCCCATTAGCATGTGAGGAGATAGACCACTTAGGTCTACTAGGGCAGATGAGGAGGAGTATCCCACATCATGGTTGGGTCACTAGCGGAGTCATGGATGTATTGACACATGTGGGATGGGCGATGATGCAGGGTGGTGTGGCAATTTACGTAGGTGTTGAGTGGTGCACAGAGTCATACCATAGAGTTCAGTGTTCTGGAGAGGAGCACAGACTTTGTATGGTGGAGTGTCGAGTCGTGCAGACATGCACTATGGAGTAGGAGGAGCGACTCACACCACCTTGAGGTTCTACATGGAGTGATAGCTACATCATCATAGGAGGAGTACCAACTAATACAAGATGGTGTGGTAGCTAGTGGTGGTGTCCAGCAGTGCACAGAGGAATGCAATTGGGTGCAAGTGTGTGCCAATGGGGCACACAGATACACATTTGTATGTAGGGGAGTGGAGGGATGCTTGGCCACAGGCAGTGATGCGTGACACCAACCATTGGGGTTTTGGGGCGTCACCTACAAGGAGACCGTCTGATAGAGGCGACATGCATGATAGTGGGTGTAACTCACCCCAGATCGACGAGGATGCCTCTAGGGAGCATGAGCAGTCATGTGGAGTTGTTGACAGTAGGCCAGATTTATATTCCGATGTGTATGGGGAGATGTTAGGGGACCCTATGGGAGACATTCAGGATGATGAGTCACCCATGATGATTCAATGTGAGAAGCATATAGTGGACCATGAGTCAGCTGAGGAGGATGATATGCACAGTATGCATGTTGAGCCTTTTGTGCAAGGCCAATCAGAGTATCACATTAAACTTGTGATGGAGAAGGATGAGCGACAACCCTTAGGGTAATCCATTGATGACGAGCAGATAGATGGACAAACAACTAGCAGGCTGGCAGTATTTACAGACACTTGTCCTCAAGAGGTGTTGGAACCTGGTAGGACAGTTTTGCAAAGGATTAGTGGGCTAGAGGAGTGTGGAGTTTCCTATTAGGTGAGGGAGACAACAATGCATCCATCTTTGGGTCTACCCATTGATGAGGTGCAAGCAAATGTAGTGGCGGCTAGTAGAGCTACAACATTTTCAGGAAGCAAACCTCTCCAGGAGTACAAAGACATGGCTTGCAACACAGCTTGCCCACCTGGGTCCATTATAGGGAGAGAGGCAAGATTTCTTGGACGGATTTTGTTGGTTGATCAGGCAGAGCAACATGAGTTGAGCATGGACCAGTATCAGCTTAGTAGACCTACTTCTTGCACATGTGTCCATACATTAGATTGGCGGGAGATCATGAGTGATATCCTATTGATTATATGATAATCTTAGACAAGGGCATAGTGGAGCGGGGAAACATAGACATGACACGTACTACAGGGTTCAGTTGGTAGTGGGATACAGATCGAAAAATCTTCAGCATTCCGTCCTGGCATCATGAGAGCAGGATAGACATTGGATTGAGTTAGGGGTTGGACTGGAGAGAGGTGATGAGTTGGTACGCAGTAAGGGGGCCAACATTCTTAGCCAAAGTTATAGCGCAGTAGGAACCATGGAGCACTGTTGCTTTTTCTTGGTGGCATTAGGATCCAGGGGGATTTGTTAACGACATACTCAGTCATAGATTGGTCTGGGATCCGGGCATTGAGTGGTCTATGCCTAGTGGGTTGCCGCAGAAGCATAGCAACACCCAACGGTTTGTATGGGCTCTGAGCATTGAGTCTCAATTGGATTGGGCCAACAGGCAGGTCCATATATATGGATTACTTGAGGGAAAGTAATCTTGGGGTAGAGGATTTG
The DNA here is from genome assembly GCA_034641835.2 of Pinus albicaulis. Classification (NCBI taxonomy): domain Eukaryota; kingdom Viridiplantae; phylum Streptophyta; class Pinopsida; order Pinales; family Pinaceae; genus Pinus; species Pinus albicaulis. Next base: position 1,637,350,672 of record CM076578.1, on the reverse strand, counting down.
TAATGTTCCTTTTTCTGGTATCCCTTATGTCATGGTTAGGATGGACTTTTAGAGATCGGGGTAGACGGGTCACAGGTGCAGGTTGGTGTCAACGATAGGCCCTGGGGGCTTTTGGAGGGGTTTTGAGGAGTTCTTATGAGGTCCGATGGCATTCAATTGATATATTCCACCATCCACACAATTTTCCTTTCATTTCGTTGCATTCTGACAACTTTCAGAAAATTGATTTATTAATGGGCCTAACTCAATTAATTACACCTATGGTGGAATTTTGGGAGGAATTCTTGGCAGAAAACCTTAGTGTAATAGCTCGCTGGAACCAAAACGAGAAGATCTACAAGATGGAATGTGTAGGAGTGCTTTTCAGTGACCTGAGGAGGCATGGTGGCCAATTGACCATTTTCCACATTAAAAAGAATATTTTAATTAAGGGAAATGTGTTCAATGATTAAAACAATAATAAAATAGGAGCTTCTAGAGGATTCCATCATATCTATAAAAAGGGGAGGAAGGGATATTAGGGATCATCTTGGATTTGGTATTGTTTCTTGTATGAGAGGTTGAGAACCCGGTTCTCTACCCCATTGGTAGCCCTAGGACGAAAACCCTTAGGTGATTCAATGAGATTGGACGAGTGCCCATCTCCCATTGGTGGATTCATCCAAAATTCACAAGAGAGCTCAACAGTGCAGTTCAGTTCAGTTTGGAGGGACAACATAGCAATGCGACATATTATCTTGGAGGGCATCTTTCATCTTAGTTATTTTGGTTAGAAGGGCCTACATAGTCATTGGAGGAGGCTCATTTGTGGGAGCTGCATTTGTGGGATTTTGGAGCTGGGGTGTTAGGAGATTGATGGGAGAACCATTTGACAAGGTTGGCTAGGATTTTGGAGAGCAGTGATTGACAATACCAGCTACAGTGCCAAAAAATGAAATTGGAAGAGGGTCAAGCTACAAAGGGTAAGATTTTGAAAGTTGGGATTAGAGGAAACTCTTTCTTGGTTTTTCTGTTGAGATTTTGGGTAGCATTGGATGTGCTCTAGCTCCAAAACTTTGTGGAGGGGCTAGAACACATGATATCTCCAAGACCCAGAAATCGTTTGGAGAAATTCCACCTGATGTAAAAGCTATTCAAATAATTAATTTTTTTAATGGGGACCCTAAGTCTAACTTAGGGAAATTAAAAAATTAAAGTGAATTAATTTACACATGTGGGTGAGAATGTTCTAAGTGACGTGGATCAATATTTTTCTAATCTTAGCCGTTAATTAGAGATTAGATCACGACCATTGATTTATCAATGAGAAAAGTATTGAAGGAAGGCTTGAGGTCAGTTGGAGAATACACACATTACAGCAACACTTGAGCTAAGTCAAAATTCTGGGGCGTGGTTTGCTGAGAATTTTTGAGTTAGCTCACAGTTTTGGTGAGGGTCAGATAAACAAGGGATTACACTGATCCGAGGCGAGAATACATAAATCATAGAGGCTGATCCTTAGCAAGTAGCGTAGAGGCCAGTAGGAGGGACGCATCCCAGCTAGGCTGACGCAGAGGCAGCGCAGAGGCCAGTAGGAGGGACGCATCCCAGCCAGGTTGATGAAGAGGCAGCGCAGAAGCTGACGTAGAGCGCAAAAGGGTGACGCAGGGGCATCTTGTGCTGTGTAGAGGCCATGTTGGGCAGGAAAGGCTGACACAGAAGCTGGAGGGCCAATGTTGGGGTTCCAGTGGGCTAGAAAGGGCTCGTATTCAGTAATTCCCCTGAGGGTTTGAATCAACCATATTTTCTGTCTCCGAGCGATAAGGTACAACTTCCGTGAAATTCTTTGTCGGGCAAACCACTACTGGTGCCCTTGATGTATTCAGATTTTGCTTAATAATAAAACCCTCAAAGAGTTGTTGCACCAGTTTTCCAGCATTGGGTTTTTCCGAGGACATTTGTCTGAAAAATCATGTGTGTCCTTTGGCATATGTGCGTTATGTTTCAGCAAATGATCTGTATATGTGTAGGCTTCAGATTATGTTTTCTTTGATATTTTTTTGAATATTCAGCTAAATAAAATGTTAATTAAATCAAACAAGTAGGAGAAGTAAATTAATATTTTGTAATAGGGTTTCTGTGTTCAGAAATTTTCACATGGTATCAAAGAAATTGTAGATCAAGCTAAAGCCATCAGCAGGGGGCTAAATATTTTTTGCTGCAGGAGGACAGTTGAAGTTGCACAGAATCAGCAAGAGGCAGCGCAACACCAGAGGGACGACACAGGCCCTGCAGGGGTGACACAGAGCCAGTCTACTCACGCAGAGCTGAAGCGGTCAAGCTCACGCTGATCTGACGCAGGCCTTAAAGGGTGACACAATCCAAGTTGGAGTGACGTTGTGCCGGTTTTCGGGGTTGGAAGTGCATTTTCTGATCTTCAAAGTTTTCATAGGGGTAGCAGTGTTGTCGGTGTAGAAAATTGCCTAGCAAAATTGACAAAGTAAGGGGAAACACTCCCTCAATAGATTTTCTTACCGAGAAATCTGAGATTCAATCAAGAGGGGTGATCGTAGAGGGATGATTCGGCAGAATTGGTGAATTATTTATGGGAGGGAAGTCACTTGTCAGAGGGAGCATGCTCTCTAGAGGGTTTCTATCGCCAAGAAACCCAGATCCGGTCTTTTGCTGAGTGTAGCAGCAGTAGAAGGGAGAAGAACACTTGCTTCGACAATTTGAGCATAGATGGCCCCATATGGACTGAGAGATCATGATAGGTTAGACGGTGTGTCTAAATTTGCTATCTGGAAAGCCAAAATCCTGATAGTGCTTGAGGAGTACAACATTAGAGACAACGCCGAGAACGTCCTAGTTGTGCCAACCGATGATGCTGCTCTGAATAAGTTCAATGAAAATCAGGCGCGGTCTAAACGCTTGATCATGGATGGAGTCAAAGATCACGTGGTTCCTCATATTGTCGAGAAGAAGACGACAAACGAGGTGTGGAAAACATTAACCACATTGTATCAAGGTAGCTACGTCCAGAGGAAGATGCTTCTGGAGAATCATATGGGGATGTTCCAGATGCACAAGGGAGAGGAGATTGATACTTTCCTCTTTAGATTGCAGACTATCCGAGACTAGCTGATTGCCATGGGGGAAACTCCTGATGATGGACTCATGGTGAGGACTACCCTGAATGCAATCATGGATGAGTGGGAGAACTTTGTCCAAAGTATCTTGAGCAGAGCATAACTCCCAAACTGGGAGGACATGTGGGAAATCCTTCGTCAAGAGGAGATCAGGAGGATAACCAAGAGGGAATTCAGCAATGGAGGAGTCAAGATAAAGAAAGAGGAGGAGGAAGTTGCAGCCCTAGCATCAAGGGACAACGTCAACAAGGGAAGAAGAAGAAGGAGCTATCCAAGGTCTGGTGCTTCAGATGTGGCAAATTGGGACACTTCGCCAACACTTGTCCTAAGAGGAAGGGCAAGGAAGTTTCGAATTCCAAGGAAGCAGCAGCAAAAGGGGACGATGGCAGCGAAGATGATGTGGCCATGAGTGCTCGTGTACCTCGAGAGAAGAGGTGGGGTGACATAGATCTATAGAGTGAGCTACAGATGGTAGTGGCAGGATCCTTGAGTTGCCCAAACTCTTAGATCACATACAAGCTACAAGAGCCTTAAGACAATAGTAGGATGACTGGAGTCAGTGGATGCGAAGTATCATGGAGATGCACAAGGTAATGCTTGAACACTGAAGATTGGAGCAACATAGAGGAGAGGCAATAGCAACGTGGAAGCAACAACGTAGAGGCTGATGGGATTTCAATAGCGCAGAGGCAGTGCTTACGCAGTACAGAGCAGCAGACAACATAGAGCTTCAGAGGGGCAATGCAGAGCAGCAACAGAGGGTGATTCAGTGATGAGATGCAGACAGACTGACTTGTCTGTCATTTATTGGGTGATTGTCCTTCAGTTGCTTACTTCTCAACAACTAAGTTGCAGTGCAGCAGTTAGCAGTGGCAGTGCTATAGGCAGCATGATGAAACAATTTAAGAAGGAGATGTAGTACAGATGTGGTAGAGTCATGGGCAACAATATAGAAAGTAGCAACGCAGTGGATGGAGGGCAACAGGCCAAGCATCAACAACATAGGGGACCAATTCCAGAGATCATGGTAACGTTTCTGGAGTGAAGTGTTGCTAGAGCACATTCCACGCTAAGAGGGAGTGTTGAGATTTTGGGTAGCATTGGATGTGCTCTAGCTTCGAAACTTTGTGGAGGGGATAAAACACATGAGATTTCTAAGACCCAGAAATCATTTGGATAAATTCCACCCGGTGTAAAAGTTATTCAAATAATTAAAAAAAAAATTAATAGGGACCCTAAGTCAAACTTAGGGAAAATAAAATATTAAACTGAATTAATTTACACATATGGGTGAGAATGTTCTAAGTGACGTGGATCAAGATTTTTCTAATATTAGTCATTGATTAGAGATTAGATCACGGTCGTTGATTTACCAATGAGAAAAGTATTAAAGGAAGGCTTGAGGTTAGTTGGAGAATACACACATTGCAATATCACTTGAGCTAAGTCGAAATTCTGGGGCGTGGTTTGCTGATAATTTTCGAGTTAGCTTGCAGTGTTGGTGAGGGATTACACTAATCCGAGGCTGAGAATACATAAATCAAAGAGGCGGATCTGTACCAAGCAACGCAGAGGCCAGCAGGAGGGACGCAACCCAGCCAGGCTGACGCAGAGGCAACGCAGGGGTTGACGCATAGGCTTCAAGGTGACGTAGAGGCAATGCAGAGCCCATAAGCGTGATGCAGGGGCAACCTGTATTGTGCAGAGGCCATGCTGGGTAGGAAAGGCTGACATAGAGGCTGGAGGACGACGTTGGGGTTCTAGTGGGCCAGAAAGGGCTCGTATTCAGTAATTCCCATGAGGGTTTGAATCAGCCATATTTTCTATCTCTAAGTGATAAGGCACAACTACCGTGAAATTATTTGTCGGGCAAACCACTACTGGTGCCCTTGATGTATTCAAATTCTAATTAATAATAAAACCGTCAAAGATTTGTTGCACTGGCTTTCCCGCATTGGGTTTTTTTGGGTATATTTTTCTAGAAAATCATGTGTGTCCTTTATCATATGTGCGTTATGTTTCAGTAAGTGATTTGTATATGTGTAGGCTGCAAATTGTGTTTGATTTGATATTTTTCTAAATATTCAGTTGAATAACTTGTTAATTAAATCAAACAAGTAGGAGAAGTAAATCAATATTTTGTAGTAGGGTGTTTGTGTTCAGAAATTTTCACATTTTCTGGGTTTTGGGAAAGGATCACCTTCCCAAATTACTAGAATTTTCTGAGTAGTTTTTAGTGGGTAAATCAAAGGCCGAAGTCAGGAAACAATGCAATCTTGGAGTAGCAGTGCAATTTTCTAGAGGAGCTTGATATTGGAGTGATTGGATTTGCTTGTACTCATCACCTGGTGCTTGTAGCTTTCCTTGTGCAAGCCCAAGTGTATTTTCTCCAACTATTTTGTACCACGAAATTATCACATAATAAAATTTGGCAAGTTTGTGGAGTTGGTGCACATTTTTCTGGTTCATGTGTTAATTTCTGAAAATTTATGTGTTGTTGTAATTTCATGTTTTATGTTATCATAGTTAATTTTCCATTAGGAATATTACATGGCATCACATCCTTATCCATACACCAACAGTCAACTAAGTTAGGGATGATACATCTATGTTAGTAAAAAATGCAACTTACAATACAACATCAAGTCCTTCAAAGATGAGGTATTATTGATGTCATCTTGCTTGAATTTTGTGATGTTATTTTAGGACAACCACATATGTGGAAGTATCATGCATTTTACGAGTCTAGGCCTCATAGAGCCATTATCACCTTAGGATATTAACACTACAAAAGACTGGAGGTAACCACAACTACTACAATGTCTCTAATCACGATTAACCATTGCAAAGATAACATCTTAGACTAGGAGATTTGTCCTCTTCACGATCTAGTCTGATGGAGAAAATAAAATCATTGTGACTACTAAAGTGTCATTGCAAGGGATCCCTCTATGCAATAGAGATAGGTAGATAAGTTTATGGAAGAATATAGAGACAACTTCAATATTACATGCTCTTTCTTTTCATTCTCAATTCAAATAGATCAATTACATATATATCTATGGGCACCAGAATATTCACGTATGTTGAACCTCCTTGTCCATTTCCTTAATGTAGGGATCAATTAATTTTCATTTCTCAAGTATTAAACTCTAATAGATAATTTCTAATGATGAAGAGCATGTAGTTCATCACCAACCTAGATTATCAAATCTTAATTAATTTTGTGAAGTATTCTCACACCCATACATTATAATATTGTTGGGTGATGTCTAATATAAAGTATGTCCATGTGTAACCTCCCCACCCAATGGATTTTTCTTCTTAATCCATCGCTACTATTAAAAGGGTTTTGTGTCAAGATAGAGGACCATTAAGGAAATTATCTTCCCCTATGGTACCTAATCATGAATCATCAAATATTGTTTGAGATGTACCATCCAAGTATGTCCATCATGATGGTCAAATTTATTGATGTCCCAAATAGTTCCCCTTCATTATGAAGGAGCCTTTCGTGAGCTTATTAGAGGAGCCCAAAGGTCCCATTCGGGTCTTGCTCTTGCTCATAGGTTGTATGTGCTTCAAGTGTAATGTGAAATCCTTTACCTCATTAATGTTAGGTTCAATAACTTCATCTCATAGGGCATTAGTCGTGCTCATAGGTTGCATGTGTGGAACATAATATCCTTTAGCTCACTAATGTTAGGTTCAGTAGCTTCATCTCATTGATACCATTTTCTCATTTTTCCTTACATAATGTGATCCTAACATCAACCTATTTAATGTTTTCTCAAACATCCTTCATTTTTCTCTTATACAATTTTCCTAGCTTAGATACTAGGGTAAGAAGCATCGCCTTATAATTGCACAAATACAACATGTACATAAGTATTGATGTAGCAACATTAATTTGAGGACACCTATCGAAGGGTTAAAATGGGAGAAATTCAAAAATTAATGGTAGAAATCCCCATGGCATACATCCATTGTGTAGCTAATGTGACCGATCAAGCAAACTTAACACGAAAATTTACTTCAAGAATAGAATGTCAATCAATCATCCTTATTGAGCATCTCCTCTACTATGATTTGAAAGGAAAATCCATGTGAATCTCCTAGTTTTCCATTCTAATGCCATTTGAAAGGATACCAACTCAAAAATAAATTCATAATAAGAAAGAAAGCATAATAGAATGGATAATCACATTCTCAACAATTAACACTTCAAAAAATTGATTATAAATGAATGGAAAGTCAAAACTAAAAACATGAAAGAGAAAAAATCTCAATAAGATTTCTGACTTGATTTCATTAATGTCTTATTATATATAAAACCCTTAACGAGGAAATACATTTTCAAATAATGGATCTACTAAAAATATAAAATAATAAATTACATAACAAAGCCCTTTAAAAGTACTCACTTGGCGCAGGGAAAAAAAGTTTGGTTATCAGAGAACTGTGACAACTAGAATAGCTATGGCGAGAGTGGAAGTGGGAGACCAAGGGGAAGGCCGAGAACGGAAGCTCCAAGCCCCATGGATGGCAAAAGGACCAGATTAGAGGAGGCAATGAAGGAAGCCGCTCTCAACTATCAGGGAACCGTCCCAGAGCAAGGCAAAGAAATTATTGAAGTCTGGGTAAATGAAGTGAGAAGGCAGCGAAGGAACACCCAAGTCGACAAGATCTAAGAGGAGGTCGACAGGATAATAGATACGGGGAAATCCCATACGAGGCAAATCGTCTATCAAAGGACTCTAGAAACAACTTGGCACATTAAGATTCTAATGGGAAAGCTACAGGCGAAAGCAACGGAAGAAAAAATCAAGCGTCAGATGGAAAACCATTTGCGGATGAATGCAATTGAGCAGAGGTTGAAGGGGATCGAGGAGGCACTGCATAGGGTGGTAAACATCGAACACTTGTAGGATGATCGCATTGGTGATATGAATAAGATATTTTCAATTTACTTGAAGCATATCCACAACTTGGATATCACTGTGGGGCAGGGACTTGGAGATTCAACCAAATTAATGAAATATAAGGTCAAAGAGGTAGCGGGAGCCAACAGAAAGCCACCGGCAATGCCGAGAGCAGGAGCGACAGCAACAACGATAACAACCTCAATGGAGAAATCAACACCTGCATCTGATTCAAGTGTGGAGGAGACTCCACCATTGTCCCTGGGAAAATAATCATATTTATGTGTTTAATTTTGCTAAATTTTGTCAATAGGCTGGGAAGGACTAAGCATAGTTATATAATGATAGCCACCTCTGAAGGTCTAGAACAGAAAGTCAAGTATTCACTTAGACCTCCAACACATTGTAAATGTTTAAGTAGCAACAGAACAATATTTTTTGTTGAAATGCCTAGGAGTCACCATAGATATAAAATCCTTTTGGCAAGTTTATTTAAATTCTAGGACAAGGCTTTAGTTTACTCTAGTTGGACTGGTTTCCAGTCTAGCAGACCAGCAAACTCTTATGTAAATTTTTGTTCTATCGTAATATAAGGTGGTTACTCTGACTTACCAAAAAAAAAAAAAAAAAAAAAAACTCACTTGGCAAAGTATAAATTATATGAGTGAGAATATATTTTATTCAGTTCACTATACATAAAGCCATATATTGTTTTACTCCAAACTACCTTTCACATGTATTAAACTATTCTATTGAGTTCAACCTTTTACACACAATTTTGAACTCCCTTAGATAAAAGTTCTTAAAATGATCTTTAATTACCATCCTAATACTACGCATAATATTCAAAACCAAAAACGGTGACCTGATTGGTTTACCTATCAAACTGTTCTTTCAATAGGAACTAGAAAAACTAGACTGGTCAAATCTCAATGAACCGGTCTTTTAAAAAAACATATGAAATAATTAAAATTTTAATGAAAAAAAAATATTTCAAAGAATTAAAACCATTATTCCAAACCAATAGAGACAAAATATGCAAAGTTTGCTCATCTATATACCATGTAAAGGTGAATATATGAGAATGGCACCCAGTGCAATACATATCAACAACATAATACATAATCAATGAGACTATAAATGACCTTTGGAGTCCAAAAACAATGCTACAAGCTATGGGGCCATTGGCCTACTACAAGCCTTAATCAATGATCAACATGATCACTCCTCATCATGATCAAACTCATTACCACTACTAGACATGAGATCATCAACATGAGCTATATAAACATCATCTGGCTCGGAGTTTGGGGGCTCCTCAAACTCCTCAAATCCCTGATCAACATGATCAGTCATGAAACTCATCATTGATTCAACGCCGCTAGAAATGGGATCGACAACAAGTGCTACATAAGCATAATCTAGCTCAAAGTTTTCAGAGTCGGATTGCGCAACCTTATAATATGGTAGAAATTGAAAAAGTTTACATGCCTAACCAATGATTTTGGGCTCAACCTTATAATATGGTAGAAATTGAAAAAATTTACATGCTTAACCAATGATTTTGGTTTGAGTGAAGTGTTCATCTCCTCAACCTTATAATATGGTAGAAACAACTTAGCATGCCTAATCAATTAAGGGCACATTTTTGTTAAGGCCATGGTAGAGGAGTTCAACAATAAATACCTCCAACATCAATGAAGTTCAACAATCAATACCACCAATATCAAGGTACTCAAAGGGCTTCATGCTCTTGATGAAATGCCAATGTCATACCCTCACGCATGACAAAATCAAATGGAAACATTGCAGTCCCCCCAAATCTTGAAATACTGAAAACTATACAAATTCAAATGGAAACATTGCAATCCCCCAAATCTTGAAATATTGAAAACTATTAAGCTTGTTGGATTTTGAGTCAGATTTAAAATTTTAGTTTCTCCATATGAAATTTCTAACATTTATTTCATGGTAATGTTAAAATTTTAAGGAAAATGATGAAAGTGAAAGATAAAGGAAATGTCACATTTACTTTAAGAATTTAACATCATTGATTACAGGCATTGCTCGAGTTGAGATGTGAGAGGAAAATTAGAGGGGAGGCTTGTTTTTAAAAGCTTGGAGGGGATGTTTTTGGAGAGAAACAACCCATAGTTTCCCTCAAAACCACTTACCCCTGCCCAAAACCATTGCGTGTGGGGTTTGTAGATGCGCTAATAATAAACCTACCAATTTATGACTAGTTTGATGCAAACCCTGACCTACAAGGGGATGAACCAGATTTATTAGCTGGTTTGGTCACAAAGACTGGTTACCAATTTGACCTAGCTGATTTTGAATACTATGATGCTAGAGCTACAATACTACACAAACCATGAGTTAAAGAACTAAGATATAAAAAGGTCCACAATTCCAAGCTACAATACTACACAAACCATGAGTTAAAGAACTAAGATATAAAAAGGTCCACAATTCCAAGCTTAATTGTAGCCCATCCAGCTTTTCTCACAATTCAAAGTTCCTGCATCCTGCCATCCCCTAGAGCCCGAATATAAACTAGGTCCCCCTCAATCAATGATGGACTTTCCATACTCTCATGTTCGGTTGGCTCTCCGGGATGCAGTACAAAAGCAAGATGGTCACACTCTGTCTCAAAGAGTGAGAGAAACACCTTTATCGCTTCAAAAGTTTCTTCGGGACATCTTTCGCCTATGTGCCCACTATTCGTAAGGTCAACAAAATTGAGCGCAAGGTGATAGCTTTCATGAAATCCATGGCCAAAGAGTTTACAGAGATAAAGATGTGGATTCCGTGGATGTCTTCTCTCCCTCATACAGTGGAGGAATTAGCAGGAAGCAGGAGAAGCCATTTCCAGATCCACAGGAGGACCAAACAAAGCAGAATGCCTACATTTATGTCTACACTTAGGAAGCAGCAGAAGGCCGATATGAAGCATGTAACAACCCTGTCGTTCGGCATTCAACTACTTATTTTGTAAATTTTGCCCATTACCATCAACAATCAGTCTGTACTCTGTCAGTAACAATGACTTCAATTGACAGAACGACAAGACAATTTTGATGTCTCTGTTTCTAATGGCGTCAGATATAAAGAACAAAGCCGAATTAGGAAAATCTTTAAGTAAAAGTTCAGCGGGAAGGAACCTAGTTATATGTTTTTTTTACCATACTTATTTTGTAAATTTTGCCCATTTTTATCAACAATCAGTCTGTACTCTGTCAGTAACAATAACTTCAATTGACAGGACGGCAAGACAACTTTGATCTCTCTGTTTCTAATGGAATCAGCTACAGCCGAATTAGGAATTTTTTTTGTAAAAGTTCAGCGGGAAGGAATATAGTTCTATGTTTCTCTTCTTTCTACCATAACGTTAATCAGCATTGGAATACATGTTGGCAGTGCTTCTCAGAATCTATCCAAAATCAGAAACCAACTCTTTTGAATAGATTCTTTCTCACAACTAGTAAAACATTAAAGAAATTTCAGAAACCAACTCTTTTGAATAGATTCTTTCTCACAAGTAGTAAAACATTAAAGAAATTTCTGAATTATTCATAGTGTTAGACCATAACATTGTGGATAATCTCAAGATTTTTTCACTAAACATAACCACAAAAGCACATTATATAATAATCCATATTGCATCCGATCAACAGGCGAAGGAGGCTATGATGTTAATCTGGAAACACTCAAGTAGACTCCAGTTGCACTCAGACGCAACCAAACCTCAGCAAATCAATGGGAGTAAACGTGCGTCCAACGATTACCAGTGCTTTATATACTAATCAAAACTATATCATAGTCAGAAGCTCTTCCCTTGCTCTATATAGCGATTGTTTCAGACAGCCCCAACTGCTTCCCACACACTATCAACTTAAATGCAATATCTACATGTCAAAGAACTCGTTCATAGTCGAGTCCCGGGTGTATTCATTACGCAAATTAATCTTAACAATGCTCATTAGAAGCAGATCTTAAATGGGGCCATGGCAGGCCTTCCAGACCTACCGAAATATGCAGTGTGACAACTAATAGGCATTTCATTAACCGATGTTGAGGTCGAGTGAGTAGAAAGTCTGAAAAAACTTCATACTTTCCCTGTTTTTTTTTTAAACACGAACTTCTCAAATTAAATCCCTAGACAAAAATATTATGTTCACTAAATTCCTGGTCTTTGAAATTTCAAAGAAACTATTCTCCAGGAAACTTATTTGGAACTTTTCGGTAAGAGAAAACATTAGCTGAAAAAATTCATTTCATACAGAATATTATTGAAGAAAAATTTTCGAGATGCACGAAGTCCAGGACTCTTACTGGAAAATTTCCAAGCAGAAAAGCTTTCTGAAACCCGTTCGATGATCGATCCTTTGTGAGAATAAACGTTCTTTTACGAGCGGAAGGACCTTTGACGCGGATCAGACGTAAAGCTCGCTTGAAATTAAAACTTTGCGCACAGTTTAACAGAGTTTCAACCCTTAGCAGAGTGAATTAAAGCAAGTCCCAATATGGATTTCCCCTGCAACCGGGTTTGCAGGCCTCAAAATTTGGATCATGGCCAGAAAAGAGGCCAGACAATTCACTGTCATCACCAATTTAGTGCTTTGGGACTGTAGTCTGTAATAAAGCCACTGCTCCTCCATGTGGCAGCAAATAAACTTGATTTAAACTTGATTTTGCCGGGTAATCTAACAGTTAGTTATAATATTCGGCATATTTGAAATTAGGCCACGGTTTCTGCCATCAGTAACTATTTAGCTAATCAGACGACGGATTCTGCCACGGTATCTATTTAGCTATGCGCTTCCAGGTTTTGGAGTTTTTTTCGAGATTTTGATAAAATAATTTTCAATCATTTAAAATGCATTAAAAATATCCCAGACCTGACATATTTTCATGTATAGTTGTTTATGGAAAAACTGGAACGCAAAAATATTATGTTCGCTCAACTTCATTTGTCCATGGAGCCTCTACTAGAAAGGACAAATGTTTTATTTGATGTCCACATTTTATCAAAAACAACAATGTAGGATAATATGAATTAAAACTGTGAAAATCTACTCCATGTAGGATGATATGAATTAAAACTGTGAAAATCTACTCAATGTAGGATGATATGAATTAAAACTGTCAAAATCTACTTCCCGATGGGGTGAGATCTCTGTAACATGTGGAAGGCAACTTTCATGTGTGATTACAAGTAGAGCGGGGTGAGGGAGGAGGACTTCATGGTTCCTTTTTGTTAAAAATGTGATAACAGATGTAAACAAGGGTTGCACAAGGCACTTGACGGGGTAACTAGAAAACCAGCAAGCATGTCAAACTCGGACTAGGAGGACTTGGATGCCCGAGCACTCAGTACCGTTCAGTTGTGTTTGGCAGACGAAGTACTCTTCAATATTGTTGGAGAGAGTACAACCGCAGGGTTGTGAAAGAAATTGGAAACTCTCTATATGACAAAATCATTGACTAACGGAATCTATTTAAAGAGACAACTGTACAGCCTTCGAATGAAGGAGGGTATGAAAATTGCAGATCACTTGAATTTTTTTAATATGCTTATTTGTCAGTTGTCCGATATGGAAGTAAAGATGGAGGAAGAAGACAAGGCAATAACCTTGTTGTGTTCCCTGCCTGAGTCATGGGATCACTTCGTGACCTCAGTCAGTTTGAGCACTGCCGATTCATTAAATTTTGAATCTGTCGTGGGTGCTCTCTTATCTGAAGAGGTACGAAGACAATCTAGCATTGAGACTTCTGCACCTGAAGTCATGGTAGCTAGAGGTCGGTCAAAGGAACAGGGGGAGAAGACAAGAGGTTCTTCCAGATCGAAATCAAAGGGCGGCAAGAAGAGTAAAGCAAAACGCTGGTACTGCAACAAACCGGGACATCTCAAAAAGGATTGCTGGAAACGGAAGGAGGCAGAAAACAACAAGGAAGCAAATCAGGTCGATTTAGGTATGGATGATGAGGTTTTAATTGCTGAAGCACTCCCTGTATGTAATATCTCACAAGATGCTGACTATTGGCTATTAGACTCTGGTGCTTCTCATCATATGAGTCCGCACTGGAATTAGTTTTCATCATATGAAACTGTAGATGGTAATTGTGTTTTCATGGGAAATAATGCATCTTGTCACACTGTTGGGATTGGAAATGTGCGAATTAAAATGTATGATGGTACAATTAAAACCTTATCTGATGTTAGGCATGTACCTGATCTAAAGAAAAACTTGATTTCCTTGGGAGTTTTGGATTCGAATGGTTATAAGTTTACAGGTCAGAATGGAGTGCTGAAAGTCTCGAAAGGAGCCTTGGTTGTTATGAAGGTTGAAAAGGTTGAAAACCTGTACAGACTCCAGGGAAGCACTCAAGTCAGTGAAGCAGCGATCGTGTCAGATAAAGCAGAAGAAGGTTCTCGTCTATGGCATCAGCGGTTGGGTCACATGAGCGAGAAAGGTCTTCAGGTACTGATGAATCGCAAGCTACTTCCTGATTTGAAATCCTTGAAGTTGGATTTTTGTAAATATTGTGTGTTTGGAAAACAATGTAAACAAAGATTCAAGTCTGGCAATCATAATAGCAAGCAGATTTTGGACTATATTCACTCTGATATGTGGGGACCATCTCCTGTTGTGTCCTATGGAGGTGCCTTGTATTTTTTAACTTTTATTGATGATTTCTCCAGAAAAGTTTGGGTCTATATGTTGAAAAAGAAAGCTGATGTGTTTAATGTGTTTAAACAATTTAAAACAACGGTGGAAAAGAAAACAGGCAAATCAATCAAATGTTTAAGAACTAACAATGGCGGTGAATTTACCTCTTTAGAATTTGAACAATTTTGTAAGGATGAAGGGATAGTTAGACATAAAACTGTTGTTTATACTCCTCAGCAGAATGGTGTTGCTGAACAGATGAATCAGACTCTTATGGAAAGAGCCAGAAGCATGATTAGTAATGCTAATTTGCAAAAGGAGTTGTAGGCAGAAGCAATATCTACTGCTTGTTATTTAGTTAACAGGTCACCTTCGGTTGCAATAGACTGTCAAATTCCTGAAGAAGTTTGGTCGGGTCAGTCCTGTGATTATTCGCATTTGAAGATTTTTGGTTGTGATGCCTATGTTCTTATTCCTAGAAATCAGCGTTCAAAATTAGATTCAAAATCAAAATGTTGTGTCTTTGTTGGATATGATTATTCAGTGAAAGGATATAGGTTGTGGGATCCTACTTCACGGAAAATAGTCATTAGTAGAGATGTAACATTTGATGAATCATCTCTTTTAAAATCATATGTTGAAAGAGTTGAACAGAAGCAGGTATCGTCAGGTCAGCAGATTCAATTGGAGACTGTACATTTTCCAGAAAGTCGAAAGGAAGGAGAGACTTCTGAAAAAGGTGGAGAAGCAGAGGAAACTGGAGAAATTCCAGAATCCAGTCAGCAACCAGTCACCCTAAGAAGGTCTACGAGGGAAAGAAGAACACCAAAAAGGTATGAAGACTCTGCTTCATCATTTGCATTGATTACTGAAGATGGGGAACCATCTTGTTATCAGGAAGCAGTTGATGATGCAGATAGCGAGGTATGGAAAAAGGCTATGGAAGAAGAAATGGACTCCTTAGCCAAGAACAATACCTGGGATCTTGTAGAACTCCCTGAAGGGAGAAGCGTTGTTGGGTGCAAATGGGTCTTCAAGTTGAAGAGAAAAGTTGATGGAAGTATCGACAGGTATAAGGCGAGATTGGTTGCAAAAGGGTATTCTCAGGTTGAAGGTATTGAATTTCATGAGATCTTTTCACCAGTAGTTAAACTTGTTTCTATTCGTACTGTGTTAGCATTAACTGCTTTACTGGATCTTCAGTTAGAACAGTTAGATGTTAAAACAACGTTTCTTCATGGTGATTTGGATGAAGAGATTTATATGGATCAGCCAGAAGGTTTTGTACAAGGTCGCAACAGAAGATTAGTTTGCAAGCTCAGGAAATCATTGTATGGCCTGAGGCAGTCGCCCAGGCAATGGTACAAGAAGTTTGATTCCTTCATGATGAGCCAGAATTTTATCAAAAGTGAGTATGATCATTGTGTATACTTCAAAAGTTTCAATGGCATATTCATTATCTTGGTGTTGTATGTTGATGATATGCTTATTGCAAGCAAAAGCATGGAAGAAATCAGCAGGTTAAAGGCTCAACTCTCTAGGACGTTTGAAATGAAGGATCTTGGAGCGGCAAAACATATCTTGGGCATGGAGATACACAGAGACAGGAAGAATGGTAAGCTTTGGTTATCACAACAGAAGTATGTGGAGAAAATACTTGAAAAGTTCGGTATGAACAATGTGAAACCTGTTAATGTTCCATTAGCTTCCCATTTTAAGCTTTCTTCGGATTTGAGTCCTAGAACTAATGAAGAAAAGTAGTATATGTCTCATGTACCATATGCAAATGTGGTAGGCAACTTAATGTATGCGATGGTATCTACAAGACCTGACATTTCACATGCAGTTGGAGTTGTCAGCAGGTTCATGGCAAATCTAGGAGAAGAACATTGGTGAGCAGTGAAATGGGTGCTTCGGTATTTGAGAGGCACAAGTGACCATTGCATCAGATTTGATGGTTGTGAAGGTACAGTCTGCGGATATGTGGATGCTGATTATGCAGGTGATTTGGACAAAAGGAGGTCTACTACAGGTTATGTTTTTACTCTTGCAGGTGGATTAATCAGTTGGATGTCAAAGCTTCAAGAGACAGTTGCTTTGTCCACTACTGAAGCAGAGTATATAGCTGCTTCAGATTCCTGCAAAGAGGCAATCTGGTTAAAAGGTCTGCTTGATGAGATTGGAAGGACGCAGGAGAAAGTGAATGTGTTTTGTGACAGTCAGAGCGCTATTCATTTGGCTACAAATCCAGCCTATCAAAGCAAGACCAAACACATCGATGTGAGGTATCACTTTGTGAGACATATAATCGAAGGCGGCAAAGTAGTCCTCAAGAAGGTCCGCACATAGGAGAATCATGCAGATATATTCACGAAGCCAGTTACAGTAGAGAAGCTGAGATGATGTCTTGCTTCTCTCGGCTTGCAGAAAAGATGATGAATGGGCATTAGGATTTATGTTGTCAAGGTGGAGTTTGTTAAAATGTGACAATAGATGTAAATTTACCATGTAGTTAGAATAACAGAATTTAGGTAAATAACGAGATATAGTTGAATAACGAAATAACGAAACATGTCTAGTTAAAAGATGTGGCCCGAGAGGCTTGTATGCAACGGAGAATTTTATCAATAAAGTTTCAAGTGTTTTTTATCCCTCAGTTTTTCAGTTTCCAATTCAGTTTCTCTTTTCATTTCTTGTTTTCCCCAACACTTTACCATAATGCATGCAACGGGAGCGATACAGGCTTCACGTTGGTAGTTCATGTGAATAATAATTGCGCGTTGGAGTTTGGGGTGGTAGAAGGTTAAGGAGAGGGTAGACGAGGGAGCTCGACATTTGACTCCACACTCTTGTTTGGTGTTGGACCTTGCGGTGGCCTCCAAGGAGGAAACGTAAGTGTCGCAGGAAGGTTTATAGTGGAAGTGGCTTGTGTGTGCTTGTGGTGGGCATTTGTTGCTGCAGTGTGTCCGCCTCATCCCTGCTACTAAGTTTCTCTGTTATTGTTTGTGTAGGTGGTTGGGAGCCGAGGAGAAGTGAGCTCATCCATTTCCTTTCCTCGTGGCTTCTCGTTAACATGTTTTGTCGAGCTAAAAGAAGAAGGCGGAATCCACAGCGCAGGAAACCCCATGGGTGGTGGTGGAAAACTGGGTGCTTTTTCGATATTTGTGACCTCTGGCGTGGGTGCGATGGTGTTTGGTGGATTAATACGTGGTCTCAGTGCAAAGAATTCAGCAGGTGGTCGTTGCCTTGGGGGAAGTTTTGCTCAGGCGACGATGACTTTGTCTTCGTATGTTGCTCAATTGTCTGTGTTGGTGTGGTGGGTGGTGGTTTTTAGTTTTCCTGGTGGCAGTGGTCTTTCTCTGGTAGTGGGAGGTGGAATTGTGATTTTCCGCTGTGGTGGGCGGTGACATTCAACTCCTCTGCTGGTGGGGGTTGTTTTCTCTGGTGGGGGGTTTGGTCTCTGGTTTCTGCTTGCGGCGGGGTTCCTCCTTGGAGAATTATGAAGCCACAAGTGCGGCATGGGCGTTCCCCTTCCCTGCCATCTGGGGCCTTGTGGGGGTGGCAGACTCGACAATGGTCATGGTGGCTCCCCACCGAGGTGGCAAGACAGGGGGTGTGCGCCATTGGCTAGTGTGGGTGCGTGTGGAGGAGGTAAGCGAGGGGCCAACATGGGTGGTGGTTCGAGGGGTCAAAAGTAGAGTCAATGAGGCGGAGGAGCCCTTGGTGGGAAGGGGAAATGTGGCCCTGGTCGTCCCAAGGTAAATGAGGGGCAGGGTATCCAACATTGCTGCCTTGGAGAACTGTAATGATCTAATCAACAACCTGATGGAAAGAGTGGATACAGCTGGGAGAGTCCGCTACAAGGAGCATGCAGCGCAGATGTCAACTTTGGACTGAATACACTATTTTCAGTGCAAGTCCGGGAGAGACTAGGAGTGATTTGGTGAGGCCAAAATCAACTCACTGAGAAAGAAGAAAAGCTGGAGACTTGGATGACACACTTTGAAGGGTACGTTAGTGTGACTTCCGTCCTCCACCGTCTCCATGAACAACCTCGAACAACTCTGCATCCATTACGTCAAACGACTAGTATGCTATTTGGTGTTTTTTATATTTTAGTTGTGTTTTTGTGCCTCTGGCCCAACCATTTATGTACAATGTCTTTAGTTACTCTTTTGTATGTTTGTCATCTGGTACAAATTTTGGTCAACAAACCAGGTCGAGGTGAGATCACCTATTTTGAAAACGACTTTATGTACTCATTTTTTCCTATATAAATAAAACATCAACTTACCAAAAAAAAACTGAAAATCTATACTCTCAAATTCTTATACATTCAACTTACACTTTAAATTTTTAATTTTAACAGATTTGTTTTAGCCAAATAATGCCCCAAAAAATCCAAATGCAAAATTTCAAATAATTTTTACCGAAAAAATGCCTCAAAACTCCAAAACTTCAGATGAAATAATTAGTATACGGCCTCCACGAGTTGTAATAATCTGGAGAGTGGATTCTTAGCGTGGCTGTCCAAATCAAGGATTATATTGAGTACAAAACCCATTGCATGTATAGTCGAACCAACATATTTGGCATTCTTTGGAGTACGTGTAATCACATACTTTCTGACACGGCAAAACGTGTATAGCATGTCAGATTCTCGGGCCTAAAAGTCAAGCACACTTTCTCCCATGGCAAAATGTGGATAGCATGTCAGATTCTCAGCGGCCTAAAAGTTAACCACATAATGGACAAATTACTACACAGATGGCTTTTTCGATGAACATCCAATAGAATCCCATGCTCACAAATTTCAAGGAATAATTTTCTATTATTACAAAGTTCGTTCCAACTTTTTTTTGTCCCCAAGCACGTGAGCATTACCGCCTTTAAAGTATTCGGTAAGCTAACAATTTTAAAGGGTTAAATTTCTATTATTACAAATTCCATTCCAACATTTTTGTCCCCAAGCACGTGAGCATGACCGCCCTTACAGTGCTAGGTTCAGTTCACTGCGGCGTTTTATTGGGTCAAGCACGTGAGTGTGGCTGCGATACATATTCCTGTTGGAAATATATTATTTACGGTTAGATTTAAATGAATTTTAATTTAATAGTGAGTAATATATATGCAATCACATTTAATATTCTATGGCCCGAAAAAATAATAATCGCCTTTAACGTATATCCGATTTTTTTTTTTTATATAACCAGAAAATGACAGTAACATCAAAGCCTTTTTAATAAGTGTTTTCACCTCTGATACACATATTGGAGATTATTATTTGAGAGTATCTAAAATTTCGTCCAGTGATAATGAGTCATAATCAATCAACGACAAGAAGCAGTGGTTTACTAAAACTCAACGACAAGAAGCAGTGGTTTACTAAAACTGATGGTGTATATATATATATATATATATATGTTAAATTATGATTCGAAATTCTTTAAAATAGTCAATTATAATTCAATACTCTTTATCTTTTTGAGTTATTTCATTTTATAGAAATTATTATATGTGAGAATTTGATGTTGACAAGTTATTATCAATCAAGAACAATAACAAATAGTTATTGATTAAAATTCTTATACGGAGTTCAATTATTATTTGAAATTGAAAATATTTTAAATTTGAATTATATTTGAAAATATTTTAAATTTGTAAATTAATGAATTATAGATTAATCTAAAAGTATTTTTTATCTATAGATCATAAAACTTTAGATCTAACAAATCTAACAAATCATAATCAATCAACGACAAGTAGTAATTTACTAAAACTGATAATATATACGTTAAATTATGATTCGAAAGTCTTTAAAATGGTTAATCCAATAATCTTTATCTTTATGAATTATTTTATTTTATAGAAACTCATGTTGACGAGTTATTATCAATCAAGAACAATAACAAGTAGTTATTGATTAAAATTCTTATACGGAGTCCAATTATTATTTGGAAATATTTTAAATTTGTGAATTATATTTGAGTAGTTTTATTTTATTTTATTTTATAAAAATAATTATTTTAACAAGTATATAAGTGAGTTTAAAGGAGATGTGAGTAAATTTTTAAATTTGATATGATATTTGAAAAAGTATTAGTAAAAAAAAAATATCTATTTTAAATAAAATAAATATAAATAAATTAAATTTTAATATTTATTTTAAATAAAATAAATTTATTTTATTTATAAATATTTTCTATATTTTTACAATAGAGATGTTAATGTTATTTTTATGAGTGAAGTAATTGAAAGCAAAACAATATTTTATTAAGTTGAAATGCTATAGCATATTATAGTTATACAGTTCGAGTGGGCCTAATGGTTAAGAGCATGTGTTTCCTTTTAAGATGTCAAAGGGGGTAGAGTATGTATGCCTTTGTAGACTTAGTAGTCAAATAGCTGGGTCCCTTGTCCCATAGATAAGGGGGTCTCATGCACCAATTCTCCCACAAACAAGGGGGTATCATACACCAATTTGGTGTCTGGCTTGGCTGTGACCTTAAATTTGGATAATAATAATTAATATATATTTTTGGATTAAGAGTTAGAAAGTTTTTATTTTTGTTTAATTTTAATATATTTAAGATAAATCTATATTATTGTGTTATGAGGTGCTCTAGTCTACACTATGGGAGAGATGTTAATTAATATATATTTTTGGATTAAGAGTTGAAAGTTTTTATTTTTATTTTTATTTTAATATAATAAATATAAATATAAGATAAATCTATATTATTGTGTTGTGAGGTGCTCCAGTCTAGTATGGGAGGGATGTTGTAATGTAATGTTTAATATTTTGACAAAGTCAAATTATACAAAATAAAAATAAAATAAAATAAAATAAAAAGTTTAATGTAATGTAAACATTTTAATTGGCTCAAAATAAAATAAAATAGTGAAAATAAAAATAACTTTGCAAAAATAATAATAATAAAAATAAAAATGGCCCATGGTATTGAGAACCCATGATATTCATGTGGAATATAACCCATTTAAAGGGGGAAATTAAAGTAGCCTAGATTCATCTTGCTGCCTAGAGGGATCAAATCTCTTGATATGCAAACATCTTTTAGAGTAAAAAGAAATTTGATTCCTCTTGGTGCTTGATAAATCCATAATTAATATGGATCTAGGATAACCATATGTTGGTTTTTATATACACACATACCATATTTAGGTTGGATCAATCTCCCCCTCTCTTTGTCTCCTCTCTCTCTCTCTTCCCTCCTACTCTACTCTCTCGCTCCCTCTCTCTTATATCTTCCTTCCTCTCTCTCCCTTTCTTTCCCACCCCCCTCTATCTTCCCTCCCCCATCTCTCTCTCTCTCTCTCTCTCTCTCTCTTCCTCGATCTCTTTATGTATTTTTTCATGCTTCCCTCTCTTTCTCTCCCTCCCTCTCTCCTCTCCCTCCCCTCCTCTCTCTATTCATTCCTCTATCTCTCTCTCTTTTACAGTTCCCTCTTAATTTCTCCTCCCCATCACTCTCTCTCTCTCCTATTGGGTTTGTGTTATATTCTTTCCACGACTAGTCACGCGTGGGGGGGTAACAGGGGGGCGATAGCCCCCCTTGTACGTTGCGTTGGGCGCAACGTACAGGGGGGTCACAGGGGGGGTGGTAGGCCCCCTGTCAAGGTCCGGGGCAGCGCCTTGGAATTTTTTTTTGGTCCTTATTTTCCAGTGGGTGGACCCACCCATGGTTTTGTGCATGGGTTTGCACATGGTTTTGGAGCATGATGGTTTTCGGCCCCTAGTATTTTGTAGATCCGATCAAGGGAACTACAGTTATGTTCTAATCTAGGGTTAATGGATTGGGGTTTATGTATGCTTCGACATGTATATATATGTGTTGTAACACTAAAAGGAATATAATGAAAAATCAAGTTGGTCGTCCCAATTTGAGATCCAGGGGAAAATCTCTGTGTTTATCTGTTTTATGTTTTATGCTCTCGCTATTGTTTATTTTCTGTTTTTAAGATTCGTTTGCAGATAATTTCTGTACAGGGTTAAAACCTACATTTGGTATCAAAGCAGTTTCGGCTTCAAGGGGACGCCTTTGCTGCTGAGGGGTTTTTTGCTCGGGCCTGAGGTAGACCTTGTTCAGTGGGATATCTGTGGGATCGATTCTTGCGGTGAAAGAAGATGGTGAGCGGCGGGAAGATAGAGATCAAGAAATTTAATGGTCAGAGTTTTGAGTTGTGGAAGCTCAAGATGGAGGATCTGTTGGTGGATAAGGACCAGTGGATCGCGGTAGATCCGGGGACTAAACCAACGGCAATTTCAGATGAAGACTAGAAGAAACTGGATCAGAAGGCAAAGAGCACAATACGGTTGTGTGTCTCAGATTCAGTATTGTTGAATGTATCTGGGGAACCTACAGCGAAGACCTTATGGGACAAGCTAGGGACTTTTTACCAATCTAAGTCTCTGGTGAATAAATTGTTCCTGCGGAAAAAGCTGTATAACCTAAGGATGAAGGATGGAGATTCGGTGACAGAGCATCTGAATGCCTTCAATACTGTGGTAAGTTAGCTGTCATCTGTTGATATTAAAATCTCAGATGAAGATAAGTGCATCATTTTGTTGTTTCTTCTACCAGATTCGTGGGACAGTCTGGTTATTGCAATAAGTAGCAATACAACTACCTTGAATTTTGATGACACTGTCTCAGCCTTGCTGTCGGAGGAAATGAGACGGAGAAATATGGAGGGTAAAAGTGGAGATGCCTTATCTGTACGAGGAAGGTCCCAGAACAAAAACAAGAATAAGGTTTCGAGTGGGAGATCTAAATCTCCTGGAAAGTTTGTAAAGGTGTGCTGGAAATGTGGAAAGGAAGGGCACTACAAAAAAGATTGCAGATCTAAAGCTCCTAAGAAAGGAAAGGGATCTGATGATGCTCCTTCGACAAAAGAAAAAACCACCTAGGATGAAGGCGGGGATGTGTATTTGGCTTCTTCTTCAAATACACATGTAGATCATGAGTCATGGTTGATTGAATCGGGTGCATCCTTTCACTTCACTCCCCATAGGGAGTGGTTCTGCGAGTATGAGAAATATGATGGCAGCGATGTCTTCTTAGGTGATGATAGGAAGGCCAGAATCTTCGGATGTGGAAGAGTCAAGCTGAAGCTGCAAGGTGGAAGGATTAGAACACTTCCTGGTGTTCTGCACATTTCTGCATTGGCCAGAAATCTTATTTCTGTAAGCAAGATGGATGATGCAGGTGTAAAAACAATGTTCGAGAAAGATGCCTGTAAGATGGTTCGGGGAGCACTGGTATTAATGCGGGGAGTTTGAATTGGAACTTTGTACAAGCTTCAGGGCAGCACTGTTATTGATGGGTGCAACAGTTCTGTGGTTCTTGAAGGTGGAGCGGAAAGCCTATCAGTCTCTGGAGAAAAGACCATGATATGGCATCAAAGGCTTGGACATATTGGAGAGAAGGGCCTTCAGATACTACATGGAAATGGTATGGTCGAAGGTATGTCTAATAGCTCTCTGGATTTTGATTTTTGTGAACATTGTGTATATGGGAAGCAGAATCGGGTGAGTTTTCCTTCTGGTGCTAAGAGGGCGAACAAGATATTAGAGCTTGTGCACAGTGATGTGTTTGGACTTGTGTCGGCTCCATCACTGGGTAAGTGTGTATACTATGTTTCATTCATAGATGACTTCTCAAGGAATGCATGGAAATATTTCTTGAGGAAGAAATCTAAAGTCTTTGAAAGATTTAAAGAATATAAGGCTCTGGTGCAAAACCAGATAGAGAAGAAGATAAAGGTGCTGAAGGAGTTTTGCAAGAAGTAATTTGAAGAGTTCTGTAAGAAGTGTGGTATAGAATGGCATAAGACTACTCCATACACACCTCATCAAAACAGAGTTGCAGAAAGAATGAAAAAAATGCTGATGGAAAAGGAAAGAAGCATGCTCAGTGGTACCGGGTTAGGACAAGAATTTTGGGCAGAGGCAGTGGAGTCTGCATGTTACTTGGTTAACAGATCACCTTCATCAGCGTTGGAGGATAAGACTCCGCATGAGGTATGGGCTGGTAAGAAACCCTCTCTTTCACATCTGAGGGTATTTGGATGTGATGCATATGTACATGTTCCAAAGGATAAAAGGAGCAAGTTGGACAATAAATCTGAATGGTGCATCTTTATTGGGTATAAGGATGGTTTAAAAGGTTACAAGCTTTGGAACCCAGAAATAAGGAAGGTTGTGTACAGCCGAGATGTAGTGTTTAGAGAGGTGAATGATGTTATTAAACATGAAATCCTACCAAAGGAACTTGAGAAGATAGAGTTTGAGCTTAAGGAGGATGAATAAGACTCTACCATAGAAGAAGACTCATAAGAGGAAGAGCCACTAACTCCAGCTATGAGAAGATCAATTTGGGAAAGAAGACAACCAGAAAGGTATAGTCCATCTGCTTTTTGTTCAAATTTTTCTTTAACTATAACTGATGATG
This sequence comes from Pinus albicaulis, assembly GCA_034641835.2. Classification (NCBI taxonomy): domain Eukaryota; kingdom Viridiplantae; phylum Streptophyta; class Pinopsida; order Pinales; family Pinaceae; genus Pinus; species Pinus albicaulis. The sequence goes on along the minus strand of CM076578.1, from coordinate 1,637,325,476 downwards.
ATCCCAGAACCGTCAGGGAGGCAGTAGATTCAGAGGATGGAAAACTTTGGAAGGAGGCCATGGTTGATGAAATGGCATCCTTGCATAAAAATGAGGCATGGGATCTGGTGGAGTTGTCGGCTGGAAGGAAACCCATCGGGAGAAAATGGGTGTTTAAGAAGAAGATGAATGTAGAAGGCAAGGTGGAGAAATACAAAGCTCGGTTGGTAGAAAAAGGTTATTCCCAAGTGCCAGGAATTGATTTTGGTGATATTTTTTCTCCTGTTTCCAAAGTTACTTCTATTAGATTACTTTTATCTGTTGCTGCTGCATTTGATTTTGAGATAGAACAGATGGATGTGAAGACAACATTTCTTCACGGGGATCTAGAAGAGGAGATCTACATGAAGCAACCCGAAGGCTTTATGGTGAAGGGTAAGAAAGAACTAGTATGCAGGTTGAAGAAGTCTCTGTATGGGTTAAAACAGTCACCAAGGATGTGGTATCAGAAATTTGATACCTATATGCGGGGACTTGGCTTCACCAGAAGCAAGGAGGATCACTGTGTTTATTTTAAATTAATTGGTGACTGTGTTATTTATTTGGTCTTGTATGTGGATGATATGTTGTTGATTGGAAATGACAAAGAAATTATCCAAGATTTGAAGACCTAGCTGTTCTCCAAATTCGACATGAAAGATCTTGGTGCTACAAACTATATTTTGGGCATGGAAATTAAGAAAGATAGGGCAAAGAGGAAGCTCTGGTTAAACCAGAGGAAGTATGTCGAGACTATATTCCAGAGGTTCAATATGTAGGATAGTAAACTGGTGAATGTTCCGATTCCTGTAGGTATAAAGCTGTGTGCTGAACAGTGTCCCAAGACACAAGAAGAAGAGGAGGATATGTCCCATGTTCCATATGCAAGTGCAGTGGGTAGCCTGATGTATGCAATGGTATGTACTAGACCAGAAATTGCACATGCAGTGGGAGTATTGAGCAGGTTTATGTCAAACCCAGGGAAGGAGCATTGGACAGCAGTGAAGCGGGTTTTCAAATATTTGTGTGGCACTAATGATTATGGCTTGTGCTACGAGGGAAGACCAGGATTGGAAAGAGTGTTCGACATTCATGGTTTTTTTGATGCAAACTGGGCTGGAGATCTGGACCAAAGAAGATCTACAAGTGGGTATGTGTTTAGCATATTTGGAGGTGCAGTCAGTTGGATCAGTAAAAGACAGTCTGTAGTGGCTCTTTCAACTACAGAGGCAGAATGCATGACAGCCACTCATGCAAGCAAGGAAGAAGTTTGGTTGCAGAGATTGTGTTCAAGTATGGGGTTGGTGCAACAAGCTATAAGGATAGATTGTGATAACCAAAGTGAAATTTTCTTGGCTAAGAACCCTGCTTATCATTCAAAGACAAAGCACACTGATGTTCAATATCACTTTGTGAGATATATGGTTGAAGCTAAAAGGGTGTTGCTGGTAAAGGTGGACACTTTGAAGAATGTTGTAGATGCATTGACAAAGTCTGTCAGCACTCAGAAGTTCTCTTGGTGTAGAGAAACAATGGGTGTTGCAAAGCTGGGCTAATGACTCAGCTCTCCTATGGCCCCTTGCGGAAAGAAAACAACAAGTGGGAGAATGTTGGGTTTGTGTTATATTCTTTCAATGACTAGTCACGCGTGGGGGGGTAATAGGGGGGGCGGTAGCCCCCCCTGTCGGGGTCTGGGGCAGCGCCCCTGAAAATTTTTTTGGTCCTTATTTTCTGATGGGCGGACCCGCCCATGGTTTTGTGCATGGGTTTGCACATGGTTTTGGGGCATGATGGTTTTCAACCCCTGGTATTTTGTAGATCCGGTCAAAGGAACTACGGTTATTTTCTAATCCAGGGTTAATGGATTGGGGTTTATGTATGCTTCGACATGTAGATATATGCGTTGTAACACTAAAAGGAATATAATGAAAAATCAAGCTGGTCATCCCAATTTGGGATTCAGGGGAAAATCTCTGTGTTTATCTGTTTTATGTTTTATGCTCTCACTATTGTTTATTTTCTGTTTTTAAGATTCGTTTGCAGATAATTTCTGTACAGGGTTAAAACCTACATCTCCACCCTCCAACTCTCTCACTATCTCCCTCCCTCTCTCCTTCTCTCCCCCACCCTTTCCCTGCTCCATCTCTCTCTCTCTCTCTCTCTCTCTCATCCATCCATATGATGGAGAATTTTCACTCTATTTAATTAATGTTATATGTAATGTCTAAAATATTTTACATTTTAAATGTTTATTGTGAAATGAGTTATGTTTTTTCTGACATGTAGTATTGGTAAGCCATGGTATTGGCGCAAGCCTAGCCAGGGATTTCTTGCACAAATCCAGAAATTCGAATCTCATCCTGAAGAATTCCCCCAAGTCCAATCCTGCAAACCACTAAAAACCTCCAGCTAAAACCAAGACAAATCACTCCTGAAAATACTGAAATATAGCATCCATTGAAGCTACCTCCACAAGTGATGTGATTTCCTCTACTGCGCACAAGCCACACACAGACCATGCTGAAATACTCTTGCAATCAGCTCCGGAGCCACTCAAAATTGTAGCAAATGAGTCTCTTAGGGGACACTCGGAGTTCACCAAAGAGAGAATTGGAATTTCTGCCCGGAAATCCCTTGTGCTAAGCAACATGAGTTGACTTGGATGAACAACTCAAGCAAGCAATGGTTTAGTTCTCAAATTGTCAAAATCCCCATAATGATGCTATTCTCCTCTATTTATCCTTTCTACCCTTTCTCTCCTTATGGGCCCTCCAATTCAACCCCCCTTCTATTGCCTTCTTCCATCCACATCGAATTTTCCTCAATGGGTACAAATTCCTTCCTTGAGGTGGCCCCCACATTTCACTATCAAGTTAAATTCCTTTTTACTCTAATGTTTGAAGCCTCTTTTTTCCCCAAAAATTAAGTGGTGCCTCCTCAACCCACTTTTCCTATGTTTTATGCTAAAATATTTCCTAATCACCAAAATTTTCAAAAATAGGAATTTACTTAGCAAAATTAATTAGTGGGGACATTACACCCTAAATCGCAATGAAACACGTTCATAATATAAATTTTGAGTCCACAAAAATTATTTTATGGTCAATTTAATTTCATCTCGAAACTCAAGACAAAGGTCCATTTCCACATAGATTCTAGCATAAGTAGAAATGCTTCTCCTTTGAGTTTCAAAACAGGAAAAATGGATTTTTCCTAAAGTAGACACAATAGCCTAAATATAAGGAAAATCTCAGAGATAAAGTGGCAGATTGCAAGCTACACCGAAACACCATTATAAGTCAGGACATTTGTAGACAAAGGATTCATAAAAAAACCAGAATTCCCTTAGAACCACGAACCTGAGTTAATGACTATATTCTTATATTCAACACTTTCAAACTCAACAACAAAAAATCCCTTGCAAAATGTTGGATGAAGACTTAGACTTCTTTCTTGATCACAGGAAGCTAATATTTTGCTATCCAAGATTGAATATTTAGAAGACGTGGGTAAAACCCAAAAAAAAAAAAAAACCAAATTGCTAGATCTAAGGAAATTTGCTTCCCCGTTAGCCTCCGAGCTAATAGGAATAGAAATAGATGGAGCTTCATAAAGTAGAATAGAGGAAGAATGCACAAAATATTGTTGAAGCACAACTTTATTGAAAGAAACAAATCCACCAGAAGCAATGGTTGGATCTAAATTTGTAGGCCCAAAAGAGACATGATCTCCAACAACTGGAGTGGATAGATCCCCAATTAGAAAGCTAGGGGTTATTCAAATAAAAAATACTAGAACAAAGGCATGATTTATGCAATCATGGCCACATAGAACAACTGTAGACTAAATGGAAAAAATCCTGAATCAAGTTGCAAAGCTACAACCACCTCTCGATCACAACAGGGATATGGTGTTGCGCCAAGTAGACACGACTAAGATGCACTGCAACCAAACAAAGTGGAAATAATGGTGGAAATGGTCGAGACACATTGCAATTGTGCTAGGATGAAGTTGTGATGGATATAAAACCATATCCACATGCACACTCATGGACCAATGAGTAAAAAAACTTGAAAGAAACTAGAACAACTTATCAATATTTTCCACTTGAATTTGTGATAAATATTTCAAACCAACACCCTTGTTGCATCAAGAGGCACTCTCTAACCAAGTACGATAAAGATGTTGTAATGTCATGCTAAACATTTTGACTTGGTAAAATTACATAAAATAAAAATAAAATAAAATAAAAAGGATAAAATTAACAATTATAATTATAATTAATAATTAAACCAACCTAGATCCATATTAACTCGGGATCCACCAAGCATCTAGAGGGAACAAATTTCTTGAGATGCAAACATTTTTTTAAGTGAAAAGAGATTTGATCCCTCTTAGCATTGCGTAGATATAAAGTTACAATGGATCTAAGCGGGTAGTATTGGCACTTCAGCCACAATGATATTTATATATCACTATTTTTATCAAATGATTTTTTAAAGCATATATATATATATATATATATATATATATATATATATATATATATATAGAATGAAAGAGAGAATTTTATTAATATGGATATTTTTAAATGAAAAAAAAAACCCTAAGCTTATTTTTATATAAATATTTAAAAAATTAATAAAGTAAAAAAAGAGTAAATAAATAATAAGTCAAATAGATTTGTTATTTTGATTTATTCATTATTAATAAGAATACAAATTTGATTTATTTATCAATAATAATAAAAATAAAACCTTATTCCCCAATGGGTGTGAGGAACAACGAGTCCTACTAAACGTGTGTGCAATGAATGTTTACAATCGACAGATGGTAAGGAGGAAAAATCCCCTGTCCTTCCATTACGTATGGTGTACCACCTAAGTTTAACGGTGTTGCGTTCAAAGTCTCACTCATTCTCTTCAAGATTGTGTGTTGATGTCATAAGTGGGTTTATGGCACTCACAGGGGTTCAGGATTGCTATATTGTTGTGCCAGTATGATGGATGGCAACTTGTGGTCCGAGCTTTGTTAATCTGTTTGGATTCGCATGCACTCAGTTAGTCTGAGAGTGGTGGATATTTCGTCATTGTTGCCTCCTCCACCGTGATCAGTTTACAAAAGTGGTAAGTTCTTCTCCCATTTCCTGGCTTCTCACGTCGATCAGTGGCTTAAGAGAACTCTACATGGTAATCCGGTTGGCCTTAGAGCACAATTGATTAAGTGCTCAAAATTATGCTAAAAAATGAAAGTTGTCAGAATGGTGTGGAACCTGAACGACCACGTATATCTCGTTGTTCTAAATCTGACACACTCATTTTGCAGAAAACTAACACCGTATGCTCCCAGAAACACGTTCTTTCTGTTTCCCCAAATAGGTAAATTTTGGCCAAAAAATGTAGGTCTCCCAGTCAGCAGTCCGTAGAGATGAATGGGCATGGTTGACTGGTCAAAGGGTGACTATACAGTGGGCCAATCATAGCGCGCCACTTGTTCAAGTTCTATTGGTAGCTGTGGGCAAATTTTTATTGGTCGATTGGTGGACAATCGCATGCTACCATGTGGTCCAACCAGAGACTGCCACGTGGCAACACGAGGACCACCAAAATTGGTTGAAGGCCAAACCTCCCTCCATAGGATTCAAACTCCAAACCTCCCACATAACAACGCAAGTCATTACTGCTAAGCCACATGAGTTCCTTGTTATAACATGTGGCACAAACATTATTTAAGGTTTTATATGGTGAAATTTGTGGGGAAGGGGGCTAGGGCTTAACCCTGCCCCGATACATGTTATACAAATGACCAAAGAGTCGAGACCAAAGACAAAAGAAGAGTCTTAACCACCAACTAACTGTCGCATAACCTGCCAACGAAACCATGTCATCTGACCATTCCGCTATGACCGTCGTCGGAACGCCATTGGAATCTGCCACACCTAACCTCCTCGTCAAAACCACACCTTATGACCATTTCACCTGAGCGCTTTCCGTGACCGCCAGATGAAGCTACCCGTCCAGACTGCCGGCTCAAACTGCCGCATGTGTCCTCACTGGAGCCTAACCGCCCAAAGTTTTATATTAAAAAAAATAATTTGGCGTTATGTAATATAGTTGGAAATTCAGACTTAAGGCGTCATTGGAAAAATTAATGTTTCGAAAATTTTGCCCGAGATTCCGAGAAATTGTCACCTAGTTAGCCGAATTAAGGGAGAAATTGTATGACCGATCCAAATTTTGGGGAAATTGTGGAGCGGTTAGCAGGAAAACTAGGGAGGCTCATAACTTCTCCAGTTTTTGACCAATCTCGGATCAAAAAGAGGCTAGACAGGAACTTTTGGGTATTCTGAAGCCGATGGAACAAGTTTTGAAGCCATTTGAGAACTGTAAATGTATGTAATCACCATTTTGAGAAAAATGAAAGAGGGCCAAGCCATTGGAAGCTGGACCAAGAAGACGTAGACCATGAGGGTTGAACTCCTTCATCATTTGTTGTGTTGTGGTTATTATTATGGTGCATTTTTATGTTGTTTCAGTGTTTATTTACATGCTTTTTGTGTTTAAAAATTAACATAAAAGCTCTCTAAAACTCATTTTAGTCACTTGCAATTTACTAATCCTCAAGCACATTTTAATTAAGATCTCATACATATCAAGTTTGGTATCAGAGCTTAGGTTTTATTTGCTACTATGAGGATTTAATTGTTTGCAAGTGTATGTGATGCTTACAAGGTTGAAGCTCAAGAGAGGAGAAGGAAAGCGTGTGGTTGCAAGTCCTCAAGTTAGGTCAAGGACAAGGAGAGGAAGTTTCCTCAAGCTCCACCACAAATTCTTCCTCAAATTGCAGTTGAAGCTTTAGCAAGGATGTCTTAAGAAGGAGAAATTGATAACATGTTAGAAGATGAAAATACTTTCATAAAATATTTCTTTGACATGACTGAAATGGTGAAGGTTCTCTATGAAGAGAGGACTTTAAGATTGTAGGGTGGAAGTTCCAAGCCTTCAAAAGGAGAGGGCTCTTTTGGAGGAAACAGAGGAGATGATGATAAGCCTTCAAAGGGAAATGGTTACAAACCACCCTCTTTTCCACCATCATCTTCACCTCCACCTTCACCCTCATCTTCTTCCTCTTCCATAACCACTGTTACTCAAACACTTCTACATATACCAAGGGTGCATGTTAAAACTCCTTTATTAAAACTTGATATAAAATTCGAACTGCCTATGTATAATGGTGAAGTGAATGCTGAAAGACTTGATAATTAGGTTCGTTAACTTGAAGTTTATTGCAAGATCCAAAACATCAAATATGATGAAACAAAGATTCAGTTGACTTCATTGAGGTTGGAAAGTGCTACTTTGATTTGGTGGGAAGCCAAAATACAAGAGGATATGAAAAAGTATGGTAAGGTCTCCACCTCTTGGATATATTTTATTGCTGTGCATACAAGACAATTTTATCCATTAGCTTATACACAAAAGGTCATTATAGATTGGTAGAATTTAGACAACTAAAGGGTCAAAGTGTGCAAATATACACTCAAGAATTTAGAAGAAGATGCTTGATATTAGGTGTAGATTTGAATTCACAAGACAATTTATTGAAATATATTGGGGGTTTACACAATTTTTTACGACATACTATCGTTATGTTTAATCCTAAAATTTTAGATGAAGTTTGTGTCGAGGAAACTCATCTTGAAGCAAGAGGGAAAAACATTCCACAAGAGGGTAGCAAGACACCATTCACAAGTGGAGACAAGGGTAAGAACAAGTTCAAAAGGAAGAGAAAGAAGAATGCATCCGTAAAAAAGGGAGGAGAAAAACTAACATGCAAAAATTGTTCCAAAGAGGGTCATGATGAAGCTCATTGTTGGAAGCTTCATCTTGAGATGAAACCAAAGAATTTTAACAACAAAGGGAAGCAAAAGACAACTGCAACTACACAACATGACTTAGGCTCCGATTCATGATATGAAACAAATATCACAACAATGGGAATGAAAGGTAAGGACATAACAAGCACTAGCTCTTCAAGTTGTCCTAATGATACTCAAGATGAGAAAAATAGAATTGAACTGTTCCATATTCAGGTTATTTCAAAGCACACCAAAATTGATACACTTTTTGATAGTGGTTCACAAGAAAATTTGATTTCCAAAGACTTAGTCAAGAAACTAAACTTAGAGACCATTCCTCATCCAAGACCTTATCCTTTAGGTTAGATATATAAGAATGCAAACTTACAAGTTATGAGGAAATGCATCTTTAAATTTTCAATTACAAAAAACTTTCTTGATGAAGTTGAACTTCATGTAGTACCACTTGATATTTCTAGAATAGTGTTGGGAAGCCCATATTTGTATGATGGAAAAGCTATTTTCCATCGCCATGAAAAAAATTATCACTTTTTCAAAGATTGCATAGAGTACATTGTTAGAGAACATCAATAGGAACTAAATCTTTGACTTGTAAATGACGAAAAAATGAAGAGACTCATTAACTCTAGCAATATTTTTGTGCTTATAATGGTCAAGCAAAAGAACGATGTTGAAAATGAAGCTTTCAAAGGTTGTGATTCAAGATTAAAATATGATTCGGTTGAGGTTGTTAACCAATATGATGAGATGTTTCAGGAGCCAAAAGGATTTCCTCCCAAGAGGGGAATCCAACATGAAATACAATTGTAGCAAGATTGTCTTGTTCCTAACATTGGCATGTATAGGATGTCAATGATGGAAAGTGCAGAAATTAAAAATAATATTCAAGAGTTGTTGGACAAAAGGATCATCGGGCCAAGTACTTCGCAATGTGGGTCACCTATTGTTTTGGTGCCAAAGAAGGATGGAACATGGCGCATGTGTGTGGACTTCCGTGCATTGAAACAATCATTCACACTGATCATCAACCACTACAATAAGTCTTGCAATCACAAACAAAGTTTCAATAATCAAGGAACTTCTGATGGATGGGTTTTCTTCAACAATTCCACTTGGTGATAAGGTATAAGAAAGGTATCCACAATAAATTTTCTGACATGCTTTCTAGGCCTATTGTTAGTATTGCTACTATTATTAAGTATAATTCTATTTTGCATGATAGCTATGTTGAACAATGTGCTTTAGATAGTGATTTTCAATATGTATATGAAACTTTAAGTCAAGGGAACCAAGTAGAGGAATTGGACTATCACATGCATGATAACTTGTTGTACCATCTTGGTAAGCTTTGTATTCCATAGGTAGAAAGAGTCAACATTATTAGAGAGGCACATACTTCTCTTATTGTTGGTCATTTCGGTGTAAGTAAGACAGTGGCACATCTACAGAGGTATTTTTATTGGCCTCGTATGCTTGAAAGAGGTTTCTTATTATGTGTTGTTAGTAAGCCTAGCAATAGAAAGTTAGGATTGTACACTCTACTTCCAGTACCTTCTTGTCCATGGGAGATTGTCTCTATGGATTTTGTTGGAGGTATTCCTATGTCAAAGAGGAATCATGATTATCTTTTGTATTTGTGGATAGGTTCAACAAAATTTGTATTTTGATTCCATGTAAAAAGAAAATTACAACTAAACAAATTGCTTAGCTATTCTTTCAGAATGTATGGGTGCATTTTTAATTGCCCACATCCGTTGTTAGTGATCAAGATTCCTGCTTTGTTGGGAAATTTTGGTAAAGCTTGTGGGGATTCATGGACACCAAATCAAAAAAGAGTACCACATTTCATCCACAGACAAGAATCCTAAGTTGTGGGTTGAAAACTTGCACTACATTCAGCATGCTTACAACTGGACCAAGCACTCTTCAACTCAAACATCGCCATTTGAGGCATGTTCGAGATACTTGCCTAAATCTCCTTTGGACTTCATTTTTGGAAAGGATGTTGCTATTGATGGTCATAGTGACATAAACAAAGCTAAAAGGTTCATTGAATAAATCTAATTAGTGCATCAAGAAGTCCAAGAATAGCTGGAAAAGAGTCAAGTCAAGTACGAAACAAGGCACGACAAGCATCATTTAGATCACAAATTCCAAGTCGATGATGAAGTTTGGCTTCACATTAGCAAAGAAAGGCTCCAAAGAGAAGGTAAAAAACTGAAACCAAGTCGATATGGTCCATTCAGAATTTTAGAAAAGATTGCTAATAATGCCTTCAGGTTGGATTTGCCTTCATATATGAAAAATTATGTTGTTGTTAATGTTGATAACTTAAGGTTGTATGAGCCGCCTTTGATTGAAGATCAAGAAGGACATTTTCATATTCCTTCCATTGAGGAATTTTCTCCTGAATACCTTGATGAACTACATTAAGACACCATTATTGAAAGAAGAACAAGGTCAAATGGATCGAGATTGAAAAGGTGAGGGAACTATACCCTCATTTGTTGAACAACTGAAAGTGATCTTTTGGGGTCCAAAAGCTTCCAGTGGGGAGGAGTGATCAGGTGCTCAAAATTATGCTAAAAATGAAAGTTGTCAGAATGGTGTGGAAATTGTGTGGAAATTTCTGAATCTTTACACTTTATGCATAAATTATTTTACTGTTAATCTGGTTATGCTCCTCCTACTTAGACAAGTTATTAACTGAATAAATTCAAGTTAAAATCAAAGCAAAACACATAACAGATATCCACCAGCCCAGATCTAGAACAAGTTCATGCACACATAGACAAAGTGACACAGTTATTTTTGGACAAATAGTCCCCAATAAAACCCAATGCGGGAAAACCGGTCTTCTGGTTGCTGGAGGGTTTTATTATTAAGAATTTTCTAAATACAACAAGCCTCGGTTCCAGATACGGAAAATCCGACAAATAAATATTAGACCTACAACTGACTGGCTGAACTAGGGAAAAAATGATGACTAATCCACACCCTCAAATGGGATTTACAGAACTCAGCCAAAATTAGGGCCTAGAAACCCCAGTGCTACCCCTTAAGCCTCTACGTCAGCCTCTGAATCCCCTCTGACCCTCAACTTTGCTTCGGAAAGGTTTGCACTACCCCGACTGGGTGACGAAGGCCTTACGCTGCCCCTTAGGGTCTCTACATCACCCTTGAGGGTTTCCTGCAACAATTACGCTGTCCTTGAGGGACTGCGCAACACTTGCGTAGCACAAATTTCTGCCCTCCTGCTTCTTTGTGTTGCCTCTGTGAGCTGATCTCTGCCTCTTGCTGATTCTAGACCCTGAGATCAGATCATCCCTTTGGCCTATATTCCCCTCTCTATAGCTGAAACACTTCTGATATTTCTTAGCAAACCCGCCCTAGAATCTCAGCTTAACTTCAATGCTCTGCCTCTGTGTGCCTTTACAAATGACCCCAAGCCTTTCCTTTATACTTTTCTCGTTGGAAAACCAACGACCATGATCAGATCTTGAATCAATGGCTAAAATTAAAAGAAATATTGATCCGTGTGACTTAAGACAATTTCATCACATGTTTAATTAAATTCACTTTAATTATTTAAGTTCCCTAGGTTTTAACTTAGGAAATACATTAAAATAATCAATTAATTTAATATCTCCTAAACCAGATGAAATTTCCCAAATCAATTTATGGGTCTTGTAGATCAAGTGTACTCTAGTCGCTCCAAAAAATTTGGGAGCTAGAGCACAACTGATGCTACCCCAAATCCACAAAATATCAACACTCCCGCTTAGCATCAAGGGTGTGCTCTAGCAATACATCACACTATGCATTACATGATTTTGGGCACTGGTTTTGTGCTGCTGATGCTTGGCTTGCTGCCACTCAAATCTGCACTACTGTTGCCATTCTGTACTGCTACCCATGACTCTACCACTGCCACTTCAACCTATGTACTACAAATCCCTCTCAATATATTGCATCTGTGTTGCTCATAACACTGCCACTGCTGATCTGCTGCACTGCAACTCTAGATTTTGAGAGAACCAACTGAATCTCCTGCCCAATCTTTGACAGACAAGTCAGATGGGCTGCATCCTCATCACTGAAGCTCCATAGGCTACATATATGTGCTGGCATCTAAAGAATGATGTACAGCTACAACTCTGCCTGCGTAAGCAAACTCCCTCTACTATACAGAAGTCATATAAGCTCCTTGTGCTGAAATCTCTCATGCTGCTGCTATACTGCGATGTCCCTCTGAAGCCTTCTGTGTGGCTGCAACTTTGCACTGTGTAAGAAGCTCTTCTCTGCGCTGCTGAATTCACATTAGCCTCTGTGTTGTTGCTGCTCTGATTTGCGCTGCTGAACTCACATAAGCCTCTGTGTTGTTGCTGCTCTGCTCTATGTTGCTCCTCCCAGACTTTAGATCTGCCTTTGCTTCATCCATGATCTATGCACCCACTGCTCCACTTTTCCCGCTACTGTCTTAAGGCTGTCGTAGCTCGCATGTGATCCAAGAGATGAGCTGCTCAAGGATCTCGACTTACTTCTATGTAGCTTCTCTACATATCCATTTCACCCCACCTCTTTGGTTCATGCGCACTCATGGCTGCATCATCTTATGACCCATCATCTACCACAACTGCTTTGGAAGAAGATGCTTCATTGTCCTTTTTCTTCTGAGGATAATTGCTGGAAAAATGTCCCATTTCACCACACTGGAAGCACTTGATATTTAAGAGATCTTTCTTCTTCTTTGGTTGCTTCTTTGATGCCAAGGCTGCATCTTCCTCATCTTCCTTCTTCACTTTGCTTGATCCAAAGCTATACTGCTTCTTGGTGAATCTATGAAGTTCTTCTTGATGTAGAACTAACCACAAGCTATCCCAATCTGGGAGGTCCACTCTGCCCAAGATACTATGGACAAAGTTTTCCCACTCATCTGTGAATACATTGAGGGCAGTCCTCACCATCACATCGTCTTCCACCTTTGCACCAATTATAGTCAAATGATCTCAGATCAATTGCAGTCTAATGAGGAAATGCTCCATGTCTTCTCCCCTGGCCATCATGAATGACCTCATCTATGTCTCCAACAACATCTTGCTTTGCATAGAATTTCCCTCATATAGGGAGATCAAGGCTTTCCACATCTCATTAGTTGTATTCTTCTTAGCTAAGTGTGGTACAATATGGTCCTTGATTCCATCCATAATCAACCGCTTGGCATGCCCATCAGCCTCCTTATGCTTTCGAAGGAGATCCAGATCTGTCGGTGTGGCCAAAGTTTGCTCTGCATGGTCTCTAAGATTGTATGCTCAAGGAAGATCAGGATCTTGGCCTTCCAAACTGAGAAGTTTGAGAGGCCATCCAGTCTATCCTAATCACGCAATCCATGAGGAGCCATTTGCTCAGATGTCTCGGAACTTCCTTTTCTCTTTGCTAGAGAAATGAATCTAAGGTCGTTGGTGAAACAGACACCTTCTTCTCCCTCTGACAATTGATTTCCCTCCTTGGAAATCTACCAAATCAACTATGATTTAGCTCTCTTTGATCCTATGATCAAACTGCAAGTTTATTTGGGTAGAAATTTTCTGATAAGTTGATCTCTTCTCGCTCTTTGTCACTTGTGCTAAGGCTAAAAATCTGAAAAATTCAGAAATTTAACCCCACCAGCACCTTCTGAATTTCTGCAGCTTTTCTTCAGTCTTTTTTGGATCTGACAGGTTCAGATCTGCATCACACTGGCTGGCTTCAGACTAGTCCAACATTGTTTTTGAGCTGCCTCTGCGCAGTAACTGAGCGAGCTACCTAGGAGACAGCGTTAGACAATGTCACCCTTCCGTCTGCGTGAATCTGCCTATGAAAATTGCGTTGTCCCTTCAGATTTGTGTTTATGCTGCTTTTCTAGCTGCTTTTCCAGTTGCTTCCTGCAACTAGAACCTTCAGTCTCTTGCTAGTGACCCTCCTAGATCTGCAATTGCTCTGATACCATGTGGAAATTTTTGAATCTTTACACTTTATGCAGAAATTATTTTACTGTTAATCTGGTTATGCTCCTCCTACTTAGAAAAGTTATTAACTGAATAAATTCAAGTTAAAATCGAAGCAAAACACATAACATATCTCCACTAATCTAGATCTAGAACAAGTTCATGCACACATAGACAAAGTGACACAGTTATTTCTAGACAAATAGTCCCTGGAAAAACCCAATGCGGGAAAACCGGTCTTCTAGCTGCTGGAGGGTTTTATTATTAAGAATTTTTGAATACAACAAGCTTGGGTTCCATATCTGGAAAACATGACAAAGAAATATTAGATCTATAGCTCACTGGCTGATCTAGGGCCAAAATAATGACTGATCCACACCCTCAAACGGGATTTACAAAACTCAGCCAAAATTAGGGCCTATGAACCACAGCGCTGCCCCTGAAGCCTTCGTGTCAGCCTCTGAAGCCCCTATGACCCTCATCGCTGCTTTGGAAAGGTCTGCATTACCCCAGACTAGGTGACACAGGCCTTAAGCTACCCCTTAGGGTCTCTGCGTAACCCTTGAGGGTTTCCTGCAGTAATTACACTGTCCTTGAGGGACTGCGCATCACTTGCGTAGCACAAATTGCAGCCCTCATTCTGCTGCCCTCCTACTTCTCTGTGCTACCTCTCTGAGTTGATCTCTGTCTCTTGCTGATTCTAGACCCTAGGATTAGATCATCCCCTAGGCCTAAATTCCCCTCTCTGCAGTTGAAACACTTATGAGATTTCTTAGCAAACCCGCCCTAAAATTTCAGCTTAGCTTCAGTGCTCTGCCTCTGTGTGTCTTTAAAAATAACCCCAAGCCTTTCCTTTATACTTTTCTCGGTGGAAAACCAATGGCCATGATTAGATCTTGAATCAATGGCTAAGATTAAAAGAAATCTTGATCCGTGTGACGTAAGACAATTTCATCACATGTTTAATTAAATTCACTTTAATTATTTAAGTTCCCTAAGTTTTAACTTAGGAAGTACATTAAAATAATTAACTAATTTAATATCTCCTAAACTAGATGAAATTTCCCAAATCAATTTTTGGGTCTTGTAGATCAAGTGTACTCTAGTCCCTCCAAAAAATTTGGGAGCTAGAGCACAACTGATGCTACCCCAAATACACAAAATCTCAAAAAATTGAACGAGCACGTAGATCTTGTTATTCTAAATCCGGTGCAACTCTTTTCACCGAAAACCAACACCATATGCTCCCATAAATATGTTTTGCCTGTTTTCCCAAATAGGTAAATTTTGGCAAAAAAATGCAGGTTTCCCAGTCAGCAGTTCATACAGATGACTGCGCATGGTTGCCTGGTCAAAGGATGAATGTACAGTGAGCCAATCATAGTGCGCCACTTGTTTGAGTTCTATTGGTAGCTGTGGGAAAATTTTCATTGGTTTGTTGATGACCAACAACATGCTGCCACGTGGCCCAACTGGAGGCCACCACGTGGCAGAACGGGGGCCACCAAAATTGGTTTAAGGAAAACCGCCCTTCCAAGGATTCGAACTCCAAACTTCCCACATAACAACGCAAGTCATTACCACTAAGCCACATGAGTTCGTTGTTATAAAAAGTGGCGAAAACATTGTTTAAGGTTTTATATGGAGGAAATTGTGGGGAAGGGGGCTAGGGCTTAGCCCTGACCCCCCATACATGTTATACATATGACCAAAGCATCATGACTGGAGGCGGAGTCCTAACCGCCGGCTAATTGTTGCATAACTTGCCAACGAAACCACGTCATGTGACCATTCCGCTCTGACTGCCACCAGACCGCCATTGGAAGCCACCACACTTGACTACCTCATCGAAACCGCGCCTTATAACCATTCCGCATGATCACTTTCCGTGACTGCCAGATGAAGCCGCTCGTCCAGACCACCGACTCAAACCACCACATGTGTCCTCACCGGAGCCTAACCCCCAACGTTTTATATTAAATTTTTTAAATTTGGTGCTATATAATGTAGTTGGAAATTCAAACTTAAGGTGTCATTGGACAATTTAATGTTTCGACAATTTTTTTCGCTCGGGATTGCGAGAAATTGTTGCCCAGATAACTGAACTAAGGGTGAAATTGTAGGACCAGTTTGGATTTTGGGGAAATTGTGGAGCGGTTAGCAAGAAAATTAGGGAGGCTCATAACTTCTCTAGTTTTTGACCAATTTCGGATCATAAAGAGGCTAGAAAGGAATTTTTGGGTATTTTGAAGCTGATGGAATAGGTTTTTAAGCCATTTGAGCATTGAAAATGTATGTAATCACCATTTTGAGCATAAAGAAAGAGGGCCAAGACATTGGAAACTAGACCAAGGAGATGTAGCCCAGGAGGGGTGAAATCATTCATCATTTTCTGTGTTGTGGTTATTATTATGATGCATTTGTTTGTTGTTTCTGTACATTTCATATTTTATTTACATGCTTTATGTGTTTAAAAATTAACTAAAAGCTCTCTAAAACTCATTTTAATCACTTTCAATTTACCAATCCTCAAGCACAATTTAATTAATATCTCATACAGATCAACAGTCTTGCGTTTCTTGCTAGCTTTCTCCCTGAGTGTTCTTGGTGTTTGGGAGGGTGTCTAATTTTCCTATCCGTTGGATATCTATTGGGTCTTCCTCTCTGTGTGGGTTTTCTCTGGTTTCCGGAAACCCACCGCTGGGTGAGTAGCATCTGGGCTCGGTGGTGGAAGGGAGGTCTAGAGGTGACTGTTGCGGCTGGTAATTGGCTTGAGTTTGTATCTCGTTTGATTGAGCTCTCATGTCAATTCCTTTTGTTTGTGTCTCTATTCCCAGGTGCTTCCCTTGGTAGAGGAGACGATAAGGTGTCAGCCTGGTTAGCACGTTTTTTTCTGCGGATGTGCTTGCAACTCTCTAGGCTAGAGAAGGTGATTGTTAGTTCTTAGGAGTTGGTGTTTGCTAGATAATTCGGGGTCGGATTTTTGCCCATTGTGGTTCACAGATTGTTGGAAAGTGTTGTGTTCGTTGGTGGTCAGGTCTTAGCGGTGTATCCCTAGGCCCTCACCATGTGTCCTATGCCCCATAATTCCTGCTCCCAGCCCAAGCGGAGGGGAGCTTCGACCATCCAGGGAGGACATGGTAATGAGTTGAAGGTAATGTTCTAGGGTCAGGTTGCCGCACATCCAAAGTGAGGTGTTCAAGCTACTGGAGGTGTGAGTCATGTGGCACCAGGAGCTCGAGGCAACATAGGTGGTGTGAGAGCAGTGCGAGGTGGTCGTGCAACAGGTGGTGGCGAGAAATGTAGTGTGGTGTGTGGGGATGGAGCAGGTGTGCGAGGTCTGAATCATTGACCGAAGGGTGCAGGTGTTGTTGGATGGAAGATTCGCTCCATTTCCTATCGTGACTTATTTCAGTATGTTCTAGATCACCTAGAATCTTACGATAAGGCTAGAAAGGAAGAACACGAGGTTGTCATCACTATGCTAAATCAACTGAATTACTTTCAATTCCATGTCATAGAAATGATTATGGGTGTTTGGCATGGTCAAAATCTGCTATATGAAAAGGTGGAGAAGCTGGAAACGTGGTTGTATCACTTAGAGGAACATGTTCAGTGTCCCTATCGTCACCCTCCCCCTCTAGGGACTGGGCCAAACAACCCAGCGTCAATTACTTCTAATGATTGAGCATGTCACATGTGTTTTTTGCTTATGCTTGTCTTTTAGTGCTTTTGGTCTGTTAAGCTTTGGACTATTCCTTTAGTTTTACTATTGTTTCTTTGTCATATGGTGCTAGTTTTAGTCAACAAACTCTGTTGGAGTGAGAATACTTGCATTTTGATATTTATGTACTTTCCTTTTGATGAATGAATAGAAACTCGATTTACAAAAAAGTAAAATAAAAAGAAAACTTTATGGTTTTAAGAGAGTGTTTGAACATTACCAATATTTTTATATGGAAAAATAAAATGAAAGTTATATATATATATATATTAAAAAAAATTATTCAAAAAATTAGGATGATGAATTAAATATTAAAAAAAATGATAAATGAGTAAGTCACGATGATGAATAAGTAATTTTATTAAAGTGGAAAAATGAGTAAATAAATGATAAGTCAAATTAATACGTTATTTTTATTTCTTTATTATTAATAAGAATAAAAAGAAAAAAGAAAAAATATTTAAAAAATATTTTTATCATAAACGGATTATTGCATAATAAAAAATTAAGTTTTATAGTTTAATATTATATTAAAAATACAATTATATCCATTTGAAAATTTATTTTTGGGAGTGGATAAATTCAAGAGCAGAATGTGAAGTGTGGAAAAAACCAAAGACAAGTTGGGAGTTGATCTCATTTTTCTTCTCCCTAGGGATTTGAACTCCCGCCAAACAAAACTTTGCACTAATATCGCCAAAGTTTGCGAAGCGCGTGAGGCAGAAGGGAACTCTAGTGGAATAAATTTTCCTAGCATTTGCATACTTTGGGAATTCCCTGATTTAAACAATAAAGGTGAATATTGAATATCAAATTAAGTGTATAGTATCATTATAACAACGGAGATGATCATTAACAAAACATATCAGTTAAGTTTTTTTTCAAATATTAATGCAGAAGGCGTGGTTTATATTGGAATTGGGTTTGAGGAATTTATATTTTCAATAAGTTGAATGGTTGAGATTACAAGCCAAGTGAATATTGTTTGTCTAATACATAATCAAATGGACAATATGGACAAATTTCCAATCATTTTTCAGTTTCTTAAGTCTTCTCCTTTCTTTAATTTATAAAAAACTCATTTGTAAAAGGTAGCTATCCTTGTAATTTATTAAAAAAATATTTATGAAAAGTGGCATTAACATTTGGTGTTGGTTAGTTCATTTGGAAATTGAAACAGGGGTGACATGGAAGTCTACCTAGCCATACCTCCACATCAATATTTTGCATTTTATGCCAACCAATCGCATGGGGTCAGGCCCTTATAGTTGTGCATGTGGGACCCACCACTACCACTGTACCTCGGGAATAAAATATCGGCGGGATTGCATCCAGCACCACAAAAAAGAGGCACCAGACTAACATCAACAAATTTTATCTTTGGGGTGATGCCACACCGTCCACGTGGCTCCACTTTGTGAGTGCCACACGTCACCCAGTTACATGCCACTTGGCCCCACAAAACCCTCAAATTCAACTAACACGTGTCCTCCTCCTAGGTCGCCACATCACTTGGAGGCCACATTTCTTTCCATGGGTCCCATCGGTCTTTTGTTGAAACAAATTTTAATTTTATGTTATAATTAATTCAAGGTCCTCAGTGTCAATACACCAAATGCCTAGCCACCGACTGCACTGTACCACATTGTCCCGATGATTTAATCCCGGAAGGATAGTCCTCGGTTCCCATTGAAATATCTGTGGTAAAAACTCTAAGGTTACGTGGATGACACTAATCGGTCTGGAGCATCCAACTGTTTTGGGTTCTCTAGCTAGCCACAGGGAGTCTACCTTCCATCGCCCATGGAAAATGAATTTTAGCCCCTACAACATACTTAACAAGTTTTGGGATTTTCCCATGCCCTTAGTGCTCGGTCACAACGCTCCTACACATGGCCTATAACGATTCAATGGTCATGCCCTTAATGCCTTTAGCCCCTACTGAATCCTATGCAAACATATATACCCATAGTGTTAAAGCTCTTTAGAGTTATCCCTCCTGAGCTTAGTAATTGATAAAGAAGGCTTAGTAGCCAATCCTTTAGCTACAAAGTAAAAATGACAAAGATATATCTATGCATTCAAACTTAAGCTAAGTGGACCAATTTGAGGCCCATAATAGACGAGAGATCTACAGGTCTGTTGGAATGATAATAAACAGAAAATGATCTCATGAATGCATATAAGAATCCATCCAATTATCCAGAAATATTACAAAAAATCAACATTGTGCAGGAAATCACATTCCATATTAGATCACAGGCATAAACCAACACATTAAATCAATATCAATATTGACCTTAAGCCAACACATTAATCATATGCTTGAAAACCCATGTAAAAAGGCTTAAGTATACACTAATCTTTATAAAATGTGCTCATCAACTAATATTGGGACTTCAACTCTCCACCCAACCTTATATACATTGCAACCAAGCCTTTCTTGCAATAACCACACATGAACTAGATTCTAGAGCTTGAGGAGGAGTGCTTAACACTGTAAAATCAATCTTTCAGTTGAAACATGGCCTTCAAAGGTAACCCACCTTTACCCACCAACCAATAAGTTAAACAAATGCACAAGGACTCACTTCCCTCAACTATTCTAAAAAATTCCTAGCATCATATCACAAGGCCTAATCTTTATTAGCCTCACAGGGGACTTTTATAAACACATTGATTGACATATGTAGTCCAAGAGCATAATTTCATTATTGCATGGGAAGGTTCCTTAGTGGCAAGTTATTTGTAACATATCCCCTATTATCCGAAACCCCTAATAACGATATGTTGGCTCCCTAAAATTTGTAAGATTGGAAAGAACACGTAGCAGGGAACCACATCAAACCACTTTGGAGTCTAGGACCTAGCCTTCCTAGGCTCAGAGAGGGCTCTCTCTGTATTTATGATGAAATGATTTAGCTTTATGATTATATTCTTCTGATTTTAGGCTAGTAATAAATATTGGGGTTGTTTATTTTGATTGTTTGTTTGGTTGGATAGATAGAATGCGGGAAGCTTAATCCATTGGGCTATGGAGTCATAAAAGGGTTAAATTGTACATCAAATTTTCAAGGGTTTTCACAGGGCAAGCTAACTATATAAAATGGATCTCTGTGGCAAGATGAATATGAGATGATAGTGAGTTCAGTAAAGCTAAAGAGAAATTAAGAATTCTTTAACTATACTTCAACATAAAAGCAGAGCAAACAGTCTCTGAATTTTTCATTCAGGTCTTTAGAGGAAAACATTCAATATAACAGTTCAGTGGAGGTAAAGAGTAGTTAAGAATTCTTTAACTCAACTTCATAAGAAATACCTCAAGATAATAGTTTCAGAGAAACTAAAGAGCAGTTAAGAATTATTTAGTTAAAGTTCAAAATGAAAACCTTAAGATAACAACTAGGTGAAACTAAAGAGCAGTTAAGAATACTTTAGTTAAACTTTGTGGAGGAAAACATTGAGATAACAGTACAAACAGAATTAAGGTACTAGTGTAGCATATCTTACTCTAAAATTTATGTTTCTGCTATCAGGGAGATTGATGTACAGTATGGAAAACAAAGGGAAACATTAACAAAAGGGGGATAACATCACCATTAACATAGCTCAAGGATCATGTGAAAGTTCTTGTATTACTGATGTCCAACTCGAAACAATTACAATTATCCTATGCAATAATCTTTGCAACTCAGAGTCTAAGCAAAATCCAACCTAGCAACCAACCCCTTGATAATGAATAATACATGCAGTATTTAACTGCAACTGAGGAGGTTGCCCTAATCTAGGGTGAAAGACTGCATTTACTACAGAGTAAATGCAGTTTTGAAAATTGAGACCATTCAAGGCCCAAGCCAAAAATATCACTGATAGACCTACTGTAATAATAACTCTCCAATTAATTGTTGAGCTAACTTTAAAATATCTTTGACTAAATGCCTTCAAAAGTAACTTTTACAATAACTTCTGAATTGATGCTAAAATATCTTTGACTGTAATATTAACTGTAGCAGCCTTTCTTAAATCAAAATTAGGTTGTAGGTGGCTAATGTGATTGGGAAGAAGTAAATGCCGAGTGGCCTTGTCACTTGGCTTTGCCTTCCTTGTTGATTTGTTCTTTGATCTGTCCTTGTCTGTATAATATCTTTACTAATTTATTTTATATTTTTTCCTTTTTACTTCCTTTATTGTCACTGTAATTTCTTCCTTTACCTTACTATTTTAGCCACTTCCTTCTTAACTCTATCCTTTAACTGTTTTATCTTTGATCTTTCTTTGACTGCCTTTCATCTGTTCTTTAACTTTGTCTTCATCTTATACCCTTTATTGTCCTTTATTTTGAATAAACCTTGCTGTCTTTTGAGTAAACGAATGATCGTTGATAACCATGACTGTCTTCCTCTTTAATGTTTCTGCTCACAATATTCTGTCGAATAAGGCTTTTAAACATGAAACCCAAAGGGTCTGGATTTAAACAAGTTTTTGGAAACTAGACTCGAGAGTCATTTAACCTATTCATCAGATATGCGGATTACCTGCAAAATTAAAAAAATTCATTAATTTGAAACATTGGTTCACATGGATGGCGAGCGATGGTGATTGATCGCGAAATAGAGGATGGTTTCATTGTAGGCGGGGAGGTGGTTTCCGGTTTATTGTGCGGTGAAAGAATGGTTTGTGGTTTTGTTTGAGGGGATGCGATAAAATAGGAGAGAGATGCGTGGTAGAAGGGAGGGTTGCGAAACTGCCCATTTTTCAACCCCCTGAAGGTTTTTAATGACGGGCAGTTGCGGTTGCGAAATCGATTGGGGGTCGTCAGATCAAGGGGATGAAGATCGGACAGTGATCAGGCATTCGATTGATCGCGGGTCAGGATGTTAGATGGGGCAGGGATTTTAATGAAACAGAGGTTTTCAAATGTTAACATGGGGTGTAAGTATGCTTGGTGGACAGTAAGGTGAAGTGGGGCCCGGGTTATATTAAAGCAGAGGTGTTTAATATAAGGTGGGGCCAGGGTTATATGAAAGTGGAGGGAAAATGAAATGGAAAGCAGGGTAAGGGTTTAAAGCGGGGGCTTAAATATATAAGGGTTCAGGTGTTTAAAATAAACAAGGTTTATTTTATAGAGTGGGACCTAGGATAAAATGCAGTGAGGGAGGGGTAATACTATAATTAAAAAAACATTGCAAAAAATGGGCTTTTTACATGTTTTAAATGAAAAAGGGAAAGGGTATTAGCATGGGAGTGGGGTTTTAGGTAGGGAAAAGGGGTTATATAGATGAGGGAAAAGGCTAAATGAGGAGATTGAGGTCAAACATGGGATTTCATAGTATGAGAGTATCAGAAAAGGTAAAATGAGAGATAATGGAGAGGTTAAATGGAAAATAATGAAGGCAGTGAGATTTTTGAAAATAAATGATAGTCAGGGAATATTATTTTCAACAAAAATATAAGAAATAAATAGTCATCTGGTGATACTTTAGAAATACATGAGTCTAATAGTGGCTCCAACTGGGGAGGGCAGCTCCTTTAGGAGGTGTTAAGGACTTTGTAGATTAGTAGCCTATTTTATTTGGCTGATTTCCACTCTGTAATTCTGATTTGTTGCGACTTTTGTGACTGTGACATTCAAAAACTGCCCAATCTATGATTCAAATGATTTTTCTTCCTTTTGAGGTGCTTTTAGACTTGCAAACCTTAACATCATTTTTCCTTTGAACCTCTAACTTATCACCTATCCTTATTTCTCCTACTGGTTCAGATTAGGCTTTTGAAACAATGTCATTTTATACCTACCTACTGATAAGCCAAGATTAAACAGTTTGACAAATCTTCATTTCTAACTTATCAGCAAAAATTCAAAACATGAATGAATCAAGATTAAGCAATTTGATCATCATGAATTGTAGAATTATTTAAACAAGCTGCACACAATATTATTTGCAAAAAGTAAACTAAACTAAAGCAGTGGCATTTAGATGTGCAACACTTTCAGAAATATTTATTTCTTGATATGGGGCTTACCTTTTCTTTTTATATGCCCTCTTTTCTTCTTTTCCTTTTTTTTGTTTTATTAGACTAGGGTTATGGCCTTCACTTGGGGCTTCAATTTTGTCCAATATCTGTTTTGAAATTTGCTTAAACAATGTTATATACAATGAAAAAAATTTAAACTGAAATAATGTTTCAGCATCCTACCATTGACAGGACCTCCAAACAACTCTGTTCCATCCATCTCTTGTAATAAAAATGCATTATTACCCCTTGCAGAATGAATGATGAATGGACCTTTCCATAGGTTATAAAAATTTTCATGCTTGCCTTTGTCCTCTCTTCTTGAATCCCACTTCAACACTTTGTCTCTAATGTTAAAATCATTTGCTTTGGTCCTTTTGTTAATTATTTTCTTGATATTTTCTTGTAACAGTTGTGTTCTGTTGTATACTCCTTCTTTGGATTGCTGTAGCTGAATGGTTTGGTTTTTTCTTCTCTGTATATCATTTTTCTTCAAACTGTACATCTTGAATGAGTTTCATTACTGGCACTCCTAAGGTTATTGGGAAGACTGCAACCATTCCATAGACTAGCTGATAGGGTGACATATCAATTGACTTCTTATTTTTTAGCTTGTCTTCCCATAGTGCATGTACCAATTCGTTGTGCCATGACTTCTTATTTTATTCCAACAACTTTTTAATGATGTTTACCAAACTCTTAGTTGAGGATTAAACCAACCCATTACCTTGAGGGTAATAATCTGTATAATTTCCCAAAGTAATGTGATATCTGTGGAAGAAATCAACCATTTTCTTGGATTTAAAGGCAACATCATTATCAGTAATGATTTTCCCAAGAAAACCAAATCTAGATAGGATGCTGGTTTCAAGAAATTTGATAATTACTGAGTCTGTGGCAGTCCTGGAAGGAATGGCTTCTATCCACCTAGTAAAGTAGTCAGTTGCAGTAAGGATCCATTTATGCTAGGAAAATGAGGAGGGGTGGATTTATCCAATGAAATCTAGACCCCATTGTTGACAAGGAGCTTCAACAGAGGTGGGCTATAATGGAAAAGGCAACAACTTTCTTTTTCCCTAAAAAAATTGGCACTTATGACGGGTAATTACCATTTTTTGGATGTCTTGGAAGAGGGTAGGCCAATAGAAACCAACCCTAAGGATCTTATTAACAGTGGTCTTCCAATAGAGGTGGCCTCCACACTCCCCTTCATGAAATTCATGCATAATTCTATCTGTATCTTCTTTAGGAAAAAATTTAAGCAATACACCACCATAGTTTTTCCAATATAAAACGTTTTCCAGAATAAAGAAATTTACAACTTTTAACTTCAAGAATCTGGCCTTTTTTTTGGACAAACTAGGAGGAACATTTAGATTAAAAAGCACATATAATATATCTGCGTACCAGGGAGAATTTAGGAATGATTCCTCAATAGGTGGAGTCGCCAACTCCTCTTGTTCATCTAGTGAGTGGATCATATTGATGTCTAGTGCTTGAAAATTTGTTTCAGCCATGAGTTTAGCCAGTCCTTGTCCTTTGATTAATTTGGTGGGTTTGACTTCTAGATCATACTCCAAGATGACAACCATCCACTTGCCTCTTTTTCCATCACGATCTTGTGTAAGTATGTCTGTAACCACTGTATGGGGCACAAATGCAATGGTGTGTGAATGCAGAATGTATATTCTGAAATCCTTTCGTGCTTTTACTAAGGCAAAATCCTGTTTTTCCATGATATTATATTTTAGAGGTGCATCTCTTAAATCTTCGTTGAAGAATGCTATGGGTTGCTCTTGTCCTTTTGTATTTTTCTGCAGTAATACAACAACATCTGTGTGTTCTGATGAAAAGGAAAATATAAAGAATTTTTTGGTGAAGTCAGGGCTGATCAGAACTGGTGCTTATGTAAGTGCTTGATTCACTATTTCAAAAGACTTCTTTGCTTCCTTGGTCCACTTGAATCCTTACTCTCTTTTGAGCATGTTGGTGATGTTCCTCGGGAGTTCTGCAAGGTTTGGTATAAACCTTCTTAAAAAAATTATCTTTCCAATGAAAGATTGCAACTCTTTGATATTGCTTGGGTGACTGATTTGAAATATTCCCTCTATCATATTTGGGTAAATCTTGATCCCTTCTTCAGATATGATGTGGCCTAGAAGCTTTCCTTCTTGGAGGCCAAATAAGGATTTCTTGGGATTCAAAGACAGGCCGTAATTTTTGCATTTCTCAAAGACCTTTCTCAAATGAGCTAGATGTTCTTCATTAGTTTTTGAATAGATTGTGATGTCATCAATATATATTACAATGAAGAAACCTATTTCTTCGAGAAAGCAATATCCATTTCTCTTTGAAAAGTGGCTCCAACATTCATTAACCTAAAAGGAATTTTTACATACATAAAGGTGCCCCAAGGTGTAGTGAAAGTTGTTTTGTGTTGATCATATGGATGCACCAACACCTGATTGTACCTTGAAAAACTATCTAGCAGAGAGATCCTTTTGGAGCCTACTATCCTTTTCAATATGTGGTCCATATTTGGTAAAGGGTAGTTGTCCTTCAGGGATGCTTTATTTAGATTTTTGAAGTCAATGCAGAGCCTAATCTCTCATGTCTTCTTCCTCACAGATACAAGACCCATTCTGAGTACTTGAGTGGGACTATTATCCCAACATCATACATTTTCTTTATTTCGTTCTCAATCAGTGGAATTTGAACATGATTTATTCTGCGTAGCTTCTGTTTAAAGGGCTTCTGTCTTTCTTTGAGTGGAATTTTGTGCTGAATGATATTAGTATCATAGGACTTCAAGTCTTCATAACTCTAGGCAAACACATCACTAAATTATTTAACTAGCTCAATATATTTCTATTTTATAGGTGTTGGAAGTGTCTTTGATAGTTTTACCATTTTGGGTTCTTGCTCACTGCCTATATTGCACTCTTCTACATTTTATTCAGTGGATTCCATCTTTGGCTTTCTAGCAACATCATTGAAATCAAAAAGTTATTTTAGAGGGACAAGTCCTCTTGGCAAGGTATTATCTCTGAACTGCAGCACTTTAAACTCTTATTTTTCTCGATCTTCACACATTTCTGTCCCATGTGGATCTTTCTTTGTTAACAGATTTATATCAACATCACGAGTGGGCTCCTTTTTGTATGTTTGTTCCTCACTAGAGCAGTCCTCTTCATAATCTAAGTCTGAATCGAGAATTTCAAACTCATTTTTGGAATGGAGGAAATATTCAATCTGTGGGTCACCTTCAAAAACTTGCCAATATCTTATATTATCATGGACTGCTGGTCTGTATTTAACCTGTACTGTGTATTTTTTGTTATGATGAGGTTGTTGACAAGTACTGGCTGCAAATGCCAGTCCATTGGCAATGATATTTTAATTTCTTGGGATAGAGGCAAGACAATATTCTTTGAATTTTTTTAGGAGGTCAAGGGCAACATTTCTGTATGCTCTTAATCTAGGATGCTTTGCTGAATATTCTCCCTTAATTTTCCTAATGACTAGCTTAGAATCCCCATGGACAGAGATGCTTTTGGCTTCTAGTTTCTTTAGTAATTGTAGCCCTAGAAGGAGTGCTTCATATTCTGCTATATTATTTGTAAATTAAAAGTTTAGTTTGTATGAACGACCCTCTGCGTGGTTGTTCTTAGTGCTGTGTACCCAAACACCTGCTTCTGATCCATTTTTACCACAAGAACCATCAAAGCTCATGCTCCAAAGAGGTTCAGGTTCAGACTTGTGTTTTTCATTTTCTATTTGGTCTGATTGTTCTTCCCTTTATTCTTCCTTTTCAGTTGTTTGTTTATTAGCTGCTACCTTTTCATTAATGTTTTCATCATTGTACAGGATAAATGAATGAAGGTCTGAGTGGACAGAGTAGAGAGGGGAGTTAATAGGTTTTTCTTGACTGCTCACCATGTATTTCATATGAGTTTCCCTATACAATCTTCTTGGTTGACTAAAGACTGGTATCGTAGCATAGGTCATATCCATTTGGAGGGTGCCTTGAAGTTTGGCTCCCCATGAGCGTGATAGAAGCATGCCATACTTAGGGGGAATTTCAGCCACTACTATATCCATTAGTAGACTTTTGACTGGTATTTGTGCTAAAGTAACACAAAGATCTTTGATTAAGCCTAGACATTTAACTCTATTGGAGTCGAAAGAGTACAGGTCTTTGTATGGTCTAGTTATCTCAAGGCCAAGTATCTCCATAACTACCTTTGGCATGAGGTTATGAGATGCTCCTGAATCTAACATCGCATTGTGGAGGATTTTATCATGAATATTCAAACTGACATAAAATGGAGGGACACCTCCTTCTTGGAATTTACCTTCTACTTCAGGTCCAAACAAAAGCCCAGGTTTGTCATAATTCAAGTTTACAGTATCAATATTTTATCCTATGTTTAAAGCTTTCAAAACTTGGGATCTATATACATCTTGGCTTGCCAATTCAGTGAGAGGTGTTATCACCCTAGTAATTGAAGCGAACAAAGTTCCTTCTCAAACTAAATATTCCAGAAGACTTGAAATATCCGAATATCCATGAGGATACAAATATTATATTAGAAAGATGATGAATATGAATTGATTGAATGTTACAAATGAGGTCTGCTTATATACCCACGCAGGTGCCTCTTCACGAAAGGTCATGTCTTATCAGACGTGACCTTTCATCCTAATTACTAACTAACTAATTATCATTTATCTACATTATTTATTCATTACATTGCCTCCCCCTCAAAAAGCTTTGTCCTCAAAGCTTGTTGATGAAAGGCCTCGATTTCTTTTCCTGTTACGAACATCTTCTCGTCTCGGGACAACCATCCTTGTCGACACAAGTTGATATGATCCTCTAAGTGACAAACAAAACTGTCGCACTGAGAATGGATCAGACCATCCTAAATCAATTTTCTGTGGAATCTCACGGCGACTTGAAACTTGTGCTGAATTATCACTTGAGCGCATTGCACTGATATTAGTATTCTTTGGAATATCAACTTGTTTCTGTTCTGAAGACATAGCTTGATCGAGTTGTCTGCTCCCGTGATTTGGATGTCGATAGGGAACTTTTTTGGTTTGACTTTCCATTCTTAGTTGTGTTGTGATGTTTTGATTTTCTTTTGGCGATGATGTTATTGAGCTGGTTACATAACTTTCGCTTGAAATGTTCATCGCCGGAACTACAACTTCTAAGTTTGCATCTTTTGCAACTTGCTTGTCTTCTTCTTGAGTTATGACATTTACTGCATTAGTACCAGTTTCCTTCTCTTCAACTCTGATTTCTACATTCGACGCTTTATTTTCGACAAGTTGTTGCACCTTGTTTTCTAAGGACTTCTTGTCTCTCTTCAACTTCTTAATTTGCGTTAGTAATTTGTCGTTGTGGTCCTTGAGGCGAGCAACTTCTTCATTTTTATTAGTTGTGATTTTGTCGATTTCCTTTTGCATATTTTGTATCACCTTTTTACCTTCTTGAGAAATTACCTGCGAAATTTCTTGTACGTCTTCAGGCGTCACGAAATTTGGCTTCACGTTAACGTCTTGTAGCGTTATCTTCTTCTTTTTGTAGGTGAATGTCAAAAATTTCTTTTTCGTATTTAGGATAACTGAACCTAAGGTTTCCATCCATGGTGAACCCAACACAATATCACTATTATCCAAAACTAAGGTTTTCATGGTAAATTGAGAGATAAAAGTATAATCCCCAATGTTTAGTTGTAGATTTTTTATGTCGTATTTTTTTTTGTCAAAAACGTCTAATTTTTCGATTATATTTGACTCGGGAATCACCAACTGGTTGGCAATTTTAGGGTTTATATAATTTTTCTCTTCAGCGGGTGATATAGCAATAGTGACATCTTTCCCTGCGATACTTCCTTTAATTTTAAGCAGCGCTTTAGGGTCGATAGGTAACGTTTCTAATTCTAAAAATCGTCCTGACTTCATTTTTGTATTAGATGTCATTTTGCTTGTTGAGATAAATATTCTCCAACTTCACCCTTTTAACTTATAATCTTAATTTTCCTTGGTTTTGAATTTGTAATAACTTCAAAATACTTACTTTTTTTTTTTTAACCTTTTTCTTTTACTTTGTAGAAGTATCTTAAATACTAAAATACTCCTTTTTAATATTTATTTCAATGTTAATCAACTCGACGTTTTAAAATTCTTATATGCTTCACCTCTTTTTTTTTTTTCTTGGCTCCTTTTTTTATTATTATTTAAAAATGAAAGTGATTTAATTATCTCTTTAATACTCTTTAAAAGTCTCTTCATGTAATCTCCTTGGAATTATCCACTCGTAATTTCCTTATACTTTTTTGACGTTGATTTTTTAAAATGGCTATTTTAATTCCTTTATACTAGTATAACATCAACTTCAGTGAACAAATGGGATTAAGTATTAAAATTTTGGTTTTATCTTCAAAAGTTCACAACGTTTGACTTCACCTTTTTCTTTTATGAAGTCAATTTAATAACATAAGTTAATCCTTAAATCTTGCAATAATCCACTTTAGAGGAATCTTGCAATAATCAAAGAATTATTTTTTTTTTTGTTTTTTTTTTTGGACTCCTTCCTTTCTCTTTTTTTTTGGTTAATATATATAACTATAGTATATTTATTATATGTTTAATATATATAACTATAGTATATATTTGTTTATATAAGTCAATGTGGAATAATCTATTGAGATTCAAGAATATATACGTCACCAATTGAGTCGTGATAAATGATTTTGAAAGAACACGTCGGATCAATACACCGACCAATCACGAATTTAGGCTGCAGAGTTTCGGAGATTAAGAAGGTTGGATGCAACGGACGATAGCGCGTGGGCACGGTGTGGATGTGGGCAGATAACACAGCAAAAGCGTTAATGGAGAAGGGAGTTGGGGTGCGGTTTGGATAGGGATAGGCGGGTTACGGTAGTATGCAGAGGTCGAAGAGGGGGGCGGTGAGGAGATCGCGATAGGGCACAGGTCGATGGCTTTGCTGCAAGGACAGTGGAACAATGGTTGTTGTAGACTAACAGAGTGTGCTTCCTATATATGCGGCGATAGAATTCCTCTGTTGCAATAGGCACAAGGTTTTGCTTGACGCGAAGGCAATGGCTCAATTAGTGTTGAGAAAGGCAGTGTGACGAGGCAGTGTGGCCAGCGTCGGACAGTGTGGACAACGTCGTGGTCGTGGTCGGGGTCGGAAGCTGTGGTGGCAGCATCTATTTTGTCGATGCGTTGCAGTGTGGGGGTCAGCCGGCAATGGCCTGTGGTGTGCGGAAATGGCTGCTATGGCCAGAGGTAGTACGATTTATATATGTTTATCTATTTTGATTTTTTTTTTTATTACTATTTAAATTTTTTTTTCAACGTCCCCTTTTTTTCTTTTAACTTCTTTTTTTTTTTATAGATATATCTGATATATATATTCTCTTGTTTTTTAAACAATAATTTTGACCTTTTTCTTATATCTTATTCTTTTTTTCTTTTTTTTTTAAATTTTTTTAAAAATGGCCCAGGGCCTCTGATGAAATCAGCAAACGGAGAAACTCCAAAAGTGTAGCGAAACGCTTCAATGACAACAAGGTTGACGAATTTTCGGTCAAGGACCAGGATCAGAGAGCGTGGCCCTGTGCAGCAGTGAGTAGCCAGACGATCGAACACCTCTGATACCAAATGAAGCGAACAAAGTTCCTTCTCAAACTAAATATTCCAGAAGACTGAAAATATCCGAATATCCATGAGGATACAAATATTATATTAGAAAGATGATGAATATGAATTGATTGAATGTTACAAATGAGGCCTGCTTATATACCCACGCAGGTGCCTCTTCACGAAAGGTCATGTCTTATCAGACGTGACCTTTCAGCCTAATTACTAACTAACTAATTATCATTTATCTACATTATTTATTCATTACAGTAATTCTCAGGTCGTGGGATTTTGATTTATAGTTGAAGAAAACCAGGGGTAACCAAGAACCTCTTTTGAAATTCAGGATCTAGCCTTCCTAAATTCCGGAGAGGGATCTCTCCTCAAGATTTAGCTTGATTTTTTGTTATAAGATTTTAGGCTAGTATGATTGGACAATTGGTTTGGTTTGAATGTTTGGTGGGAATAAAAGGTACTTCAAGGTAAACCACATAGGGATCTACTAGACCATTGGGCTATGGAGTCGACTTCTTGGGAAGCAGAGCTGGGACATAAGGTCAAAAGAGCAAATGTACTAAGGGCAGGGTAGATGACCTTCAAAGGGTTTGGAAATAGAATTTTTGATGAAATGGTAAAATCTGAACAAAAGGGAAATGAAGGATCCTTAAGTTACAAAAAAGAAAATGAAAGAAAGGGGTCAAACAGGGACTAAGAGAATTTAAGAATTCTTAAGTCCGGTTATCAGTAGAAAACATATCAATGAATAAATAGTAAAAAACAGGGAGCTTTTGACACTAATCCTGTATAAATCCTCCTAGTTAATAATTCTCGACAGAAAACATGTAAATGTATGTATGGAACTTAGAAATATAAATAATGAAAACAGGAAAACACTTGACTTATCTGATCAGCACAAGAATCTTGAGTTATGATGTCTATTCAACTTAGTTCCAGTCTGCTGCTTTACAGATCGACTCACACAAACTCCAATGTATTAAGCAAAAATGTCTATAGTAGTCTTGACAAATTTTATTCCACACTCTATACTTCAAAATATGAAGTATTTATAATACAATTTACTACAAAACATCTGAGAGATATGTAGGAATATCTCTAGGCAGAAATAAATATTATTACATCAAAAGAGGGACAACTACCAAACAAACTGGCAATCTGTCCTTTTATTAAGAGAAAATAGAGCTAATTTTTTTATCTAACTGATTTGTTGTCTTGCTGGGAATGATCGCTGGCACTTGGAAAAATACCTCTGGAAGATAACTTGTAATACACTCCTCATCCTATTCTTTATACTCTCTTTATGCTGTTTCCTTACTGCTTGACTGCTGTAAAATGAGGAATAACCCGCAGTAAAAATTGTTTTGACTGATAATTTTTGACTCTGATCATTTACCTGATACACTTTCAATCTGATTTTTACCTTTAGGTAAAAAATAATGTTTTTCTTTTCATGTAATTTTCTGCTTTGTTTGCAAACCTCTATATCAAATCAGTGAATTCTTGCCATTGCTCTGCACTGGGAATTCTCATGCTCTTCAATTTCCTGTAGCTCTCATCTGCCTCTGTGTACTTTGCAAAGTTGGGCTTGACAATAAAGATGTGTTTAATTTCATTTTGTAGAAAAAATAAGTTGTCAAAGTACTCTAAAATAACCTTGCTAGTTGGGGAACCTTGTGGTAAAGGTTTGCTGGCCTACTCTTTGGCATGAGCCCTGATTTTCTTATCATAATCCTTCCACACCATTAACTTTTCATTTAAGACATGAATATCTGGAAGGCCTTCTTGTGTCAGTATTGTGTATTTGGCCAAAAACCTTGTGATTGACAAATTCATGTCTTTCAATCTTTCCTCCAAATTACTCATTAGATTCCTTTTTTTTAGGACTTTCTTGATTTGTAGTATGCTTTCAGTCCTATCCTAAATTTTCAGCCCTTCAAGCTCTTCTCTGTTTTTGCTGTATAAAAACACAATAAGTTTCAAGGCTTGAGAAGGTTTGTCAGCGAGCTCGTCTTTGGTTTTCGGAATTTATACTTGGGCTTCCTTGAGTAGATCTCTCTGCTCATAAATGATTTGGATTGAAGGCCACTGCAAATGTATGCCTTGAATTATATTGTTCCAAAGATAATTATTGATGTATGATACCTGTTCACTGAGATTGACTTGTTGCTGCAAAATCTTTACCTACTCTTGAAGTCTGTTGGCTCTTTGTTCATGTCCCTTGGAAGTAATCAATGTATTTTTATTTGATGTTTCCAGAGTTTGAATGGTGATTTTCAAGTTGATTATATCATTATTCTTTAGGGACATCTCTTCCATGGATTTTACTATGTCAACTGTTTCACCTGTTTCATTTACTTGCGATGTAGATGATGAAGTGGCAGAAATATCCTTAGATGTAATTGAAATTTTAGTTGCCAATACTCCTTTTGGTGCTAAATGTTCTGCCAATGTGGAAGGGACAAAAACAATTACCATTGGAATGAATGTAGGAATGGAGGTTTCCTGTGCTTTTTTCAATGTTTCATTTTCCTTCATTAGAGTTTCTATCTGATTTTCCTTCTCTTTGATATGAGCTGTCATCTTTAAAACTAGTTGCATAGTTTCATCCTTTTCTATTTTCTCCTGAATAATTTCTTTAGCCCGTGGGTGCTCACTCTGTGGCAGTTTAAGTTGCTTTCTCAAGGCAGAAATATCTTCATTCTTTTGCCTTATCAATGTCTTAGCAACTTCAGTATTGGAGGGATCTACTCCAGTTTCTATCACCAAATCTTCTAAAGACTTGATCCTCAAATCCTTAGCATGTAGAGATGCTTTATCTAATTTCATTTGAGTTTGTAAATTAGATACAGTCTTTTGAAGCATGGTAGCACTCATGGTTTTGTTAACTACCTTTGAATAAAACCACTTCTATGAAACTCTATTTGATAAAGTTCATGTATGGTATCTGCATCTACTTCAAGCTCTGTTTTCCTGTAATCTGCAGCTGACGTTGGGTCTGTAACCATTGGCTGGAGAAAAGACATCATCATTTTGTTTGTTGAATAATGAAAAATTGTCACAAGTCTGTCTTTGTCTCCTGGTTTTTATTTAAGGAGTTTAGAATAAACCTCATTCTTAATTTCCTCATTTATTTATTTTTATTTTTATTTTTATTTTTATTTTTAATTTAATTTAATTAATTAATTAATTAATTTATTTTTATTTTTATTTTATTTATTTTTTATTTTTATTTTTTTCCAATTTGCTTGAAATTTTTCTGGATGTCAGAATCCATTTCTTCTGTTGCTCTAGAAGAGGAGGGAACTTCTGTATTTACCTGTGTTTCAACCATTTCTTTTCCTTTTCCCTATGATAGTACTTGCTCTTTCTGAATTTCTTTAAGTGTCTCATTGAAAATTAAGGTGGCTTCATCATATGTTTGCTGACCATTATTGTCATCTATATCAATGACCCCTTCTTCTTCTTCTACAACAATCATTCTGGCCTTCTTGCTGCAAATTGTCTTAAATTTATTTTCTATAATGGTTTCTGCTAAATAGCCTTGCTTGTTTGCCAACCGTAATCACCTGTGTATTATCCATTTTCATGTTAACTGTTTTCATTCCCTGTGTATCATTTGTTTGCATTCCCTGAATATCATCAATCAATGTGTTTGCAACCCATTCAATCTGATTAGCATACTTTTCAATTTGTGGCTTTGAGTCATGTAGGAATGGAGTTAACTTACACTTTACCCTAAGGTTACTTAAAACACCTTGAGGGTCATAGTTCTAGTGAAAGCTTTCTTGGAGCTTAAATTTTGATAATTTGCTGACTATATCTTTCAAAGCATCTCTGCTATTGACTATGAAGGGGCCAATTTGATTTTTTAGCTTGAACTGTGCTTTCTTTTTGGAAGCTATGAAATTCACTGCATCTGCATTCAAGATCTGTCTCAAGTACTCAAAGGCAAAAATTCTGGTAGTTAGAAACTTGGGTAATTTGTAAGGAGTCAGGAGTGCACCATATACTCTGATTTCTGTGTGATTTTTGTACAAATACCAGTCTCCTACCTTACAGTTTTCAGACAACTGTAAAATTCTCTTTATGTCTTCATTAATCCTTGGTGGCTCTGCTTTGTTCAACAAATTCATGGCAGGTTTAATAAACAAATCATTGAAGTCTTTGTAGTTGTATTCACTACTGTTTTTCCTGAGTAGAGAAGTCCAGAATATCACTGAAAGAGGTTTACCTTCCGCATCCATCTTCTGCAATGCAATAGGGAAATTTTCTGCCTGAAAAAATAGGAAGAGATATAATAGATAGGATGAATATATGAATACTCCTTCCTCAGGTAATTTAGTCAACTGATAATGCATATTATCAACAATGAATTTGGCAAAGTTGAAGACTAGTTCTGGATGTTGTCCTGGAGACAAGGTAGAGAGGAAACCTAGAAAGGAGGCATCTGTAAACTCATCATTAGCATAGCCTAGAATGAATGAAAGCATGGAAATGATTTGTCTAGAGCCCTCAGGGAAGTCAAAAGTTTCATAAGGTGGATTTACCTTAGGAAGGTTAACATGAGTAGGCATGAAGTTCTGAAGGATCATAATCTTCCTAGGGAAATCCAAGTCCAAATACATCTGAGTTAAATCTTCAATGGACAATGATACTGCTCGTGGATCATGGCTCAGTTGGAGCATATCATTGATGGCTTCAGCAGTTATATAAAACATGAACTCATTATCTTTGTTTACCATACATCTCTGGTTAGGGATATAGTGTAACTGACATAATCTAACGAAATCTTGAGCTTGATGGGTGATGGGAACCACATATTTAGGCAATTTGGAGCCCCATACAGGTATATCATTTTCCACTTTCTTCACAAATTTCTCATGACACCAGTTGTGTACTTCAAGTAGATCGAACTCTGAGGTAGCATCAACAATTCTATAGTCTAAATCAATCAAGGGACTGCTCTCTTCAGAGGTGACAGGTGGCTGCAAAAGTCTAACTAATTTAGTGGAATCTGCAGTTAGGGCAGGAGTAGGTTTATTGATTTTTGAAGGTTTAGGGTTTGACAACTTGCTTGAGGCAGGTTTCTAAGGTTTGGGACCTCCAGTCCTAGGAGTGACCTGCTTTTTTGTCATTTTGAATAAAACTGAACAAGATTAGACTGTTTGCTTAGTTTCTTTTGGGAAATAGAAAGCCAATTAAGCTTCTTTAGGAAGAATTCAGGATCTGGGCAAGGGTTTTATGATGAAAACATATATTTTCAATGTACAGAGGACTGGAAAGGGATTTTAAAGGATTTTTTTGTAATTCAAATGGATTTCAACCGTAAAAATAGCTTTTTGATGGTAAAAAAACTCTTTAAAACTGAATTAGGTGGAAGTGGAAAATTCTGAGAAAATTTTGACAGGGTTCCCCCAGTTTCTTCAAAGTTTGAATACTTTCAGATGAGTAATTTCGGCTTATATATTCAAATTGGTTTAATTTTTTTCTTTGAAATTAAGAATTTTCAGGTTGGAATACTGAAAAATACCTTGAACAGGTATGGTTGCGGTCGAAGAGGGTTTCCAGGTTTATACCAGTCTTCAAATTGGTCGCATTTGCTTGGTAGAAGGCGCGAAGAGTATTCGGTGGTGAATTTCAGAGGGGAAATGGCTTTAGAACGACAAAATGGTTCGCAAAAGGCTCTGCAATGGTGTTTGTGAGTGATTTATCAAAGGATGAAGGCGCAAAGGTATGCAAATAATAAAAACTAAGGTTAAAAACTTAAGTTTTGTCGATATGCAGAGTATTAATTACAGGTCAAGCTCAAATGGCGGGAGTGGTTTTTGTAGGTGAAACCATTAGTGGTTATCGCATTTCTCCTGGGCGGTAAACGGTTTTTCACTTTTGGAATGCGATCCAGTAGAAATGAGACATGTAGCGGATGGTGTTTTCATGAAACAACTTTTATCGCATTATTTTTTTAGAATTTTTCCTGATCACTTTTTCTGTGCGATATGAGATCCGCACCGTCGGATATGACTCCATGATGCGAACGGTCGGGATGCATTGGGAAGCTGCGGGACAAGGGAAAGTGAGACCCGGGTTCAATATCATCCGTTGATTTTGATAGGGATGATCGACGGTTAATAATTAACGCTACGGGAATGGTGGGGCATGAAGGTTGGTTGTCGCGTTTAATTAGATTCTTAGGATTAAAGAGATTAGGATGATCAGACGGTTGAGGTTGAACCCGAGGACGCTGCGAAAATGGAATGGATAATGGGTTTCTAATATATAAAATGAGTTTATATATAGAATGGGGCAGGTCTAATAAAGGTTTAACCAAGGTTCAAAATTTATATGAAACATGAGGTTTCACATATTATGAAAGGGAAAAGGCTTAAGGCAAAATAAGCTTGGGCTTTTAACCTTGGGTTAAGGGTAATCAGGAAAGGGAATAATGATGTAAGTATTTTTTGTGCGCTGTTTTAAATACACAGAATGTAAATAAAATGCGCCTTTTGTATTATTTTAACTTTATTATATAGTTTTAGACTGCGGAGGGGTCTAATAACCATAGGGGAAAGGGGTATATTTTTATGGGTAATTTTATGTCAAAGGGGTAATTTAGGGATGTTATTTCAACATGTGATTAATATCTTTGACACAAAAACATATATAATAAGGGGGTTTTTTGGGATATTAAAATAAAAAGGGAGCTATATTAATAGGACTAGGATATTTGATAGGGGGTTAATAAAATATGTTAAGTGTTAATATGAAAAGGGACAATGAATACTCAAAAAATCATAAATAAAACTAAGGAAAGTGAAAATTAGAGTAAAGCTTTCTTTTCATAACTCGTTCACTTTTACTTAGTATATCATGTTTTTTGAGAGTTTTATGCTTTGTAAAATGGAGGAAGTTAATCAAATGGGCCTTTATGTAACATTTAAGTAAGAAAAGAGTTCTTACTTATGAAGTGAAATGGTGATGAGTGCATGAAGGGGTAAATGATGAAAATTTTCTAGGATTAATATAGAAACTTAACATTTTCAACTAATCAGTCTTTGAGCCTTGGGTCTGGTCCCAACAGAAGTCAAGGAAATGCCTTGAGCCTCTCTCACTGATAGTCTAGAATGCTAAATAACTATGGGGAAGGGAAATTAGTTATTTATAGCCTGGTGAAAGATATTTACAATGATGTTTCCTACCTTTCTTCTACCTACCCAGTTATATCTTCTAACATTTTTTCTTCCATTTTGATCAAGTGCATTTGAGCTAGCAACCTTACAACATTTTATTCTTTTTGAAAGCAGTAAACTATCTAATTCTACACTTATTTCATCCCAGAATCCAGATTAAACTGTTGGATTCTTTTATTCTATACCTAAATACTGAATTGTCATGATGAAACTGTATGAAAATTCCTTTTTCACTATCTACAACATTTGAAATTGAAAGATGACAAGTCAAGATTAAATTGTTCAACTCATCACAGATTATGGCATTTATTGACACTCTGCCATAATCAACTTCAAAAAGTAAAAGTAGTGGCATTTAGACTTGCACATTCTCATGTTTTATTCATCTTTTTTCTTCTGGGGTATATTATTTTTCTAAGTCCTTTGATTTTTCTTTTAGGACTTTTTTACCCTGTTTTTGATTTTTTGATTTTTTACAAAATATGGGAATACAACTTGCAAAAAGCAAAGGATGTACATATTAACAAGACTATCATCAGTCAAGTCAAAATTATGAATCCTATATTTATATGTTACTAAAATCGGCTTCACTTGGGGATGGCATTTCCTGGTTGAATGTCAAGAACTCTAAGACAGCAGCCTTCAACTTTAACCTTGGTGATTCTGTAATTGCCTTTTGATTTCTGCAACAATTCATACTTAGGATATTTTATACTGCAAAGCTTAGGGCCTTCTCTTCGGGCTTCAACTTTGTAGATAAAATCTCCAATCCAATCTACGCACTTGCAATGAATATTTACAATGATAAAACTCAATGAATCTAACTAGTGACTGACTCAGAAGAATAGTAGTGTTTCAACATCCTACCATTCACTGGTCCTTCTTGTAGTTCAGTTCCATCCAAATTCTTGATGAAAAAAGAATTGTTACCTTTGTAACCATATATCACATAAGGTCCTTGCCATAGAAAGTCAAACTTTCCATGTTTGCCTTTATCCTCTCTCCGTGAATCCCATCTCAAAACTTGATCTCCAATGAAAAAATCATCTTCTTTAACCCTTTTGTCAAAAATATTTTTAATTTTATCATGTAAAACTTGTGATCTTTCATAAACTTCCTCCCTAGTTTTTTGAAGATGTATGGTTTCATTAATTCTTTGTTGAATATCATTTGTTTCCACCTGTGATTCTTGGATAATCTTCATGACTGGAACACCCAAGGAAGAGGGGAAAACTGCATCCATTCCATAGACAATCTGATAAGGTGAAGTTTCAATAGACTTCTTTGTGGTAAGTCTATCAGCCCATAGGGCATAGACTAGCTTTTTGTTCCAAGTCTTTTTGTTTTTTGAAGTAATTTTTTGATGATATTGATTAAGCTTTTGTTTGATGACTTGGCTAAACCATTACCCTGGGGATCATATGCAGTGGAATGACCTAAGGTAATATGGTATTTATGATAGAAAGAAAAATTTTTCTTGGATTTGAATGCAGCTGCATTGTCAATAATAATATTATGTGGACATCCAAATCTTGACAAAATATTACTTTCTATAAATGAGATTATAACTGAATCAGTGGCTTGCCTAGTAGGAATGGCTTCTATCCACTTGGTAAAATAATCTGTAGCAGTTAAAATCCATTTATGTTGGCCTGAGGATGGAGGGTGGATTTCACCAATGAAGTCTAATCCCCATTGTTGAAATGCCTTTTCAGTAGATATAGGCTTAAGAGGTAAGGGCAATAGTTTCTTCTTCCCTTCAAAAATCTGACATTTGTGACAGGAGGTAGCAAATTTTTTGACATTAGAAAACAAAGTTGGCTAGTAAAAACCAGCTCTGAGTATTTTGTCTGATGTGCTCTTCCAGTATAAGTGGCCTCCACAGTCACCTGCATGAAATTCCTTGAGAATTTTGTCAGCCTCTAATTTTAATAAAGAATTTAGTAAAATCCCACTATTTTCTTTCCAATAAAGTGCATTATTTAGTATACAAAACCTCATTATTTTTTGTTTGATGAATCTTGCTTTGGTTTTAGTTAACCCAGGAGGAGCTTGTAAATGTGTGAGTACAAAGATAATATCAGAGTACCATGGTGAGTCTAGATAGGCCTCACTGATCAATGGAGTCGCCATCTCCTCTTGGTCATCTATTTGTGCAATGAAATTTATATCTAAAGCATTACAATTAGATTCAGCCATCAACCTGGCTAAAACCTGTCCTTTAATGAGCTTTTTTGGTTTGATTTCCAGATCGTACTCAAGGATAGTGGCAATCCACTTTCCTCTCCTACCATCAGGTCCCTCTTGTGTAAGAATATATTTGACTACTGCATTGGGGACATATGCAATGATGTGGGAATGGAGTATGTAAACTCTGAAATCCTTTATAGATTTAACCAAGGCTAAAGCTTGTTTTTCCATGATATTATACTTCAGAGGTGCATCTCTGAGGGCTTTACTAAAAAATATAATTGGCTGTTCAAAACCTTCATTTTTTTTTTGCAGTAAAACTGCAACTATGGTATGTTCAGATGCAAAGGAAAATATTATGAAATATTTTGTGTAATTTAGGCTGATTAGGACTGGTGCTTTTTTCAAGGCCTGTTTTATGTATTCGAAAGATTGTTTGGCCTTTACAGTCCACTTTATTGCAGAGTCCTTTTTAAGCATATTGTTGAGTTCTTTTATGATTTCAACCAGGTTAGAGATAAATATTCTTAAAAAATTGATTTTACCCAAGAACGCTTGAAGTTCTTTTATGTTCCTTGGTGGTTGAATGTTCAAAATGGCTTCAATTCTTGCAGGATCTATTCTGATGCCTTCCTTGGAGATTATGTGTCCTAACAATTTTCCTTCTTCTAGTCCGAAAAGAGTCTTTTTAGGGTTTAAGGATATTCCATATTTTCTACACTTGATAAAGATTTTTCTCAGGTGATCCAAGTGTTCATCATTTGTTTTTGAAAAGATAGTAATATCATCAAGATAGATAACTAAAACTTCATGGATTTCCTTAGCAAAGGCAATATCCATGGCT
Organism: Pinus albicaulis; assembly: GCA_034641835.2. NCBI lineage: Eukaryota > Viridiplantae > Streptophyta > Pinopsida > Pinales > Pinaceae > Pinus > Pinus albicaulis. Next base: position 1,637,283,934 of record CM076578.1, on the reverse strand, counting down.
CTCTGAAATGTAGCTCCAACATTTTTCAATCCAAAAGACATTTTCACATACATGAAAGTGCCCCAAGGAGTGGTAAATGAAGTTTTAGTTTTTATGAACTAGAATTTGATTATAACCAGAGAAACCATCTAGTAAAGAAATTCTTGAAAAACCTGCCACCCTCTGCAAAATATGGTCCATTTTGGGCAAGGGGTAATTGTCTTTCAAGGAAGATTTATTGAGATTTCTAAAGTCTATACACAGTCGAATCTCTCCTATTTTCTTTCTAGTGGGCACCAAGTTAGAAACCCAATCAGAATACTTGATTGGTGTAATTATTTGTGCATCAAAAATCCTTTTAACCTCTTTTTCGATTAAAGGTAACAAAATTGGATTAATCCTTCTTAATTTTTGTTGAAAAGGTTTTTGATTTTCTTTCAAAGGAATCTTATGTTGAATTATGTCTTTGTTATAAGTTTTTAGATCTTCGTAACTCCATGCAAAGACATCTTGATATTCTTTCAAAATTTCTATATATTTAACCTTTTCTTCTGATGGTAAGGATTTTGACATTTTGGTCATTTTTGGTTTTTCATTTGTTCCTACGTTACACTCTTCTATATCAGACCTGATTGGTTCCATCTTTGGATTTTTGGGCACATCGTTGGAATCAAACAAGTCTTCTAAGGGAGTCAAACCTTTTGGTAAAATGTTGTGTTTCAAATCTATCAAATCTATCTCATCTTCAATCATTTCCTCTATATCTACTTTTTCCAAGTCATCGATGTCATTATGAGTAAATATACTGGGTTTACCAAAAGTATGTACATCTAAATAATCTATTTTACAAGAATTTGAATCTATGTTACAAGATGAATCTATATTACAATCATTATCAATTTGGGAATTCTGAAACTCTCCTTCGTTGTTCAAAAAGTGATAGATCTGTTCATTTTCTGAGAAAATTTGCCAGTATTTTACATTATCTGGGACAATAGGTATGTGTTTGATTTCAGTAGTGTATTTTTGTATTGGTGAAAATGGAAATTTGCAAGTGCTGACAAAGGTTGCTAAACAATGGGCTTGCAGATTCTGTTTTCTAGGAATGATAGCAAACTTGCTTTCTAACAAATCCTCAACCAAATCATGTGTTATGTCCCTGTATCTGGCTAATCTGGGATTATGGACAGTGTATTCTGCGTTTATTTGTTTGATAACTAACTTGAATCTCCCATGTTCAATATTCTTTGACCTCCCAATTTTCTAATGATTTGAAGACCTAAGATTAAAGCCTCATACTCAACCATATTATTGGTACATTTAAAATTCAATCTAAAGGCATACCCTTGGGAATGGCTAGTTTCAATGTTGGTTATCCACACACCAACTCCAACTCCAAATTTATTTACTGAACCATCAAAATCTAAATGCCATAAAGCTTCATGACCAATGTAATCGTCCATTATTTTAGGCTTTATATCAGTGAGTTCAATTTGAATATTATTATGATCAGAGTTACACAGAATAAAGGAATCGAGATCAGTGGGAGTTGAATAGATTGGGTAATTGGTAGGTCTCTCAGCATTGTTGATCATAAACTTCATTAAGGTTTCTCTGTAAAGCTTTTTGGAAATATGATGCAGAATGTTGTCCTTGATGGCAACCCACTGAATGAAGATGAAGACATGTGACAGTTGACATGTGTTGTCCTTGATGGCAATACACCTGATGAAGTTATGCTTGACTTGATGGACTTGTGTGTACAGAAGGCAATGAAGAAAGGAATTTAGAATGTGCTCAAAATATGATGAAAAGAGTATGTCTCCTTGTATACGCGGATTGGCCTAGGGGAAGTCGCGTATGCACGCGGAAAATAACGTGCCAAGTCGCGTATGGGCAAAAGCGCTCAAAAAGTGCAAAACCAAGGGTAACCACCATGGTATTAACCCATTGTATTGGGTAATGATCCGCCTAATTGACCCCGTTCAGGTAGTTTTAGGCTTATGGTATTGCTTTGGTCCATGGTATTGAAAAAGGGGGCTCATGGTATTGAAAAGGGTAAACCTATATAAGGAGAAGAAATTCATTGTGCAAATCATGAGTGTGGGTGCAAGATGTCTGAGCTTGAATGAATACTTCTCACTGAAGTATATCTGAATGGAAAGGGTTACACTTGAATGATAAATCTGAATGTATGATGCACTAATGATGAAGAAGAGGATCTAGATCTGAATTGCTCTTGTATTTGCTAGATCTGATTATGGAAGGCTTAGATCTGTGATGAGGCGAGCATCTAGGCGAACATCTGTCTGAAGCAAAAGGGTAGATCTGAACTGAATATCTGATCTGATGAAGTATGTTGCTCTGTAATGATTGAAGATCTATACTCTACTTCTCCGCGGAGGAAGCGCGTATATACGCAGCTTCAGCGAAGAGAAAGCGCGTATGCGCAATAAAATATACACTGTGGTATACGCTGGTTTGTGTGGACGGAAGCGCGTATATACGCGACATCAGTGAAGTAAAAGCGCGTATGCAAACTAGGGTTTGTTGAAGCAAGGGGTATGAAATATCTGATCTGTTCTGCTATCTGATCTGTGTTGATATGTATCTGTTGATGATGTATGTTTGTGCTTAAAAGTATGGAAAGGGTTCGGTCTGGAAATATGATGAATTGTGGCCTGCAAGTTGTGTTCTATTGAAGTGGTTGGATCCGGTGTGAAAATTGATGAAACGTGGTCCAAGGTGGTGCTGAGGGTTGTAGCCTTCAGTCAGGGGGTTGTAGCTCCCTTCCAGGAGAGGCTGGTAAACGAGATCAGGGGGTCGTAGCTCCCTTCCAGGTGAGGCTGGTAAACGAGTCAGGGGGTTGGAGCTCCCTTCCGGGAGAGGCTGGTAAACGAGCGCAGGTGGGTGCCTGCGTGCTGGTCAAGTCTGCGCCAGCACATATGTTGTAAGATGTTTTCTCTATAATAAAATATTGAAGGCTGAGCAACTGCAGCGGTGGTTTTCTCTCGACTTGGGTTTCCACCTAAAAATACTGGTGTTCATGTGTGATGCTTTGTGTGATGATTTATTATGTTCTTACTGCACATGTTTACTGCTTATTGAATATCTGATGAATAAATGAAGGAATGATTTAAGTGAAGAATTAATGACATAAATAGATATATGTGTATACGCGAGTTTCGTAAAGGGTATCCGCGTATATACGCAAGTCTGGTTCAGGAAAGTAGCGTATGCATTTTAGAAGCAGGAAAAAGTGAAAGTTTTGAATATGCAGTAAATACTGATTCACCCCCCCCTCTCAGTATTTTTCCCAACAATTGGTATCAGAGCAGGTCCTTGTGGAGAAGCTTGATCGCTTAAAGGAGATTCGTCGCAATGGGAAGTCAAGAAGGAATAATGTCTATAAAGCCACCTATATTCAATGGAAGCAATCTGATATTCTGGAAGGTACGTACAAAAGCATTTCTGCAAAGTCTTGGTCCAGATGTATGGGCAATCGTGGAAGAAGGTTATCGATACCCCGCAAGTATTCCTACTGATGCAGCAGAAAGAAAGAAGTATGAAACCAATGCCAAAGCAGTAAATGTTTTGCTGGGAAGCATGTTTGAATCAGAATTTGCTAAAGTGATGCAGCTACATTCAGCAAAAGATATATGGGACAAAATCATTCTGAGCTATGAAGGAGATACAAAGGTAAAAAATGCAAAACTCCAAACTCTTAGAATTGAATATGAAAGTTTGAAGATGCATAGTGATGAAAGTGTTGCCAGTTTCTTTTTTCGTCTAGATGATGTTGTCAATCGAATGAGAAATTTGGGTGAAACTAAAACTGATACTACTCTGGTTGAAAAAGTCTTAAGATCCTTGACTCCAAAATTTGACTCTAAAGTCTCGGCTATTGAAGAAAGGCAAGATCTGCAAACTCTTACTATTGTTCAATTACATGGGACTCTGACTGCTTTTGAAATGAGACAAGGAGGTCCTTCTCAAGTAAGAGAAGCTGCATTTAAGGCTTCTACAAAAGGAAAGGAAAAGGAAGTTGTCAAAGAATCCAACTATATTTCCGATGAAGAAGAAGCAAATTTCGTAAGAAAACTCCAACTAGGAACTGGAAGATTCAAAGGTAAGCTTCCCTTCAAATGCTTTGAGTGTGGAAAAGTTGGTCATTATGCTGCAAAATGTCCTTATAAAGGAAAAGAAGTTGTTAGAAGGAATAAGATCAGATCTAGCTCTAAGAAAAGTTACTATACTAATGAAGATAGTGATGGGTCATCTAATAGTGAGGAAGATTGTGAAGAAGATCTTAGACTTCTCATGGCCTTTGAACAAAAGGAAGAAAATGATATGTTTATGGATGCTCTAGAGGAAAATGATTTTCTTGAAGAAAATAATCAACTCAAACTTCACTTAGAAGATTGCAAAATTCTCTTAGAAGAAAAAAAGGTGATCAAAGAGACTGTTGAAAAGCAGCTTGAAGAAGCAAAGAAACATATTGAAAAGCTAGAATGTGAAGTGGTAATTCAAAGAAAAGAAGTAGAGAAAGCAAAGACCTTGAATCTTAGATTTGCTAAAGGATCTGAAACCTTAGATGAGATTATCAAGATACAACGTTCTCCTCTTATAAAGACAGGTCTGGGATATACCGGAGAATCTTCTCAAACTTCAGCACCAAACTATCTAAAAGCAGTTACAGGTGGTTTACTACACTCAGCCACTCAGCAAGGGAATAGAGGATCTCTACAGGGAAAGCAGGACCATCTCAATTCAAGGAACACTAACAGGGATAGCTTTCAAAGACACTACAACCAACAGGTAAACTCAAATAGAAGATTCCATGATCGCAGAAATTTCTACTTCAATGGGCAATGTTTCACTTGTCACAATTTTGGTCATAAAGCTATTCAATGTGTGGCATATAATACCATCATGACAAGAGAAGCAAGAAAGAAAAGGTTGGATACTGAACCAAAGAAGAATACCTATAACAATTTTTCTCCTCTTCAAAGTGAAGTCGAATGTACTTATTGCAATAACTTTGGCCATGAAGAATCTGAATGCAGGAACAAGATCCGGCCTAAAGAACATGTTCCCTCAAGCTCCAAAGTGTGGAAGAAGAAAGAACCGCCGGTTGAAAATTGTGGGATAGCATTATTTGCAGAAGGTGAAGAAAATAAATGGTACATCGATAGTGGGTGCTCAAGACACATGACAGGTGACAAAAGAAAACTTCATACTTATAATGCTCTAGAAAAAGAAAAGAAAGTTACATTTGGAAATGATACTCCTGCTGTAATTAAAGGAAAAGGGGCAGTATTTCTAAAAGAAAAGGTGAAGGCTAAAGATGTCATGTATGTGGATGGATTAAGGCATAACCTTTTAAGTGTTAGTCAAATGTGTGATCATGGAGCAGAAGTGGTCTTGAGTTCCAAAGAATGTGTGGTTCGTGATCTTGATACAGGTAAAATCATTATAAAAGGAAAAAGAAATCCAAGCAACCTGTATGTACTAAACGACATAGATCAATGTTACTTGAGCAAGTCTTCATAAAATTGGCTATGGCATAGAAGGCTGGGGCATCTGAGTTTCTCTCAAATCAACAAAGCATACAGACTTCAAGCTGTTCGTGATCTTCCCAAGGTCAATCTTCCAGAAAATACCATATGCAAATCTTGTCAATTTGGTAAGCAGACCAGAGTTCGATTTAATGCCAAAGAAGGATCATCAAGTAAGCCTCTTGAACTCATTCATACTGACATCTGTGGACCTATGAGGAAAAGGTCATTACGTGGGGAAGAGTACTATATCCTATTTATCGATGACTACTCCAGAATGTGTGAGATCGCATTTATTAAACACAAAGATGAAGCTTTTGAAAAATTTCAGAAGTTCAAAGCTCTGGTAGAAAATGAATTGGATTCAAAAATCAAGTGTCTTAGATCTGATCGAGGTGGAGAATATTCATCAAATGAATTCTTTGAATTTTGTGAGCAACATGGCATTAAAAGACAATTCTCTGTAGCAGGCACTCCACAACAAAATGGTGTAGCAGAAAGAATGAATAGAACAATTGTTCAAATGGCTAGAGCTATGATGGCTGACTCTAATGTTCCCGACATGTTCTGGAGTGAAGCAGCACGTACAGCAGTTAACATTCTCAATAAAGCTCATGTTCGGGTAAATAGTGAAAAAACTCCATATGAACTCTGGTATGGTAAGTCTCCCACTGTAAAGCATTTTAAAGTTTTTGGAAGTAGATGCTTTATCAAAAATAATGATGAAAAGCTTGGCAAGTTTGAACCTAGATCAGATGAAGGGATACTTCTTGGTTACTCTTCTTCAAGCAAAGCATTCACGTGTTACAATAAGAGGCTTCAAAAGGTTGTTGAATGTATTGATGTTGTTATTGATGAGTCTCCTGCAGCTTCTAAAGAAGAAAAACAAACAGCAGAAGAAGATGATAGCAACATATGGCCTTCTACATCAGATGGAAATGATATAGGCAGTGAATCCAATGAAGAACCTGAAAATGATCTATCTGAAAAAGCTCCATCCAGATATGTTCAAAAGAATCATCCTGAATCTCAAATTTTGGGAGACAAGGAATCAGGTGTACGAACAAGGAGAACTCTTGCGGGATCTTATAGTAATTTGGCACTTCTATCCACAATTGAACCACACAATGTCAATGAAGCTATCAAATATGAATGTTGGAATAATGCCATGGATGAAGAAATTGAGCAAATTGAAAAGAATGACACTTGGGATTTGGTGCCAAGACCTCATGATAAAAATGTCATTGGAACTAAATGGATCTTCAAGAACAAGTTAAATGAGAATGGGGATGTTGTAAGAAACAAAGCTAGACTGGTGTGCAAAGGGTATACTCAACAAGAAGGTATAGACTTTGAAGAAACTTTTGCTCCTGTAGCTAGACTTGAAGCCATAAGAATGTTTCTTGCTTTCTCAAGCTATCAACGAATCAAAGTTTATCAAATGGATGTTAAGTCTGCTTTTCTTAACGGTGATCTAGAAGAAGAAGTATATATAGAACAACCAGAAGGATTCATTTTGGGAAATGATGCAAATCTTGTTTGTAGACTTAAAAAGGCTCTATATGGTCTCAAACAAGCTCCAAGGGCTTGGTACTATCGTCTTGACAAATATCTTCATCGACAAGGATTTTCAAAGGGGTCTGCTGATAGCAACTTATACACAAAAGTTGAAAATGATAAACTATTGATTGTGGTTGTATATGTTGATGATATCATTTTTGGGAGTAACGAAGAATCTATGAGTCAAAAATTTGCTTCTGTCATGCAACAAGAATTTGAAATGTCTTTACTTGGGGAACTAACATTTTTTCTTGGCTTGCAAGTGCATCAATCTACAGATGGTATATTTCTATCACAAGCAAAATATCTTAAGCAAATTCTGAAGAAGTATGGCATGGAAGAATGCAAACCTGTAAGTACACCAATGATAACCGGATGCAGTCTGAGTTCTAATGATGATTCTCCCACTGTGAATCAACCAGAATACAGATCGATGATTGGAAGTCTACTTTATCTCACTGGGACCAGACCAGACATTATGCATGTTGTTGGGATTGTTGGACGATTCCAAGCTAATCCAAAAGAGTCTCACCTTCAGGCTGTCAAAAGGATATTCAAATATCTACAAGGAACTCAAGACTTTGGTCTATGGTATCCAAAGGATGCTGATCTTACTCTTCATGCTTTCACTGATGCAGATTGGGCTGGAAGTGTTGATGATCGGAAAAGCACTAGTGGTGGTGCATTCTATATGGGACCCCGGTTAGTATCTTGGTTCAGCAAGAAGTAAAATTCTATTGCCTTATCAACAGCTGAAGCAGAGTATGTAGCTGCCGCATCTTGTTGCACTCAACTCCTATGGATGATGCAAACCTTGCAAGATTTTCGGATCAAATGTGCAACTCCTATCTCCATTATGTGTGATAATACAAGTGCCATCAGTATCTCAAAGAATCCTGTTATGCATTCGAAAACCAAGCACATTCCCATCAAATATCATTTCCTACGTGAACAAGTGCTTGAGAAAAAAGTGAAGTTGGAGTATGTTACCTCCAAAGAACAAGCTGCTGATATCTTTACCAAACCTCTGCCCAGGGAAGCATTCGAGCATCTAAGACAGAAGCTGGGAGTGTTCTCTGCCAGTCAAAAGAACAAATCTGCATAAATTTTAGAAGGTGACTTTGGATACGCGGGTTTCCTGAAACACAGTCGCATATGTACGCAAGTTCATGCACATAAAACCGCGTATGTCTGATTGCTGACAAATTTTTGGTTGGTTCAGCTCTCTTCAGCACAGCTGCAGTGCTGTTTGGTATCTCTGATACTGTTTGGTATCTCTGGTGGTGTTCCAGTTCTCATAATTCTGTTTCTAATGTTTTGATGAAGATGCCTTGATGATTTGTTGGTGGAAGTTTTCGGGATGCACAAACTAAGGGGGAGCCTTAGTCATTTGGAAAGATTGCTTGGTTGCACAGATTCAGGGGGAGCATTAGCTTTGCTGACTATAATGCAGTGTTGGCATTATGATGGTTCTGAAATATGTTCTCTCTTTTGAGGACTTTCTGGTGTTGGTCATATTTGTATTTTGATAAAAAGGTCTTATTGAGACCCATGATGTAAAATTGTAATATTCAGTCATGTAAGGACTTCTCAAATTTTGTAAACCCACTTGGTTGGGTAGATGAGTCTCATATGTAAATCCACTTGGTTGGATAATTGATGTAAGTATGAGTCTTTGGTGATAGGAAGTTCATAGAGTCATGTACTTCATTGACAAATATGTTTGAAGATTCAGCATGAACTCCGGGGGAGCGTGGCCACTTCAGCACATATCAGATCTGCAGAATGTTTCTTCCACATGAGTGTTGGTTTTGATCCGCCCTTTGCCCTTGATGTCAAAGGGGGAGAGTGACATGGTGTTTGAATGAAGAGAAGTTAAAGATGTCAAATATTTGGGAGAGTGACATATTTGGGGAGAGTGACATGGTACCTATCTATTGTGGTAACCAAACACCATCATGGTTGCCATCAAGTCCAAAGGGGGAGATTGTTGGAAATATGATGCAAATTGTTGTCCTTGATGGCAACCCACTGAATGAAGATGAAGACATCTGACAGTTGACATGTGTTGTCCTTGATGGCAATACACCTGATGAAGTTATGCTTGACTTGATGGACTTGTGTGTACAGAAGGCAATGAAGAAAGTAATTTAGAATGTGCTCAAAATATGATGAAAATAGTATGTCTCTTTGTATACGCGGATTGGCCTAGGGGAAGTCGCGTATGCACGCGGAAAATAACGTGCCAAGTCGCGTATGGGAAAAAGCGCTCAAAAAGTGCAAAACCAAGGGTAACCACCATGGTATTGACCCATTGTATTGGGTAATGATCTGCCTAATTGACCCCGTCTAGGTAGTTTTGGGCTCATGGTATTGTTTTGGCCCATGGTATTGAAAAAGGGGCTCATGGTATTGAAAAAGGAAAACCTATATAAGGAGAAGAAATTCATTGTGCAAATCATGGGTGTGGGTGCAAGATGTCTGAGCTTGAATGAATACTTCTCTCTGAAGTATATCTGAATGGAAAGGGTTACACTTGAATGATAAATCTGAATGTATGATGCCCCAATGATGAAGAAGGGGATCTAGATCTGAATTGCTCTTGTATTTGCTAGATCTGATTATGGAAGGCTTAGATCTGTGATGAGGCGAGCATCTAGGCGAACATCTGTCTGAAGCAAAAGGGTAGATCTGAACTGAATATCTGATCTGATGAAGTATGTTGCTCTGTAATGATTGAAGATCTATACGCTACTTCTCCACGGAGGAAGCGCGTATATACGCAGCTTCAGCGAAGAGAAAGCACGTATGCGCAATAAAATATACACTGTGGTATACGCTGGTTTGTGTGGACGGAAGCGCGTATATACGCGACATCAGTGAAGTAAAAGCGCGTATGCAAACTAGGGTTTGCTGAAGCAAGTGGTATGAAATATCTGATCTGTTCTGTTGTGTTTCTGCAATCTGATCTGTGTTGATATGTATCTGTTGATGATGTATGGTTGTGCTTAAAAGTCCGAAAGGGTTCGGAAATATGATGAATTGTGGCCTGCAAGTTGTGTTCTATTGAAGTGGTTGGATCCAGTGTGAAAATTGATGAAACGTGGTCCAAGGTGGTGCTGAGGGTTGTAGCCTTCAGTCAGGGGGTTGTAGCTCCCTTCCAGGAGAGGCTGGTAAACGAGATGAGGGGGTCGTAGCTCCCTTCCAGGAGAGGCTGGTAAACGAGTCAGGGGGTCGTAGCTCCCTTCCAGGAGAGGCTGGTAAACGAGCGCAGGTGGGTGCCTGCGTGCTGGTCAAGTCTGCGCCAGCACATAAGTTGTAAGATGTTTTCTCTATAATAAAATATTGAAGGCTGAGCAACTGCAGCGGTGGTTTTCTCCCGACTTGGGTTTCCACCTAAAAATCTTGGTGTTCATGTGTGATGATTTATTCTGTTCTTACTGCACATGTTTACTGCTTAATGAATATCTGATGAATAAATGAAGGAATGATTTAAGTGAAGAATTAATGACATAAATAGATATCTGTGTATACACGAGTTTCGTAAAGGGTATCCGCGTATATACGCAAGTCTGGTTCAGGAAAGTAGCGTATGCATTTTAGAAGCAAGAAAAAGTGAAAGTTTTGAATATGCAGTAAATACTGATTCACCCCCCCTCTCAGTATTTTTCCCAACAAAGCTTTTTGGGCTGTCCAAATACCGAGATAGTGGCATAACTCATGTCAAGTTGTAGAGATCCCTGCAACTTTTATCCCCATGAGCGAGAAAGCAACATGCCATACTTTGGCGGGATATCAACTACCACAACATCCATGATCATGCTTTTACCAGGATATTGGACCAAGTTCACACATAAATCCTTAATCAATGCTATGCATTGGACTTTACTTGAGTCAAAAAAGAATAAATCTTTATATGGTCGGGTTACGTCTAGACTCAGAGTTTCCATTATTGCTTTGGGCATTAGATTGTGGGAAGCTCCAGTATCTAGCATTGCGTTATGTAATATCTGATCATGGAGAGTAAGACTTAAGTAAAATGGAGGTACTGACCCATCTGAATGCTTACCATCTACATCGGGACCAAATATTAATTCAGGTCTATCATCACTCATATTAATTGTATCCTCATTTTCATTTACATTCAATGTTTCAGTAATAATAGATCTATACAAGTCATTTTTAGCCAATTCAGTTAAGGGAATGGATATCTTCAACTTAGATATTTCAAATTGAATATTAAATGTTGACTAAGATTTGATAGCTTGAATTAATTCATCTTTTGGAATTATTGTTTGGGATGATTTTTCTTGAGTTTCAGCAGTTTTACCTTTAGCTTGAGGTTTTCTTTTATCTTCTGTTTGAGTTTCCTGATCTATTCTGTCTTTGATTATTCTTTCAGGAACAATTTGAGTGTTAGCAGATGCTTTGTCAGATCTAGAATTTTCAGTAGAAGATTTAGGATTTGATGATTTTGAGTCAGTTGGATTCTTTTTTGGATCAGTAACTGTCGTTGAATTGGTGGCCTTTGTGGTATTAGCCTTTTGGGCATCTTTGGAGGATTGAGCCACCTCATCAGTGATATCTGCAATCTTAGGATTAGGTTGCTTTTTAGGATTGGGTGGGTTCGAATTTTGTTTATTTTCTTTGGGAAGAATCTGCAGAATTTTTTTTTTGGGAGCCTCTATGTTCTTTTTGTTTTGATTTTGTTGAGTTGGCTCATTTTTTTTTGTAGTGGGCTCATTTTTTTTCTTGCTCCTAAGGTTATATTGGCTGTGAATTTCATTAATTGCGAAGTCATAACCTTGCTTATAGTCAAAGGATTCACCAGATTCCACTTTGGTTGTAGCTCAAAGAGTTCTTGATCCTCCTAAGTGAGGAAAATTGTATTGCTTTCATCTATCCCCATTACTATGTTGATGTCTTCCTCATCCTCAACATTGTTTTGAGAACTTTCAGCAAAGTTCTCTTGAAATGGGGGCCTAATGTTTTGATCTGGGGAAGGTTCTTTACCTTTCCTAGGATTGTTGTTTTTTCTGTAGTTGGGATTTCTGATTTGGGACTGATTATCCCATTGCGGTTTCCTTTCAATGTTGTCTAATCTCTCAACTACTCTTTCTAAAGTTTTGTTAATAAAATCAAATTTACCATCTAAGCTTGAATTATCTTCTTTGATAGTGACCCTCCTCTCATTTCTAAGTCTGGCTTTTTTGGCAAGGATATTGATTTCTACATCGACAGCATTCAGTTGCATTTTTTCTAGGGTATCTGCATCTCTTTCTCTAAGTTGGTAAGCCATGTCTACATCAAAACAATCAGGAAATTTGAGCAGCACATAATATGGAGTGGGTTTAAGATCTGCAGGAATAGATTTGTAGATACTATTGTATCTAGTGCAAAAGTCTTGGACAGACTCATTAGGAGTTATTTTAACAGCATCAAACTCAGATAATATTTGTAGGGGATTCTTTTTCTTTTCCCATTTATTTAGGAAAGCTCTATGAAATGTAGCTAAGTCCACAATAATACCAGCACCTAAACTTCTAAACCATGTTTTTACTTCTCCAGTTAAGCTTTGTGCAAACAACCTCATTCAGACATCAGATTCATCTATTTCATAAATTTCCCAAAAATCATTCATTCTGGTGATATGTTGTTGTGCAGTAATTTGTGAAAAATTATCAAATAATGGGATATCCTTTTGGTAATTTTGGGGCATGTCATGGAGGTTTTGAGGTAAGACCGGGGGAGCATATTTGGCTGCCATGGCTTGGATTTTTGCTAAACTGGGAGGTACAGTAGTAGTGGCAGGGATAATGCTGGTTATAATAGTAGATGTGCTGAAGGCTGTACTTAAAGAGCTTGGAAAAGGGGATGAAAAATAGGTGGTATGGCTAGGAAATGTAGATGAAGGGCTTATGAAGTTAGAGGGTGCAGTGGTATTGGATGATGGAAATACTATCCTGGGATGCACAGAAAACTCAGGAATGAATGGTTCAGTGGATGAAATTGTGGTGGATTGAGGGTAGGATGAATATAGGATCCTAGGTTGGAAAGGCAACTCAAGACTAACAGGTTCTGGGGGTGAACTGATAGTGGTGTATATAAATGAAGTGGCAGCATACAGAGTTGAATTTGCTACTGGAAAAACTATGGTGTATAGTTGAGAAACTGGAGGCTTAAATTGAGACAAAAAATTGGCTAATTTAATAGCTTCATCAATGTCTTTAATTCGAGTAACATTTACCCTTTCTACTGGACTTTGAATTTAAATTTTGTCTGATTTTATAGATGCTAAAATAACTTTCTGTTTCTCATTCACAAAAGAAGTAAAAACAAGATCTATAACAGTTTCCTTTATATCAGTTTCAGATTTATTTCTAAATAATTAATTCTCAAACTTGAAATCAAAGTCTATGTTTGATAAGCTTACTAATTCTTTGGGCAAGGAATTAGCCTTTCTCAGGGGTACTTCAGTTTCTAAACTAACAATATGTTTTTCTTTTTTCCTATATGGTTCAGATTTTCTACTATATCTACAGGGTTGGGATCAGGGTTGGATCTAGTATAATAGACTTTCTTGGGAGCCAGAATGATTATTGTATAAATACCCACCACCTTTAAACTTAACCTTAAAGTAAAAAAGATATGTTTTAAAAATATTCCTCTAAGATTAAATTTAAAACTAGAGAGTGGTTATGTCTCCAGTATGGTCGCCAGTATGTTATCACCCTAGTAATTCTCAGGTCGTGGGATTTTGATTTATAGTTGAAGAAAACCAGGGGTAACCAGGAACCTCTTTTGAAATTCAGGATCTAGCCTTCCTAAATTCCGGAGAGGGATCTCTCCTCAAGATTTAGCTTGATTTTTTGTTATAAGATTTTAGGCTAGGTATGATTGGACAATTGGTTTGGTTTGAATGTTTGGTGGGAATAAAAGGTGCTTAAAGGTAAACCACAGAGGGATTTGCCAGACCATTGGGCTATGGAGTCGAATTCTTGGAAAGCAGGGTTGGGAAATAAGGTCAAAAGAGAAAATGTTCTAAGGGCAGGTTAGATGACCTTCAAAGGGTTTGGAAATAGGCTTTTTGATGAAATGGTAAAATCTGAACAAAAGGGCAATGAAGGATCCTTAAGTTACAGAAAAGAATATGAAAGAAAGGGGTCAAACAAGGACTAATAGAATTTAATAATTCTTAAGTTAGGTTATCAGCAGAAAACATATCAATGAATAACTAGTAAAAAACAGGGAGCTTTTGACACTAATCCTATATAAATCCTCCTAGTTAATCATTCTAGACAGAAAACATGTAAATGTATGTATGGAAATTAGAAATATAAATAGTGAAAATAGGAAAACACTTGACTTATCTGATCAGCACAAGAATCCTGAGTTATGATGTCTGTTCGACTTAGTTCCAGTCTTCTGCTTTACAGATCGAGTCACACAAACTCCAATGTATTCAACAAAAATTTCTATAATAGTCTTGACAAATTTTATTCCACACTCTATACTTCGAAATATGAAGTATTTATACAATAGTTTACTACAAAATATCTGAGAGATATGTAGGAATATCTCTAGGCAAAAATAAATATTATTACATCAAAAGAGGGACAACTGCCAAAAAAACTGGCAATCTGTCCTTTTATTAAGAAAAAATAGAACTAATTATTTTATCTAACTGATTTGTTGTCTTGCTGGGAATGATTGCTGGCACTTGGAAAAATATCTCTGGAAGATAAATTGTAATACACTCCTCATCCTATACTTTATACTCTGATTCTCTTTATGCTGTTTCCTTACTGCTTGACTACTGTAAAATGAGGAATAAGCCGCAGAAAAAAATTGTTTTGACTGATACTCTTTGACTCTGATCATTTACCTGATACACTTTCAATCTAATTTTTACCTTTAGGTAACAATAATGTTCTGCTTTTCATGTAATTTTATACTCTGTTTGCAAACCTCTATATCAAATCAGTGAATTCCTGCCATTGTCATGCACTGGGAATTCTCATGCTCTTCAATTTCTTGTAGCTCTCATCTGCCTCTGCGTACTTTGCAAAGTTGGGCTTAATTTCATTTTGCAGAAAAAATAAGTTCTCAAAGTACTCTAAAATAACCTTGCTAGTTGGGGAACCTTGTGGTAAATATTTGCTGGCCTGCTCTTTGGCATGAGCCCTGATTTTCTTATCATAATCCTTCTGCACCATTAAATTTTAATTTAAGGCATGAATAGCTGGAAGGCCTGCTTGTGTCAGTATTGTGTATTTGGCCAAAAACCTTGTGATTGAAAAATTCATGTCTTTACATCTTTCCTCCAAATTACTCATTATATTTGTTTTGTTTAGGACTTTCTTGATTTGTAGTATGCTTTCAGTCCTATCCTGAATTTTCAGCCCTTCAAGCTCTTCTCTGTTTTTGCTGTTTAAAAACGTAATAAGTTTCAAGGCTTGAGAAGGTTTTTCAGCCAGCTCGTCTTTGGTTTTCTAAATTTCTACTTGAGCTGCCTTGAGTAGATCTCTCTGCTCATAAATGATTTGGATTGAAGGCCACTGCAAATGTATGCCTTGAATTATATGTTTCCAAAGATAATTCTTGATGTATGATACATGTTCACTAATATTGACCTGTTGCTGAAAAATCTTTACCTGCTCTTGAAGTCTGTTGGCTCTTTTTTCATGTCCCTTGGAAGTAATCAATGTATTTTTATTTGATGTTTCCAGAGTTTGAATGGTGCTTTTCAAGTTGATTATCTCATTATTATTTATGGGCATCTCTTCCATGGCTTTTACTACGTCAATTGTTTCACCTGTTTGATTTACTTGTGATGTAGATGATGAAGTGGCAGAAATATCCTTAGATGTAATTGACACTGCAGTTGCCAATACTCCTTCTGGTGCTAAATGTTCTGCCAATGTGGAAGGGACAATAGCAGTTACCATTGGAATGACTATAGGAATGGAGGTTTCCTATGCTTTTTTCAATGTTTCATTTTCCTTAGTTAGAGTTTCTATCTGATTTTCCATCTCTTTGATTTGAGTTGTCATCTTTAAAACTAGTTGCATAGTTTCATCCTTTTCTGTTTTCTCCTGAAGAATTTCTTTAGCCTGTGGGTGCTCACTCTGTGGCAGTTTAAGTTGCTTTCTCAAGGCATCAATATCTTCATTCTTTTGCCTTATCAATGTCTTAGCAACTTCAGTATTGGAGGGATCCACTCCAGTTTCTATCACCAAATATTCTAAGGATTTGATCCTCAAATCCTTAGCATGTAGAGATGCTTTATCCAATTTCATTTGAGTTTGTAAATTAGATACAGTCTTTTGAAGCATGGTAGCACTCATGGTTTTGTTAACTACCTTTGAATACAACATTTTTGAAGCACTTATATGAAAATCTATTTGATCAAGTTCATGTATGGTATCTGCATCTACTTCAAGCTCTGTTTTTCCTGTAATTTGCAGCTGACATTGGGTGTGTAACCATTGGCTGGAGAAAATACATCATCATTTTGTTTGTCGAATAATCAAAAGCTGTCACAAGTCTGTCTTTGTCTCTTGGTTTTTCTTTAAGGAGTTTAGAATAAACCTCATTCTTAATTTCCTCATTTTTTTCTCTGATCTGCTTGAAATTTTTCTGGATGTTAGAATCCGTTTCTTTTGCTGCTCTAGAAGAGGAGGGAACTTTTGTATTTACCTGTGTTTCAACCATTTCTTTGCCTTTTCCCTGTGATAGTACATGCTCTTTCTGAATTTCTTTAAGTGTCTCATTGACAATTAAGGTGGCTTCATCATCTGTTTGCTGACCATTATTGTCATCTATATCAATGACCCCTTCTTCTTCTTCTACAACAATCATTCTGGCCTTCTTGCTGCAAATTGTCTTAAATTTATTTTCTATAATGGTTTCTGCTAAATAGCCTTCTTCTTTTCTAGGTATTTTATTGGACACTTCTGCTTTTTTGCCAACTGTAATCACCTGTGTACTATCCATTTGCATGTTATCTATTTGCATTCCCTGTGTATCATTTGTTTGCATTCCCTGAATATCATCAATCAATGTGTTTGCAACCCATTCAATCTGATTAGCATACTTTTCAATTTGTGGCTTTGAGTCATGTAGGAATGGTGTTAACTTACACTTGACCCCGAGGTTACTTAAAACACCTTGAGGGTCATAGTTCCAGTGAAAGCTTTCTTGGAACTTAAATTTTGATAATTTGATGACTATATCTTTCAAAGCATCTTTTCTATTGACTATGAAGGGGCCAGTTTGATTTTTTAGCTTGAACTGTGCTTTCTTTTTGGAAGCTATAAAATTCACTGCATCTGCATTCAAGATCTGTCTCAAGTACTCCAAGGCAAAAATTTTGGTAGTTAGAAACTTGGGTAACTTGTAAGGAGCCAGGAGTGCACCATATACTTTGATTTCTGTGTGATTTTTGTACAAACACCAGTCTCCTACCTTACAGTTTTCAGACAACTGTAAAATTCTCTTGATGTCTTCATTAATCCATGGTGGCTCTACTTTGTTCAACAAATTCATGGAAAGTTTAATAAACAAATCATTGAAGTCTTTGTAGCATTATTCACTGCTGTTGTTCCTAAGTAGAGAAGTCCAGAATATCACTGAAAGAGGTTTACCTTCCACATCCATCTTCTGCAATGCAATAGGGAAATTTTCTGCCTGAAAAAATAGGAAGAGATATAACAGATAGGATGAATATTTGAATACTCCTTCGTCAGGTAATTTAGTCAACTGATAATGCATATTATAAAGAATGAATTTGGCGAAGTTGAAGACTAGTTCTGGATGTTGTCCTGGAGACACGATAAAGAGGAAACCTAGAATGGAGGCATCTGTAAAGTCATCATTAGCATAGTCTAGAATGAATGAAAGCATGGAAATGATTTGTCTAGAGCCCTCAGGGAAGTCAAAAGTGTCATAAGGTGGATTTACCTTAGGAAGGTTAACATGAGTAGGCATGAATTTCTGAAGGATCATAAACTTCCTAGGGAAATCCAAGTCTAAATACATCTGAGTTAAATCTTCAATGGGCAATGATATTGTTCGTGGATCATGGCTCAGTTGGAGCATATCATTGATGTCTTCAGCAGTTATATAAAACATGAACTCATTATCTTTGTTTACCATACATCTCTGGTCAGGGATATAGTGTAACTAACATAACCTAATGAAATCTTGAGCTTGATGGGTGATGGGAACCACACATTTAGGCAAGTTGGAGTCCCATACATGTATATCATTTTCCACTTTCTTCACAAATTTCTCATGACACTAGTTGTGTACTTCAAGTAGATCGAACTCTAAGGTAGCATCAACAATTATATAGTATAAATCAATCAAGGGACCGCTCTCTTCAGAGGTGACAGGTGGCTGCAAAGGTATAACTACTTTAGTGGAATCTACAGTTAGGGCAGGAGTAGGTTTATTGATTTTTGAAGATTTAGGGTTTGACTACAGGTTGAGGCAGTTCTCAGGTCACCCCAGCCCTAGAGTGACTCGCTTGTCATTTTGAAAAATGGAGCAAGATTAGATTACTTTCTTAGTTTCTTTGGGGACAGAAATAGAATTAAGTCGCTTAGGAAGAATTCAGATATGGGCAAGAGTTTTATGATGAAAATGTAGCTGTGAGATCAGGAAAGCGATTTTAATTTACTTTCTTCGGTATTTCAAATGGATTTCAACCGTAAAAATAGCTTTCAATAGTAAAAACTCTCTTTAAAATCAATTAGGCGGAAGTGGAAAATTCGAGAAAATTTTGATAGGGTTCCCCCTGTTTATTCAAGGTTTGAATACTTTCAGATGAGTAATTTCGGCTTATATATTCAAATTGGTTTAATTTTGTTCTTTGAAATTAAGAATTTGTAGGTTGGATTACTGAAGAGGGTTTCCAGGTTTTCAAGGTATTTTTCAGTAATCCAACCTGCAAATTCTTAATTTCAAAGAACAAAATTAAACCAATTTGAATATATAAGCCGAAATTACTCATCTGAAAGTATTCAAACCTTGAATAAACAGGGGGAACCCTATCAAAATTTTCTCATAATTTTCCACTTCCGCCTAATTCAGTTTTAAAGAGTTTTTTTACTATTCAAAAGCTATTTTTACGGTTGAAATCCATTTGAATTACAGAAAAAAGCCATTAAAATCGCTTTCCAGTCCTCTGTACATTGAAAATATGCGTTTTCATCATAAAAATCTTGCCCAGATCCTGAATTCTTCCTAAAGCAGCTTAATTGGCTTTCTATTTCCCAAAAGAAACTAAGAAAACAATCTAATCTTGCTCAATTTTATTCAAAATGACAAAAAAGCAGGTCACTCCTAGGACTGGAGGTCCCAAACCTCAAACTCCGCCTCAAGCAAGTTTTTCAAACCCTAAACCCTTCAAAATCAATAACCTACTCCCGCCCTAATCGTAGATTCCAATCAAGTAGTTAGACCTTGCATCCCTTGGTCACCTCTCGAAGAGAGCGGCCTGATTGATTTATACTATATAATTGTTGATGCTACCTTAGAGTTCGATCTACTACACAATTGGTGTCATGAGAAATTTGTGAAGAAAGTTGAAAATGTATACCTGTATGGGACTCAAACTTTCCCAAATATGTGGTTCCCATCACCCATCAAGCTCAAGATTTCATTAGGTTATGTCAATTACACTATATCCCTGACCAGAGATGTATGGTAAATGAAGATAAAGAGTTCATGTTTTACATAACTGCTGAAGCCATTAATGATATGCTCCAACTGAGCAACGATCCAAGAGCAGTATCATTGTCCATTGAAGATTTAACTCGTATGTATTTAGACTTGGA
The DNA here is from genome assembly GCA_034641835.2 of Pinus albicaulis. NCBI lineage: Eukaryota > Viridiplantae > Streptophyta > Pinopsida > Pinales > Pinaceae > Pinus > Pinus albicaulis. The sequence continues at coordinate 1,637,263,995 of CM076578.1, read as the reverse complement.
TTTCCCTAGGAAGTTTATGATCCTTCGAAACTAAATTCATGCCTACTCATGTTAACCTTCCTAAGGTAAATCCACCTTATGACACTTTTGACTTCCCTGAGGGCTCTAGACAAATCATTTCCATGCTTTCATTCATTCTAGGCTATGCTAATGATGAGTTTACAGATGCCTCCATTCTAGGTTTCCTCTCTATCGTGTCTCCAGGACAACATCCAGAACTAGTCTTCAACTTCCCCAGATTTCCAGAACTAGTTGAAATCCAACCTGCAAATTCTTAATTTCAAAGAACAAAATTAAACCAATTTGAATATATAAGCCGAAATTACTCATCTGAAAGTATTCAAACCTTGAATAAATAGGGGGAACCCTATCAAAATTTTCTCATAATTTTCCACTTCCGCCTAATTCAGTTTTAAAGAGTTTTTTTACTATTCAAAAGCTATTTTTACGGTTGAAATCCATTTGAATTACAGAAAAAGCCATTAAAATCGCTTTCCAGTCCTCTGTACATTGAAAATCTGCGTTTTCATCATAAAACTCTTGCCCATATCCTGAATTCTTCCTAAAGCAGCTTAATTGGCTTTCTATTTCCCAAAAGAAACTAAGAAAACAATCTAATCTTGCTCAATTTTATTCAAAATGACAAAAAAGCAGGTCACTCCTAGGACTGGAGGTCCCAAACCTCAAAAACCTGCCTCAAGCAAGTTGTCAAACCCTAAACCTTCAAAAATCAATAAACCTACTCCTGCCCTAACTGTAGATTCCACTAAAGTAGTTAGACCTTTGCAGCCACCTATCACCTCTGAAGAGAGCGGTCCCTTGATTGATTTATACTATATAATTTTTGATGCTACCTTAGAGTTCGATCTACTTGAAGTACACAACTGGTGTCATGAGAAATTTGTGAAGAAAGTGGAAAATGATATACCTGTATGGGACTCCAACTTGCCTAAATGTGTGGTTCCCATCACCCATCAAGCTCAAGATTTCATTAGGTTATGTCAGTTACACTATATCCCTGACCAGAGATGTATGGTAAACAAAGATAATGAGTTCATGTTTTATATAACTGCTGAAGACATCAATGATATGCTCCAACTGAGCCATGATCCACGAACAATATCATTGCCCATTGAAGATTTAACTCAGATGTATTTAGACTTGGATTTCCCTAGGAAGTTTATGATCCTTCAGAAATTCATGCCTACTCATGTTAACCTTCCTAAGGTAAATCCACCTTATGACACTTTTGAATTCCCTGAGGGCTCTAGACAAATCATTTCCATGCTTTCATTCATTCTAGGCTATGCTAATGATGAGTTTACAGATGCCTCCATTCTAGGTTTCCTCTCTATTGTGTCTCCAGGACAACATCCAGAACTAGTCGAAGAGGGTTTCCAGGTTTATACCAGTCTTCAAACTGGTCACATTTGCTTGGTAGAAGGCGCGAAGAGTATTTGGCGGTGAATTTTAGAGGGGAAATGGCTTTAGAACGACAAACTGGTTCGTAAAAGGCTCTGCAATGGTATTTGTGAGTGATTTCTCAAAGGATGAAGGCGCAAAGGTATGCAAATAGTAAAAACTAAGGTTAAAACCTTAAGTTTTATCGATATGTAGAGTATTAATTACAGGTTAAGCTCAAATGGCGAGAGTGGTTTTTGCATTGAAGGTGAAACCATTAGTGGTTATCGCATTGCTCCTGGGCGGTAAACGATCCAGTAGAAATGAGACATGTAGCGGATGGTGTTTTCATGAAACAACTTTTATCGCATTATTTTTTACAAATTTATCCCGATCACTTTTTGCTGTGTGATATGAGATCCGCACCGTCTGATCTGACTCCGTGATGCGAACGGTCGGGATGCATTGGGAAGCTGCGGGACAAGGGAAAGTGAGACCCGGGTTCAATATCATCCATTGATTTTGATAGGGATGATTGACAGTTAATAATTTTTTGTGATGGGAATGGTGGGGAATGAAGGTTGGTTGTTAGGTTTAATTAGATTCATAGGATTAAAGAGATTAAGATGATCAGACGGTTGAGGTTGAACCCGAGGACACTGTGATAATGGAATGGATAATGGGTTTCTAATATATAAAATGAGTTTATATATAGAATGGGGCGGGTCTAATAAAGGTTTAACCAAGGTTCAGAATTTATATGAAACATGAGGTTTCACATATTATGAAAGGGAAAAGGCTTAAGGAAAAATAAGCTTGGGCTTTTAACCTTGGGTTAAGGGTAATTGGGAAAGGGAATAATGATGTAAGTATTTTTTGTGCGCTGTTTTAAATACACAGAATGTAAATAAAATGCGTCTTTTTTATTATTTTAACTTTATTATATAGTTTTAGACTGCAGAGGGGTCTAATAACCATAGGGGAAAGGGGTATATTTTTATGGGTAGTTTGATGTCAAAGGGGTAATTTCGGGATGTTATTTCAACATGTGATCAATATCTTTGACACAAAAGCATATAATAAGGGGGTTTTTTGGGATATTAAAATAAAAGGGAGTTATATTAATAGGACTAGGATATTTGATAGGGAGTTAATCAAATATGTTAAGTGTTAATATGAAAAGGGACAATGAATACTCAAAAATTCATAAATAAAACTAAGGAAAGTGAAAATTAGAGTAAAGCTTTTTTTTCATAACTCATTCACTTTTAATTAGTATATCATGTTTTTTGAGGGTTTTATGATTTGTAAAATGGAGGAATTTAATCAAATGGGCCTTTATGTAACATTTAAGTAAGAAAAGAGTTCTTACGTATGAAGTGAAATGGTGATGAGTGCATGAAGGGGTAAATGTTGAAAATTTTCTAGGATTAATATAGAAACTTAACATTTTCAACTAATCAGTCTTTGAGCCTTGGGTCCGTCCCAACATAAGTCAAGGAAATGCCTTGAGCCTCTCTAACTAATAGTCTAGAATGCTAAATAACTACGGGGAAGGGAAATTAGTTATTTATAGCCTGGTGAAAGATATTTACAATGATGTTTCCCACCTTTCTTCTACCTACCCAGTTATAGATTCTAACATTTTTTCTTCCATTTTGATCAGGTGCATTTGAGCTAGCAACCTTACAACATTTTATTCTTTTTGAAAGCAGTAAACTATCTAATTCTACACTTATTTCATCCTAGAATCCAGATTAAACTGTTGGATTCTTTTATTCTATACCTAACTACTGAATTGTCATGATTAAACTGTATGACAATTCTTTATTCACTATCTACAACATTTGAAATTGAAAGATGACAAGTCAAGATTAAATTGTTCAACTCATCTCAGATTATGGCATTTATTGACACTCTGGCATAATCAACTGCAAAAAGTAAAAGTAGTGGCATTTAGACTTGCACACTCTCATGTTTTATTCATATTTTTTTCTTTTGGGGTATATTATTTTTCTAAGTCCTTTGATTTTTCTTTTAGGACTTTTTTACCCTCTTTTTGATTTTTTGATTTTTTGTTTTTTTACAAAATATGGTAATACAACTTGCAGAAAGCAAAGTATGTACATATTAACAAGACTATCATCAGTCAAGTCAAAATTATGAATCCTATATTTATAGGTTACTAACAAGAGGTATGGAAATTTTTATCTTGGCAATTTCATTCTCAATACTAAATGGTGTCTGTGTTTTTGGCAGTTTTAAATCAGTTTTATCAGACATTATTTTTGCAGCCTGTTCAGATAGCTGATTTTCATTAGGGATATCGGCTGGATTAGTTTTTTTAGGGCTATTATTTGATGTAATAGTGTTGCTTTCTAGGCTATTTTTGTTTCTATTTTTTTTTTCAGAACTTTTAACCATTTTATTTGCACTTTCTGCTGTCTTTTTAGGATCAGTTTCAGGGGTCTTTCTAGCATAAATTTCAGGGTTCTTTCTCTTGGGAATGTCTTGGGATTTCTTGCTTCTGAGGTCATATTGTCTATGCACCTCCATGATAGAATTTTTGAATCCTCGTTTATAATCCTCATATTCTTTGCATTCTTCTTCCATTCGAGTTGGGGAAAATATGCCTTGCTCTTCCTCAGTGAGGAAAACAATATCCTCATCATTAACTCCCATTAGATTAATTTTGCTTTCTTCTGGCTCTTCAATCACCCCCTCATCCTCATCAGCATAGTTTTCTTGGAAAGGAGGCCTAATTTTCTAGTCAGGTCCTCTCTGTTCTCTTTGTCTTATTTGAGGGGGGTTTCTCCTAAATTTTTGGTTTTGGTTCTGGTTTCTATTCTGAGGAGCTGCTTGGTTTTCTCTAGGGAAGGATCTCTCATTTATGTTGATTCTCTCCATCATACTTTCGATGGTTCTAATGAGGTTATAAATCTTAGTATCAGATGTGGAGGCTATAGTCTCTTCCCTATATGTGACTCTCGTTTCATTTTTCATTCTAGCCCTTTTGGCAATCAGATTTGCTTCTACACTTACTAGACCCCTCTTCATGTCTTCTAATGTAGGAGGGTCTCTTTTTCTTAGTTGATAAACCATTTATGGGTCAAAACCATCTAGAAATTTCATTAGGGCTATAACTTGTGGGGGTTTCATGTGAGGAGGGAGGGTGTTATATACACTATTGAACCTAGTGCAATAATCTTGGACACTCTCTCCAACATTTCTTTTGATGTTTTCATACTCTGAAAAGACTTGAGAGGATTTTTCTTGACTTCGCATTTATTTAGGAATAGTTGGTGAAAATCATGGAGGTCATGTATATTATTAGGGTTTATGCCTTTGAAGCACTTTCTTGCTTCTCCCCCTAAGCTTTGAGAAAACATTCTTATCTTGATAGTTTCATCATCTATATCTTGTCGATCAAAAGAGTCATCCATTCTATCCACATGTTATTGAGCAGTCGTAGAACCACTCACATCAAATAGGGGGATTTTGCACTGATAGTCCTGTGGTAGAGGCACTAAAGGCAATGGTAGGACTAATGGGGCATACCAGGTTGCCATGGTTGGTGGGTGAGGAATCCAAGGGGGGTTAACAAGTGGAGGGTTGACAAAAGGAGGTGGAGGGTTGATAAAAGGAGGTGGAGGGTTAAATGGAGGAAGGTGAAAAATGGTTGTTTGAATGGGGGTTGATGCTTGTACAATAGGATTATTGATGCAGGAGCATCTAACGCTCCTTAATTAAAGAGGAATTCAAAGCAGAGCGAGGAGGACGTGGACCAGCAAAGCTAAATCGAAGGAAGAAAATAGGGAAAATCTGTTTTAAAACAGATTTAAAACGGATTTAATGGATATGATTTACTATTGTTAACAGCCGTGCATACATTATGGAGAGTCTGTTGGAGGAAAACACGGAGCAAATTGGATCGGATCTTTCCGATCTAACATTTCTTATGTATATATATATATGTAACAGAGATAGAAAGGGCGAGATATAGAAATATATAGAGTGATAGATAAGCGTTTGGGAGTGAAATGTAACGAGAGTGAACTGGTTTCTAAGGCTGAAATGCCTTAGCCTATAATTGGTTGTATAATATATAAAAACATGTTTTAGTGTTATGTACGCCTGTGTGTTTATAATTGAGTCAAATCCCGTGTTGTAAGTTTGCTGATCGACCATCGATCACTTCAAGGATCGATGGCGATCTAAATAATGTTTAATTGTTAAATATGAGTGTTCTGTTGAAGTCGATTTTAATTATAGATGGGTGCTCGAACTTAACACAGTGCAAGGGATTCAATACATTCGATGGGTCAAGTTTTAATGCAGGAAATTGTTTTAGATCTATTCAATTGCAGAGGATCGGGTCGAAAGCTCAAATCGGCGTTGTGCAATTGGATTGGATCAAAAGATGTTCATATTGCAGCATATGACAATGATCCGGACGCGAAAGTGTTATCAACTGGTTTTGAATTAATCAGATCGGAGCTACTGAATTCTTGACAGCTTTTGGATTTAGTTCATTGCGATTGTCGATTCCGATTGAATCGGATCGGGTTCTAGGAGTATCAATCGGAACTGCGATGATCATAAAAAGGTGAAAGTATATTGTCGACTTCCGATTTGCTTCAGATCGGAGTTTGTTGGATCGGTGGACCGCCGATATCTATAGAGACGGGGGTATATGTTTGAAATCCATACTTGTGGATTGGATCGGATTTCTTTCATAAGTTTCCTATTTAATTGGATTATGAGTGGCGCGGCGTTTTAAACCTCAACATATATATTGTAACGTTTGTGATAATTATTTATCTCCTATGTATGGATGGCACTATTTTAATATAGATCCACGGTTCAATTAAAAGGTTTAAAGTTTAAACGCTTCCGATAAGGCTTAGTGGGCCATAACCCACAGGTCCAGGATCGAAATTCATATATGAAAGGAGATTTTGGCAATACCCCAAGATCTCTTTTCATCAAGTGGTATCAGAGCAGGGAAAGGATTTCCTGCGAGAAGAAGAATGCAAGCAGAAGGGGAAATAGGTACAGTTGTGTTAAAGCTGGAGATTTTATGGTCTTACTATCGTGCAGATGGCGGCAGCGGAAGGTGAGAAGATTTGCAGCAACCTAAAGCAAGGTTTGCTCAATTGGTTCCAGAGGAGAGAACCAGAAGGATGCCAAAAGACCGAGTGAGGAGGGCTTGGTGAGGTATCGTGTAACAGAGGAGATTGTTACTGCAGAGGTTGGTTGCAGCTCACAGAAGATCATGAAAGCAATTCCACTGAAGGAATACAGTGGGTAGAATTGCTAAGGACAAGGAGAAGCGTATGACCAGGAGGTCATAAAAATTTTTGTACCTCGGGAGTCTGATGCAGGAGCATCTAACGCTCCTTAATTAAAGAGGAATTCAAAGCAGAGCGAGGAGGACGTGGACCAGCAAAGCTGAATCGAAGGAAGAAAATAGGGAAAATCTGTTTTAAAACAGATTTAAAACGGATTTAATGGATATGATTTACTGTTGTTAACAGCCGTGCATACATTATGGAGAGTCTGTTGGAGGAAAACACGGAGAAAATCAGATCGTATCTTTCCGATCTAACATTTCTTATGTATATATATATATATGTAACAGAGATAGAAAGGGCGAGATATATAAATATATAGAGTGATAGATAAGCGTTTGGGAGTAAAATGTAATGAGAGTGAACTGGTTTCTAAGGCTGAAATGCCTTAGCCTATAATTGGTTGTATAATATATAAAAACATGTTTTAGTGTTATGTATGCCTGTGTGTTTATAATTGAGTCAAATCCTGTGTTGTAAGTTTGCTGATCGACCATCGATCACTTCAAGGATCGATGGCGATCTAAATAATGTTTAATTGTTAAATATGAGTGTTCTGTTGAAGTCAATTTTAATTATAGATGGGTGCTCGAATTTAACACAGTGCAAGGGATTCAATACATTCGATGGGTCAAGTTTTAATGCAGGAAATTGTTTTAGATCTATTCAATTGCAGAGGATCGGGCCGAAAGCTCAAATCGGCGTTGTGCAATTGGATCGGATCAAAAGATGTTCATATTGCAGCATATGACAATGATCCGGACGCGAAAGTGTTATCAACTGGTTTTGAATTAATCAGATCGGAGCTACTGAATTCTTGACAGCTTTTGGATTCAGTTCATTGCGATTGCCGATTCCGATTGAATCGGATCAGGTTCTAGGAGTATCAATCGGAACTGCGATGATCATAAAAAGGTGAAAGTATATTGTCGACTTCCTATTTGCTTCAGATCGAAGTTTGTTGGATCGGTGGACCGCCGATATCTATAGAGACGGGGGTATATGTTTGAAATCCATACTTGTGGATTGGATCGGATTTCTTTCATAAGTTTCCTATTTAATTGGATTATGAGTGGCACGACGTTTTAAACCTCAACATATATATTGTAACGTTTGTGATAATTATTTATCTCCTATGTATGGATGGCACTATTTTAATATAGATCCACGGTTCAATTAAAAGGTTTAAATTTTAAACGCTTCCGATAAGGCTTAGTGGGCCATAACCCACAGGTCCAGGATCGAAATTCATATATGAAAGGAGATCCGCAATACCCCTACCTCACATTTCATCAATTATGCCGCAGAAGATGGATGGGTCAAAAAATATCTGGGTTATCCAACTCTGGGATTTAGTCATAAACAAGCTTTGTTCAAGGTGTGAGTCAAATAGGATATCCTATAAGTTTTTAAGGTTTTCAGGTAGGGAACTTGCCTTGTGAATAGGCCTGCTAACAGTTGAACTCTTAGATCTAGGAATTTTCCTCGGGATCTTCTCTGGATTGTCAACTATTGTAGGAGGGTTTGGGTCAGGATGGGATTTGGTACAGATTCTTTTAGAAGCCAGAATTTAAACCCAAGGCATAGAGAGATTGAAAGTTTTATAATAGTTGGAAAACAAACCAATCTATGAAAGAAATACTTAATTCACCAAGTATTTTTACTAGGTTTCTATTTGAGTTTTGATAATATTAGGATTTCTCAATAATCCCCAGTATGGTTTCCATTATGTTAGCTCCCTGTAATTTGTAAGATTGGTAAGAACAAGTAGCAGGGAACCACATCAAACCATTTTGGAGTCCAGGACCTAGCCTTCCTAAGCTCAAAGAGGGCTCTCTCTGTGTTTATGCTGAAATGATTTAGCTTTATGATTATATTTTCTAATTTTAGGCTAGTTATAAAGTTTGGGGTTGTTTGTTTGGTTGGATATATAGAATGCAGGAAGCTTAATCCATTGGGCTATGGAGTCATAAAAAGGTTAAATTGTACATCAAATTTTCAAGGGTTTTCACAGGGAAAGCTAACTATATCAAATGGATCTCTGTGGCAAGATTAGTATGATATGATAGCGAGTTCAGTAAATCTAAAGAGCAGTTAAGAATTATTTAACTATAATTCAACATAAAAGCAGAGCAGACAGTCTTTGAATTTTGCATTCAGGTCTTTAGAGGAAAACATTCAAGATAGAAGTTCAGTGGAGGTAAAGAGAAGTTAAGAATTATTTAACTCAACTTCATAAGAAAGACCTCAAGATAACAGTTTCAGAGAAACTAAAGAGAAGAATTCAGAATCTCCACAATCTTCATTTTCTGTCGACGTTTCGAGTCTAAATCAAGACTCATCATCAGGACAAACCTGCGAAGAAGAGAGTAGATTAGGGTAAATAAATAGAGGAAAAGGGGTTGAAGGGAAAAAAGAGCCGACCAGTTTCTACTAATTTATAAAATGTTAATTTATTTTGATTAATCAAAATAAATTAACCTTTTATAAATTAGTACAAACTGGTCGGCTCTTTTTGCCTTTCAACCCCTTTTCCTCTATTTATTTACCCTAATCTAATCTCTTCTTCGCAGGTTTGTCCTGATGATGAGTCTTGATTTAGACTTGAAACGTCGACATAAAATGAAGACTGTGGAGATTCCGATATCTATATCTAAAAAACTAAAGAGCAGTTAAGAATACTTTAGTTAAACTTCAAAATGAAAACCTTAAGATAACAACTAGGTGAAACTAAAGAGTAGTTAAGAATTCTTTAGTTAAAATTTACAGAGGAAAGCATTGAGATAACAGTACAGACAGAATTAAGGTGCTCATGCAACATATCTTAATCTAAAATTTCTTTTTCTGCTATCAGGGAGATTGATGTACAATATGGAAAACAAAGGGAAACATTAACAAAAGGGGGATGAAATCACCATTAACATAGCTCAAGGATCCTGTGAAAGTGATTGTATTACTGATGTCCAGCTCAAAATAGTTACAGTGCTCCAATGCAATAATCTTTGCAACTAAGAGTCTAAGAAAAATCCAACCTAGCAACCAACCCCTTGATAATGAACAATACATGCAGTATTTAACTGCAACTGAGGAGGTTGCCATAATCTAGGGTGACAGAATGCATTTAATACAGAGTAAATGCAGTTTTGAAAATTTAGAACATGTAAGGCCCAAGCCAAAAATATCACTGGCAGACCTACTGTAATAATAACTCTCTAATTAACTGCTGAGCTAACTTTAAAATATCTTTGACTAAATTCCTTCAAAATTAACTTTTACAATAACTTCTGAATTGATGCTAAAATATCTTTGACTGTAATATTAGCTGTAGCAGCCTTTACTAAATCAAAATTAGGCTGTAGGTGGCTAATGTGATTGGGAAGAAGTAAATGTTGAGTGGCCTTGTCATTTGGCTCTGCCTTCCTTGTTGATTTGTTCTTTGATATGTCCTTCAAAATTTTAAACTGTCCTTGTCTGTATAATCTCCTTACTGCTTTCTTTTATCTGTTTTCCTTTTTACTACCTTTGTTGTCACTGTAATTTCTTTCTTTACCTTACTGTTTTATCCGCTTCCTTCTTAACTCTGTCCTTTAACTGTTTTATCTTTGATCTTTCTTTCACTGCCTTTCATCTGTTCTTTAACTCTGTCTTCATCTTATACCCTTTACTGTCCTTTATTCTGAATAAACCTTGCTGTCTTTGGAGTAAATGCATGATCGTTGATAACCATGACTTTCTTCCTCTTTAATATTTTTGCTCACAATATTCTGTAGAATAATGCTTTTAAACATGAAACCCAGAGGGTCTGGATTTAAACAAGTTTTTGGAAACTAGACCCGAGAGTCGTTTAACCTATTCATCGAATATGCAGATTACCTACAAAATTCAAACAATTCGTTAATTTGAAACATCGGTTCGTAGGGTTGGCGAGCGATGGTGATTGATCGTGTAACAGAGGATGGTTTCGTTGTAGGCAGGGAGGCGGTTTCCGGTTTATCGCACGGTGCAAGAATGGTTTGTGGTTTTGCTTGAGGGGATGAGTTAAAATGTGAGAGCGACGCGTGGCGAAAAGGAGGGTTGCGAAACCACCCATTTCTCAACCCCTTGAAGGTTTTAAACGACAGGCGGTTGGGGCTGTGAAATCAATCGGGTGTCGTCAGATGAAGAGGATGAAGATGGGACGGTGATTGGGCATCCGGTTGATCGCGGGTTGGGATGTTAGGTGGGGCTGGAATTTTAATGAAACAAAGGTTTTCAAATGTTAACACGGGGTGTAAATATGCTTGGTAGACAGTAAGTTGAAGTGGGGCCCGGGTTATATTAAAGTGGAGGTGCTTAATATAAGGTGGGGCTAGGGTTATATGAAAGCGGAGGGTAAATTAAATGGAAAGCGGGGTAAGGGTTTAAAGCGGGGGCTTAAATATATAAGGGGTCGGTTGTTTAAAATAAACAGGATTTATTTTAAAGAGTGGGACCTAGGATAAAATGTAGTGAGGGAGGGGTAATATTTTAATTAAAAAAACATTGAAAAAAATGGGTTTTTTACATGTTTTAAATGAAAAAGGGAAGCGAGTAAAAAGGGAAAGGGTATTATCATGGGAGTGGGGTTTTAGGTAGGGAAAAGGGGTTATATAGATGGGGGAAAAGGCTAAAATGAGGGGATTGAGGTCAAACATGGGATTTCAGAGTATGAGAGTATCAGATAAGTTAAAATGAGAGATAATGGATAGGTTAAATGGAAAATAATGAAGGCAGTGAGATTTATGAAAATGAATGATAGTTAGGGAATATTATTTTCAGCAAAAATATAAGAAATAAACAATCATCTGGTGATACTTTAGAAATATAGGAGTCTAACAGGATAGAAGGAGGTAGCTACTTTGATGGCCCAACCTCCAAAGTCCCATTATGGAAACGAGGTCTAAATTTTTCAATCTTTTCAACTTCCTCAAAACTTAAAATAGATGACATCGTTGTGTTCGTCTCGTCAAGACCTTTCCAACGATACAAAATTTGTCTTAATCTGAATCCAAAATCAAAATATATTGTCGTTCAAAGACTAACCTATTAGATAATGCCACATGATCTTGACCTGCCATGTGGCGCTCACGTGGTCCCCATGTGGCTATCCAAGTCACAACCCCCTCATCGAAACTTGGCCGCACAACCCCAACTAACGAACTATTCATATCGAGTTACGTATTATCCATTTTATATGATTCACCAAGTCCAACATTTATAATACACACAAGGTATGCATGTGCGGGCCCTCCTATGGCCACATCACCCCAGGATTAAAATATTAGAGTAAATCTCTACAGTCCCCTGTTGAAATTTTCTAGGTTACGCAAAACCCTAGTAGACTCCTCCACGTGTTGTCTCATTATTTACTATAACCGCGCAAATGAATCCACTCTTGCCACATCATCCTAGATTATACGCCTCTGTAATACACTAAAATCGTGGGGTTACATGGCCATTCCACTTAGCCATCAACCACTTCATCTCTGCCTCAACAAATATGCTCTCTTACAATTGTATAGGTGGACCCCACCACTACCACCTCACCCTGGGGATTAATTATGGATGGGATTACACTTGAATCCATAGGTAATTGTTGGGGACGAGGCACTGGGATGATGTTAGTGGCCCTTTCCGTTAGGGTGACATCACCCGCCACATGGATCCACACAATTATCCCACATGTCACTCAATTTTAGGCCACATGGATCCACATAAGTATGCCATGTGTCACTCATTTTTAGGCCACATGGCCCCATAAAACCATCAAATTTGTGTGACACCTGTCCCGCCTTTCGAGTCACCACATGGCTCTAAAATCACGTCGCCTTCTATGTTGGCCGTGGTTCGCCCAATCCTCCACTACGGGGTAAAAATTCATTTCCATGTTATATGTGATTTTTGAGTTCTCCACCTAAATGCGCCAAAATCTTAACAATCGACCCCACCCCCACCACACCATCTTGGTGAATGAATCTCTAGGGGATTATCTTAGGCTCCCATTGAATTCTCCGGGGTAAAACCTCCATACATGTAGAAAAAACACAAGCTTCCTTGAGATATACAACTTAGATCTCTCTTGCCTATGATTGTGGACATGGATCCTATCCATATGGCACATGTGATTGAGCCCCCTTTTCCCTCCAAGCCCTGGACTTTCAACCCCACGACATTTGATTTTGGTTAGAGCTATTTTTCCCTCAGCGCTAGGTTATGATGCCCACGCACTTGAAAAAGGGCCAAACCTTTAACACGTTGAACTCAACCCCTGCTAATTTCCATAAGAGTTTATACATATAATTTCAGATCTTGTGAAGCTATCCCTCCCGAGCTTTGAATACATGCACATGTTTTGGTATTAACAACATTCCTTTTAAGCTTGATAAATAAACATCAAATAGATATACAAGCTGGTTATTCAAATAAAAAACACATAGAGAATTTTGACAACAAAGATTTTCCCATCCTTCATGCTCAGATAATTAGATTAGATTTTGTTGAGATTCAACAAGAAAATTTCAGCACACACACCTTGTTGCATTAAGCACCCAAACTAGGGTGGGGCCCATAGTGCTATTTTTCGGTGCATGTCTATTTTAGTTATCCCTTAATTAAGATGGAAAATAAACTGTAATATATTCTCAATGATGACTTGAAATAGTTAACTGAGAGTGATAAACTCAGTTAGCTAGTGGATTTCGAGTTAGAGGTAGTTGGTGAGGAATGCAAGGTAATTCTAGTTGTAACAGAGTTCAAAGTGTAGTGGTGCATTAGTTAATGCAGGTTGTAATTAGTGTAAATCAGTTAAGTGAGTTGAACTCAGTTGTGATAGTTGTAACTGAAGATACACTAGTGAGAGATCAAGTGAATTAAATATTAATTAATTCACAATTAGTGATCTCACATGCAACCGAGGATTTACTATTATTAGCTGCATGCATGTCAGATCCAGTGGAAACCTAGTTGAGTTCAAGGTGAAAGGGAAGTTGACTATCAGTTGTAGGATTATTTGGTTGCACACATGCAACCAAACACCCATTGGAGTGCCCATGATACTTTCGCAGTCAAGGAAGGCAAAAATTCCTATATTTTAGGGATTGCATTCATCAGGGATTGCGCAAGCAAGGTAGGCTGTCTAGAGGCTGAGAATTGGCTATGTGTTGGTCAATTTTGTTCATGAAGGTGTGAGACAATTAGTTGAGTATTGGAGGGCTCTTGTGAGAAGAGGTTTGTATGTAATTATTTCATGATCCATGCTTAATATAAAATAGAAGATAGTGGAGTTTTTAGTTGTAAGCTTTCCCCGAGAAATTATCTGTGTTGTGGTTGATTTGATTCTTCTTCATGTTCATGTGAGTAGCGATTGTGCTTTTAATTCTGCAAAAGATTTGTAGAAGCGATTCAATATTTAACTTTAGTACATTGTCATATCGGGTGAATCCAAGATATACATGCATTTTTTATAATTTCTAAATGGTATTAGAGCATAGGAGATTACGGAAGTGAAGCAGGAGCTGAGTTTGTGACTGGATAGAATTCGAATTGGTAGAAATAGTTTCTTGGTGCTACAGATGATTCAAGGTAAAAATGGCTTTCAATGGCTTGAGGTTGGAGTATGCACTCAAGGGCAGGTTAAACTATATTTCTTGGAAGGATAGGATGGAGTTAGTACTCGAAGACAATGACTTGAAGGAATTCATTGACAATGATGTTTCTAAACCCGCTGTCGCAGATGCTGCAAATCTTGATGCATGGCAAAAGAAAGTGGCAAAGGCGAGGAGGATACTGTTGGAGGGAGTACGAGACCACATTGTCTCAAGCTTCCATGGGAAAGCCACACCATATGCAATGTAGAAGGATTTTATGGATATATTCCAAAGCAACAACGACCATAGGAAATTGGCGCTCAAATATAAACTCAGGAAGATCAAGATGGAAAAGGGCGACACCGTTCCAAAATATCTAACAAAGTTTGGCCAATGTCGGGATGAACTAGGGAGCGTTGGAATAACTGTTGCTGATGATGATTTGGTGAGCTTGGATCTCCTAGGAATTCCCAAGATTTGGCACAGTTATCAAGACTTTGTCAATGGAAGGGAAAAATTTCCAGATTGGGAATGACTATGGTCGAATTTGGCGCAGGAGGAGTTTAGATGGAACACCATAGATGGATCTTCATCTAAGAATGAAGATGAAGAGAATTGTGCTTTAGCTGCCAAGGCGAGGAAGGGGAAGGGGAAGAAATTCCATTCTAAATCTGAGTCTAAGAATGGAAAGAAGCAGGACATGTCCAAGGTGAAGTGTTTTCACTATCACGAGCATGGGAATTTTGCTACTAACTGTCCATAAAAGAAGAAGAACAAAAAGGTTGGAGGATATGCAGCTGGTGAGGCTCTTGCCTCAGAATTTGAGCTTGAATTCTCATTGATCGCATGCATGGTGTCTAGTGCATTGGGATCTGTGTTGTATTTGGATAGTGGCGCTTCCTTTCACATGACGGGAGACAAGGAAATTTTCAGCGACTTGGAGGAGAAGGATATCTAGATGCATATTACAGTGCTACTAGGATTGGTACCATTACCTTTCAGAGGCAATTAGGTAAACCCTTTCAATTAAAAGATGTAATGCATGTACCATTTGAAGAAAAATTTAGTATTAGTCGCAATGTTGGAGTATAGAGGCTATGATGTTGTTTTTAGTGAAGGAAAAGATTTCTTACAACATAAAATAACAGTACAAGCCAAGATGATAGGGATTCGAGTTAAGAATCTCTAAAAGCTGGAGTTAGATGGCTCTGCAACAATGATGGGCAAGGCAGATCAAGTGGTGAGTCGGGATGAAGGAAAATTATGGCACATGAGACTGGGCCATCTTCATCATGGAGCCTTGAAAGTTAGGTAATATATTTCTACTGGTCTTCCCAGGGGTACACTTGTGCAGTTAGACACATGAAAGGGATGTACTATGGGAAAATATGTAAAGGCCACCTTTTAGGAGAAGGAAAACCGAGTTTCGGTGATCCTTGATAGAGTTCACACAGACGTGTGTGGTCCTTTCTCTGTTGCTTCAACAACAAAACATAAGTACTATGTAATATTTGTTGATGAATTTTCTTGTAAGTACTGGATCTTCTTCATGCAAAAGAAATACCAGACATTCTCTAAGTTCTTGGAGTTTAAGGCACTGGTGGAGAAAGAGTCGGGGAAGCAAGTGAAGGCTCTTAGGAGCGATAATGGTGGAGAATACATCTCTAACGAATTCAAGAAATTCTACAGCAAATAAGGAATTCAAAGAGAACTCATAACACCTCATAACCCACAACATAATGGGGTTGTGGAGAGAAAGAAAAAAACTATTGTGGGTGCAGCATGAGCGATGTTGCGTGATCAAGGCCTACCGATGCATCTGTGGTCGGAAGCATGCAACACAACAGTACATGTGCAAAATCGTTGTCCTCATAGAGTATTTGGCGTGAGTACACCTGAAGAGGCTTTCATTGGTAAGAAACTTGATGTTTCACACTTTAAGGTTTTTGGCTCATATGTTTATGTGCATGTGACCAAGGATGCCAGGAAGAAGTTGGAGCCAACAGCTAGGTTGGATTTTTGTGGGGTACAATGAAACACCCCATAATTATCATGTGTATTTTCCAAACAAAAAAATGACTGTTGTGCGATGGGATATAAAATTTGATGAGGATAAAGCCATGCGGTTGTCCCTTGAGAGGGAGTTGGACTTGCATGCAAAGGAGGAACTATTGGTTCCCAAGGATGAGTCTCAAGATGTGGATCAACCACATGAAGAGGTTCATGGAGTGGAGGAAAACATTCATGCAGAGACATCCATCAGAAATGGTAGAAGGTGCACCACGAAAGCTGATATATTGAGACTTGATTCCGTAGAGAATGTAGGAGCCCCTACTTCACAACGCAGACAGATACAGTCTCTTGACTGATTTATTGGATACATGGCTCTTATGAGAAAATGTATTGTGACTGAACCATATTCCTTTCAAGAAGCAATGCAACAACCAACTTGGGTTGATGCAATGGTGGAGGAGTATGACTCCATTGTCAAGAACAGTACATGGGAGACAGTCCCAAGACCGGTCAACAAATAGTGGTTCGATAGAGATGGATTTACAAGGTAAAGCAAGCTGTTGATGGGAGCATGGAGAAATACAAGGCTAGATTTGTGGCCTGGGGATTCTCACAGATTGAGGGGATAGATTATGATGAGAATTTTTCACCTGTTGCAAGGTACTCTTCCATAAGATCCTCCTTGCACTCTCAGCGCAGATGGGCTGGCGCATTCATCAGATGGATGTGAAAACTGTGTTTCTCATTGGGATCATTGAGGAAGAGGTGTACTTAGAGTATCCTGAAGGTTTTGAAATCTTCAAGAGTGAGTTGCATGTGTGTCGACTCAAAAGAGCACTATATGGGCTGAAGCAAGCAACCCATGCTTGGTACACTCGGATAGACAACTATTTCACCGGACTGGGCTTCACCAAAAGTGAAGTAGATGCAAACCTATACCAGATTGTGGTTGAGGGTAAGATATTGATCATTGTTCTTTATGTTGATGATATAATTTTGACTGGTGATGAGTAGCTGATACACTCATGCAAGGAGGATATTGCAAGGGAGTTCGAAATGAAAGACATGGGACTCCTTCATTATTTCCTTGGATTGGAAATATGGCAGCGGGAGGGTGAAATTTTTGTGTCTCAAGGCAAGTATGCAAAGGAGATATTGGGTAAGTTTAACATGGAGAGCTGAAAACCCATGGATACTCTTCTTCCAGAAAATTGGAGGAAATAGGATGCTACTTCTGGAGAGGTAGTGGATGCTACTGTCTATAGGAATTTAGTTGGTTCACTGATGTATCTAGTGAACACCAGACTAGGAATTTACTACGTAGTTAACCAGCTGATTCAAGCTATGGTTAAGCCTACCAATATCTTTTGGAAGGCGGGGAAGCATGTATTGAGATACCTGAGGGGCACATTAGAGTATAGTCTATGGTACAGGCGGATAGAGGGAGTGAAGCTTCAAGGCTTCACAGATGCATATTGGGCGGGAAATCCATCACACAGAAAGAGCACATCAGGAGGGATATTTAGCATAGGATCGACAACAAGTTCCTGGTACAATAGGAAACAACGATCTGTGTCACTTAGTTCAGCGAAAGCAAAATACATGGGAGAAAGTCAAACTGCATGTGAGGCTATCTAGATGAGAAAGATCTTGGTTGGTTTGTTTGGTTCTCAGATGAATCCGACAATGATTCATTGTGATAATCAGAGTTGCATTAAACTCTCGATTAATCCCGTGTTTCATGATAGGTCCAAGCATATAGATATCTAGTACCATCATCTCAGAGATTGTGTGCAGAGAAAGATAGTGTTGCTTCATTACATTCCCACAGAAGATTAGGATGCATATATTCTGACGAAGGAGCTCACCAGGAGAAAATTAAAATACCATAGATATAGGATCGGGGTGAAGGATAATCCCTTTCTTGTTGAGAGGGAGTGTTGATATTCAACAAGAAAATTTCAGCACCCACGCCTAGTTGCATTAAGCACCCAAAACAGGGTGGGGCCCACAATGCTATTTTTGGGTGCATGTCTATTTTAGTTATCCCTTAATTAAGATGGAAAATTGAATGTAACCTATTCTCAATGATGAATTGAAATAATTAACTGAGAGTGATAAACTAAGTTAGCTAGTGGATTTCAAGTTAGAGGTAGTTGGTGAGGCATGCAGAGTAATTCTAGTTGTAACATAGTTCAAAGTGCAGTGGTGCATTAGTTAATGCAGGTTGTAATCAGTTTAAATCAGTTGTTCTAGTTGTAACTGAAGATACACTAGTGAGAGATCAAGTGAATTAAATATTAATTAATTCACAATCAGTGATCTCACATGCAACTGAGGATTTACTATTATTAGTTGCATACATGTCAGATCTAGTGGAGACCTAGTTGAGTTATAAGTGAAAGGGAAGTTGACTATCAATTGTAGGATTATTGGGTTGCACACATGCAGCCAAACACGCATTGGAGTGCCCATGATACTTGCGTAGTCAAGGAAGGCCAAAATTCCTATCTTTTAGGGATTGCATTCATAAGGGATTGCACAAGAAAGGCAGACTGTCTAGAGGTTGAGAATTGGCTATGTGTTGGTCAGTTTTGTTCATGACAGTGTGAGACAATTAGCTGAGTATTGGAGGGCTTAATTGTTTCATGATCCATGCTTAATATACAATAGAAGATAGTGGGGTTTTTAGCTGTAAGTTTTCCCCGGGAATTAATCTGTGTTGTGGTTGATTTGATTCTTCTTCATGTTCATGTGATTAGCGATTATGTTTTTAATTTTGCAAAATATTTGTAAAAGCGATTTAGTATTTAACTTTAGTACATTGTTAGATCGGGTGAATCCAAGATATACATGCATGTTGTATAATTTCTACATATTTGAGCTCAGAGTAAAGACATGAATTGAACCATTCCTTCAATGACACAACAAAACAATAAATATTACAGATATATACCCATATACCAACACTTAGGCAAGCTAGGCAATATATCGTACTTAGGAAATAACAAATTCTTATATGCATACATGCCATTAAAGTAGAATTTATGCTCAGGTTAACAAAAGGAATCATAACATTCCAAAACCATGCAAGAAATCAACATTTCCCATTCATACAAGAAACTTTATTTCCTAGCATTGACAAGCCTTTGTTAATCAACACATAATAAAGTAATAAGAATCCATACATTCATGCAGGAAATAAAATTCCTCAACAATAACACAAACATTGAACCAAAACATAAGACATGAGCATAATATTCAAAAGGCAATTAAAATGCACCATAAACATTCACCTATCATTTATTGGGACATAAGGAATAAGGAAAAAATATCTTAAGTTTATACATCTGGTAACTGATAATGATATTTCAACTCTCCACCCAACCACAGACAAGCTGCAACCAAGTCTTTCTTGCACCCGTCACCCTCGAGCCAAATTATAGAACTTGAGGTAGAGTGCTTTCAAAGGAACTTTAAACTAATATTATCAACTGAAACATGGTGTCTCGTGGATGCCTCACCTCCACTCACCAGCTATCAAAATAAAATAAACAAAGTGAACTAATTCATTGGCATATGACCATATTCTATTTAGGATATTAAATCAATTTCATCAACTGAAATAGGGTGTTGCAAGGATACCTTGCCTTCACCCACCAACCATTCAACAATTTCACATAGGGAAGGTAACAGTTTCTTTTATGTAGAGGGACTTACAACATCCCAAAATCTCTAGGGATTTATACACAAAGAGCCTCAATTCATATGTGGATAGAGATATATATAGTTAATAACATGCATGGTTTATCAACTATGCTACCTATGAAGGAACAATATTTCACTTCTCCAACAGCTTCTTAGTGAAACTTCCACCCGTGTTCTCATCCCAATCCCATGGAACTACCATCAGGTGTTATTGGCCCACTATCCTGGGTACCTCCACCTCTTAGAAGTTATAAACCAACATAGTCTCTAGTGGATTTATCAGCCTTGTAAGGCACAACCACTACTATGTGATTATTTTTCAGCAAGCCTCACAGGTTTCTCAGTTGGGATATCATCAAAGATATGTTTTGTTATTATCAATTAGCAAGTCTCGCGGGTTTCTCAGCTGCGCTATCATCAAAGCTTACTATGTGATTATCAGTAAAAAAACCCTCACGGGTTTCTCAATTGGGCTATCATCGGAGTCGATGACTGATATTTAAAACAACGCACTTCTTCAAGCAATCTCCCTCCTCAAGAAATGGAATCTATGTCCCTCTCTCAGCCATTTTAAATTTTATAGTTACATAATTACAAGGAAAATGATTTACAAGGGGAATTAACCTGTAGGGGATGTCACATTATTGATAAATCAGTAGGTTATTTAGACCACAAGCATCCTAATGGTATTCCTTAGCCTCAAGCAAACCATTGTTTAATCTCATTAACTTTAACTCAATCAACTATCATAACATGGGTCCCTTGTTTCATAGAGAATCACATCTCTTAATCAAGAGAGAAATCTTATTACAACATGGGGAAGTTCGTTAACTGGAAAGATGTTGATGAATCAATAGGTTTTTCAGACCAAAAACTTCCCAATGGTTTCTTTAGTCCCAAGGAAAGCCACACTTGGTGGTTTCTTTAGCCTTAGTCAAGCCACTACTCAATTACAAGAGGAGTATAACTCAATAAGAAAATATCATAAGGTTCTTCAACTAGAAATCTATTGATAAATCAATAGGTTCTTCAGACCACAAGTTTCCCAGTGGTTTCCTAACGCAAGCCACACTCAATGTTTTCTTCAGTCATTAGGAAACGATAAGGGGATGAGAGTTAAACATGGGAAGGTTCCTCAACCAGACAAACTACCATGGGTGCAATAGATCATCCATGTTAGGTATTTTTTTAGATATTGAAAGCACCAATGTTTCCATCCTAGGGCCACACCTGGTGTTTCCTCAACCACCCCAAGTAACCAAGTATTTATGTCCCTTAGCTAGTAGCTTAAACAATCCACAAACTTCCCAGTGGGTTCAGTCTAAGGAAAGCCACTAATAGTGGCTTCATCAGTCCTTAGCAAGCCACTACTCTTTATCCTCCATCAACAAACCTCTTGGCTTCTTCAGTTGGTTTGTTTTCAGTATGAGTTCTCCCTCTCTTTCCAATTTACTTCTCACGTTCCCTTCCTCTTCGTGAGAAATTTATTTCTTTATTTTTCCTAAATGGAAGAATTTAATGCCTCCTTCTTCAGTGCGTGAGAGTGCGATTAGAGAATGCTCATTCCTTGCGTTTCTTTTTTTCAAGTATTTTGCTATCATGCTCAACCGTTTTGGTTGTGTGGGAAGAAAATCCAATCGCCTCCCTCCAGCTTGGCCACGATGGTTCTATCCCTTTTAAGTGGTCTACGTGGATCATCCTGCCTTGATAGAACAACCCATACTTTCCATTAAGTTTTTTCATTTTCTTACTTGTAGATATTCCCAAAAGACACATGGGCCTATCCTTCATTTTTCTAGTTGAATTTAATACACAGTCAGCCCATGAATCCTATTTAGAATATCTAATTTGCTCAATCAATCTCCCTCCTTAAGCAACGAAATATGTGTCCCTCTCTCAAGCATTTTAATTTATGGTTACATAATTGCAAGGAAAATGTTTACAAAGGGAATTAACCCATAGGGGATGTCACACCTATCAACTTAATAATATATAAATTAGTGAAATTGAATTTTAATACTATCATCAAGGAAACAATGCCACCTAAGTTGTACAATAAATATGTATAATAGGTAAATTACTGCAATTAAATTTGAACATTGATATCATCATAAAGACAATAAAAAGAGAATTCCACACATATGATTGTGATATTTTCCGTCATCATTACTATTTGGAAAAATATATCACCATAGTTCTATATATATTGTATCTATTCGTCTATTGTTTTCTCTCTTTTTGATGGATTGTATATCACAGACATCATAAAAGTTTTCTTTCTTCACGGGAAGAAAAAAACAACATTTTTCATTAAAAATGAAAATTGTTTACATATGTCCGTATACACACAACCGTGTTCAATGGTTACATCAACAAAAATATTGTCAATTCCGATTTGTATTTTCACAATACATATAGATATTTTTCATGTAATATGTCAAAAAAATAATGATTACAACTCATAAAATTTTATCTATAAAAATTCATACTACTATTTGCTTGTTAATGACAGCTACCCTATGTCCACAAACACATGTTCCTTGTGTTACTAAAAAACATAATAATTTTTGTTGACCTAAACCCCTCTTTGATAACATATACTCTTGCTTATTTAATTCATATTTCTAGTTGCTTGTTAATGACACCTGAACTGTTTCCACTAGCACATGTTCCATCTGTTCCTAAAAAAAAATAAAGCCTTTTTTTACCTACACCCCTCTTTGATAACATATCTGCTTCCTTGTTTAATTCCCTGTATACATGGTGGAAGGTGATATTTCTAAAAGACAATGCTAAGGTTTTGATCCTCTACTTCCAATTGTGGAGAAATGATACCTCAAGTGTCGCCTTATTATTTACCCAAACAATGCAAATTTCAGAATCTCCAAACACTGTTAAAGAGGAAATATTTTTCCTATTCATAAAGAATGATATGCTCCATAGAGAAATTAATTATGCACATGTATTTTTACCCTCCCCATTTTCCCATAAAATTTTGTAATTGTGATTCTATGATAAAAATATAATTCCTCCACTCCCACAATGCGACAATTTTGAATCCCCGTCAAAATAAAAATTTGGAAAAGAATTAGCGAGTTCATGGGATTTCATCCTCCTAGTTATTTTATGTTTCTCCTATGGATCAAAATCTGGGAAGTAAGCAAATATTTGTGCACAACTCAAATGGAGATAAGTCACCTTCCCCTAAAAAATGTTCAAGTTTATTCTTCTCCATATGCACCCAAAGATGAACAATGGTAGTGCTTTGTAAGTGTTATGCTTGGTCATACAATCCTGCAAACAATCATTGATAGAGGTTGAAATCCAAACTGAATTGATATCAAGAAGATGTAACACCCCTTCCAAAATACTTGTAGCAAAAGGGAAAAGTAATAATAGGCGCTAAATTGGCTCCTTCCCATTTGATCACATGGCACATTTACCAAGCCCACTAATATCCCACTTCTTTAGATTGTCCCATGTAAGAATATGATCCTTCAGAAGGAGCCTGGAAGATATTTTAAGTTTCAACGGTGCTTTACAAGTCTAGATATTTTTGAACCACAACATTATGTCATCATAACTCAACAAGTTTGCAATAAAATAGTGAACATTCTTTTTTCGATACCCTACATGAAATACCTTTTCCTTTCCTTATCAAAGTGTCAACTTGCGAGGATAATGATATTCCTTCCTAGTACAATTCCTCTGTGTATGTTTCCCAATGTGCTACCATATCCCCCTCTAGACCCAATTTTGATGCAGTGACCCACTAAGGAATAAAAACACATGAAGCATTTTATTTTGTAATTTGACTCAAGAATAAAATTTATTTTTCATGTAGATAATTGATAAGTTGTGTAGAAAACTCGTAGTTTCCATTAGTCCCTTAAAAAACATTCACTTACACTCTTACCAATTGACCCGAACCTATATGCCATTGTAACTTTTATGAGATCCATGATTTGATTGCTAATAGGCTCCTCCAATTGTATGATGCCCCTCTCCTTTGATGTGCCTATGAATGAATCCATTCACAAATCCCTATATTATTAAAATAATTGTAAAAATGATGACATTCCAAATGCGTACTCCAAAAATATTTGATCGCAAGTTCCCATCCAAACCATTCGAGGTTTTTTAGCCCCCATCCTCCATCCTGCACAGGCCTAGTAATATCCCTTAGCTTGAAAAGAAGGATCTTTTTCTTCTCCTTCGAACCTGACCAAATGAAAATTTATAAAATAGATTTTATGTTACTGATAATGCCTTTTGCAATTTTCGAAATGAATATCCACTATATCGACAGGTTTTGGAGGGAAAACATTGCCAAAATCAGCGTACCACCATATATTAGCCACCTCAAAGCCCATATTCCCAATTTGTTTAGTAATTTTCACACTAACTACCTCTAGTCTGAAATTTGGTAATTTGAGGCCTTTAAGAAAAACCCCAAGTAGGTAAATCTTGTTTCCAAGGGTTGGAATTTGAAAGAAAACAACTTAGTGATTCCCCGTAATGTATTCTCATCCACATCTGACTCAATAAATAAATAATTTTCTCTACTGGCCAACAAACTCGTCGCTCTCTTGAAAACCTCAATAATTTTAAAATAGGAGCCCCATTCCTACAAAACCCCCCTACTGAAAAGCAACACATCATAAAATAACAATCGATGTGTTAATGATATATTTCTCGATATTTTGATGCCCTTAATATTAATTTGTTGCTTTTCTTCAATAATCATCCTACTGAGGGCTTAAATGAAAATTATAAATAGTAAGGGTGAGAGTGAAAAACCTTTCCTCCACCTTCAAGAAGCCTTGGAAAAATATGATGGATTTCCATTAATGATAACAAAAAAATGTATATAAATGATACACGTCATGATCCACCCCACAACTTCCTATGAGAGGCCTATCATGTATAACACAATGTGTAATAAAGTCCAATCAACATAATCATATGCCTTAACAAGGTCCAATTTAAGGATTGGAGTCTTAAAGTATCTATGCTTTATCGAGTTGAGACATTCCTATGCAATATCAATTGCTTCATGGATTTTCCTGTCATTAAGAAATCTGAAATGCTTCAGGGATAAATGTTGTGACAAATTGTTTCTTAATTAATATGCAATGATATTTGAGATCATCTCGTAGAATATATTGCATAATGAAATAGGGTGAAAATATTTAAAAGCAATTGTTTTTGATGTTTTAGGGATTAAATCCAAAAATGTAGAATTTAATGTATCTGTAACCTTCAAATAAGTCATAGATTCCTCCCCCATTTGTAACAAATCTGGCCCCATAAGGTCAAAGAAGAAGATCAAACTTTCAACTGACCATCCGTCAAGGTCAGGGCTCTTGTCCTTGGAAAAAGATTTAAGACTCCCTTCACCTCTGGTAGAGTAACCGATCTACCAATATCCATAAGTCTTCATGACTAAAAATACATGGCAAAGTTTGTGCAACTTGGATTTGCGGGTCAATATCAACAAAGTCCCTTGCCTTGTATTGAACACTAAAATATCTAATGGCTTCCTACTGAAGATCTTCTAAAGTATGAATAAGACTATCTTCTTCCTTGTGAATCTCCCTCCACCTTCGTGAGGAAAATTTATGAAAGAAAATTGTACTTTTATCTTTAGATGAAATCAAAATAGCTTGACATTTTAGATGCCACTCTTCCTGAAGTCTTGAGATGTATCTCTTTATTTTTTCAAGATCCACTAATTTAATCTTGAAATCCTTCATGAAAATGTTTACCCTTTCTAGATCTGCCAAATGTTCCATACTTCTGTATATTTCCTCCAACTCAGATAAAAGATTCTTCTTTTTGTTCCTTCCCCATGACTTCCATTTTAATATTTATTATTTTTCTGCAAATTTTTCCCATGTGGCTCAAATAACCGTCCTCAAGTTACTGGTTCCAACAACCTCGTACCAAACCTTTAAACTCCACCTCTTGCAACCACACCTAGTTGAACTTGTAGGTGTATTTCTAATGAAATTATTCATCCTTCCATTGAAGAAATACTAGACAATGATCCAAGATGTCACCAGAGGGTACCCAAGATATATACACATCACTTTTCCACTCCATCACTACCTGAAAGACAATTGCTCCAAGTTAGTTGAACAAGAAAGTGAGCTACATCCACAAGGCGATGTTGCACAAAATAATTATGGAAAAAGACTCATAAGGGTCCAATTTATTGTGATTAGTAGACATGCTCAAATTTAGTTCCCCCAGTATAAGGAGAGAATCCACAATCAAAAGGTCCTCCATGTCCAGTTGGTTCAAGAAATCCAATATTGTTGCATATGGTCCATAACAATTGATGATACCTACACAATAGTTATAGGAAAAAAAAGGGCCTTTAAAGGATTCCACATCGAGACAAATCCCCTTAATAAGCCCCCTGATTGAGTCGCACAAATATTCCAATCCAGAAAAGGGCTAAGAAAATAAGGACACACTTTTTCCTCATTCACAATTGTCGCTTGAAACATTATTACAAATGGTTTTGTTGAATACATAATATACATGAGGGCATTACTTTTTGAGGAATCCCCTAAACCTATAATGTTCAACAACGTAATTATCATTTGGGAACCAAACAAGAGGGAAAATCTTTAAGAGCCATATCGTCATGAGTATGTGAAATAGGGTCTGGGGAGTCTGACATGCAAAGTACGAGAATGGATACAAGAGTAGAATAATCTAGAGATAAATCATCTCTTTTCCTGGCCCTGCCATTTTTTCATATTGTTGCATTAAGAGTGGCCATAGCTTGGGGGGGGGGATTATAGGTAGGGGAGTACATGGTAGAAAAAATATGCAAGGGTTTCAATGATAATGGTGTATCAAAAGTATTATACAGAGATATATCCTCATCTAAATAAAGAGAATAAGGCTATGATGGCTCACCTATAACATGTGTACATTTCAAGGGTACCTCCTTAAGAAATTCAACTTATTGACTAGAATCAACAAGCGTTGGTAGTGGATGATCAAGGAAGGGTTGTAGATATGGAGGTTGTGGATCTCCTACGACTACATCAGGGTGTATCGTTTTCAAAATATTAGGTGCAAAAGAACTAAGGAAATGGAGAGGTAAAAATATGATCTCAACCCTAAGATCATCAAACACTTCCTTAGAAATATGAAAACTATATTGTACAAACCCCACATCATCTCTAGAGGTTGGAGAAAACGTTCCTTCATTAATGTAATCCCCAAGTTGTGGAATATCATGAAAAATAACTGGTGAAAAAGAGAAGGAACCAATGTCAGTACCTGTTGTTTGTTTTCTTGAAGATGACAAAGAGCATACCCCTTTGTGAAGTACCCCTACAACAAGGTGTGGAGACATTTTCCTACTCTTTGACCTATGATCCCACTTCCCACAAGAGGGAAACTCTTGATAAGGTGTCTAGTCTCTTGGAATGCAAGACAGAGAAATGGGACCCTCCAACAGTTTATATGTTGTCTATGGTGATTCGCTACCCAACATATCTCAAGCTCCGCTAAGAGTCTACCCAGGAAATTTACCTCAACCATGATCCAAGGCATCCTCTTGTCCATAACAACTAGAATTTTCTCTTCCAGATAGATAAAAATACCTATCTCATTCCCAATTTTCCTCAAATCCCTATGATTCCATAGCTCGATAGGCATCCTAAGTAGTTTGACCCACAACCCCTTTCTTCTCATTTTTTCTAACAAAGGGTTAAATGTAACATCCCATCTCTACAAGCTTAAAAAACAATGCCCAGATACCCAAGGCATCTGAAGGACCTTCTCTGCATATTCCCAAGATAAGAAATGAAAACAATACCAATGATTCATTAACAGATTCATCTTAGGCGCATAAGAAATCACAAGTGCCCACACATATTCCACCCACTCCTTCATATGCTTAGTGTCTAGGTGCCCAAATTCACAATGGCCTAGAAGGGTCTGCTTAGGGAGATTGGAAACTACGTCAGATGTAACGTCCCTCCAAAATTTTAACCACCGATACTCTGTAACCAACTTAACATCATTATGCCTTGATCGAAAAACCTGCGAGTTCTGAAGAGTGTCTCATGTTTTATTGTGCTTCTCTAGACTCTCCACCACAAAATTTTTAGAATATGTGCCAAACTGCAAGCCACTTCTAGGAGATGCTATTTTTTTTTCTATGAAAATGGTTTCCCTCTCTAAGGATTCATCATCCAGAGAGGTTTCCCTCTCCAACCAATGAGATGTTGTCATCAAGGATTCCACATAACCCACATGCAACACTCCCAAAAAAATACTCCACTAACATTGCCTTTAGAGATGACACCTATACACACAACTTAAAAGCATGCCACCTTCTAAATGAGAGAAAAATTATGTACACCACCTAATGTCTACTGCCAAAGAAAGAAATCGAGAGTCCTGTAAGAAAAATCCTAATTAATGAAGAACAAACCAACTGAATCCCCTTAATTTCTAAAAGGTCCTACTTAGATTCATAATTCTCAATCTCATCCAACTTATTACTATTATGAATGAAGGACCATCATCTACCAAGTTGAGGATTTGTATGAATTCGATCACATCCCACTCAGTTAGCTTAGCTCACTAAAAGCTATGTATGAAAGGTTTACAAAGATTTAATTTAATTATCAATAATTATTAGTTAAATGGTACAGATTTAACCTCCACAGAATATCTTAAAATATTATTGATAGTATTTACAAATCAAACATTGGAAGATAAATTCAATCCTATATTATTGCAAGCTATAGGGACAAACACAATAACTCATAATTGAACAATGAACTCAATACTATATACTTCCAAGTTGTTGTAGCAGGTCTAATAAATCATAATATAATTGTTTATCTAATTTTTACATTTTAGATGGAATTGTTACACCAATTTTTGGTCATCTAACCTCTTACTATTAGATGGACCAAAGTACACGATGTAAGATCAATTTTACCATAGTAAAATTTCTTTCACTATGAAAAATAACTTAATAATCCATAATTTATTAAGTTGTTTCTGGTCAAAACATGAAACCCCATGAGGAATAATTGAATATCCTTATTTGTTTGATTTTTCTCAAGGGATAATTAATTAAACCACAATTTAATTAATATTCCTGGTCATATTTAACCTAAAACAGGAAAATTAATTAGATAAATCATTATTTATCTTATTATTTTCTAGGAACAATTATTTAAAACATTATTTAAATAATATTCCTTGTTAAATTTGACTAAATCATTTATAAATAATTGAATAAAGCATTATTTATTTAATTATTACTCAGCCACATTCTTAAAATAATAAAACAATCATTTATTTATTTATTATTTACAAATAAAGGGATTTGACCAAATTCAAATTCTTTTTCCCTCCAACAAAAATAATAAAATATTCCATAAAAGTTGGGTCTAGATTTGGTTAATAATATTTTAATTGTGCACCAATATTTAGACTAACTCAATATTTTGTTATAAATAGAAGGGTTTTCCCATTCATTCACTACCTTTTGTTGCCTAAATATCACTTTGGATCTATACTTTTGGTCTGACTTTGATCCTCCATCATTGTCATATTTTTCTACTTTTTGCTTGCGAGCTCCCTTTGAGTTCCATTTTTGTCTGGGTTTTCTGCACCATCAAGACAGAGAGATCTTAGATCTAAAGCACTTAGGACATACAAGAACCCATCCCATTGAGGGGGACTGGTAACATCTTTCTATGTTCCCTTCCCAGGTGTCATCATACAAAAAATTCTTTAAAAATTCTTGTTTTGTTCATTGGATGCATGGAGCAACTCTTTCTTATTATTTGTTGTTTAATGTCTTTAACTACATAGATCTGGAATTTTGTAGCATTTATTCTGATCACCAACTGCATATATAAGGAAATTGACATCCATCTTTGATGTTAGGGCTATTTGTTATGCACAGCTAAAGTGAGCTTTTTTCGTACACTTGTGATTAGAATTCACACTAACAGAGGGCGACTCTACAAGGGTTTATAATTACGACCGCTGTCGTTTTTCAGATCCCTGCATGACCAACTACTTCAACCCCTAGGGTTTTTCTTCAACTTCTTATTTTGCATTTCTTGATGTTTTTTTTAACCTTTAAAACCCTAAAACAGTAAAAATTATTACTTCTGTGTGTTTCTGGGCCTATTGCACATGTAAGAGGTATCAACCGCAGCAGAGACGATAACTGTTACTGAAATCTGCTCCCAAAACAGCCGAAAGTGCAGGTCACACTTTTTGGTCCAAAAACTGTGACCTTAGCCTTAAGGAAGCGGAAAACAGCATGAAACGTGTGACCTCAGTAGAAAACAGGTCAGAACCTGCGACCTGTACTTTTTGCGGGAATTTTTTGTGATTTTTCTGGGTTTTTCTGGGCCACTGATCAGGGTTTTTTGACCTCCCTCTTCACCCTTCTTGGACCTTTACTTGCTTATTTTTACTCATCGAAGTAGGAACCAAGCCCCTTAGGGCTTTAGTACGCTTCCACCCTTTTAGGAGGAGTTTAACTGAAGCAGGTCCTCTGATATTTTACTGTTTTTAACCAATTTTTAGATCTGAACTTGTAGTTTCGGATCCTTTTTAGATCAGTTATTCAGCCATCCAAAACACCTCGTTTCAGTTTTGTTTGGTCCTCCTTTAGGGTCCCCTTTGTTTCCCTTCAAGTTGTAACCTTTCGCCCCCTTTTTTGCAGCTTTTTTCCCTATAGTTTTTTGTTGTTTTTCTGCACCTATTTCCAGCAGATCTGACCTTTAGATCCCTGTCCCTCCCGAATTTAGATCCATTGGCCATTTTGTGTGTTTTTACTAGCCTTGGGTTCATTTTTAGCTATTTATTTCATTGTAGCATTCAACTTTCTTTACTGTAATTTTCAGATTTATTTATAGTTATGAACAACTTTTTTTCTTTCTTTTTTTTCTCTACACACGTCTAGGATTAAATTAAAATTAATACACTTATCACATACACACACACCTTAAGTGAAGAGCACCTGGCTTACACTGCCAGGCTAAAACTAAAACATTGTAATCAATTGATCCTGCACCTCCTTGCCCTTGTTTCGATATTGTAATCAATTGATCTTGCACCTCCCTGCCCTTGTTTCCCTCTATTCCTTTTTGCGTTTCGTGTCTCTTTACCATAATTGCGCCCCCAAGGCATTTATCCCAGAGACTTGAAGTCCTTCATCCTCAGTTTCCGTTAGGAAGACTTACTCCACCACATAGGGTTCATGTTCGTCCTCCACCTAGTCCCCATTCTGACTCTGCTTCTAGTTCATTGGGTTCCCCTTCTGGTTCTATCCCCGGTTCTCCTCCACCTTTCACCTTCATCATGTATGGTTTAGGACCTACCACTGGTGGCAACCCCGACCCTAATGCTGGGAATGCTACTAGTGGTGCCGCAACAGGAACTATCCCGATTTCTCCCTTGCTTCCTTATATGGCGGTTCTAAGCCTTCCCGATTTTAACCAGTTGATCAATGACCCCATACACCATGATCCTGCTTGGCTTGCTATGCCAACCAAGCTCCCTTCAAACATCCCCAAGTTTGAAGCAATTGCTGGAGAGTATCCTACTAACCATGTTCGTTCTTTCCACATGTGGTGTTCGTCTAACTCCATCATCGATGACTCTATCCGTCTTCAGTTATTCCAATGTACACTTACTGGAGAAGCTTCCAAGTGGTATGTCGACTAGGCCTCTTCCTCTCATATTAATTTTGTAACCTTTGCCAAGGATTTTATGTCTTATTTACAGATTCCCCTTCGCTATGACACTGATACCGAACTCTTGACCTCTTTCTGTCAAAATTCTGCAATCCCCTTATCTGACCATGTTCAAGAATGGCGGATAAGAAAGAGCCCATGTCGAGCCCCTACCTTCGAAGACCGTGTCTACATGGACTGGTTTCACAGATCCCTTTTTATTTCTATTGGAAAAGATGTCACATCCCACTTCCCTCAGACTGAGGAAGCTACCCTCCAGATTACGTTGAAATATGACCTGATCTACGGACAATCTAGTTATGTTTCTACCATCTTACCTAATCTCCCTAGACCCGGTGGTGCCAACGCACCGGGGGCATCCCATGTCGCCGACGGTATCGTTGGAGCCATTTCACATCCGTAAACTCAACCTCCCATGGTTTATGGTTTCCCTCAGGGAGGGAAAAACTCCTCAAGCACTTTCCCCCCTCCTGGCAGCATGTATCAAGGATACACGATGCCTCCTCCTTTTTCCCAATCTGTTTACCCCAATGTTTCCCAACCTCCTTATTATCTGTATCCATAGCTTGGTGCTCCAAGTCCTCCAACATTAGCACCTCAGCTTCCCTTGCCTTCTAAAGCTCTGCAACAGCAACCACCCCCCCCCCCCCCCCTTAGGGGTAAGTGTATGCACAATAGAGTGCGACTAATCCTCCTAATTCCAAAAAGAAGAGGAAAGACAACCAAAACCAATTTTCCCAGGGTAATACAATAAAAAATCCCCAAGGGAATACATATGACACTGCAACCCAGCAAAAGGGAACTCAACCCAAGCAGGACAGACTTATTTGCACGAATAAGCCTTGTTCTTGTTGCAGTTTCTATGACCACTATACCCATGATTGTCCTCTTTTACCTCAGATGTGTCAGATGTGGGAAGCTCAAGCAACATCCCAAGGACAACAAGCCTCCCCTTCGATTCCTCCCAATTCTTCCCCTATCCAATCGGTTGTGTTTACTAATCCTTTCCCCCAGCAAGGATATGTGGTTGCCCAACCCCCTGAAAGTCAGGCGGCCACTCAACCTCCTCCATATGGTACCTCTGATTACCATATCCTCATGATGAACTCTGACCAACCCAATACTGCTAACCTTAACCTTCAGACTTGGTCTCATCAGTACACCAAGCCCCTCGCTACGTCTACTATCGAGCCCCCGTCTTTTGGTCCCATAGAGCATCTTTCGACACCCAATGGTCCTTTACAGATCCCTCAGCCTAAGGCAGAGGTTCATACCAAGATCCCCAAGGGAACATTAAACCGAAATGCTGCTTCTAGTAAAGCTTCCCACTCCTATAGTATAGTAGATGACTTGGCGCAATCCCCTACCACCATGTCAACGCTGGAAGTAATCTCGTCGTGCCCTTCACAATGAAAATATATACAAATTTCTATGGGCACTGTGGATCCTTCAGATGATCGTTTGATTTCCTTCGACATTGACAAGTCAGAGTATCCCCTCCTTCCTGCTTCCCCCGCCTTCCAAATCTCTGTCAAGATACGGAATGCCAACGTGTCCCGTTGTATCATTGACGAGGGGGCATCCACCTGTGTGATGTATGCTTCGGTTTGGAAGCAACTTGGATCTCCTGAGTTAGCCCCTTCCACTAACACCCTCTGTGCGTGGGATGACCACTCTTCCCAGCCCCTTGGCATGTTTTGCAATTGTCCTATTACTCTTGCAGGAAAGACTGTTTGTGTTGACATAAATTCATTGATGCCCCCTTAGACTACAACATTCTATTGGGTAGTAGCTACAGTTATGTGATGTTTGTTGTCCCATCCGTGGTTCACTGTAAGATGTGATTTCCTCACAATGGAAAGATCATCACCATCGATCAGTTGACATATTATGAATTGAAGTCTCAGACCTCTCTTGAGTCCATTATCTCTTCGATGGCTAATAAACAAGCAGTCTAACCTTCAACCAGTGTCTCACCAAGATTCTATAAATATTCCTCTTTGCTTGGTTCATTCCCTGGTCTTCCTCCTCCTATATCTGACCCTAGATCGTCGAATGTTTGCATGATGCAATCATCTCGGTTCGACCTCAAACAGACTGGTTCGACTAGCCAGCAACCTCACCCTTTGCAACCTAGTCCTAGTACTTCGACTCAGCCTTCAGGACCCCCTCCTCCAGGCCCCTCTTCTACAACTGGTGTCCATGATCCTATTTATCCTCCTGGAACGGTTCCCTCTGGCCTTAACCATCTCGAATCTATCCCGCCTGGCCATAACCCCTCTGATCAGATACCATTTCTAGCTCCACCTCCCAGAGTATTTTTTGTACCTGTTATGGCTACGTTATCTCTTCCTAACATGACCTTGGGGATCCCAGTCTGGTACATTGATCCCCCAGACAATCTCCCACCTAGTTAGCCCAAACCTTATACATCTTTGACCCCAGTCCAACCGATCGCTATGACCCCTCCCTTTGCTTCTATGCCTCAGCCACATCAACAGGAACCTACTCCTATTGCGAAAGCCTAAGGTGAGGGGGAAAAGCCTCCAATAAGGCACCTAAGGACAAGGCTGCTCAGGAAACCTCTGCTCCTCCTCAGCCTCCAAAGCGTACCCTTTTGTGTGCTTTGTGTGATGTTGTCGGTCATGCCACCCATATTGTCCTGAATTGCCTCGTTTGAAGCCCGTGCTCAACGAAGCGTTTCCTGAGTCTGATATCCCAGATGTCCATGTCACTTTACCTAATTGAGCCCCGAAACTCAAGTCTTTGTGAACAAATAATCCTTGTGCTTTGTGTGATTTTCATGACCACTATACTCACCTATGTCCCCACCTTGAAGACTACCGCACCTCTTTAGAATCGGTTTTCCAATTCGAGGCCAAGCGCAACGAGTCCACCTCTCCCTTATTTGCGAGTTTTGCTTTGGCAGAACCAGAGGACACATCTTCTCCCATTGAAATTCCCCCTCCTGATGTTGAGATGATGGAGCCTTCGGCCACCATTTTCTACCTATCATCATCTATGAGATCCATGGTGGAAGACCCCTATGGGACTGCCCCTTCTGTTTTTCTTAACATCCCTTCAGCGATCACCCAGGGCTCAACATTGGTGGATCCCTCATCTACTTGTTTGTCGGTCACCCCATATGATGATGCACATGTGAACCTCATTTCTCAAGATGATGAGTCAGGTAGCTTCGCCGCGTCAGGTGGTCTTTATTCCAACAATCACCCCATCTTCTACTACGATGACGACACTATGGAAGCAATCACCACCCCTGACTTTATCTATCCCCCCTTACATCGACCCCATGCATTTGAACCACATACACCTTGTGGCCATTATATTGACACCTAATGTTTGGGTAAGGGGGCACCCATATTCGAGATTCCATGAGAAGAAATTCTCCACAACCCTCCTAGTGCATTTGGTAGTGTCGACTCTAGTACCATTATTCTTCCTTGTTTCGAAGAACCTCTAGAGTCTCATATCACTTCAAATCACTCTAGGGGTGATCCAATGAATCATTCCTTAACCTTACATCAACAACCCAGTCCCCTAGACATTGTTGTTGACCAACCTGTGTGTTTTCTAGGTGAGCACCAATTCATTATATCCAATCCACTATTTGGAATAGTGACACCATGTATGCGAACCTAGAAATTTAGTCCATTTGCTTCATATACACAGTACCAAAAGAGAGTGGTAATCCTCCATTCCATTTCTCGAACTGCATCTATCCATTCTTCCCTTCGAAGATAACCATAATGTAAACACATGGCGAACCACATCATAAAAATGTGTTTAGATTCCAATTTTCTAAATACATTTGGGATGACCATAACATGCTTGGGGGAACCTATGCCCCTCAACCATTAAAATTCTATCTCTAAAAAAAATACAGCACTAAAACCCCCTTTCTATGACAGGTCACACTTTTCAGGTCATTTCCCGAGACAGGTCGCAGTTTTCTGCCCAGTACCTGCTTCCTAGGTTGCAGAACAAACCCAAAAAAGTGCGACCAAGCCTGTTCCTAAGCTCTAGATGCCTAATTTGAAACTTTATTTCACTGAATTGAAAGAGTATGGTTAGGTCTCTTACCTGCAACTGATGGATCTCGATTCCAACAGTTGGTATATCCGCTACAATCACCGCAAGATTTAGGGCCTTTTTCTCCTCTCTACATTCACCACAGCTACACTTGCAAATGAATCAAATTGGAGGGAATATGCCTTATTAAAAGAAAAACCCAAGACTTTTCTTTCATCAGCTGCAACCAAAATGTAGCTCGGTTTGAAAAACCGTCAACACCATCGGAAATATCTCACCAAGCTCTCAAATGGGTATCCTTTCTTTTTTGGTGATTTGATACTTCACCCTGACACATTTTTTCCAAGAAGGGTCACTTTACCGCTCCTCAAAATCAAATTTATTCACTTGCAACACTTGTACTTGGGGCACCACCTTGCCGTCATACTTGTCCATGCTCGTGTCATTTTTCATCGTGAGTAACCACCTTGTACTCATGTTTTTATGGTCCGCACCGGGCCTATTCTATGTCGCAGCATCATCGAGTCGTCCTTATTTAGAGAATCCGAGTTGAGTCATCATCGCATCCATGGAGCCTGTCCCGAGTCATTTTGTCTCCTACCATAGTCTTCCATCCTTACCAACATACAAGAAATGCTTAACAACATACATGGAAGGTTTGAAAGAAGGTTTGGCAAAGTTTCTACAAGAAATGCTTCCTACTGGTGACAAGGTAGTCCATTAAATTCATGATGAGAATAAACGTAATGTGAATCATGGTTCTAGAGACCCTAACTTTGGGTTGAGGACCAAACATATTCCAAAGATCGATATGAGGAAGTTTGATGGTAGGGATCCGGTAACATGGATTCTACAGATGGAGCAATTATTTGATTTACACGATGTGCAACACACAAAAAAGGTACGCATTGCATCTTTATATTTAGAACCTAATCAGTTTGTGTGGTATTGATGACTTTGTTCTTGTAAATCACTTGCCACATGGACATTTTTTACGGAGGAATTTATAGCACATTATTAAGATACAAAGAGTAATACATTATTTAGCCAATTGATAAATCTCAAACAAAAGTGTTCAATTGTGGATCACATTGATGATTTCTTGTAGGTTTTAACCCTGAACAGAAATTATCTACACACGAATCTTATAATAGAAAATAAACAATAGCGATAGCATAAAACATAAAACAGATAAACACAGGGATTTTCCCCTGGATCCCAAATCGGGATGACCAGCTTGATTTTTCATTATATTCCTTTTACTGTTACAACACATATATATACATGCCGAAGCATACATAAACCCCAATCCATTAACCTTGGATTAGAACATAACCGTAGTTCCCTTGACCGGATCTACAAAATACCAGGGGCCTAAAAACATCGTACCCCAAAACCATGTGCAAACTCATGCACAAAACATGGGTGGGTCCGCCTATGAGTGGGTCTGCACACCAAAAACAATTTTTGCCAGGGTGCTGCCCTGGACCCCAACAGTGGGGGCTGCCTCCCCCCTTGTGACCCCCCTGCTGCGCCCGACGCAACGTACAGTGCGTGGGGCTAGTCGTGGAAAGAATATAACACATACCCAACATTCTCCCACTTGTTGTTTTCTTTCCATAGGGGGCCACATGAGAGCTTAGTCATTGGGCCAATTCTTCAACACCCATTGTTTCTCTACACCAAGAGAACTTCTGAGTGCTCATAGACTTTGTCAATGCATCTGCAACATTCTTCAAAGTGTCCACCTTTACCAGCAATACCCTTTTAGTCTCAACCATATCTCTAACAAAGTAATATTGAACATCAATTTCCTTTGTCTTTGAATGGTAAGCAGGGTTCTTAGCCAAGAAAATTGCACTTTGGCTATCACAGTCTATCCTTATAGCTTGTTGTACCAACCCCATACTTGAACACAATCTCTACAACCAAACTGCTTCCTTGCTTGCATAAGTGGCTGCTATGTATTCTGCCTCTGTAGTTGAAAGAGCCACTACAGACTGTCTTTTACTCATCCAACTGATTGCGCCTCCAAATAGGCTAAACACATACCCACTTGTAGATCTTCTTTGGTCCAGATCTCCAGCCCAGTCTGCATCAACAAAACCACGAATGTCTAACATTCTTTCCAATCCTGGTCTTCCCTGGTAGCACAAGCCATAATCACTAGTGCCACGTAAATATCTGAAAACCCGCTTCACTGCTGTCCAATGCTCCTTCCCCGGGTTTGACATAAACCTGCTCAATACTCCCACTGCATGTGCAATGTCTGGTCTAGTACAGACCATTGCATACATCAGGCTACCCACTGCACTTGCATATGGAACACGAGACATATACTCCTCTTCTTCTTGTGTCTTGGGACACTGTTCAGCAGACAGCTTTACACCTACGGGAATAGGAACATTCACCGGTTTACTATCCTGCATATTGAACCTCTGCAATATAGTCTCGACATACTTCCTCTGGTTTAACCAGAGCTTCCTCTTTTCCCGATCTCTCTTAATTTCCATGCCCAAAATATAGTTTGCGGCACCCAGATCCTTCATGTCAAATTTGGAGAACAGTTGGGTCTTCAAATCTTGGATAATTTCTTTGTCATTTCCAATCCACAACATATCATCCACATACAAAAACAAATAAATAACACGGTCACCAATTAATTTAAAATAAACAAGTGATCCTCCTTGCTTCTGGTGAAGTCAAGTCCCCGTATATAGGTATCAAATTTCTGATACCACATCCTTGGTGACTGTTTTAACCCATACAGAGACTTCTTCAACCTGCATACCAGTTCTTTCTTACCCTTCACCATAAAGCCTTCAAGTTTCTTCATGTAGATCTCCTCTTCTAGATCCCCGTGAAGAAATGTTGTCTTCACATCCATCTGTTCTATCTCAAAATCAAATGCAGCAGCAACAGATAAAAGTAATCTAATAGAAGTAACTTTGGCAACAGGAGAAAAAATATCACCAAAATAAATTCCCGGCACCCGGGAATAACCTTTTGCTACCAACTGTTATAGCATCATTTTTCACCCTCATGTGATTCATGATTGTCTCTTTGGCCTTGGGCACCCATTCCCACAGACTTGAATAAAAGTTCATAAAAAACAGTGTTTAAAATCCCATACGTGGATATGCCCAGACTTTTCCGCGTGTATACGCGAGTCCAGAGATACTTTTCCATGTATGCCATTAAAATCATTAAAAAATATATAAAAATCCCTATTTTTGAGGCTGGGTTGATGGTTATTCCCATAATTAAACCACCCCATCCCATGGCCAACTATTTCTAACAGATTGAAACTACTTTGAGGGAGTATAAAAGCCCCTCATATGCATGGCCTAAGGGAGAGAGAAAATCATAGAAATTATACTCTGTTGGAGCCCAATTCAAGTCTGATTTCCCGTGCCTCCTGTACTTTCCATATTTTTACAGGAAACTCTTGTTTCCTGGAGATGTTCATCAGCTTATATGTCATCTCGTGTGCATAAGTCTTGAAAGAATCCTAGTGAGGCAAGGGCGGGACGGATCCGGAAGACGGTCTGTTCAAAGATCGGGGAAGGATTCAGGTGATCTTTCCACCTTTATATTATTGTACATGATGTTCGTAAT
The DNA here is from genome assembly GCA_034641835.2 of Pinus albicaulis. Classification (NCBI taxonomy): domain Eukaryota; kingdom Viridiplantae; phylum Streptophyta; class Pinopsida; order Pinales; family Pinaceae; genus Pinus; species Pinus albicaulis. The sequence continues at coordinate 1,637,224,485 of CM076578.1, read as the reverse complement.
GAAGAAGAACCATCTTGTTCCCGAATTCACGTGTTAATATCTGCTTGCATATGTGAAATTTTTTTTAATTAATCATTTATTATTGTTTATATGATGTTTCACATGGATTACATTGACATTTAGGAAAGATATATGCTGTATAACTAGATTTCCGTGCATGTCTCTTCTTCATTTCCAGGTTGAAGAGGTAGAAGGGTTGCTGGGGGTTTGGACCCCGCGGGATCTACATCAAACATAGGATCTATGGGTTAGTTCTACAATCTATAATATCTAGCTTTTAGCATACAAGTTTGGTTTTGTGAGTCCTTCTTGAATAGCATGCCCTGATCTATGGAGGTTTTTGACCCAACGACATCTAGGGAGTTATTTCCTGAAACAATGACTTTTATTTCTCCACCTTTCCTTATACATTCATCTTCTTATTAAACACCCAATTGCTCCTGATGGGCTTCCTTCCAGCCGGCAACTCCACCAGATCCCATGCCTCATTTTTGTGCAAGGATGCCATTTCATCAACCATGGTCTCCTTCCATAGTTTTACATCCTCTGAATCTACTACCTCCCTGACAGTTTCAGGATAATATTCAGTTATAGTTAAGGCAAAACATGAACAGAAATCAGATGGACTATACCTTTCTGGTTGCCTTCTTTCCTAAACTGATCTTCTCAAAGATGGAGTTTTTGGCTCTTCCTCTTCTGAGTCTTCTTCTGTTGTAGAGTTTGATTCATCCTCCTTTAGCTCAAACTCTATCTTCTCAGGTACCTTTGGTAGGAATTCATGTGTAACAACATCTTTCACCTCTCTAAACACCACATCTCGGTTGTACACAACCTTCCTTGTTTCTGGGTTCGAAAGCTTGTAACCCTTTAAACCATCCTTATACCCAATAAAGATGCACCTTTCAGATTTATTATCCAACTTGGTCCTTTTCTCCTTTGGAACATGTACATATGCATCACATCCAAATACCCTTAGACGTGAAAGAGAGGGTTTCTTACCAGTCCATACCTCATGTGGAGTCTTATCCTCCAACGCTGATGAAGGTGATCTGTTAACTAAGTAACATGCAGTCTCCACTGCCTCTGCCCAGAATTCTTGTCCTAACCCGGTACCACTGAGCATGCTTCTTGCCTTTTCCATCGGTGTTCTATTCATTCTTTCTGCAACTCCATTTTGTTGAGGTGTGTATGGAGTAGTCTTCTGCTGTGCTATACCACACTTCTTACAGAACTCTTCAAATTCCTTCTTGCAGAACTCCCCACCATTATCTGTCCTCGGCGCCTTTATCTTCTTCTCTGTCTGGTTTTCCACCAGAGCCTTAAATTCTTTAAATTTGTCAAAGACTTCAGATTTCTTCCTCAAGAAATATATCCATGTATTCCTTGAGAAGTCATCTATGAATAAAACATAGTACACAGACTTTCCCAGTGATGGAACTGACACAGGCCCAAACACATCACTGTGCACAAGTTCTAATATCTTGTTTGCCCTCTTAGCACGAGAAGGAAAACTCACCCGATTCTGCTTCCCATATACACAATGTTCACAGAAATCGAAATCCAGAGAGAAATTAGACATACCTTCTACCATACCATTTCT